>OX453251.1:519745-1719745 GCA_949709985.1 Luffia ferchaultella | reverse complement strand
CATATGAGAAAACAATTAACTACCAATGATCTTTATACGTAGATACGTTTTCTTTGAAAACCACTAATTACAAAGTTGATTACATAACAATATTAAAAAATCAAAAGTTCGTAAGAATGGATGGATGTTTATTACTCGTTCGCGCCAAAACGACTGAACATAATTTGATGAAACATTACAGTAATATAGTTTATTTATACATTAGAATAACATACAGGTTATAATTCATAAACATACTAGCTTTCCGCCCGTGACTTCGCCCGCATGGACCACACAGTCGTATCGAGACCGTCATAATTATTTGCAAATAGTTCATGAGCTGAAGAATGACATAGGCTACTTTTTGTCTCAAAAAATACACAGTTCCTGTAGCAAACCTATTCTGTATGATAAGTAAAAAAAAAATATTAAAAACCTATAAAATTAAGTTTCAGAATTTTCTAGAAAGTCTCACAATGTCCGCGGGTGGTAAACTAGTTACATCAATAACATTTAAACGCGATTATATATTTTTCTTAATATTATGGCACTCGACGGAGAACTAAGTATTTGTAAATCGTTCATTTGCTGATCATAGCGATACTAACCATATCGCTCGGCCTGTACCTACTTTTCTTAGTTTGATAACATTTCCACTCATCAAGTGTTGTGCTAGTCGATCGACTTACACACGAATGTAACCTAAAAATGTCAGTAGTAGAAAAAGAAGATTAAAAAAAAAACATCTTACTAAAAGTGTTTGTTAGCGATAAAAATAACATCACGCAAACCTGTCCAAACAATGTGGTCGACAGACAGTAGGTACCTAGGTCACCTTCAAACAAACATCATTTGTCTAAACCGAGCCGTTTCTTTGTTTTCCTGTGAATGTAAAAGTATGAGTAATCGCTAGGGAAGTTGGGCGAATAAAAATCATTTTTTATGTAGAGATATTTTTAGCGGCGGCATTTTAAAGAGAAAAATGGTTTAAAAAAATTAAAACCTGATTCTAAAAAAAAATAACACTACTCAGGTTAATAATATACTAAAAATCTACCAAATGGAAGTCACATACGAAGGTTTCCGTAGCACCGAACAATATTAAAAAAAACACGTTACTTGTATGGGGACTCCCCTTTAATTATTAACTTTATTTTATTTTCATTATTTGTTGTAACGGCTATAGTAATACATACTTCATAAAAATTTGAAGTTTAATCAACGATCTCACAGTTGCAACCGGTATGCAATCACCAAAAACGTCTATAAAATCACGTTTCATTATATGGGGACTTATTTTTATGTTGTTAATGCGGCCATAATAGCACACACTTTATGAAAATATCAGGAAAATGACAGAAATTTAGTACTAGTGACCTGTATGCTTTCAAGATAAATAAATCTGCTTGAATCATGCTTGAATACGTTAGTTAATTAGATATTTTCGCTCAATTAATAAAGTGAGAAAGAAACGTTCTACAATAATCCAGAGCTACGGCCAAATACTTCGGTCTTATTTCTTTAATTGCTGTTCCATGTCGTATAGTTGTATTAAAAGTACCTATTGCTGGCTATCGTAGAAATCCTCTACAAAACATTTTGTATTATAAATGTAGTTACGAGTATTACATAGTCCATAAGAAAGATTTCATATAAGCTATAAGATTATAAAATTATTGTGATTTATACATTTTTGTAAATGTTAATGTTAAATTTAATACCTGTGTTTAAGTTTGATTATTTTTGATAGGTATGATCCACACACCATTACGATTTAATAAAGACCAATTATTTGCATTTTATTTTATTTTTGTCTTGTTTTTTTTTTGTAGTTTGCACTAATTAATATTTTTTATTATTAAACTAGAAATTAGTTACTATAAAATCTTAAATTAATCCTACTCACTGCTTATGAATCATGAAAACAATAGTGAAAAATAAGGTAAACACATGGATGTATTATTATCTGGATAGATAGTCAACGTCAAACGACGTAGATTTATAAGTCTCCTAACTGTTCCCCAACTTTCGTATCAAGGTGCCTTAATGCTTATTTGGTCTTGACACTATTCTTACCTCCACTATTTAAAAATTGTTTAAAATGTAAAATGGCGGATGAAAATATGAAAGCAATATAAATACATAAAATATAGTCACTTATCTTTAAGTTCAAAATTCAATACATATTAATGTCAAGCGATAAAATAATTAATTTTAATTTAAGACCGACACCATGCCTACACCATGTTTGAATTGGTTTTCTAACTGAGCAACGGTCCTGGGTTCCAGCACCATTCAGCCCTGAGTTCGTAGACCTGCACTATCTGAGTGTTGCTAGAAATCAAATCCAAAATTTCCTTGAAGCTAGATTGAAAATCAATGTAAAAAATATTTTTTAATTATATTTCATACTATCTAGTAATTAGAGATTGTATTGCTGGGTGTCTCTGACCCTTAACCTTGGAATAATTTAATGGAACTTGACGAGAAATCGATGTAGCATAATCGAACTTTAGTGATTCAAGATCACTTGAATCTGAATAGGGGAATCATGCCTTTCATATCCCAGAAAATTCCGATGTTAGGGTCAACATTACAAAATATTTTCTATAATTATTATTCTTTAAAAATAAACAATGAAAACTAATGTACAACACTTATGTTCGTATTGCCGAAACTAGAAAACAACATTTTATTAAGGTACTAAAATTAATTATGCTATCGTGAAGTGATCTATGCACAGACAAGTCAACCTTATAGACCACGCTTTGACAGGGAGTAGCATTCGCCAAGGCTATGTAGTGACACTACATAACTACGTCTCTTGTGAGCGGTCAGTTGGAAGCACGTCGGAAGCCATTAAATTGTCAATTTTGAATGAGCCAATGAAAACTAGCCGACCTCTCCCCGCACGCCGCCACTTTTTGGCGATTTCGTTTTCGTACTGACGTTTATTAAATAGCTGTACGCTTATTCGAAGCCTATATTATAGAGAAGGCACTTCCATTTCCTTTGCATCACAGTGCGTATCATGCTGTCTCTCTCACTCCTATATCTTCTTGCTCGCTCTCTTTTTCACCCCCGCCGGCGGGCTACCGGGCGAGGTTCGCCCGTCTGGCTCATTGGCGTCCATTTTGTCATCATAGTAACATCGCTCGCGAGTTGAAATAAAACTTTCGAGTATATTTACAACTAGACGTTTTAGCTAAGCAGTACACACCTCAAGGGGTAAGTCTCGATAAAATTCTTATTTTATTGCTTTAACTTTTCATGTCATGCTGTCTCAAAGTCAAATTATTATCAAGCACTAATAGGTATGAAAAATAACGATGTTATCGTTCGTTTTTGTCTTAATATTTAAAAAAAAAAAAAATAATAATAATTACTAAATTATAAATACATTACTACCTTCAAATAAAATAATTATTTCACTTTAAATAAATAACAAGTAAGCATTATGTACTACTGAAAACGCGTAGGCACCAGGTACCCTCTTTAATTATTATTATTTTTTATTTTGTTTTTTTTTTTTAATTCCTTTCGTCTAGAAAGAAACTTAAAACCAATTATAATGAGCGAACCAAACGTGGCCACTACCAAAACGAGCGAAAATAGCCCATCATCGCCGTCAACATCAACAACAAGTTCAGACTCGTCACCAAAAAAACGTCGGCGACAACGGCCTAAACGCAGATCACGGCGACGGCAAAACCGTACCGACAAAATCTTAGAAAAATTATGTAGGGATGTAAGCGAATTGCGCAATAATAGACCTTATTCAACCCCTCGATTTGAACAAGGGGACTTCGTTGATGATGATGTTAGTCGTGACCTATATAGTGAACCACAGGAACTTAATCATCACTATGAGCATACGCAATTTAGCATTTCACTAGAGACATCGCTAAAAGAACCGGCGGTACCAAAAACACCACCCGAATACTTAAATACATTGAAGAATCTTCAAAGATTTGAAGATCGGTCTTGGTCAGACGTTCGCTTCGCGGACGTACAAAAAAATTATTGCCACACACCCGGCTTCACAGAGTTAGAGGCAAACGATGAAATCAAAGAGTACGACTGCAATGGCAATTTGACATACACCGAAAAATCTTTCGCCGCCATAACCTACGCGCTGTTAAAACAGAAGGACGTGTTAGAATCTAGCTTGCGTGATTTTCTAAAATGGACACAAGACAAGGAGCAATTATCTTCTAGCGAAATTAATAAAAAAATCGAAGAAATATTTGTGACCGGAGATTTTCATAAAGTGTCAATGGACACGTTACAGATGGTGTGCGGCCATAGAGCCAATTTAATCCAACAGAGACGAGACGTTGTCCTGAAGTACGTAAGGGACCCATTAACAAAAACTTCCCTTAGTAAAATACCACCGTCATGCTCAAATCTATTTGAAGCCAAATCACTGACTTCGTTCCTAGAAAAATCAGGCGGAGTGAGAAAAATCTTTTGGCTTAAAGTCAAAAGAAATGTCAACATATCTGCGGCTCAAGCAGGCCCTATTAAGTTCAATCGTTACTCTTCTCAGGGACATTTCATGCCGGCTCAAGGCTATAAAAACGTAAAACAGTATACACCGGCTCAGGGTGGCATTTATTACGGGCAAGGGCCGGCTCAAGGCTTTCCCACACAAACATATGTCCCTACACAGGGACATAATAATCAAAGGACGCATAATCCTTATTACAACAATATGCCCTTTCGGGCAAGAGGGGGGGGGGGAGGAGCTATAGGACCGAAACAGATCCTCGTAATAACCAAAAAAGAGCAGCTTCGCCCGCCTATAGGGATAAAACGAAGAATAAACGTCGCCGTTTCTGACTCGCAGATTTTTCAGGCGGGTCAGTTAAAATATTATCACGAACAATGGCTACAACTAAAGGCACCAGACTACATTCTACAAATAATTCAGGGGTATCGAATCCCTTTCATAAAAAAACCGCCACTGGTGATGCCCGATCAAGCAAAAATTATTCCGTACACCCAAACATCTCCGGAAATGTCGAAAATTATCCAAGAATTAAAAATTCAGCGTGTATTAGAAATTGCAGAGAAAACTCCAAGCTTCCTCTCATCCATCTTTCTGAGACCCAAGACCGAGGGAGAAATGCGGCCCATTTTCAACCTGAAGGCTCTAAACAAATACATAAAAACTGGAAAATTCCGATTAATAAACGTACACAAAATACCAAATTTTCTGCAAACGAACGATTGGCTAGCCAAAATCGATCTGTCGCAGGCCTACTTTCACGTACCGATTACAAAGGCTCACAGAAGGTTCCTTCGTCTGCGATACAACGAAGAAACCCTGCAGATGACATGTCTCCCATTTGGGCTGAGCTCGGCACCAAAAGTGTTTGCCAGTTTAACAAACTGGATAGCACAAAAGCTACGAGACCAGGGTCTAAGGATCCTCGTTTACCTAGACGATTTTCTAATCGCAAATCAGGACCGAGAGATTTTGCAATCCCAGATTACGAAAACAATCAAAACATTACGAGAATTAGGCTGGATGGTCAATTGGACGAAGTCGACCCTGACGCCCCAAAAAAGCCTAGAATATCTGGGTGTAATCTGGAATCCTTGGGAAAACACGAAAAAACTACCGGAGAAAAAATGTACCAAATTAACATCAATGATAACAAATATTCTACAGCGAGACACAGTAAGCTTAAAAGAACTACAAAGCCTAGTAGGACTGATGAATTTCGCATCTTTTGTAGTACCACTAAGCCGCCTAAACCATCGAATGCTACAGAGACACCTGAATCACTTGCTTTCAAAAAGAGCACGAATAAAACAACCCCTCTCAGACAGCGAACGATTAGAACTAAATTGGTGGCTACTAAATTGCCGCATAGCCTCACCAATCAAAGAACAAACTCCAACACATTACCTAACGACCGATGCTTCGGACGTGGGTTAGGGAGCGAAACTAAACAACATAAGCTTGTCCGGCACATGGGCAAAAGAAGAGCAATTACTACATTGCAATCAAAAAGAAATGACAGCTATTCTCAGGGTACTAGAGCAAGGTCAAAGTCTACATCTACTGGGAGCCTCCATATTAATACAAAGCGACAACAGAACGGTAGTAGCTTACCTTCGGAACGAAGGCGGCACTCGATCCGAAGCACTAATGAATCTGACATACAAAATATATCGTCTGTTATCCTCACTTCGGATGAATCTGAGAGTGTACCACCTACCAGGCAAATACAACGGAGAAGCCGATCATCTGTCAAGACTACGGAACCCTCCGGAATGGCATCTGTTACCTCCAGCAACAGCACCCATTTTCGCAAAGTGGGGAACTCCTATAATAGACCTATTTGCCTCTCGAATAGCACATGTAGTACCAAAATATGCTTCTCTAGACCAAAAAGACAACCAAGCAGTCTTTTGCGACGCATTCAGTCGAACGTGGAACTTTCAGTTGGCATGGATATTCCCACCACCGTATATAATACCAAAGGTGCTAGCACACCTGAACGAAGCGAAGGGGACTTTCTTACTGGTAGTTCCACGTTGGGAACGCACATTTTGGAGGGCGGACCTCAAGAACCGTGCACTAGCACCCCCCCACACAATATGGAACTTAGACCAAGTCCTCATAGATGTTGCAACAGGCCTCCCGCCACCCAATGTCAAGACAATGTCAATGGAAGTATGGAAGTGTGGGGGTGGTCGAAAAACCTGACTAACTGGTCCAGCTCACAAAAAGCTCTTCTACTTGAAGGCTGGCGCCCATCGACCCTAAAAACATACAAGTCAGCTTGGTCTCGCTGGTGCAATTGGGCCAAAGAAAACAGCACAGACTCACATAATCCTTCTGGTTCGGAATTGGCGCGTTATTTAGCAGATCTCCACCAAAAGCATGATCTGTCATACAAAACAATATTATTGCATAAATCAGTGGTTGCCACACTTTGCAATGCTGAGACTTCAAGCTTACTCAGTTCACACAGCCTCGTCAAACAAATATTAAAGTCTATAGCACTGAAACAACCAAAAGACGGAAAACCCCCCATTTGGGATGTAGACGCGTTAGAAAAATTCCTAACAAAAAGAAAAATTAATAAAGACAACCTATTTGAAGTTTCCAGACATACAGCTACACTATTGCTTCTATGTTCGGGGAGGCGTGTCCACGACCTTACTCTTCTCATGATAAACCCACCGCATATGTACGCTGAAGAAGATTCCATAATTTTTTGGCCACATTTTGGGTCCAAAACCGATAAACTCGATCATCGACAGTCCGGGTGGAAATTACTAAGAAACAAAAATAATTTAGCTCTAAATCCAGTATTTTGGATCAACCGAATTGTGCATCTTTCTACAGAGCGTAGAAAGAATACTAAATGCAACAATCTGTTCTTGAGCACCAGCGGTAAACCAAAGGCAGCAACGCGCGCAATCATTTCAGGCTGGATTAAATCCATATTTAGAGAAGCCGGAATTACAGCCACCCCGGGCAGTATTAGAGCAGCGGTAGCCTCAAAAAATTGGGTTGACAATTACCCAATGGAAGAAATCCTAGCCAGAGGAAACTGGAAGTCCAGCGACACCTTCAAAAAATTTTACTGCCGCGAGATTCAGACATCGGCCACATCTGATCAAAGATGCAGCAATCTATTTCAAGCAATCGATTAAACTCTTACTATGCAAAATTCAATTACACATGTATTTGCTGCGAATTAAACTATTTCAACTTATTTTCATTTTGTTCACGACCAATGTCGTCGGTCATTGTATCAAATCAAAGTTTCAATGAACCTATTTTGTTATGAATATTATTCTTGATATTATATTCCTTGATTATGTAATTTAAAAATAATTATAATAATAAATACATATTTAAATCTAATTAAAATGTTTACTCGCTCTCCACTTGTCTTCTTACTCTCAAAAAGACTACTACGAACATATAAAAAAAAAAAAAACTATAACTTTCAAATTGGCGTCACCACCGCCAGGCGACAACAAACACGTCTCAATAATATAGGCTTCGAATAAGCGTACAGCTATTTAATACAATCGTTTTACCTACCAATAAAACGTTTATTAAATACTTACCTTATTCGAAGCCTATAGTTTAAGTCCTGCCTGTCGGACCTAAAATTGAGACCCAATGAGCCAGACGGGCGAACCTCGCCCGGTAGCCCGCCGGCGGGGGTGAAAAAGAGAGCGAGCAAGAAGATATAGGAGTGAGAGAGACAGCATGATACGCACTGTGATGCAAAGGAAATGGAAGTGCCTTCTCTATAATATAGGCTTCGAATAAGGTAAGTATTTAATAAACGTTTTATTGGTAGGTAAAACGATTGTATTAAAGCGTGGTCTATAGGTTGACTGGTCTGTGGATCTATGTGATCACGTGACCAAATTTTCAAGAGCACATATTTTTGAAATTATTAGAGGCTGTGCAGACTTCTGAATTTGATATTATTTACAATGTTACCGTGAAAAAGGGTGCTCATAGACAAACAGACCAATTGACAACAAAGTAATCCTTTAAGAGTTCTGGTTTTAGCATTTTAGGTACGGAACCTTCAATAATTAAAAGTATATAAATAATTGAAATTTAAAAACAAACGTATTTATATATTTGTAAATTATTATTTTATTATATTATACACTAATGTAGAAGAATGTAAATGAACTATTATTAACGTAGTAACTTAACGTAACGTCAACACGCGAAGCAATAAGATGATAATCTCTGAAACTAATAGTCCTCTTTGATAATATTTGTACTGACGTGTTTTATGGTTCATGAAAACTGTCAGATTATATATTTCATTTCATCGTTGGAGCTGCGCACTAAGCTCATAGAGATCCCTCGTCGTGCCAACAAAAATGAAAGCAAAAAAATGGACTACGTAGATTTATTATATACACCAGTTGAGGTTATGAAATGTTTACTATGAAGTAGAATTTTGGGTGATCCACATGTGAAATTCGCATTGTAAAAGAAAAAAACATTTTGAAATTACATTTCACGTTAATTTTTTAAACCATACAATATAATGTGTCAAAAAAATTACCAAAGTTAGTTTAAAATTTTACTAGTTTCGTAACAGCCATATACTAAACCTTTCAACTAATACATACACTAACTAATACATAGCTGAAAGGTTTAGTATATGGCTGTTTACAACAAATTATTTTATAAATCATGTGTTATAGGTGAAACATAATTTCTTGAGCCTTCTGGGTGGCTTGTTTCTTCTTTCTACTTCGCTCCTCGCATTGGCACAAGAAAAACCTAAATCATCCCTTAAATTGCAAATTTTAATGTCCATTTAAAATCAAACGACCGTTCACTTGGCGTCTAGTTTACTCTTTTAACGGCTTTTGTCCATTCACTTCGGTTTAAACGTCTCTGATGAGTTATTAAAAATTTGTAGATATTATTATAATTTATTGGTTCGATAGCGGCGTCCAATATTTATTCAAGTAGGCTTACCGTTTATTTAACTATACATGAACGTGTTTTTTATTTTGTACGGTGGCACAGAATCCTTCGACTCCGAATTCGACTCACCCTTGACCTGTTTTAAAGTTGCCATTGGTTCTACTAAGAAAAACCGATAAGAAACTTAGACATAAGTTTTTTTTTAATATTATGAATTTTACAAAATTATAAAAATATGTATATTTAACATTTCAGTAAAATAAAACAATCACAATAAAATGTTCATGGATCATTTAAATCTTAAACATAAATATCTTAAACCTAAAAAAAAAATCCTTCAGTGTTGTTTTTCTAAATATTTGATTTATTCCTATATTTTTTACGACCAACATAAAAGGGTGTGAAAGTTATAAATTGACGGTTATTCTACAGATATTCCAATTTTCTTTTTCCAATATTGCTCGCATATATATTAAAAAATAGACGGAGAACTGGCAACAGCTTTACTTTTCATTTATCGTGTCTTGATTTTGTTGAGACTCAGTACATAAATATTCGGAAAACAGAATGGAAACTCTGAGTATTTCACTGTCTTCTAATGTATACTTATATTACAAAGAGAAAAAATTTGTTTGTTACGGCTAAACTCAAAAACTAACTACACAGACTACACAGTTGTACCGAAGCTGGTATATTTTTTTTGTATAGATATAGTTTATAAGCTGAATAGTGACATAAGATACTTTTATCCCAGAATAAGGGGTTCTGGCACAACTATGTAGTCCACGCAATCAGAGCCGTGGGTGGAAGCTATCATAATTAAAATTATCATTTAAAAAGGAAGTGGTGCATTTTATAGTAATATACTTATTAAATAACATAATAAGTTACAAAATTAGTCATCACCTAAGTAAAATTAAAAAATACCAATAATAAAGTTATATATTATTAATATACGAGGAAAACTGGTACATGCGATTCACTATATAACACATTGCAGTTACACGTGCGTGAAGAAAACTAAAGTTATCATTTGTTTCTTTTACGCACATGTAAATGTATAAATCGCTTGTGCCAGTTTTCCTTGAACTACCTATAATACACCAGGTGAGATATTAAAGTTACATAGAAATACACTATGTAGATTTAAACGTTCGTGAGGTCACTGAATGTCAACACCCCCTCGAACCCGCGACCTACTGGCCTCGCTAGGGATGTCCTGTACCTATCGATTATACGATCGAGATATCTAGATATGTTACTAAATATATAATTAGAAGTTTTGAATACAAAGTGATTACAATACAATCACTTGATACAAAATTGATTTTTTCGGTTATGTTACACAAGGAAATATCCTAATAAAATAAATAAAAATTTAATTTAGTGGAAATAGAATATTATTTTTTAATATTTTTATATCACATACACATTATTACCCATGCATGAAAGAGATTAAAAATAATATTTTTTTTTTATTTGTTTGCAGATGAAGAAAATAAAAAATAAATATCACATCGAATTTTTACGCGAAAAAACGGATCATTGTAGTTTCGTTATGTCCACCTGTCCGTTAGTCCATCTGTCCGTCCGTCTGTTCGTCCAACCATCCAGTCCAAGTAACCCAACAAAGACGTCAGGTGCTTGAAAAATATTACACCTGGAAATAAATATTTCATCGCAAGTGGGTATAATTTTCCTTCTTTCTTAAATATTTGATAAAGGTTTAATTTTTTACTTTATATTTTTTCTGTATTGTCGTTACAAGATCTACGAGGAAACGGCCTTCCGAGTTTCATTTCAGGCCTTTTAAGTCGACGTAATCTAATTGCCTTTAAAATGGGACAACTTATTTGCTTAATTGCAATAAAAGGATTCTACCTTGACTTTGATCTATTCCCCCAAAGTTATATCGACGTTTAAAACTAAATAAGTGGATTTAAAAATTTGTTGAGGATTTAACTGAACTCATGTGGGACATAAATTAAAAGTGAAGGCAGCCACCAGTGGGTACAGGGCAACGCTAAAATAATATCATGTCCATAATGCAGTAATAGCTCAAAGATTGTAGTCGTAGTTAATATTGTAAACATAGAATAAATTAATTTGACAGCAGGGTTGGTTTTAACAGACATTAATATCACTTATTACACAGTATCGAAGTAACATTACGGGGATTTCGCGGGGGTGAAGAACTGTGCGCGGGGACCTAGCGCACTGCATTTCAGACTAAAACTCAAATCAAATCATTTCGATTTTGATTTTTGATTTTTTGACTAAAACTCGCTATCTTGTACCAGCTAGCTATAGTATGAGTGGTTAGACGATAAACGCCGAAGAGGGTTTCTAGTCAATTCGTACTTTTATGATAAATTTATATATATATATTTATATATATTTATAATAAATTGTAACCACAACAATTTTAATTATTTTTAGGGTACCAACGGGAACTTTATTACTAAGGCTCCGCTGTCTGTCCGTACATCCGTCTGTCTATCACAGGGATGTAAAGTCTGAACCGTAATAAGCAAACAATTAAAATTTTCACAGAGTATGTATTATTATAGCCGCTATAACAACAAATAATAAAAATAAAATTAAGTTAAAATTAAAGGAGTCTCCAAAAAGAAAAGTTCTTTTTTCGTCGTTTTTGGTGGTTTTTTCATGAAGAATGTACTACTATGGCCGTTACAACAATAAATAATAAAATAAAGTAAAATTGAAAATTAAAGGGGTCCTTATACAAGAAATATGTTTGTATGGTGGTACGGAACCCTTCATGTGCTAGCCCGACTCACACTTGGCTTTTTTTGTGGTTAGGGTGATTGGAAAATTTCGGAGTACACTATACTCGTAAACAAGTTTGCGAATATTTTGATGTTGATATGTAAAAAATATATATCTTAGATACTAAGTTCTATTATATTTCAAACTGTTTGATACGCCACTAATCGTAATTATATTATCATAAAGTAGGTAAGTACCTATCAAACAAAGAGTAACTTTACAAAGAGATAGTATTTTTTTTTGTCAAATTTCATATGCATACGAAAACACGCAATTAATTATGGAAATATTAGACTCCAATTTTTACTTTCCACCCTCCTCAGGTCAAATACTGAGTAATTTATGCTTTCTTTGATCATTGTATGTAGCTGTGATAGCCAAGTGGTTGCGAGCCCGTTTTTTGTTTAGAAGGTCGTGGTTCGAATCTGGAGTAGCGTGGTGTATTAGGCTCCAAGTGTCCTCATCCCGAGGGGAGGCTTAACTTAAGCCCCTGTGGTGGGGCACCTATTCTTTTAATACATGTACAATAAATATGACAAAATGAAAGGGCTATTTCGGTGTAAGTTACTTGTTGTTTTCTCTTTTACTACTATAAAATATATTTTAGTCTCTATTTCACTAGTTTGAGCAGAACCAATGATGCTAATAAAATCTTACAATAATAGTAAATTGTGGTAAATAACAATTATATATTTGAAATGTTTCAATAATTTTGATTCTAAACAGTGCATAATTAATTCAAATACATTTTCACGTAAAAGTTACACGAACTGGTGCGTCACAAGATAAATACATGGAGGTGATCATTAGCAATTTCAATTAATGTAAATATGCCCTCAGAGATTCGTTGCCGTGGTAACATCTGCTCAATTACACAGATTACCTAATACCTACCTACTCAGTCTAATATAACAGCTTAAAGTTCGCATATGACTTTATTAATGACGACCCGTGGTTGCTAATTGGTGTTTGTAATATAGTTATGATTTTTCTCATGGCAGTATTTCAAGCGCAGAGTAGGACGTCCAGCCACAAGGTTATGATCTTGTGAAGGTGGCAGGAGGATGATGGATGCAGACCGCTACCAGCAGGGCCTATTGGAAATAAATTAGGGAGGCCTACATCCAGCAGTACACTTTCTATGGCTGAAATGACGATGATGAGTAGTTCATTTAAACGCACGAAATAACAATGTTGGTAGTAGCGCATGATACAATAACGGCAAATTACGACTTACAAGAACGCTACTGAAATTCTTTGGCTGCTTTAAAATTACAATTTTTTAGGGATCGATTAGGACGATGCAGCTCTGTGACAGACGGACGGACGGATAGCGAAGGCTTAGTAATAGGGGTCTATACGTGGTATGGTGGTATTGGTACCCTACAAAAGGGTACCATTGGGAACCATATTACTAAAGGTCTGCTGTCCGTCCGTCGTCTGTCATAGGGCTGTATCGGTTGACCCATAATAAATAGACACTGGTAATTTTCACAGAGGGTGTATTACTATGGCCGCTATTAAAAAAATAAACAAATTAAAATCATGTTAAAAATTAAAGGGGTCCACACATAAGAAACGTGTTTTTCTCGCCTTTTTTGGTTATTTCATGGAGGGTATACTACTATAGCCCTATAACAACAAATAATAAAATAAAGTAAAAAATTAAAGAGGGTCCCAATACAAAAAACGTGTTTGTTTTATATTGTACGGTGGTACGGAACTCTTTGTGTGCGAGTCCGACTCGCACTTGACCTGTTTTTAATGTCTGTTTGTCTGTTTAATGTCGGTTTTTAACCTTCATATTAGAAGATTCAAGGTAAGATAAATAAAATATTAATCGCTTGTCGATAGAAATAATGCATAATTAACGAAAACGGAGAATATATAAAAATATCGTAATCTTATCATTAAATTATTGAATTAAATTAAATTAAATTATGAAATATCGTTAATCTTTTATAGTCGAATATAAAACTAAGATAAAACTTTATGCGCTAGTGAAAGTCTCTATCGAGCAATTACATATACATGAAAATATTCGTGTTTTAAATTCTAAGTCTAGCCAATGAAATTGGTAAGAGAGACCTTAAAGTGGCGACTTGACTGACCGGTTGGCCGAGTGGTTAGAGACCCTAACTGCGGAGCCGAGGGTCGCGGGTTCGATTCCCGCCCAGGAAAAATATTTGTGTGCATGAACATGTCTATTTGTTCCGTGTCTGGGGGTAAAAGTATGTATATATGTATATATTATTAAAAAAAAGAATATTCAAGTATGTATATCAGTTGTCTAGTACCCCACAATACAAGTATAATATGCTTACTTTAGGACTAGATGGCGTTCTGTGTTATGTCCTAGATATTATTATTGTTATTATTATTATTATTAGGTACTTTAGCGTTCTTGCAACTTGCCATAAAAATGCGGTGTCTGTTTTAAGTATGAAACGAGAAAGATACTAAACGGCAGGTGTGAAGCGTGTATGCGGGAATCGTGTAACGATCTCAAAATTGTCACGACAGCTATCGTCATCTCGCTCGCCCTCAGCAAGTTGTTCATGCAAAAGTCATGAGTAATAGGCAACGAGCGACTGATATGTTATTGCCAGTCAAAGAGCATGACGTTTATAGAATTAGGAATTCCGTGTCTATATGAGTGGATTCAATTTTAAAACAGTTAGTTGTTTTAGTTTGTCGTCATTTGCCAGTGAAGTTAGTTTCAGCACCAGTACACGTAGTTCCGAAGTACTTTTTTAAAATAATTTTATAACAGACACTCTTCGGTAGCGGTCTAAGAAAATAATGAGGACTTTATTTGTTTTTATATAGGAAGTGATAAATCGTTAAAAATATCTCGTAATACAGATTTTAGAAATTTCTTCTTCTCAAAGTAAAGAACAAAGCCCAGTATTGACCCATACTATTTATTTGTTTAAAAATAGGAATACTGCCACTTAAGAAAACCTACACCTAAAATAAGGTTTGCGATAAATTTATTGAGAATTTGTGATTTTCTATTCTGAAAAATCTGAAGAAAAGTTGTGAAATTGCATTGAAGTAGATCAAACGTCCAATGCAGCAAAATAATCTGAAATCGAATTGTTGCTATACTTTACCGCAGATGGCGCTATCTAACTAGTTAGTATCCTTTACAACAGATAGCGTTTTCACAATAGCTGTCTTGAAGAAACTTTAATTATACAATTTTTAACAAACATCATAAGTTTTCAAACACGTAACATGTATAATTTCGAGAAAAATACGTATTGCTTCAAATATACACCTTCTGTATATTTTAAAACTGTGAATTTGAATATACATTTCGAAAAAGCTGCTTTCTTGAAAATATCATACTCTATTAACAGTTTTCTAAAAAGACGCTCTTTCGGATGACATGTGATTCTATTTAAGCCAATTCAATGTTATGTAATATTAACTTAAGTCAATTATATACGGCACAGTGGACATTGACATTTATAACATTTTTATGGAAAAAAATATAAGAAATGAAAAAGCGGTCATGTGCGAGTCGGAATCATATCTCATTGAATTGCTTTGGGCTATCCCTACACTGGAGGTTCGCATGTGAGGATTCCGTACCACCTCACAATATATTTTTGATACTTCATAATACCTACGAATGAGTGAATGTACCTTAGAGGAGCTTCTAATTTTTTTTTAACCGAAACAAATTACTACTACAAGTATTTTATAACGTAGGCTCGAGATGGAGTGGGCTGCCGAAGCTGGCACCTAGCTCAACGCTACACGATTGAAGATGCTGTGTGAGCAGTTGGGTTACACATTGTGTCATCGCCTAGTCTAAGCAATCGTTCGAATTAAAACACTGTTGATTGCATAGCCATATTAACTTATTTACCATATCACAGTACTTACTAGGCGCCTGCACATTTTACTCGGTTATAGGCGCTAGGGAATTGAAAACATAAACGACCAAATTGTATAGACGCCTAGTACTCGAATCCTTTACTAAGTTAACTGGCTATGTCATTTGACAGCGTTATAATTCTAGCGTTCGCGTCAGCTATACTACAGCACAATACGTGACCCCGCTGGCTATCAACTGATATCACCGACGTGCTCATCGAACGTGTTTAACAATGCACAAGGGGCTTTTACAATGCGTAATAAGAAACACATTTAACTAGTTTTTTTCTGTAATACATTTAAAAACTCCCAAAATACGTTGATGAAGACATTATTACATTGTGAATTCAAACAAATGAGGTGTGCTACGAAATTGGCGAAATACCTACCTGCGAAAATGGGAGCTATGGCAAGACGCCAGAGGTTGTAAATATTAAATAAATACAGAGCTTCTTTATTTAGTTACGGGACGTGGAGACAAAACTCTCGGATCCGTTAAATATCCGACGAGGTAACGCGAGCACATTGTCATATACGATACGACACAATAGAGCTTTCTTACATAAAGGCGCCACCACCGACCATCAGAAAATGCTGACCCCGCTTTTGGCAATGGCAAGATTTAACGACAAAACTTGTCGTGGAATGAAAATTTTATGATTGGGTTAGCGCTTGTGTGCCTATTCATAGGGATTTGGGAAGGTGGGTTAATGATGGACACGCTCATTATTCTAACACGACCTATGTATTTATAGCACTGCGAATCTTCCGCTTGACAACACAGTGGTAACATTTGCTTATGTAAAACTAATTTTCCGCGCGCGGCTTCGCTCGTTGTTGACTACGCAATAGTACTGGGACTGCTGAAGCGACGCGACGTTAGAGGAAATGGCGAGACTTTCTAGAAATTTCTGAAACTTAACTATCTATGAAATTTCTGTAACAACCATCAAAGTTTTTTTAATAATATTTAGAACGAATAATAGCTATCGGACAGGAATTGTGTATTTTTTCGGGATGAAATTTATCCTGGGTGTTATTACAAACCCTAAGTCACCTTCGCACTAAATTTTATCGAAATTCGTTTATCAGTTTTTGCACGAAGAATGGTTATCAAACGAGAACCGTGCCTTTTTTTCGAGATAAAAAGTAGCCTATGTCGCTCTCCAGCTTGTAAACTATATCTATGTAAAAATCATGTCGACTTCTACTGCAGCTTCTGGGCCTTCAAACGGCTGACCGCGTAATCAATTTTTATGCCAGAAAATGCAAAGAAATTGTTAGGGCTCAGGTCTGGACTGTACATAGGATATGTCATCAACTCAAGTTTGTTCCGCTTCAAAAAATCAATTGTTTTCTGAGCGGTGCGGGATTCCGTATCATCATGATGTAAGATGATGTAACGTTTCGGGTTATATACTGATAGGTGATTACCGTTTTGCGTTTTCTAACGGGATTGTGGAAATATATTATTTTTTTCGAAGCAAACTAAGCGACCACTTTTTTTGACACGCTGTAGGAACGCACAACTTTTGTTGGCCTTACCTCGCCTTCGGAGACCCAAACCGCCAACTGGTATTTTCTTTCAAGCTCATAAGAATAAATCCATGATTCATCACTTAAGACGCTGTTACAAACGGCTCTCGACATCTCTCCAGAGAAGCGTTGCCTAGTAAACCGGCACCAATTATTACCACAAGCTGCCTTTTTCTTTTCAGATTAATTATGTGATATTAATGTGGAATCTAACTTTCTGAAACCCAATTCATTGTCGAAAGTAGTTAGAATTGCAGTCATTTTAATATGCATTGTTGCTCAAATAAATCTTCTCATATGTCACATGTCTGTCATCTTGAATAATTTTTGGCTCAGCAGCGATGTTTTCAGGCGTTGCCGTCGGTTATGGTTGACTTCAAGAAGGTTCAGTGTTGTAAGAAGGGCGACCTTTTTAGAATCGGCATACAAGCAATATATTGTTGTTTGACTAGGTGCTTTAACATCGTAAACAGAAATAGACTTAGTAAGAGATTTATATTGAGTTACCTTCGGCAAAAGTTATGATAAATTAAGGCAAGGAAATTTTCACCCGTGAGCTTCATTTCCTTATAGACTTGTCATAGGAAGTAAGTAAACGTCACTACGATTTTAAATGGCCAATATTTATTTACTAACAAACAAGTCCAAAGTAGAGACTCGATTCCCGTCATTTCGGCGTGGTCTATGTAATCAACGAAAATCAATGAAATAAAAAATATCTTTTGTTTCTAGCTACATGGGTTAATGATTGATACCTAGTCTAATTAGTCAGTACAGAACACTTGTCTTGCGAGACTTCTGGTAATATTTCTAGACAATCAAGCTAAATCAATTTGCACTAAATGAATAAAATATAATGTAATAATATCTTGGACAGCGAGATCTAGTCATCCGTAATAAGCAAAGCTTTTATAATGGGTACCAGACAACTGATAGACAAAGTTAAATATTTTTTTTAATAAGATATACGTATATAGATACAATATTTTATAACCAGACATTTGTGTTCATGCACACAAATATTTGTCCTGGTCGGGAATCGAAACCGCGACCCTTGGCTGCGCAGTTAGGGTCTCTAACTTCTCGGCCAATCGGTCAGTCAAATAGTTATATACCCATGTAGATTGATGAGCATATATCATTTTACTAGTAAGTTAGAACTATTTAAAGCCGTGAGTAAGTTTGTTTATCCAAAGTGTTTATTTAGACACGTTGGTACACGTCAAATTATTTTTGTATTTACAATAAAGAAAATTGCATTATAATATTTTTTTTAAATTAATGATATAAATCATGTTCATTATTATGTTAATACCTAAAAACGTATTATCATAGAGGCCGAAGAAAATAAACAGAAAACAACAGAAAAGGTGTGACAGTAAGAAGATTGCATGTACTCTTTTTCTCAAAACTTTTCGCGAATTTTCATCATTTGAATGTATAAGCAGTAAAATAACAATTAACGTTACGTAATTCATTATTATAATATAATGGACACTCACATTTTCACCTGCCCGAATCGCCCTGGAGGTAGTCAACAATTTTCTTACTCGTGTACTATTGTTATATTTCCTTCGGCATTTCGGCGTATGTCGGATATTCGAGACGCTACTTGTTTTGATAGGCCTTTACATAATACACGTACACACAACAAGTATCTGTTTATCTCGTTTACAAAATACAGAGAAATTTCCGTGTATATACTTACACGGTTGAAATGGTAAACTCAAAATATTATCGCACGTATTATTCAAGGTTATGGAAAAATATATCAAAAATATCATAACGAATTAAGGAATTTTCCACAGCAAGACATGTACAAACAAAAGTGATTTGATAGAATAAAATTTTGATAGGAAAACGTGGCTCGTGAGTTGTTGACACGTTTACTACCATAGATATAAAACATTTTGTATACTTTACATATATTTTCTTCTAAAAATTTCAAACTTAAAAAGTACATTGCACTCCGTTAAGCACTATGCAAATTAGTACGTAAAATATTTTAAAAAGAAAAGTGATTGAATTAAATGTCGACACACCTACCAAACCATTGGATCTAAATACTTGTTTACGATAATTAGCGAGCGCGGTCACGAAATATCAAACCTTCAGTTTTCTAATAGATATTCTAGCACGGGTGCGGTAGAACTCGCGACTGGCTAAGCGTACAGCATGTATGACAAGCTTGCGATAATATTAAATCTATATCGAAGTAGCGACGCAGCATACGGTTCGTATCGTGGCCGCTTCTATGTAAGATCATCCTGTTTGAACTTCGTCTATTATTATCTAACTCTGCTTAGACAACTACGTTCCGAAGTTTCCGAATGAACGCTTGCAGTCTACTGTAAACATCCGCACCCGCCAGTTCACTTTAAACAGGCAGCTTTCGTAATTTGTGCCTTAAAGTTTTGTACAGACATTCTCACATAACGTAATCATCATTACCATACCATCAGCCCATTTAGGTCTCCCCACGGGATGAGTGGGCTTGGAGCTTAATCCACCACGCTGCTCCAATGCCGGTTGATGGATTGTAACGACTGCCATCCAATTATCCACTGATTAAAAAATTTTCAAAATTCAGCCCTTAGGGGGGTGAAAAACGATGTTAAAATTAATATGAATCTCTTTTTTCATTAAATTTAATAATATAACAAAATAGAATATCTAATCTAAGTCGTGTTAAATAATGACACTAAAACCACACTAATATCTCTATACTCAAAATTTCAAGCGGAAGTGAGCCGTTTTATAAACCTCATAAATCCCTAAGTATTTGAGCAATATGGATATATTTGGTTTTGTTCATGATTTACGGCGAGCAGAGCAACCTCTTACGGTCGCTTCTAAACAGAAATTGATAGCTGTATTCGAGTAGTTTATATATACTAAATTATTATGGATTGATAAGTATATGAAACTGTAATATAATGATGTCTGTATATATGGAAATTATTTTTGTGAAAGGAGAATGCCCATTCATGGTAGGTTCTGACTTTTCTCATGCATCAAATGAAAAATCATTTGTGAATTATTATATATTCATTTTAGAAGTCTTTTGCCATTTCCCTGCTTGTTGTTATTTCAGAAATAAAAAAAATCATTACCACAAATTATGAGCAATCAGAAATTAATAAGACGACAATAATAATAATAAAACTTTATTTCAGACGAGGTCCATAGATGTTAGTTACACAAAAAACCTTATATTTATTGTTAGTAATACACATTGTAGCCTTATGTCTAGAAAATCAGACAGGTGCGGAATACGGCCCCACCGATGCTACACAGCGTCAGTAACAGTGTGCAGCTTCACCAACGCAAGATCATCGGCGATTCCCACCTGTCACCTGATTTCTATTTTCCTGCATAAATTGCAGAAAAGAGTTGCCATAGTAAGTAAACAAAAATGTTGAAAGAAAACTCTGATCGATGTGGTTATCGACTACAATTAAAAATAAAAATACTTCAAATGAAATTTGTGTGAGAATATCGTTATTAATGTTTCGATTTCATTTTTCATTATATTCAATTATGTTTGTAATTAGCTCAAATCGATTTAGTTTAAATTTTGAATAAAATTATATACAAATTATTAAATGTGACGTCTGCTAGTATAACGCCTTTAACAGATTATGATTTCTGAAAAAAAACTTAGAAACTCCAGTTTTGATTCCTCTAAGTACCTATGTTGATAGTAAATTGTTGTTTTATACATCTTTTAAAACAACTTTGGAATTGATGCTACGTCGATGACCATTAATAGTCATCCTCGAACACGAAAAGCTCTTCTTTGAAATTCCGTACCACAAAATGTACTGATGAAATGGATCCTTTATAGGGTTATTTTTTTATCTGTCTACTCTTCTGTCAACAACCTTTTCTTCCAGAACCCGGGAGTGGTACTTGCAACGAGTTGAAACTAACATTAAATACGAAAGTCTGCGGCCCCATTTGTGTAAAAAATAAAATTTCTAAGTCACCACAACAAAAAGCTAGGGCGTGTTTTGTAATGTGGGGGCGTCGTGGTTCGTATCCTTCATACGTGCATGTAATAATGAGTTTTTTTCTGTATTAATTACACAATCATCACTGATCCCGTGCCTCGGATAGCACGTTACGGCGTCGGTCCCTATAGCATCATCTAAACCTATAGGGCCCATCCCGTTGACCTAGAATCTTGAAATTTGTCTAAAGAAAAATCTCATAACAAAAGTACCTAAAGCAAAAATTTTGAAAACATGCAATTTCCTTCTCTAAGAGGATTTTTTGAATTTTTGTATTTCCAAATGCGTTATCACGCTATCTGGCGCTGAGTGGGATAAACATATTAAGGAGGTAGATTTTTCATAGAACAAAGAGGCTTCAGCTCGTGTCTAATTCTTGCTGTATTTCTGTCTCAATATTTACAGAAAAAATATATATAATAGGAGAAATACCATCACAGGGCAGTATATCTTATTTAATTCTTTTAGAAAAAAATCCAGAAGAACATTATTTCCGTCGATTCTTTGTTTTAGCCGTAAATTAGATACAAATGCAAATTTCTAAAAAAAAAACAAAACATACCGCCCTGGGGACATCCTTTCTTAATGACCCTGCAAACTTTGGTTCCAATTCATACATATTTCAGGGGTGGAAAAAGTCAAGGCCAGCAAGCTGTTTCGACGGGTATTTTATAGGTATTTTTGGGAATTTGTTTTTGTCAGCTCTGTCACTCAAGAATAGGTCGGAGAAAAGGAATTGAAATGGAGATAGCGACGATAATTCGAAGCCGCGGAATTCAAATTCAAAAAGTTTTTATACAATATAAAATGTTTACACACACTTATTGAAAGTGAAAATGAATTTATTAAGTACCGGTTCAATAACTAGAAGGAGAAGAACCGACAAGAAACTTCTCCTTGTTTATTTTCTTAACGTATATGTTTTTCTTAGTTGTTTTCTTTTAATATATGCTTACAGCTATTACAATGATGTCCATGCGCACTTATCTTTTAAATACTCAGTAATACAATAGTAAGTTTCTTTCATGAGTTGGACTTTAATTTGCTTTATAAATTAATTAGAAATCAAGTCTAACATTTCTTTTGGAATTTTACCTTGGAAATTCTGAAAATGCCTTTGAAAAGTTTGTTGCCCCCGTCCAGTTAATTTTTACAAGAAGGGCATCAATAAACTGCCACTGCGTTGTCAAAGATGCATCGATTGCACGGGTGACTACTTTGAATGACAGAAATAAAAAATTTAAAAAAAAACTACTTTAACTTATTTCAGACAAAACGGCAACTTCACAGGTTAATACCTAAATATTTAAAATTTGGAACTTTTGCTTTAGGTTCCTATAGTTAGCTAAGAGTTTTCAACTTTAATTAATATTTTATATCTAAAAGTTTAGCTAGTTGCTCATCTTCGAATAATCGCAGAGTTATAAACTCCTGATTTATAAATGACCATGGCCAAGGTATTGGACTTTACGAACTTTATAAACTTTACAAACTTTACAAATAGAAAGATATTATATCGTAGTTTATCCTAGAATATCCTAGATATCCTAGATTAGTTTAGTACAGTTACATTATTATGTATGTGTATGTATGTATAAAAATTTTTTTTTGGAATGGGTTTGGACCAAAATGTTAAAGTTGGCGCTGATATTTATTAAAATTTAAATGAATGAGGTTCTATAAAAATCTAAAAATAACTATTTTTTCTTTTTACGAATTTGTCAGATATCTAAAAACATTCATCTGATGTTGAAATTGTCCCAGTGACGTCATCTAGACAGTTGAGCTTGTTCCGCTGCTTTCTAGGGTAAAAACAAACAGTAAGTATAAATATATTTAGGTTAGTCTCTATATGAAATGTAACTTAATCCTCATGTATAAAATATTACGTACTAAATAAGTTGTCTTAGATAAAGCAAATAATAAACATCTGTCCAGATGACGTCACAGGGATATTTTATTAATAATGTTTATTACTATAAAATTGCAAACTTAATTTTATTTTATTTCGTGATTAAGGTAGATATAGATTCATCTATATTTTCGGAAAAAAATAAAAAAACCATATATTAAAAATTTTGATTCAAGCCCATTATTTTAAGTCCTGTTACATTTCATACATGAACGAATCTCACGGAAAAAACATTACGTAACTTTCTTCAGACGTTCAGATTTATTGTTAGCTCTAGACATCAACAAAAACGTATAAATCTTATTTAAAAGACAGCCACGAACGTGAACTCCTTTTCACATAAGAGACAAATAAAGTCAAATACGACAGAAATAAGATGGAAAATGTTCTTTATATATTTATTAAATTTGTGTAAATCTTGACTAGTACAAACTACTCGTATTTATACATATATACGGACTGTTAAGTTGAACTTAGTCCGAACTTATAGAGCGTGTAGAACTTACCGAACTGAATAAAGAGTTTCAAAAAAAGATAAGTGATAAAAAATGAAAATTTAAACACGTTATTCTCGGTACCCGTTAGTTTGCGCCATCTGCTCTCTTTATACTTTTTGGTCAATTCAATAAGCTCTACACGCTCTATGAGTTTGGACTATGTTCAGCCGAAGACTCCGTATAATAATTATATATTTTTCTTATACGTACATTTCACTAATAAATTCACATTGAAGTAAATCCAATAATCTCAACAATAAATCTACTTTTCATTTTGATACTCTGTGTAATTTATTGAAAATTTCTTTACACTTGACTTGAATTAAAGACTTATTAACTACTTATTAACTATACTTAACTTAAAGGGAGTTATATTCGAATGTTTGAAAGTTCTAGCGCTTTCTATAAAACCCTTCAAATTAAATTAAATTAATAATATTCCATTTCTTTTTCACTGAACACTTTGAATTAGCTTTAGGATTATAGGGAAGTATTTTTATAATGGATATTGAGGATACACAAATAATTAATTTAATTTTTAAGCTAAGAGAGAGAAACTACTCGTACGCTTGTATGGAAAACTTGTAAAATACGTCGCATTAAGAAAGGTTTTTCCACGTGATAACCCATACAAACGCTCTTACACAATTACGATGTTAATACGCATTATAATTTTGGAATGTTTTGAATTATAGTTTCATTTGGGTTAGAACTAGGTTTGTATACAGCCAATACTTCGAAATTTCTTTAAACATTCTAGTTATAGAAATTTTCTATATTTCTATAAGTATTACGAAATTTCTATAACTAGGATTTTTATTATAGAAAATTTCAAAGTTTCACGCCAATAAAAAATATTTTTATTGATTCTACTATTTCTGTAACATTACCATTTCTTCTCGCAATTCCACCGCGAGGCGTTCAATTAATAAAATTCCACTAGACTTCATTTATTGTGAGCTGTCTACCGACAGCTAATTATGTCTATTATAATAGTCACTAACCTAGTTTTACGTTAATTTTTAACTTTTATTATTTATTAAATTTTATTAGGTTTTTATTAAATTTTCTGCCTTTGACTTGATTGTTCAAGAGGCCCGTTCTAAAAGGGTCCATTAAATTCTACGGGAATTAAAATATAACATTTGACGTTTTATCGTTAAATTACATAATTACTAATGTAGTATCAAGTTTACTTTTGTTTTTGTATGCTAAGTTCCAAATCCTGTCGAGTTCGGGAAAGTCGAAATTTTATATATTTATTAATATAAATTACATAGGTTGATTTTAAACCAAATTATTTGTTCGTATTAATAATAATAATATGTGGGCCGTCTCACATACGGCCTTCGTTACAAGGTTAATATTAAAATAATTAAAACTTGTATTTGTACGATTCGAGGAAAGAAGTACATGTTTTCAATTTTCCTGTTACTGAACATTTTCAGAAATGCCACATTCCAAGAACGAAAATATGAAAATTATATTAAAAAAAAAACGAGTGACACGAGCCGACATACATCAGCGTGTAGTTACGTAAAATGTTGTCATAAAGTCAAGAAAGGAGTGGGTCGGATTTAATCTCTTCTCGCTGCATAAAACATATATGAACCTTTCCTCGCAAGAAATATGAAATTTCGGTGTCGCGAGCTCTTGGCAGCTTGATTTTGTTTTGAGTTGAAAGCTTTGAGTGCTCAGTTGGCTTTTAAGTTAAAATAAGTTAACATTTTAATTATGAACGGGTGTCTGTTAGTGTTCTAAAAAAGGTCACTTTGTTCTTTTATATATGATCTTTATTCTGTACAAATGTAAAAAGTTTGAAAGTATTTTTTCGATAAAATTTTTCATAAGACTGTGCCTAATTCGATGAAATTTAATCAATGTGTTATACATACTTAGAAATTGAAAAGTAACACTCAACAAGCTTTTTGAATTTTAAAAGAGAGAGAGAAAAAGTATTAAACCGGACATGTGCGTGTCAAGACTACGCCTAGTTTAGGCTTCCGTGGGCAATGTGGCTACATACATATGGCCTCATAATGCACATTTTTTTTGGCTTTCATTAGTTTTTTTTTTATTATTCCGAAACTAATATATTGAAGTTAGTCGAAACAATTCTGATTGAACGTCCTAATCAATAAATATCTACATTCAATATTTTTTCAAATTTTCAAGAGATTCGGTTTAGAAATGTCGGTAGAGGGGCACGAGAAAAGCTACTTTGCAACTGAATATCTCAGAAACGGGAAGTTTATAATAAAAAGGCCATAGAAGCACAGTTTTGTTTTAAAAGATATTTAAAATGAAGCCCCACAAGAATAAGAATAAAATATTTCGTCCCCACTTCGTCCTAGGGAGCGGTAAGTTTGAAATAAATAAAATTAATTTTTGTATACTAATAAAACCTCAACTTTGCCTGTTCAATATACCTATATGTAAAATTTCACTCACACATTTTTAAAAAGTAAACCCCTAAAAACTACGACTGTGTGACAGAGAGAACAGACTGGCTGACGGAAACTGAAAAGCTGAAAAGAACTGCGAACGGAATAACGAAAATGACGCAACTATGAGGGTTACATTTTTTGTTTTGCCTCCACACCCTAAAAACTGAAACCACCAACCACTGAAAAAATAAGCAATTATGTTTAATTGTGTAGTTAAAATCATTACCGACGGTATTTGATTACTTTAGTGACTATACCAGATATTGATTATACCATTATACCAGATATTTACGCGTGAAAGTAATCGAAAATAGGTACAGTTGTATCAAAATTAACAAAACCAATTTGTGTTTACTTACCTCTAATAAATATTAAAATAAATTATGATAATCACTAGTATCAATACAGATCATGCTTAAAGCTCTTGCACATACACCCGAAAAGCTATTTTCCGATAAATGGAATGAGATAAGTAATAAAATATTTACCAATAGCGTAAACAATGATGTAGATTATATATATTACAAAAGAAATGTGGACAATGTTAGATAGCCCTAATTTTATTGAGCACTATAAAAGTTTTAAGATGCTCGATATTTATTAATTGAACATATATATGCCCTGTGTTCTTAGTAGCAAAGTTATTTGTTTTTATGTTTAAGTTTTATGTTTTTATGTATGTATTCTGTCGTCAATTCCTACCTTTTTTTCTGCTACGATGGAGCTAAAGCAAGAACATTCGTGGGCTATAATTTATTATGGTTTTAAATTTGGTTTCTCTGAAGTGTTAAGCTTCAAAAGTTTAAAATTTGCTTTGGGTCAATCTGTTATTTCATGGACAACGATTTTTAGAAGGTTTACAAAAAAAAGGCAAAAATAATGAATAGTAATCTTTTAAAATTTATTATAAAAGATCATTTGTTTTCCAAGATAAAGTAATAAAAAGTTTTTCTAATTAGTAGGTATTCCGACTGTTAATTGTTTTTAAATGATTTTTTTATTATTGAAAAACATTAGAACTACGAATTCTCGATTCCGTTCGTCTAGGCAATACTCGGCATACCGCTCATTCCTATCTCGCTTATACTCTGGTGTGAGCTGCCACGAATCGACGGAACATCTCGGCCTTAAGCATTACAAAAATCCATCTCAAGTAACAACTTTTACCCCTCATTACACGAAATGGCTCGAAATCCCAATATGCACTCCAATATTTTTCATTTTCATGTAAAAAAAGAAGTTCCTTAGTCGTAAACGTTTCCGTCGTTCCTTTTCAGCGTTCCGTCTTTTTTATTTCATGAAATTCAGAACCGACACATAAAATTATATCCGGTCCGTTTTGAAGAGCTCGTCCCGAGGCGGCGCGACGGAGCGAATAAAAAATACACAGCTTCGTGAATATAGACAAGTAGTATACAAAAGAGGGCAAGAAATAAGACCCACTGCTGAAATTTTGATGTATAGAATTGTCCAATCGCACCGCTATTTGAATTTATATATATAAAACCGTCCCCAGTGTATATCTGTCTGTTTGGGTTATTCTCCAAAACGGTTGAGCCGAATTTAGTGAAATCTTGCAGACATGAACATTAGTTTGTCAGGAGTGATGTAGTCTAGACTACTTTAGTCTGTATGCCTGTTTTCATTCCGGAAATATTTAGGGCTATTTATTTATATACGTTCGGTACCGTTTGGTTACCGATTGGTTCCACTATATATATACTATTTTGTATTAGTTAGTAAAGAAAGAAAGATTTTATTTCACATGATTACAAAACAAAAAAAAATACAAAAACTAAAAACACAATGCCAAAATTGCCACCACTGGACTTGAGCTGAGTAGCTCAAGTCCAGTGGTCATACACTGCACAGCTGATTTTCAGTCGTGGTACCACTTAGTGTGTTACTAATGTTGTCATTGTATGTTATATATATATGCTATATACTCTATATATATATAATATAGTATATAGTATAGTATAGTAGTAATATAGTATATATATATATACTATATTACTAACTTTGTGTTATGTAAGTTGACGTCCATCCACGTCAAAGGTTCTCTAAATATTTAACACAGAAACAAGCGTCGCCTAAATACGAGCAATTAACAGCTGAGATGTCTCGTTTTTAATTTATATTCATCGTGGTGTTAGATGTTTTACTTTAATAATAATTAGAAGGTAGTTTCTTTTATTAGTAATGTATTGGAATTTTAATAAATTAAAAATATATTTGTTTGAATTTTCACTTGTTATTTATAATGTGTATTTTAGAACCTATAGACATATAGTTTTACTGGACTCATTGACATTTAAATCATAATATAAAATAACTGCAGTGATACAAATCCCAGAGGTTTAATTTTTTATGTTAAACATGAAAATATACTGTTTCTTATAGTATGGTTATTAAAGCCAAATATTTTTTAATCGCTCATGAAACCTTCATTTAAATAAATGCGAATAAATATATATTCCACTATCTTTTGATTATTAATAATAATAATACCTGGGACATCTGACACAATGCCATCTTGTCCCAAATTAAGCAAAGCTTGCTTGTAGATACATCCATACATAGATATTTCACACCCGACGTCAAGGCCGACGTTTATACAACGCTCGTCTTTTTAAGGATTATATTGAATCCCCAATGACCGTTGAATCATAGTACAAAAACCAAACTCACAATGTGGGACGAAAATGACCTGTCCACTAAACGGTAAAAGAATAAAAATTAAAAAGGAGCTTTCTTCTACACAATCTACGACAATATTCTACACAACCCATACGTTACAATACTATGTAAACAAAAGTTTGTTAGAAAGTTTTTATTGCGCAATTAAGCTTTACTAGAAGTCTATTCGTGACCTTTTATTTGAATGTAAATAATTTATGAACACTGGGACAGATTAAAGTAGGACCTCTCCAACTTTACTAATTTCACTAAAATTTCTAATTGTAAACCGAAAATTTGTAAAAGCTCTACTTCAATCATTAAAATTTTAGCATTTATCCATTTTGGAAAGACATTCTTCAATGATTTAATTTATTGAAGTGAAGGTTTTCTTATGACGACGGTAGAAAAAAAATTAGTTAAGAATCTGAGATCATTCGAGTTATGGATCTGACATCATATGGATTGAGGGTCTATATAGACATAGTGATGTATATACATCTTTAAGCAATCATCAATATGTCAAAATTGACCAATTCGTATTCCCTATTTTCACAAAACTGTCCTCGATGGTGTATTATTGTATATTCTAAAAAAATACTAAGAAAGTTGACCCAATTTTCCCAAAACAGTTAGTCAAAGTAAAGGTAGATTAATGTATTTAGATCAGATTTACTTCACATTTGACGTCACATCATGGCGGATCACTGGCGAATAATGTTTATTAAACTCTCGTTCATAGATAAAAAAATAGTAATTTTGAAACTGAACTAATACATGAAACTCGTGTTTTTGTGAATGTGAACCGATAATTTACGATCTAGTCAAAGAGTTATCGTGTTCATTTCATTGAATATTTTTTTCATAGTAATAAGCAACCTATAGTAATGTGCTATGAGAAATAAATCGGTTACATTAACGGCAAATGACCACCCCAAAAAAAGCCACACTTTTTCAAATTCATTTTGAAATATTTAATTTTTAAATATTACAGAAAATAAATAAAAATTGATCATTCCGCCCAATTCTTATGAAAGTACGAGTCAAAAATTTTGAAAATATTTTTGAAAATGCGAATATCGAGCCTCACTTATATATTTTAAAAGAAACTTTAAGCGATGGACGAATCATCATTTTGAGGGTCAATTTTGAAAGGCAAAATAGAAAATAAAATAATAAATATTGAATGTACCATATCATCAAATGAAAGGATCGATTGTCATGGAACCACAAACAGATTTTTGTAGAATTCCAAAATGCTTATTTCAAAAGGTTGTAGAAAATATACGAAAATTGGCAGTTCTCTCTTCCATTATATTGGAAAATACTGAACCTAAAAATTTTGAAAACAATACGAAACATAGGTCATACTTAAAATGTAAGCCTAAAAATCGGTTGACTTTGCAGGCCATGCAAACTTCCCGCTATTTTCGAGTTCAAAACGCTTGAAAATTAGAAAGCTATTTAGACATCGAAATCAAAGTATCGATTTTCGTGGTTTTTGAGCTCTTCGAACTCATAATATTATTTCACATAATATTCATTTTCCGAGGTCTCAAAATCAGAAAACAGAATATCAATACATTTAGAGTTCTTCAAGCTCAGAAACCTGGGGCATACCAAAGAAAATGTCATATTGGAAATATTTGAACTGTGATAATCTTTTATCTGCGAATATCGTTTTGCGATTTTAATGCAGTTTACGGCATTGTATGCAAAACTTAAAGCACAAAACTTTTGTGTAAAGTCTATTGGTTGTAAAATCTCAAAGTTATGTTGAAAAACACTTTTTCGGAGATTTGTAGATTGAGATATTTTTTGACGCTTGTTTGATTTTAATGCAATTTACGGCATTATATGTAATTTTGTAAGCACAAAATTTTTGTGTTAACAGTTATACCCTTTTCATGCGAGTCCGACTTGCACTTTAGTTTTTCCTGTTTTCACTTTTGGACACCAAACGGCAATTTTCTTATTTTGGTTTGCTTTACATTAATTTACTTTCATTATAATAATTAATTACCTATCAAAATTGCAATATTTCATTTAAAAACCATTATTTAATTCAAAACGAATCAAAAGCAACATGATAGAATTCATTAATCCAGAAATTCCTCATACTAGAAACATTAAGGAATTTGTGTAGAACCACAGAAGAACAGAAAAAGAATCCTTGTACATAATTCAGCTTTTTTTTCTATCTAAAGGGAACGAGTTGGAGGCGGGTGACCCACTCTGCAATAAATTAAATTCCACAGGATTACGTGTCGACGTTCAGTGTCTAGCGTTCTGTGCATATCCCTATCAATATTTCTTATTAAATTGTTAGATAAAGTCAATTAATTGGTATAACTTTCTATTAATATAAATGAAGTCCAAACCACCGAAAACCTAAATATTATTGAATATTTGAATTCATTATAACCTATGGGAATCAATGGAATAGTTTTAAAAATTCATTGTCTACTAATCACAAAATTTTATTTTGGTACTCAGATTAATTATTCTAACGTCTTTGTGAAAAAAGAAAACTCTAAAAATCATAAGAAATTTCGCGAAAAATAAATTGAACCAGCAATAAGACTGTATTAAATTCAATTAATAGTCGTTTGTGAAGTCTCCCTCATTTGCTGATTTTTATACGAAAATGACGAAGTTATAATGATGAAACTTTGGCTATTCGACGAACGGGCGAGCAATATTAAAAGTTTAAAACTTACTCCGAAACGTTTATTATTCACGATTCCATACATACATAAATCTGAGTTCCGGTAAAAGTAAAAGCACACAACGAATACAACGATTTTAAATTAGAAATTTTCATCGTATTTATTTTAGACTAGCTGTCCGCAAGCAGCTTCCCCCGCGTGGACTACACAATACGATATTTGACTATATGAAATATATATTCCTCTTGCGGTGGAAGATGCTAGCTGTTGAGGGATTGAAGCCAAACGTTTCGTCGCGAGCATCGGCCGTCGTCTAAAAGAGAGGGGACTCGACCCCCGTTCCGGTTCCTTCCTGGTGCAAAGAATTGCCATTGCAATTCAGCGCGGCAATGCGATGAGCGTCATGGGCACATTTGCGTCGGGGGCGACGCGGGGTGGATTATTGGATTAGTTTTATTTTTTATTATTATTATTATTTTTGGGTAATTTAAGTCTAATTATATTAGTCTTGTGGGATATGAAAGAACTTGAAATCCGTGATATTGGACATTAGGTTTCTTTTGAAAACAATAACTTAATTCCGTAATATTCAACAATTTATTTCAATATTCTCTGTCTGTATATTATGTTTTTATGACTGAACCGCTAAATATGAAATATATTATATTTACCAAGAAATTTCTTATATAAACGATAACTTTGTAAACAAAATTATATTCGGTTGAGGAATACGAAAATTATAAGCTATTAAAATTTTATCTCTGGCTATTTTTTGCAAAAGAATATATAACGTTATTTAAACTAGCTTTCTGCCCGCAACTTTGCTCGCGTGGACTACACGGTTGTACCGGGACAGTTAAAGAAACGCGAAGCTCCAGAACATTGTAACACTTTCTAGAACATTCTGAAACTTAACTACCTAAGAAAACTCTATACCTGATTTCATAAAAAATCCATTTAGCCATTTTAACATGAAGAATAGCAATACCACGAGTCGGTCCCAAAATCAGTCAGCCGTTTTAGAAATTAACCGGAACAGACAGACTAACAGACACTACGATTTTTTGTATGTATATTGAAAAAAATGCCTTTCGCTCCTGACAATGCCCTCTTTATGTTTGCAAAATTTCAGTAAAATCGAATCAGCCGTTTCGACAATTAGCCCTAACAGACATACAGACAGACAAACACTTAGACAAAAACCAACTTATGTCACTCCGATAACCACCTTTTTATGTCTGCGAAGATAAATAAAAATGGTTTAGTCGTTTTGGACACATAGGTATGCCGTACGGTATTGCCCTCTCTGTCTAACAAAACTTTTTAAACATTCATAACTTTGTTAATAATGATTTGTTTTTTAAAATGCTTTCACTGATATGATATATTTAGAAAACTTATTCACATAAAATATTAAAATATATATAGTCAACTAGCTTATTGTACCGGGACAGATAAAGGAACGTGGCGCTCCAGGACACTGTAAAACTTAAATACTTATGAAATCTTTAGGCTTTACTTATTATACCAAATTTCATCAAAATCCGTTAAATATACTAAAAAAACCATTTATTTATTCAGGATAAATTTACCATGTCCATTATTACACGTCTTAGACACTTTGGTACTAAATTTAGCGTGAAGAATATTTATCCCACAGGAATCGTGCTTTTCCGTATAAAATGTAGTCTATGTTACTCTCCAGTAAACAAATAGACAAACAAAAAGTAGTTAGTCACTCATGACAATATCCTTTTTTTGTCTGCCAAGTTTAATTGAAATCGGTTCAGCCGTTTTGGAAACCAGCCCAGACAGACAAGCAGAGAGACAAACAGAAATACAAAAAGTAGCTTATGTCCTTTTCCAAGGTCTAATCTACCTCTGTACCAAATTCCATCAAAATCGGTTAAGCGGTTTAGGCGTGAAAGCGTAACAGATAGACAGACAGACAAACAGCCAGACGAGTTACTTTCGTATTTATAATATCAGTCAGTAAGGATAAAGCGAGCATTCGAGCGAAAGTCATTAAGAAAAAAAAAATTGTGTTACACTAAATAAATCAATTTAAAAAGGAAAAAAGGTGGTATAAGCTAATACCGTGTATTTAATAAAAAACTTAAATTGAAATAACTGCGACCAACACCGTATGAAAATTCAACCGATTTTATGAACAATTTCGATTTTGTGTCCAATCAGTTCAGAAAATATTAAAAGCGGTTTGTTTATAAATAGGTTTATATTGTATTTGCGTTTGGTAAATTGAATGCGTGCACTTTTGTTGTGTTAAATACAAACAGACACTAAAAAGGAATATTTTTGAGTTATGCTGTATTGTTAGTATGTATAGTTGCTATACTAGTAACAGTAATTATGTAATTAATTAATTTAATTATTAATTAGTAATTTAACTTAGTATTTTGCGTCATGTATATGTTACATTTAATTGGCATTGACAAGACTCCACCGGTGGATCTATGGATATTTTATTTCCTCTTCAATCCACCGGTTTAAGGCGAAAAAGTGGATCCAAATTAATCATACATTTCTCATTCCACTTTGATCCACCGTTTTAGGACAAAAAGTAGATCTAAATTTTTTAATATATTTCTTATTCCACCTCGTACTACCATTAAAAGGTAGGTATTGCCCAACACAGAAATGATCTAGATGAAAAAAAAAAACCAATGGACGTCGCAAAAGCAAATAAATATCTGTAAACAAACAAATGCCAAAAATTCATTCACAACTACGTTCGTAGAACTAGAAAGCTATCTTGAAAGTATGAAAATTTCCCTCATATTTCAGTAAAATCGTTTGGGGGATCGACGAAAAAAATATCCGTAGATCCACCGGTGGAGCCTCGTTGGTGGATTCTAGTGGAATGAGAAGATGTTACCGTGAATGTCTGAAATGCTGCCTATCTTAAGAGCCATTTTATACTGCACCGATTTAGTTGATCTTAGAAACAATTTTCGTTCATTTCTACGTAGGCAGATTAAGTCAAGTTTGTCTGTGTTTCAAATGTAGTACTGCTAGAGACGCTTTATTTCGTAAATAAACTAAATAGCCCATAATCATACTATCAGTCCTTTAATGCGTAGCTGCAAGAGCTTAGGCCTCTCCTCGGGATGAGGAGGCGAAGCACTTAATCCACTACGCTGTTCCAGTGTGGGTTAGTGAATTAAAAACAACTGCCATCTGTTGATGACAACCGGGACCGACTGCTTAACGTGCTCTCCGAGGCACAGAGCCTGTGATAGTTATGTACATAAGATAGAAAACTCATTCGTATATGCGTGGTCTTCTCGTGGTCTTCTAAGCAAGAAGCGGGCTCGTTAGCACTCTGCTATCACGACATTAGCCCATAGTCAAGTAGCCCATAATTTAGAATTTTCTGACGTCGAAAAGATCAGTAAAAACAATTGAATAGCTAACATTAACATAGCCACGTGAACTGAATTTTAAGCATATGCATATTTAAAGTAAAACAATTTTTAATCACGAGTTATATTAAAATGTCGCAGCGTATATTTCAAAGTTCGTATTAAATATCCTACGGTCCAATCGAAGTTAGGATCAAATATTGCCAATATTTTTCATTCATAAATAGCAAAACAAACTTCTGAAAGGGAAAGTTTTTCTTTTGATGCTACTCCTTTTAGCACGCATCGAAGAATTATTATACGATAAATAGAAAGGGATAAAACAGGAGCACAAATATTAAAATTATTTAATACAAGCTTTTGTTTGCGAATGTGTCCGCTTGCATTGAGTATTTTTCACATTGTTTAATTTTTCATGTACGTATACGTAATTATTACTGTATATTTATTACAGTTTAAGATAAGCCATTATTGTTATTTAGGGTTCCGTACCCTAAGGGTACCAAAAAAAAAACCTTCTTATAAGATTCCACTGTCCGTCCGTCCATCCGTCACAGGACTGTATCGTTTGAACCGTATTAGGTAGACACTTGAAATTTTCACAGAGTGTGCATTACCATGGCCGCTATAACAATAAATAATAAATATATAAAATGAAGTTAACAATTTAACGGAAACTTTAAACGTTTCCCTAAGGGGAAACGTATTTTTTTCAACGTTTTTGATGATTGGTGGTTGTAAAATCAATGCTTACACTTGAAAGGAGTGTGCACTACTTTGGCCGCAATAACAACAAATAAACATAAAATGAAGTTAAAAATTAAAGGTGGTCCTCATACAAGAAACGTATTTTTTTTAGTGTTTTTGGTGATTGGTAATTGTGATAGCTACAGGTTCCGGGAAAAATAATTTTTACAGACAGACAGACGGACAATGAAGTGGTCCTATCAGGGTACCTTTTGAAGTACGGAACTCTATAAATAACATAGTAAAGTCTATTCAGTGCCACCTCACCGGTTGGAGTACAAATAAATCAACTCAATTTTTCAGTTCCCAAAGAACCATGTTATTGTTTTGTAACCGCATCAGCCCATTAATGCATAGCTGCAGGAACTTAGGCCTCCCTTCGGGATGAGGGGGCTTGGAGCTGAATCTACCACGCTGTCCAATCTACCGGTTTAACGTGCCCCTTAGGCACGGAGTCAGTGATAGTTGTGTATTAAATCAGAAAAGCCTCATCGATATATATCGGCTTCCAGGATTCAAACCACGACCTTTTAAACAAGAAGCGAGCTCGTCACCACTCAGCTATCGCAACATTATTTTGTGACATTATTGATATGTCTCCCCGGAGCCTCTGCACGCAAAATTTCATGTGGATTGACCATGTAAAAACTGTAAGGAAATGAAGACAAGATAGACGGACATGATGAAATTGAGTCCGAAGTATGAGTACAGAATCATAAAAAAATACGAACGAAAACTGAAAGTAAATTAATATATATCAAATTATAACAAAATAAATACAATGATCTTTCATAAACAGTAACTTTTAAGATTCTAACAAGTCAAAACTCCATAATAGCAGAAAAACGAACTTCAGACGAGGCAGCCAATCATCTCTTTCTTGGAAGAAAACCTCGTTAAAATTAAGCTCAGCTAAGCCACACAAAGCTCAAAACAAACCGCAAAAGCTTTCGATTAGATTTCTACTAGCTAAAGCGCACGTCTTCGCTCTTAAGGTAAAGCGTTACCGTCGACTTCCATACAAAATTTATTTGACCAGATGTAAACAACTACGCTGTGTTTTGTTTATTTTACCATCTTAATAAATAAAATTTACTATCATTTTTCCTATAAATTTATATAATATGTTCTTTTTAAAACCAAACTATTCTAATTCTAGTTTTCGAGAAAATTCGCTCGCATATACATAACTAAATCGAAAATTATGAACTTTAATGACTAAAGTTAAAGCCGTTTCCTGTTAGAAAATACTTTTTACGCTGCAATTTTAGTAGATACACGTAGTGTATGAAGTTTTATTCCAAAGATAAAAGAATAAAAATATTGAGTATTTACATCGGAAGCTCGTTCTCGTTTTCTTTGACAATTTAAGCATGAAAAATTTGTCAAACGATTTTTGGGCCAATTGTCGTGTGAGCTGTAAATTTTCTCAACACTACGGAAAAATTGTCACATGAAAATTGAATGTCGTACTTTATATGATTGACTCGATTGAATAACGTGAAACACAACTTCGTTTGCTTTGCTGTTGCTAAAACTAATAAATAATGTTATTAGAAAAGTTATAACTATTTGTTTTGTTTGTTAGAAAACAAATTAAATGTGAATGAATTATCCTCTTGTAATTGTTCTCACAACGTTAAATAGTTATTTTTTTGTTCGGTGTTGAAATAACTCAATTTCGGCACACAAGCGCAATTTTGTGCCTCTACTGTAAGTTGTTACTTGTACTCTTATTAAATTATTAATATATATAATTAATTATGAAACCCACGTGCGTTCTATTTAAGAAACGGATCGATAGTCGATGCATTACTCAGCCTCCTCAACTTTGTTCTGCTTCATTAACAACACCATTAGTATTAAAAGACTGACGAAGTGCGAGTAGGATACGCACACGAAGGATTCCGTGCCACAGTCATCGATGACCACAGTACAATCTTAAAAAAAAAAACACATTGTTGTATTATGGGGACCTTCTTATTTTTTTTTACTGATTTATTATTATTTGTTCTTATAACGGCTATAGTAATATAAAATTCAAGTGTAACCAATGATCTCACAACGACCAATCACGAAAAACGTCAAAAAAGACACGTTTTTTTTATGGGGCCTCCTTTAATTTTAAATTTTATTTAGTTTAGATTCTGTTAAAATTTCGAATACCTATCTATTACAGTTTAGACGATACAGTCCTATGACAGAAAGACGGACAGACGGACAGCGGAGCCTTACTAATAGAATTCACGTTCGTATCTTTTGAGTAGGAACCCAAAAATGCATGTTCATCAAAAATTCATTATATTTTTTAGAATACTTTTAAGGATTGATTATTGAACATTGGTAAAATAAGTGTTCAAACATTTATTTAGTAACATCATCAAAGTTGATACGCAATTATATCATAAAAATTTCAACAACCTTTTCCACTTTGAATTGATTTTTTAAATCGGAGTGCCAAAGAAGTCGATGGACAAAAACAAATCATAAGCCCGAGGCATCACAAAGTGTTCTTCATTCCTACAGTTTTATTATGATGAAGCACAGCTGAAGCTTTTGATAACCGTCATAACTTTTTAGTTAAAGATGATGTATTAGCCACAAAATCAACAAAAATTTCATTAAAAAAAAACACCTTAAAAAGATTTACTAATCTCGTACTTTTGACAAATTTTATTTATGTATCTATTTGCCTTGCATATTTGATTATTTTTAAGTTCGTCTCAACGAGAACTTATCTTACATAATAATGGTACAGATTTCTAAAAGACAAACGGCATTTAATGGTGCATATTGTGCATTTAATCATATTTCTGTAGTAAAACAATCGTATAGAAATTTCTTGCCTGTGTAGTGCTTTGGCTCGATTTCTAAGTAGCGTTTTCTTGACACATAGAAAAGACCTCCTAGAATCTAGAAAAATGTAAGTATTTTTCAATTGGATGGAAGTACCCAACTCCCAATATATAAAAACAAAATAACATGAAAATTCTGACATTACTTACAATCATATTTTATTTGAAGAGCACTTTTATGATGCTCTTGAATTAAAATGTTGTTTTAGAGCAAAATTTATTTTTTTCCATATCTAATAAGTTTTCATTGTTCCGGATACATGATCGATTTGATCATAAATATCAGATATGCAAGACCAGCAGATTTAGCATTTCGAACTACTTCTGTATTTCTATCAACATTTCTACCATCCTAAAAATCAACCTCAACTTTGCGCGCCGGATGACGGCGAAGACAATCGGCTTCCGTGGCACTACCTGCTGGATAACCAAAGAGGCTCTGTCTAATGAGTAAATGGCGGTATAACCACTACCATACGTAAAGTAGATGGCACTACAGCGGTCTTGAGGTTCAAATAATTAGATCAAAAGGCAACGTAAAGTCATTGCCACCATTTTTCCCACGAGGGTTATGAGAAGGTCTGTCAGACGATCCGTGACCACTACCACTCCACCAGAAGTGTACGACTAAAAAGGAGAAGAATGTTCCTATACTAGAAGAAAAGAACAAGGATGTTCTTACAGTCATTGCAATTGAATTCTTTGACACAAAATAAAACAGCCAAGAGCATGATTCCGTATCCATTTGATACTCGTGCGCTCTTTATTGCACGTAGCGTTTTTCCTATTTCCTTTTTGTCCTATTTTTAAGTGCACCACAGGACAAATTATTTTTTCCACGAGCGTCAATATAATTATTAAGGCATCTTGTAAACAAATCCGGCTTCCCTCGAGAGGGAATATAATTCAATTTCCCTGAACATCCACGTCTCGGTTCTCGCAGCCAAAATTAAAAACCTACGCTTTGACTTTTTATCATCACCATATTATTATCTTTATTGTGCCTGTAAAGTACACCAATACTTCAGGGTCTTATTTAAAACGTCTAAGGTTTAGTCGTTTTTTTTTGGGAATATGAGATTTTGGTACCATAATTTTTAGGACTCGTCGGCTTAATGATTTAAGCTTTTAGATCAAACACATAATCATATAATTTGAATGCTTGATATAGTGGAACATTAGTAACCATAACTGTTCACACGATTAAAAATAATCAAAAGCGAATTGGATTCGATTGACAACAAAATCGATTGTCGCATAAAGGCACAAAAAAACCATATCAAAAAATCCAAATAAATCCAGTTCTAAGTCAATTGTGATATTTTTAATCGCGAAATTTTTAAAATAATCTTAAGATATTGAATTCAACTATTTTTTTAGTCGTACACTCTTGGTGGAGTGGTCGTGGTGATGGATCGTTTGATAGGAGACCTCCATGACTTGGAGCTTAATCCACCATGCTGCTCCGTTGAGGGTTGGTGGATTTTAACGACTGCCATTACTGATAGCAACCGGAACCGACGGATTAACGTGCTCTCCGAGGCACAGAATCAGTGATAGTCAGATATAAGTTAGAAAAAACTCATTGATACATGCCCTGGGTTTCGACTCCGGCTTTCTAAATAAGAAACGGGCTCTCTATCACGACATCATACACAGTTATATGCATACTTATTCTTTTAAGCTCAAAATGTAACGAATAACTTTTTAGAAGTTAGAATTTTGTTATTTGTTTTTATGATAATATACACAATATTTTAATTTTGATCTCAAATTATCTTTGAATGATGTAAAATTGCGGACCAAATGTTGTATGATTTTCCACAACAAATGGTTCAAGGTACCGCGAATATATCACTTTTATTTGCGCTTCCTGTCTCTAGGCGCCGCGCCGTGACTCGACTATCTTTTAAGGGAAGGCGCGAAATGGCTTTTATCTAAAGCTTGTAGTGGGTGGATATTTGTGTATTATATTATGGCATTTATAAAAATTATGGTTTTCATTAAAAGATACATTTATTTTAAACTTATGGAATCGGAATTTTACTATTGTTTGTGTTATTCACATATTCAAGATTAGATTTAATAGATATTAATTAATTATTTATAGTACTAAAAGGTATTATTATATTTTTTTCATATATTTATATTAATATTGTAAAAAAAATTCTAATAAAAAGTTCTAGGACTGACTACGTCATTGTGGAGTGACGTAGATATCGATCAGCAATAAGTTGCAGTCTTTAAAACTTGCACGTCCCTTTGATACCGATACTTCCTTTATTTCTTTTCTAAAGACGATCTTAATTTCGTTTAATATCACTCACTCTAATATTAAACTCTGGACTGTCGACTCGACATAACTGACCTCTAAGGTAAATTTGAGGGTTCGGACCTTCTGGTACTCTCCAGAAGTTCCCGTGAAACTCAATTCAATATCACATCATTATGACCATAGTTTTTGGAGTATATCGGTACAGAAAATATATTAATGCGTTTAAAAATTTCGAACGACAACGTCTTTAGCTTATCCGCTGCTAACTAATGACAATTTCATAATTTTAAAAGTATTTGACAAATTATCTACCAATCGACTTTTAGGTTGTCACAAACTCAACTTTTCGACCAAGAGATATACTACAATCTCAATAAAAGCTCCATTTTTATAACCAACGAACCCTAATAAAAAATATCTGGGGGAAAATAAACGATAAAGCTCACACGTGTAACATGAAAGTCTTGGCCGCGCAAGAAGTAATAGAAGCTACTGACACGGCTCGCATGTTAAATAACATGCCTTAACTTAAGTGCCTTTTAAATGACAAAGAGCCCAAACTTCCTGAAGTCTATAAGGAATATGAAAACGATGTGTTCCTACTTTGGACATGAAAGGGGTCATTATGAAGAGTAATTCAATCCACACTGTCATTGTTATACAAACAATCAGATTTATTATGGTTTTTCCACTAACGATAGACGATTTATACGTCGCGTCGTGGAGGGACTATATGAAGAAAATATATGTTTCACCGAATTATATAATATAACAAAAATTTTTTTTTTGAAGAGGCTTTTATCCCTTGTGAGATATGTCAGCCTCGTTGGTAACTATTGTAATATGTATACATATATGCCTTTAGTAATCAAGTCCTCGGGTCAGTACATATTTATGTACATCAAATCAAATCAAATCATCAGCCCATTTTTACCCCACTGCAGGGGCTTAGGCCTCCCCCAGTGTGAGGAGGGGGGCTTGGAGCTTAAGTCCACCACGCTGCTCCACTGCGGGTTGGGAACTGTAACGACCGCCATCTATTGACAGCGTCCGGGACCGACTGCTTAACGTGCCTTCCGAAGCACATTTATGTACATAATTATATATAATATCAGCAAATTCAGACTCAGGCTCATTCAGGATGCTCTGGCAGCGTGGTGGATTACCCGGGGTGAGACTTAAGCCCCTGCTGTGGGGAACATTGGGCTGATATGGTAAGTGTGTGTGTATCTGATCACAGTAAAACCTTATCATAAACCAAATTCATGAGTTCTTTCAGAGTTTAACGACGTATTAACTCGGTTTTCAGAGTTTTTAAAAAAGTTTTCAGATATATTTGGAACAAGTAGAATTAATGGGACCCAAAATATTACAAAAAAAAAACCGTTTACGTGTTAAACCTGTTCCTGCAACCTCGTAATCTGGGACAAATCATAAATGCAATTTACATTCATTAGTTTAACGTATGTGCACAAACCAATGACATTTTGTAAATAGACATGCCATTTGTATATTAAATACATTTAAAAAGGTGCACAATCTTATATGAATAGCCACGCACATCACCAAAGCCGTTGAGCAGACCCGTGAAAAGTAAATATTATCATTAAAAAAAACCGGACAAGTGCGAGTCGGACGCATCCTCCGAGGGTTCCGTATTAAGTATCCGCGCGTACCTTTGCATAACATCGATGATTGAATACGTACTATATAAGGATTATATTTTTTGTGATTTAATTACAAATGTAAGTATTCAGGTTTTTTCCTATACTTGTAGTATAAGATGGTATTTCTTGCCAAATATCATACTTTTAGGTGAACGTCAAGTACTCTATAAATTTTGATTCCCTTGAAAGTATTGAAATATCATGAAAGTGCGATTGACTAGAAGCCCTCTTCTGCGTTTACCGTCTAACCACGCATATTAAAGCTAGCTGGTGCAAGATGACGAGTTTAAGTGTCCAAGTTTCAGTGTGCAAGGTCCCCGCCGCCGGTCTGCACCCCCGTGAAATCCCGCGCGCCAGTTTTTAATCCCACGAAATTGCGTAATGTCACTTCGATACTGTGAATCGACATTTAGGATTCTCTTAATACTACACGCTGCTGTCAAATTAATTTACTCTATGCGAAATTTTTTTGTGCCTTAAACGGCCGTATTATTTTTTTACGTTAGCTTAGAAGTTTGATTTGTTCGCAGCTTCAAGGGACTGTAGACCTGAGTATATGGTTTCGATTTCACCTCGGTCCACGTGTTCTGAGATAAATGGTTTTGACAGTCAGACTGACGGACAACAAAGTGATCTTATAAGGGTCCCATTTTTCCTTTTGAGATACTGAACCCTAAAAAGTCTTCATTGCACATTGAATACAACAACGTAAATGATGAGCGGGTCAAACTATAAGACCTAGTAGATTGGTTTAAAGAGTGCGGTGTTGAGTACGAGCAAGTTCTGTGACAAATCACTACTCTGGAGACGGCGTTGCATGATGCCCAAGTGCACATTTCCCAGCTGGAGCAACACAACACCAAAGCCCACTCAGAGCCAAATTTGGTTTGAAATTAACCAAATTATAAAATTAAAAAAAAATAAAACCCTATAATTAAATACTTATTTTATTTAATAGTCTAAGTTTATACTTATTTTTATCGCTCACAAGGGATCTTTTTCTATCACGCGTTGATTAGAACGAGTGTACGTACCCGCAGCGAATAATGTGGCCAATTTCCTTTGGGAAATGAATCGATTTATCCGCCCATCGCGCTGTGGACAAACATATCCTTGGCGAAAAGCGTAAAAAGGTCACTCCGATGTCAGTTACTGACACTTAACTGAAATAGGTCAAACACTCAAAGTCTCTCGGCTGCGTTCTTAGACATGTTCATATTTAAATAAAATAAATAAAAAAAAATTCTGACATACATTCTTTAGTATTGTAGGTATAGAGTAAATTAATTTGACAGCAGAGTTTGGTTTTAATAGTCTTAAATGTCACTTCGCAGTGTCGAACTGATATTACGTAATTTTGAGGGTTTGAATTGAAGCATGGAACGCGGGGATTTCGCGGGGGTGAAAACCGGCGCGGGGGACACTTCGCGCACTGAAAACTTGAACTGAAACTCGTCTTCATACTCGAGCTAGCTAGAGTATGAGTGGGTAGACGGTAAACTCAGAGGAGGGCTTCTCGTTGTTTAGTAGTAGTTCTAGCTGGCCGCCCACAAAGCGATCACCAGCGTGTTTGAAAGAATAAAAACATGCTCCGATTTTGGTTTGAAAATACGAAGAATCTTTTTATTTATAAATATATATGTTTTGTACTTCTAAGTATCCGGCAGTCGGCTGAGGGACTTAGGTTTTTGGCAGAGAGATCACAAGCTCGAGTCGGAAGGATAGTCTTCTTACGGATGCGTTTTATATAATAATTAGAATGAGATTTTTCACTGTTAATTGAAAAACAAACCAAGAACAAAAATTTTGCAACCTTTATTTTTCAGAGCTATGACCCCAAGTCTATATAAAATTACATCAAGCTCGTAATGAATAGAGCTTATTTTGCACCATAAATGTAGGTTGCTACATTTGGTGGAGACGCCTAAAAAAGAAGGCTGTAATAAAATTGACTCCAACAAAGTTTTTCAAGGCCTTCTAACCGATGATTCGGTGAATTTTGGATGCGTTTCAAGCAATAGCAGCGATAAATAAATGGAAAGACCAACAAAGAAAGCTACTCTCACTTTATATTTGTCCGGAACAATCACAGATTTTTACAGGGTAAACAATACTCCCCAAAAAACATATCCGGTAGAACCCGGCAGTTTAAAAGTATCAATATAAAGTCTACGTTTTATAAAATACAACATTATGTTTTTATAGAATTAAATTAATTCTCATCACGATGATGGCCGTTGCTAAAGTTGCAAAAACACGTGAAGTGAAATAAATTATTACGATAAAAAGAAATATAAATCAACGGACACGACGGACAACCACATGGATTGACCGAATGAATTCATAAAGCTTCATGAAAAAGGCATGAGGGGTCCATAAATGAAATTATGACGGTCCGTGATCCGATTTAACATCGAAATTCAAAAGCAAACCTATCTTTTATTTACTCATGTCGTCTGATATCACCACCTTGGACTGAAAGTGCATCTCACATGGAGAAAATACTATAATATTTTTACCTTAAGCTAAATACAAATCTTTAAAATAAGTTTAATCGTCCTTTTTTATTTTTTAAATATTATTGTATAGGTACACTTCAAGTTAAGGCTAGATAAAAAATGTGTTTTACGAAAGCTTTATTTTTGAACGATTAACTCAATTTAAAGTGTTTCTTTTTTATAGTAAAATGAAATAAATGGTATAGGATTCGATTCCCGCCTAAAAGAATATTGTGTACATGAACATGTCTATTTGTTTCGTGTCTGAGTGCAAAATATTTATATATCTTTTATAAAAAAATAATTGATATTTATAACGGTTTTTTAGTACCCATAATACAGGCTATAGCTTACTTTGGGGCTAGATGGCTGTGTGTGAGATGTCCCAGGTATTATTATCATTATATGAGACTTGTTATATCTGTCTGTACCGCGTCACTATTATAAAAACTATAATAAAAAAATAAAATTAAATTCTATAATAATTTCACTGATTACTAATGTCCCATAGACAATATATTCAACATTTTTTGCTTACGATGCGCTACCATAAATAAAGTTCAGAATATAAAAAGACATTGTAGATAATGCACTGGTTTATAACATGTTACCTTCTCCACGCGAATCCAAATCGCACTTGACTAGTTTTTTACCTATCCCATTAGAACTTAAAATGTTGGTTATTGGAGTTTTCAAACTTTTTATAATTGGTACTTGATACTCTCCACATGGTACCTCAATAAAAGTAAAGCATGTTTATCATAATAAAATACAGTGTATGCAACTGTAACTTGTTAACGAATATTGCATTCATCCATGATAATATACTATGTTGTAATACTTTAAGCATATAATAAATAAATATAAATATTTTATTAAAATAGTTTATATAGATTAAAGGAAATATTTAGCTTCAAATCAAATCTATTGGGACTTAGAATCTAGAGTAAATGAATTTGACACCAGCGTTTGAGCGCAGAAGAGAGCTTCTAGTCTATACGTACTTTTATGCTTACGATGAAGAAAAATTTCAATTTGCAAAGAATCGTTTCGAGAAATAATATCACAGTAAGTAGGTCAGGAATAAAACTAATTTGTGACTAGTTACGTGAAACTACCATAGTCCGGTAGAGCGCGTAACGTTGTAGCAAATTTGATTTCTAGACAAAAAATAATCTAGATTATCGCCTAAAAGCCTTTTTTAATGTTTTCCAAATAAATTGAACCAGAATTTTTGCAACAGGAATTTTGTACTTAGTACGTCGGTCTTAGAGGTCGTCTATAAGTTTATTTCCATAATATTAATTTTTAAGCAGTTATTGTTGTTTGTTGAAAGAAAATTGTTTATAATTGTGTTAAAAAAACGTCCCTCAGTTTCTGGTGTATTCTTCTGAGACGAACCAGAACTTTTTGAATGGGCTTTTGTGGTGACGTTCTTCCACAAAGTAATAAATTTACTCTTGTGACGTATTTCAGGATTATAATACACAACAAGGAAATAATGATATTTGATTCGAAAAAAAAATGGCCAATTGCAGAAAATGTTCTTACTTCGTTGTTCCGACTTTACAAAATTCCTTTATTTGATTTCATCATTCGTCACCATATTCGTAAACGCTTATCAGTATGTGCAGCACCTATGAATATGATTGAATTTATGTAAATCTATTTTATAACATTGTTCTTAATAAAAAAAGATTATATTTTAAAGAAAAAAGCTATATGCACAATAAAAACCTAGAATTTAAATCTGTTTATTTCTTAAATAATTTAGAAGTAGCTATGAGAAGAATGGGTCGCTAACGACTCCATTATTTTTGCTATTCATGACGGTGAAATTAATACGACGATATAATGACTTTGGACAAAAATATAATTTCAGTTCCATCACTAGGTAATGGGAAAATGGAAAAAAAAAACAATTCCATGGGCATGGTTAATGGGTAAACTTAATGAGACCACGGGTAAGTGCGCTAATTATATTGATCAATTTGATTGCAAAAAACAACTCCATTTTGTTGGCGTGATTTCATTTAATTTTGGCTTTAACAAATAATTTTCTATAAGTGAACATGTTTCTTTATATTCCTCTGATTCACATTTCTGTGAGACATCTAGAATACTGAAAAGCCTGCTCTGTGGGATAGTGGTAATTTACGAGATGAATAGGGTTTTACAAACATTTGTGAAAATAAAACCATTTTTTATAAATTTAACTTTCTATAATTTGAAATATCACATTAAAATCATGAAATATTATAAGACACGAAATTAAAAACTTTTAATGTATCAAAAATTGTTTACGAAAGGTAAGTTAAAAATAAATGGGATACGAGTTTGCAAAACTACCACCCTAAAATTTTTAATAATAATTTAAGGGGGGTCAAATCAAGGGCATGAAACCAAAATTTAGATTTTTCAGAAATGCGAGAAATCCAAAAATGAAAACTGTGTACTTGTCACAAAGATATTAGTGTCATTAAAACACTTGTTCATGTTTTAATGACACTAATATAAATAATCATAAATAATAATGTTCACCTTCTGGGTGACTCATAACTCCATTCCGCTTTGCTTCTCGCATGAATATAAGTTAACTTATACTAATCTATCAATTTCGATATGGTGGACCACCGAATATCAACCTATCTTCGTCGATGTTCGAATGAATCATTAATCTTCTGGGTGGCTTATCACAATCTTCTACTTACTAACCCTAAGCAATAGATATCTTAACAGGTTGAGCGCCAACCGTCACATATATATGACATACAGTTTTCGCCAGGGACCGCACATCACAAGTGTTTGTATACAGAATTAATATTGAAATAGATTCTGATGATTTCTTGCAAGTTAATTTTAAATTGTACGTTGGTTTCGGCGAACTTCTCAGCTTTCTGGGGATATTTTTGGTTTCGAGATCTGGCTACCCAGCTGAGAGACGTATGGCCTTTTGTATGCTTCGTTTCGCGTGGAACCACCAAAAAACACCTTGGCGCTCTACCTGTTAACCGATGTAATAAAGGTGGTAGTTTTAGAAACCCAACCCGTAAATAGTTAAATTAGTAAGATTTTTCAATAAAATCCATGAAAATTAGAAATAGAGATCACATTATTTTCACAAGTTTCAGATAGTTTCTAAGTATTTGGAAGTTCTTTTTTCTGTACTTGATCTGCCAGATAAGGATATATCAATAAACCCTGGTTGATCATTTACATGTATAGCTATTAGTAAATGGTACCTGTTCACATACAATTCAGTCGTTCTTCAAGAAATACATCGCTGTCATTTTCTTCATCTTCTTCATCCATTCGCAAAGGGGCCAAATGTCTGCTACAGACTAAAGTGTGACAACGATGTTGTAGTCTTTTGTAAGAAAAATTAAGATTATTGTGGAAGTTCTATTTCTTTGAATTTAGTTTTGTTAATTATTTACTGATTTAATTTTTTTAATAAAATTTATGCCGTGCTGGTTAGCTAGAAAAGCGTTGCCGTCTCGTTTGAAGATCTTCTTGAATATGATAACATTCGTTCATGTGAAATGCTGTTAGACTCAGTGTTTTTAAAAATATGCCGTTGGGTTTTCGAATTGTCTATTTCCTTGTAAATTATACGTTATCGTTCGACTCGTGGCTATTATGGTGAGATTGATGATTGATTTGCAATCTTGTAATAAGAGCAATATTTCAAAAATTTAGTTTTTTAATACGCTTTTATTAGTTCCATTTGTTTGTTTATGCGTTCGTTCGTTTTGAATATCCTTTAACACGGCCAGTATTACGCAAGTAAAATTGGTCTTCTACACTCTTTTTTTATCTTTGAATAACAAATGCCTAATGCCTAGAAAATGATAAGAAGGTGAAGGAAAAAAGCTTCTGGTATAATATTTCTATGCTTCAGTTTTTAGGAGCAAAGCGGCAAGGAACGTGTCATATGTCAGGAAAAAAATTGTTTCAAAACAAGATGTTAACCATGCACTACACATTGAAATATGAACTAAGTACAATAAATAACAAAATAAAACATAACTTTATTTTTCGAGCGAACACGAGTGAAACTCGTGAAAAAATAGTAATGGGAAATTTATTAATATTCACAGAAGTGGAGGCTTGGATCGAAGTTTGTAGTGTACCTACAAATTAAGACACAAATGTGAACAGAGTTTGTACGTATGTATAGTACGTTTTTACGGCTATACTGATTTTAATGACTTTCGATAGAGACACAATTTGCAAAGCGGCGAAGGATGGATATATGACATTGAAAACTTAAAAAAAGCCTTTTTCGTCTTATTCACCCTTCGGTTAAGATTAAATGTGAGGGTTTTAGATAAATAGTTTTATAAAATAATGTAAGAATACTCTTTTGAGAATATAAGTTAAGGGTCATGGAGATGAGAATGGGAACGAAGAGCTAAATCGTTTGTTAAATAGAATACCCGGACGTAGCATCGCGAACTAACTCCCGATGCACCGTTAGTAAGCCAGTTGGTTATGTAGGTACGCACTCGTCAACTTGACCACCAGTGTGCTATGAAGTTCCACTCATGCATATGCCGCTGCAGTCTTTCATTGGTTGTTCAGTGACAGGAAAACAAAGTTTTTATTACGTCTATGGTCAATCTTTACTATTTTTTCAATACATTTGCTATTAATATGGTCTTTATGACATCGAAACTTGTACAGTAATATTGAAATTTACAGTACTAGGCCTTTTTACTTTACACCAATCACAAACGAGCATTCTGTTCGTAACGCATGCGTAAACCGCGAAAAGCAACCCGCTCGCTCCCTTAGCTCTCACTATTATTACATTTGAAGTATCTACCTAATTTTAATCGCAAATGTATCGAAAAACGTCGTATGATGCTCGTACTTGATAAGCTGGCTATTATAGTCATCGGTTTATTATAAGCACTCGGCTTCGTCTCGTGCCTATAAACACCTCAACTATAATATCCAGCTTACCGTACTTGCATCATAATGTACCATTAAAGTCGTGAGGATATGTAACAGCTGCGGAGTTGCGGACGGTGACGTGCCCTGGGGAAATGCAGTGATTTGCTGCCAATGAGAGCGTAGCGTGTCACTGTATCGTTTTACTGATAAAATATCGAACTCACTGGATGGTATTCATAGTAATCACATGACGTTATTGAACTTATTTACTTATTATATAAATTAACACATACAAATAAAATATTTTAGTTGTTCTCAACGTTCACTCAATTCATTGAAACTACACAGAAGAAACTAGCCACAAATAAAATCCATTTCGCTTGAGATGTAGTATAAGCAAAAACACCAATTCGAGTAAAGTTCAACTATCCTCGTATTAAGCTGAAATTGATATATATCTAGTGATATTTATATTGACAAAACTGAGACATGACCATCACCACCATATCAGCCTATTATGCTCTACTGCTGGGGCTTAGGCTTCTACTTGGACTGAGGGAATTCGGAGCTTAATCCACCACACTGCTCCAGTGCGGGTCGGTGAATTTTAACGACTGCTATCTGATAATGGCGACTGTTACTACGGCATAACGTGCCCTCCGAGACACGGAGCCTGTGATGTGATAATTATGTACTTCAGTCAGAAAAAACTTATTGGTAATGCCCGTTTCTAGAGTTTAAACCACGACCTTATAAACAAAAAGCAGGTTCGCCACCAAAACCACGACTGAGTGAAATATAACAAATTTTTTTGTATTAGTTAAACTAAAATTAACTAACTTTTATTTTATACCAGGTTTTGCCTAAAGCTCCACCTGTGCGTAAGTAAGTAAATAACTTCAAATTTTGTTCGCTGTATCCGCTTCAGCAGCCAAACGAATTAATCTATGTCACTTCTAAAATCTTCGTTAGTTATCGCTCATGAAACTTCGACTAAAATAAACAGTAATCTACGTTACTGTCCGTTTTTTTTGAAGTGAAAACTTCTTTAGCATCGTTATGATTTGAAAGTCGATGAAACGTAAAAGCGACAGTAAAAAGAGACAAATAAATTCATGAGATTTAACGTGGGAGAAAATGGGATAGGAAGCACTATACAGGGTTTCTTATGTTCGTTGTAGTGTTTGGGTATTACTGTATATCTATAAAATAGCTATAACACTATCTCGTTCTCACGGTGTGGCGGAGCGCACGTCAGAGTCAGACAGCACGAGCCACGGGCGGGAGCAGACGTCTCGCCTGCACATGCTGTGCGTTGTCGAGCCGCCAGTGACACAGGGACGAGGAGTACACTATATTCGTGGTTCTCTGTGCTCTGCTTCGTACCCCCTTCAGTCGTGTTTACCAAGACATAGTGGGAGTTTGCTTGGGTCTCAGCGTTGTACGTGTGACGTCTGTTAATACGTTTTTGTTCGCGCATGCTTAGTGCAAAGTTTGAGAAAAGGTATCACAACAACCGTGGTGTTTTGTACACGTGTACGTATTATTTATAATAACATTCTTCAAATATGCCAAAAACGAATGCAGAATATTGTCGCGATTTTCGAAAAAAAGGGAAAAAAGATTAAAAAGACAGTAAAAAGTTTAACGGAACGTGTTCGTGAATTTCGTGCGCGCCGAAAAGCGTTGTTGAATGTGAAAAATGATAGTCTATTACGCATTCAAAATAGTGAAACTTCCCGAAATTTTACATTCGCCATTATATTGAAACCAAAATTTTTTAAACTATGGCCATGAAAAAGCAAACAAAAAAACGAATTCTCAATTACAGTATTATAGTTTGACCGTAACCGCTGTACCGTGCCTTAGATATGTGCGTGCCTCCCTCCTCGCCCCGCATATACCAAAGGCGCCACCCTCCTCGCCGTGCACATATCCAAGGCACGGTACAGCGGTTACCGTCAAACCATAGTAACAATTAGTTAAATTACATGTGTTACCTTTATTTGGGTCTCATACGTGTTGAGTGGAGGCCTAAGCCCCTGCAGTGGGGCATAAAAAGGGTTAAAATAATACATAATAATACATGGGACTTCCCACACAGCGTCATCTAGTCCCAAAGTAAGCAAGTATTATGCTTGTGTTATGGGTTACTAGACAACTGATATACATACTTAAATATTCTTTATAATATATACATATATAAATATTTTTGCAAAGGCGCCACACACATATAACAACCAAGACCCGGTACCAGTATCAATATTCATCATATTAATACTGACCCGACCTGGGATTCGAACCCGGGACCTCCAGCTTCGTAGGCAGGGTCGCTATCCACTAGGCTAAGCGGTCGTCAGAGGGTTGATGGAATGGAATGGAAAAATGTGTAAATTTAAACGCGCTGCAGTATTCTGTTGTTTTATTAAACTGTCTTTATTTTTAAAACTGTCTTCATTTTTCTCCTTTATTTCAGGCTCCTATGACCATTTTTTTTTAGATGAATGCAGTTCAATGGATAGGTGTGGATCCTTTTATACACCTCTTATAAAGTAATCATCTATTCTTAAATGTTCAGAATCTATTTCGAAACCGAATCCTTTTTCCAGATCACTAATGAGTTTTGCACGCTACGCGCTGTAGTGTAGTGCTCTAGTCTCGCTAAAAATGACATGTCTAATTTCCCCACATTCCATCATTTCTAGACACTTTTTGGTACATAAAAATATAAAAATCGTATAACATTTCACAGACAATTTTTAATGATAAAATATATTTTAGTTCATAAAACGGGTTCTGTCAATTATGTTGTGTGAGGCTTCGGAGGCACAACAACTTTCGAAAAACACTACTGAACAGCCAATTTTTTTTTTCAAAACAATCATATTTCTCCAAAAATGATAAATTATTATACTCATATTAAATATGAGATAAGTTTATCAGGGTTAATCATTTTGGATTTTATTGATTTTTTCGGTCTCAAACGGTTACCGGTACCGGTTATTGATCTTCATTATCACAAGCATGGTTCCAGAAAGTACGATGAAAAACAGGCGACGAGAAACTTGATTGGATGAATGTTTTATGGTAAGTGCATGAGAAAACATTAAAGCCTTCGAATAAGCATACTACGCACTTGACAAGCAGATAGTGAGATTCTAAGTGGCAGTCTATTTGAGTCGACTTTTTTCTCCGTTTAATCCTACTAGTAGAACTGAACAGTATAGAACTATAGGAACTATTTCGACGATAATTTGTAGTAAAGTTTCAAGTTTACCGAAGAAATAAACTTGTCATCAAAATAAAAGTGATATACTAAATTTATTATTTATGGTATAAAGTGTTATACAATTTAAAAAAAAAACCGTCCAAATGCAAGTCAAACTCGCATACGAAGGATTTCGTACTACCGTACAATATATATAAAAAAACACGTTTCTTATTTCAAGACCCCTTTAAATTATTAAATTAAACTTTTTTTTATTTTTATTGTTTGTTGTTATAGCGGCCATAGTAGTGCATGATGCGTGGAAATTTTAACTATAAGGAATGAGATCCACAATTACCAATCACCAAAACATCAAAAAAACACGTTTTCTGAATAGTGACCCCCTTTAGTGTTTAATATAATTAAATTTTTATTATTTGTTGTTATAGCGGTAATAGTAAGACATATTCTGTGAAAATGAAATTTCAAGTGTCTATAGTACACCTATTACGGTTCAGGCGATACATCCCTGTGATAGACGGACGGACGGACAGCGGAAGCTTGGTAATAAAGTTCCCGTTGGTACGTGCGTTGGTACCATTTGACACTTGGGTACAGTAGTGCATTTTATTTTATTTTATTAGCATCACACAGAATGCGGCGTCGTAACAGTATTATATTTTCTTTCTATGTACCTACTAAACAAGATAATAAGTGAAATTGCGTAAAATGCATACTGATAATGCGCTAAATAGATGTTTTACAATTCCCCCGAGTTTGCGAAATTTGTCGTTCTTTTTTCTTTTTTATCCGAGGACAACCTAAAATACGCAATTTCACCTAATGCTTTAGACATTTAACACTCAGCTGCTAATATGAGAAAATCCTTGGAAAGAGAGAAAATTTTATATCAAAACGCGGGAAGTATGTACTCGATTTTCCCCGGGGATGGCGAAGCTCGCCAAAAGTGAAATTTTGCTGGAAATTCACGTGATTACGAAAAAATGTCTCTTATAGGTTCTTGTTAACTTTTATGGAGTTGCCGAGAAGTGTCAACGAATGTTGAGATTGTCCGGGAAAAATGTACGTATTTTACTTTTCTTGAATGGTAATGACAAGAAATTGAAAACGAAAAGTCGTATACGAAGATTGATTAGCTATACAATATAGATAGATTTTATCTATATTTATCTAGATACCGCGATGAGCCTCCAAAAATGTGAGCAAAAAAAGTACGCCGCTTAATCTTTTGGCATAGCACTGTGATGTTTTATTTTGAAAATCCGAGACACGTTTGTGGGGGCAAGCGTCTACACAATTTTATACTTACACATGAAAAGTTATCCCACTTAAAGTTTTTTTTTTGTTTTTGACGTATTTTTACAACATTTTTATAATACTTACAAATGCTTGCTCACCGGCGTTTGCCGACTAATGACCGGTGGTGGCATACACTACTAGCGCGGCGTATGAATGATCGCCTTGTTGATAGCGTGCTGCGGTTCTAGTGGGTAGTGGGGCGGGCGCGTTTCGCTATATCTATGGTATTATACAACCTTTGTTGAACGATCCATTTCCATCGTAAAGCGTAGAGAAAGTGGGCACTGAAGAACTACACAATCATTTCCGCACTGCCGAAGAGGTAGAATGCAAAACTCGCTTTTTCGCATGATTTACTCTCCGGTTTTACTTTATAGTGAAGAAAGTTATATACCAACGGAGCTACTGTTTTTATTTTTGGTAACAAAATTGTTGATGAAATCATATTGAAATATAGAACTATAACTTAGTGCCCTAAAAAATTAATTATGTATTCGAAGTCTTAATCGAAACCATTATAATTTTGTAATATTTAGAGAAGCTTTCAAATAGTATGAAAAATATGTTTCAAAAATCCCCATGGAAGAGTGCAATAAATGTCATATGAGCATAAAATATTCGAATGCAAACGTGTAGGTACTGACGCTCACAAAAAATTTTTGAAAAAGAATAATTAGTGGGCTTGAAAAAACTTTGTAGGTTTTAACTGACTTCAAAAACGAGAAGTTTCTATGTTCCTCTGTACGTATGTTTATATTTAATTATTTTCGTCAATTGTGAACCGACTAAAAAAAATTTTTTTTATTGAAAGGGTATATTTCCGAGGTAGTTCCATTATCACTCGAACAACGCCGATACTTTACGCTCGGCAAAACACATGACACCATACAGTGGAATGGTTCTTGGAACAAGGCGTTGAGAACATAATCTACAGGTCAATATTCACAATATTAAAATAGCCAATATTCCCAAATCATACACATGTCAATAAGGAAATCTTATTATATACGTATTATACGAATGAAACAAAAAACGAGACAGATAATGTAAGATAAAATCGAGAATAATGATTAACAAGGTGTTACTATGTACGTAATAAATCATCATCATCATCATCATCATCAGCCAATTTTTACCCCACTGCAGGGGCTTAGGCCTCCCCCAGGGTGAGGAGAGGGGGCTTGGAGCTTAAGTCCACCACGCTGCTCCACTGCGGGTTGGGAACTGTAACGACCGCCATCTATTGACAGCGTCCGGGACCGACTGCTTAACGTGCCCTCCGAAGCACGGTGTCAGTGATATTGTGTACTTAAGTCAGAAAAACTCATTGGTACACGCCCGGATTCGAACCATGGCCTTATAAATTTGAGACAGGTTCATTGCGTTCTGGGCTATCACGACATTACGTAATAAACAATTGTACCTAATTATTTATTACGAAATGTCGTGATTAGGCACGTAATAAATAATTATACCTAATTGTAAACAGATATTATTGACCATACGGTATTCACAAACATATATGTATTAGTGTTTCTTATATTCCTAAATTAGACCATGAAATAAATAGAAGACAGGGTTTGACTATCGGTTAGAGAAATATATCGTATTGTTACGTTATAAAATAGAATGTTTTATTATAAAGTTAAAAAGGTTAGTTTTAAATATGACGAGGATGATAATTACCTCGCTATTACCTCGGATAGGTATCAGCGGCGGAACGTGGACCTTTGGAGTTTGAACGTGGACCGTTCCGTTCTGTAGGATGGGAACTCGCCGTCGCAAATGAAACTCACAAATGTAAGAATGGTTTTACTATTTACAAAACAATACATATGAATTTACAATCTAAACACAAAGGTGCGCCGCGCCCCTTGACTGTCCTGTCGTCTGTCTGTCTGCGCGGGCGTTTCAAATAGACCGTGAGCAAACGGTACTTAATACTAGAGCTTGCTACGAAATATCGTCACACTTGATGTGTCTGATTTAGTTGAATCGTTCGAATGTTATATCGATGACGATTGTACGCGCATTGAAAATAAAGTGGGAACAGGTCTGTTTATCCCGAGATGTTGAGCCGGCAGTTCTGCGAGCCAGTACCGGGGTACGTCCAGATCTCGGCTCGGCTTCGCTGCGAGAGTGGTATAGTGGCCGGCGTCGAATCTTGCGCAGACTGCCTAGGCTCGTACCGCACTGTCTTCTCCTGGTTCCTGGGCTGTGATCTTCTTGCGGCTCTTTTCTCGGGTAGTGGTTATTTAGATACCAAATTTACAATATTACGTAAGTAGCCTCTTCTCAGTTGACGACCGTCATGTTGAAAACGAGATATTTGATTTTCTATCTTCAGATTCCCGCCTTATCCCGATAGTCGGTCGGGTGCTCGGGACGCGGTGCGAAAATGGAAACGAATTTGGAAGGAGTGAACTATTCAAACAAAATTAACATGTATCGCTTTGTCGGCGATGGAAAATGATACGAATAATTCTTTTCCGCCTCCTTTTTGGGATCTCTTCTCTAACCGTGCTTTTACGTTCCCTGCCATCTTGCTTCTTTTTTTCGTCCCTTTGAAAGGAAACTTTGTTGATCAAACAGATTGCCCGCGAGGGTGCCATCTATCGGTTTTCTGCGTTGTTTCACTCTGGCATGCGTTCTATGCTCCGCTTTGAAACTGTAGTTTGTCGACAGATGGCGCCTCGCGTCCCATCGTTTTTGCCGGGCTCAGTTGTGTTAGACATTATATAAACAGTATGTTTGGAACTTCGATATATATTAATGTGTTGTTTAAATGTATGTATTGTTTAAATTTTATTTTTTTCTAAATAAACATTAAAACATGTTTGTTAATTTCTAAAGCAATATGTTTTTTGGAGATCCATATCTACCACAAAAAGTAAAAATACGGAACCCTCATGATCACTTTGTTGTCCGTCTGTTTGTCCATCAGCGTGTTAACTAGCGTAAATGTGTGTTTTGCACTGAATATAATAAATACCATAGTCTATCTAGTTATAGATTAAAAGACAATCCTAGATTTTTATGGCGATATTCCTTGAACTTAAAATATTACGGCCAGAGGTAATATTATTATATGTCACCAGTATATTAATCGACCAATCAACTACAAAATAATTTAGTGGTAAAAATTTTGTGAATTTAAATATACGTCGGTGAATATAGGCAACAAAATGATTTGGAACCGTCAAAAAATAACCTACATTATATACCTATTCATTTCAGACCAAAGATATGCAAAATTTAAGATTATTATAAAAATAAACATCATTTTGTTTTATAACCATTAAATAATTTTGTAATGACAGAGTTGAATTTTTTTAAATTTTTGTGACATATTTGAGAAAGTTTATGTACACCCATTGTGGACCAAAATCACAGAGTCATAAACAACCCCAATACGTTTACGTTAAGCTCATCCGGCCTAATGTCAATGCCACAAAGAATATCAATTCTCAATACTTCAATCTCAAAATATAATTGATTTATCAGCTTGAAAAAATCAAGGAATGCATTATTTTTCGTAAATTTGTTGTAATGTATCGTATTTTATAATATAATATATTTTCTTATAAAAAACTGCGTAAAATAATGAAACTTATAATCAAATTGTTTAAGAATTTGTATCCAACACACACTAATTTTAAAAATACGGTCTGCCATACCCAAAATATCATCTTAGTATTGTTTTCATCACGTTATTCACGTTTCAATACTTTTCAATTACTAGGTATTCTTCCCTGCAATGATTTTATGGTACAAAAACATATATAATGTAATAAGCAGGATTAATGCCAATATTTTTCTATAGATGCTTTGATTGTTAAACGTTATAGGGATAGTTCAAGGATTGTCCTTTAGGTGTCATGATAGCAGAGTGGTGGCGAGCCCGCTTCCAACCAATGAGTTTTTTCTGACTTAAGTATATAAATATCACAGACCCCGTGCCTCGGAGAGCACGTTAAGCCGTCGGTCCCGGTTGCCATCATTAGATGGTAGTCATTTAAATCTACCAACCAGCACTGAAGCAGAGTGGTGGACTAAGCTTCAAACGCCCTCATACCGAGGGGAAACCTATGTCTCTGCAGTGGGGCACAATAGACTAATATGGATTGTTTTCTATAGTACAAAAAGATTATAACAAACTTGCTTAGAAAGCATTCCTGAAATCGTGATGAAAAACTTGGTGTTATACCTAAAACCTTCGACTGTAGTATGCCAATTGATTAGAAAATAACCCTGAAAGTTTTATTTATAATGTCTGGATAGTGAATCGGCGTCAAAAAACGTAGATTAAAATACCATCTAACAGTTCGGTTATAATTCATGTACATGGAGACGGTTTGTATGCGGCGTAGCGAGAGTGTGTGGTCTGTTGAGTCACACACACAAGTATGTTAAGTTTGCCCTGTAATTTTTGCTGACATTTTATTTCGAGGCTCCGTCCAGACATTACACAATCAAAGCCTGAAAGGTATTGAATAGCCCCTTTATAACGTACATCGAATGTATATTTTGATCAAGGTAACATCAATATTAAACGATTTACATACACTTGTTATTAGAACTTATCGGGTTTGGGCAACCGGAAATGGGTTTCGGTTTCCTAAACCCGATAAGCAAATAACCTTCGAGTTAGCGCCCGACAACAACTGACCCGACGAGACGAATCAAAACTGAAATCCAATTAAACTAGCCAACTTCGCTGAATAACCACATTATTCAACCTGCCGCGAAATACAATCGTGAGGTGGCGTATACGATTCTCATTTGGGTCGCATATTGTTTTCATTTCTAAGACATCGAACAATATTAGGACGTGCAGATCAGAATTTATTATAATAACTTCAAGATATAGAAATTTACCTTAGATATCACTATCACTACAAATTATAAAATTAAGGCCGACGCCGCACCGCCGATTTGCATATGGTTGACACCAAGTGACGCAGTGATTCAAGGGGAAGGTTCATGTGTATAATTCATCAATGTTTTGTGCAAGTTTGTTGAAATATTGTTATATTACGATTATTGTTGAACACGTCCGAAAAAATCAAACCGATTGGGAGCTTTCATCGCAAACGCTGCCTAACCTCTTTGAGATATAACAAAACAATATATGGAGGAATTGTTTCTCTTTTATAGGTCTAAAGAAAAGTTCGCGATGCCATATGCCTAGCCAATATTTTATGGATAGCTTACTATACCTATTTGTATGTTTAAAAAGATGTTGTCATATGACGTGATAATTGGAAAGCTATTTATACGTATACAATATTGATCCTTTTCAAATTAAATACGTTATTTACATTTAAAATTTCAAGCATATTATGATTGCAATTTTCACCATACAATTTATATTAATAGCATAGGAGACATCGTGAAATAAAACTATCAACAAGCGGCTGGGCGGCTCCATACTGATGGGACACCCATAATGTAAAATTAGGCAGACGTTATCAATGTTGTATATAACGAAATATTTGAGTTTGTTTTTATGTTCATATTTTCTACTTTTTCAAATATTTACAGAATTGTAAATAAAATACATTAAAAATAATTCAAGTAGGATGAACTTATGTTACATTTAAATTTAATTAAATCTAATCCACATGTTCGACTCAACGAGCAAATACTACACTACTACAGAAAAAAAACACTACGGCATATTATGCTTGGCTACCCGTGCGAAGCCGGAGCGGGTCGCCAGTATATCTATAAAGAAACTTGGTTTCAGGTTCGAAATCCACTTAAGCGCCGGCAAGGTAACTCCTCAAATTGGTATCCAGAGAATTCTCAACCCTTCGGAGCGTGACTAGCTGTTGAGTAGAAAAAAGAAAAAGAAGTTATAGTTCCTTAATATGCGTATATCTGTAGACATGTCATAGTTACTTTATTCAGATACTATTATAACTATAGGCCTAAAAGGGAAAGGTGTTTGTTACCTCTAGATAGAGGCGTATTGAAAAAAATTACGATCTGTTGATATTATTTATATTTTTCTGTCTACCTATATATTAATATTCGTACCAGTATTGGCTTTGGGAGATGTTTTGTGGTCAAGCAACATTGAGCGGTGACTGCAATTTTTGTCATTGGAAATGACTTTAATTTCGTTGGAGTATAGGGGGTCATTTGGGAGTTTTGTGAGACAGGCAGATTGCACGAAGAGTTTTCGAGATATCGAGATTAAAGTGGTGTCAAAAGACGCAGCTCGGCAAGCTCTACAATATGGCAAAAGACAATTTGGAAAAAGTTCAAAAAGAAAAAAAAATATTGGCAAAAAACGAAAAAAAACGTAATTTTTTTCCCTGATTTTCATTTTAGGAGCCTGATATCTCGAGAATTAGGTCCGAATAAAAAAAAAATTAAAAAACAGCTCGGGGTAATTAGGCGGGGGATCGATTGAGGCTAAAATTGTTAGAATCGGACAACAGGAAGTAGTGGTTGAGGGTGCCCTTAGTTGGTAGTCGGATATGCGTCGGTGTTACATTTTGTACTAATTCGGTTTGTTCGATCGAAATGTCGTATAGAACGTTATGTTTCGAAGTTTTAAGCTTATTCAGATACAGTTGTGTTATTTTTTTGGGAAAAAAATTTTTTCGACTAATATTATCCAAAATATGTGTGTTTACTTTATTCCATTAGGTTCATTTCCAATGTCGTAAGAACATCGTGCGAAAGCAGGAGATCCGTTGATTTTTCTCTTTAACTTACCAATAAAATATTATCCATGGTACATAGATGTACTAATTAAACATCAGTGACTGTAAGTAAATATTTTAAAAAATTATCAGATTGCTGTTGTGCATAATCACTGATTTTAAGTGTTGCTCAGACTCTCACATGCTTACCGTGCAAAGCCGCCACTGATTCGTACATACGACAAATAGTGTTATAATAATAGCTGTTAATTAGTGAGTATGGAAATCAGTGTGAAAAATATTATGTAATCTATTTTCCACTTTAGTTTGTCCACGTATCAAAACGATAATAAACTTCAAGAGGGAATTGAAGGACAAAAATTAAAAAGATATTTCTGAGGTACTCAATCTCTAAATGTCAATTCCGATGTAATATGATAAGTCACGCAAGCGATGTCATCGGATTTTATAAAACCCACGCACGGATTTTTCCATATTTAGACAGTGGATTGGGATCAACGTAGCCGATATATCTTTTGTAAAGCCACGTAAATATTTTTCCGCAAAATACAGTCAGGCGTAACGCTTACGGTAAAATTGTTTGCAACGTTTCCACGATATTTTCTATTCTATTGGGAAAGTAAGTGGTTATCTCCACGAGTACTAATATAAAATATATTTTTCAATACTTAAATTTCAAAAATCACTCAACATTTGATCATATAGCTGAAATATGAAATAATAATAATACCTGGGACATTCCACATAGTCTGGTCCCAAACTGAGCAAAGTTTATATTATGGGTAGGTACTCGTACCAGACAACTAATACACATACCTGCTTAAGTATTCTTTACGTATAGATATTTCTCACTCCCAGACACGGAACAAATAGATATGTTCATGCACACAAAAATTATATAGAAATCACGGTTTTGTTTGTCATTAAAAATGTACAATGTTTTTGTATAATGTTTACGATTACAAGAGTTATTTAGATTATTTTGATCGCTGGTATTTGATATTGGAATAACAGTGACGGTGGGAAAATGGTGGGTACGAACGCATGGGTAAATTAGCTTCGGGTTTATTAAAAGAATCGTGAATTTTCATCTCCATTTCGCCCCCACAGGGGTAATATTTTGAAATATTCCTTTATTTAATAGGTGCCGGTTATTCAAGGAATATCTATGCAAAGTTTCATGCTTCTAGCATTTCGGGCTGTGCGTTGATCAACATATCTCGCACCTCATATCCTTTTTCTCTTCGTTAGAGATTAACTTTAAAAAATCTGGAATAAACATATTTTCTTATTTGTTTGGTATTATTTATATATATAGTGTATATATATAGTATATAGTATTTGTGCAAGGTATTGAGTTGATAGGCGTTTAATTTACATTTATCCACACAAAACGTAATATCACTTTTTACCCTTTCAGTGGTTGAATTTTGAAAAACCCTTTCCCACTGTACGCCGACGTTATATGAAAAATCTCTGTGGAAAATTTCAAGTTTCTAGACATACCGGTTTGCGCCGCCTTGAGAAGAATGTTCATCATCAGTCGATCATCGGTTGACTCCCATAAGAAAAACGGGGAAAACGAACACGAAAAAAATATGCGTCTAAGTCAGAAATGTCACTTCATAGAGGGGACCTCGCGGGCTGAAATCCGCCATCTTACACCAGCTAGCTAGAGTATGAGTAGTTAAACGGTAAACGCAGAAGAGGGCTTCTAGTCAACTCGTACTTTTATGTTCTCAACGCTACATTTGTATCAAGGGCTATAAACAGAAATTAAACTATTTATTTGTTATTTCGTCCCTTTGTAGAGTGTGATTTTTTAAATTTTAGCTATTTAAGTCTTCGTCATAACTCTATGTCTTCGCACCAAATTAACCTAAATAAATAATGCCTATAACTATCGACAAACACCGAATCTATTCCCTTTTGGAACATACTGTGAATACTGAAAAATTTCTGAACCGATGACTTACATACACCGGTAAATTTCTTTCATAATAGGAAACGAAATTTTCAAGCGCTCTTAAACTTCCAAATGAATATTTATTCCGGTTTGGAAGTTCGTAAGCCTCAGAAAAAATTGTGTTTAACAAGTATACGGGAAGTAGAAACTCTTTTTAGGAAGCAGTGGAATTATTTCCCAAGGGTTCGGAATGCGGGCACATTCAGCCTGATAATAACACCGGGTGTGGCAAGCGTTTCCGCAGATCGCATTCCAGTTTTAACGTTATCTTGACCGAATGCTCTGAAACCATTGAAAATAATATGATGTGCTTAAAATCAATAATATTTGATTAAAAAATCACTGTTTTGTGTATTATTTATGAAAATCGGGCGACGGATTTTCTTTTTATGATACTTATGCAAAGTAATAAACCATATCAAGATCCTCCTAGCCGTTTTAAAGAAACTTATTAATCGTAGCGCCCCCCTTGAGACCCATAACTGCAAAACCTTATCTAGGACCCTACTCTTAGGTGATATCTATATAACACAAAAGACCATGTCAAGATCCTCCCAGTCGTCTTAGAGAAACATATATATTGTAGCGGCCCCTGGTGATCCATACTTCACAACTTATTTAATTATCTACTCGTAGGTGACACATAGGTAATGCAAAAAAATCGTATCAAAATAGATACACATCTACTGCAGCGCCCCCTGGTGGTTAATAACCATAAAATTTATTTAGGAACCTATTTTGATACGATGCCTATCTAAATACAGAATTTCATGCAAATTGTTAGAGCTGTTTCTGAGATACGTGAAATGTAAATAAATGTACTAGAATTGCTCATATTATACTATTAGACTGATTATGATATTTTTGATTACTCTGTTAATTTAAGCGTAAATTGAAATAAAAATTTATTTAATTGGATGATCTTGAATTTATATAAAAAAAATTTATTACTCAAAATCAGAGGTTACCAGTGCAGCTTCCACCACGTCTTGATGATTATAACAAGACAAATTTTTATTTAAACATAATTTCTACGGACATACCAATACGTAACTACTTTTACATTCAACCGATGGTTCACAACGAGAAATTGTAACGGACGACAATCGACGATGAAATTGACGTGACGCTCATTTTCTAGTAATGGCAAAATTTATTAAAGAATATTATAAAAATTTCAGAAAATACAACTTTAATTTTGCTGATAAAATTCCGATACGAGCACCCTACCCGATTACGAAAATGTACTTTCATTTTTAGCAGCTGGTTTTAGCTATATAAAAAGAAAATTCGTGTTTCGTAAATAGTATTTATGTTTCAACCGATTTTTTTTTCGCACAAACAGCTTCCTTTAATTTTATAAAGATTTTATTTGACATTTTAATCGTATTTATTGTCGCCGGTAATAAACACATTTATCAAATACATGATTAATTTTCAGTTAAAGGACAACAAATAGATATGATACTTTCATGCACATTTATAAGTTGTTTCCCAAAGACAGTTTTTCTAAAATAATAAAATTGCTCAATTTTCTTACATGATTTTCTCAACAAATTTATGTTTTAAAAGGACCAAGTAAGTGGAAATTGGTCTCTATATCACCCTTCTGAGAAGTAGTCGTGAGCTTGTGTATTTATGCTAACATGCATACATGCAAGGAATTTAATTGGAATCAGCCTATTACGACCCGATATTACTTCGGACAATTGACAGGCAAATGGACTGATGTACGAGGGCCTCTCGATCAAGTATTCGGGTATAATGGTAAAAACAAGCTTTTCAAATACCAAGTACGGACTCCAAGTACGTAGACAGGTTGGTCTTAATAATTCTTTATTCAAATGTTTAGATATAAAGTAATCTTTAGATAGAATAAATAAAACTAAATAAAGCAATGGGTAAATTTTGTTTCGTGATTAATACGGAACACCCGCCATTGTACGTATTACTAAACGCGTATTAAGCAAAAAGTTACTTTATACCAAATTAGCGGTCGCCGCCAGTGACTCCGCTCGCGTGGACTACACCATTGTATATGCAACGTATATAAGAGGGGATTTTATTTCTTATTGACCTCTTTTCTATATAGCATTTTCTTCGCAGTTCTTCGCTTGTAATTCCAAAACTGAAAGGTCCCCTCGCGCCAGCCTTCACACCCGCGTAATTGCGTTTGACAGTTTTCGCTACTCTGAAGTGACATTTCTAACTTTATTAAAACAAAACGCTACTGTCAAATTTTTTTTACTTTATGGTAGCGCCGTTATTAAAAAAAATAAGTTATTTTAATTTTGCTTGCAGTGTTGCTCTTAGAGTGGTCGCGTACGAACCTACATTTTACCTTTAAGACATTCAAAAGCGACATCAGAGCCAGCACAAAATGAATGGTTTATTATTATTTTATGGTTAATTTAAAGTATATGCATACCTGAACTGGATTGAATTAAGTTAGAGTATTAGGAATTTCAAGATAAATAAACGCAACTACGACACTAATAAGTCTCGGAATGGTTGTATGGGGGATACGAAGTCTAATAGGTATAACATATAAGCGAGCTTGTTATCCTATGCTATCCTGTTCACTGAACTTGAAAAGCTTTGTTGAGACAGCTTAAATAATATATGAAAACATGTAGTATCAGTTTTATGAAAATACTGGTCGTATTTATGATTTTACCTGTATGAAAATTTACTGTAGTATAACTATTGTATTTGAGTGCCTCAACCTGCATGAATTATGGAATAATTATGTATATTTTTTTGGGCCACGACTACAAAAATATACATAATATTGGAATTATTGAATTGATTTAGGAAAAATGTTTGAAACTTAGTGAAATAAACTTATAGACAATGCATATATATATATGCATTGTCTATAAGTTTATTTATATATATATATATATATATATAGTACACACATCAAGAAAGTAAGCAACACATACTATTTCAAGTTTTTAATCAATTATTATATCATTTCTTACCAAGTAGGTAATATCTATGTAAGCTTTTTTGATCTAGAAGACATACTGGCTGGTTGTAAAAAAAATCAAGTATCATTTGTTTTTTTTTTCACATTCAAAAGCGAAAGCATTTGTTCGAATTTTATAGCGTTTTCTTTGCTTATTAAAATTTAGTATTCTGTATCAATTTTATGATATTAACAATAATTTGAAAAAAAGTTTTGAACAAATTTGGATTTTGACACATTTTTTACGTCGTGGAACGACGTCATTTGAACACAGATGAAATGCAAAGAGCTGTAGGGATGTTGCAAGCGGGAAGAAGTCAATCTCAGGTTTCTCGGTATTTTGGTGTCAACAGAAGCGTTATTTGCCGTCTTCATCAGCGTTACACTAACACGGAAGATCCTGTTGAGCAGCACCCATGTCGAGGAAGGTGTATAACCACACGGCAAGATCGATACATACAACTGACTGCAAGACGCCAGCCGATGTTAACCGCCCGAGAGATAGGTTTAAGGCTACAATATTCAAGTGGTGTTGTTGTTAGCTGCCAAACTGTGCGAAATCGACTGCATGAGTATGGCCTACAAGCACGACGGCCAATTAGGTGCCCACCGATACGTCACGGGAATCGCGCTCGTCGAAATGAGTGGTGTAGGGAACATATTACATGGACCCAGGAACAATGGAATAAAATTTTATTTTGCGATGAGTCTCGATATGGGTTCAAGCCTGATACTAAAAGGGTAAGAGTGTACTGTCGTCCTGGAAATACTGAAAGACTGAGGTGCGTTCAGGAAGTGCATCCATACAACGGCTCAACAGTTATGGTATGGGCGGGTATTATGAAGAACGCTGTAAATTACGTTGAGGACGTTCTAAGGCCTTATGTCCGTCCATTCGCACAAACGGTTGGGCCCGATTTCACGTTGATGCATGACAATGCGCCTTCGCATACTGCTTTGCACACACGGGAGTACTTGGCAAGGGAAAACATCCTGGTATTGCCTTGGCCTACACAATCGCCAGACCTTAGACCCATCGAGCATGCATGGGACATGCTCCAGAGACGTGTTTTAAAGGACTTGTGACAACAACCCAACATCTGATGGACTTACTAAAATTTCATTGGGAGCAATTGCGCAGGATAACATTAACAGTCTCATCGATTCTATGAATAATCGGTGCCAGCAAGTTCTCCGTAACAGAGGAGACCACACTTTGTATTAATTTATGCAATTTTCGTACCACCATTTAATTTTAGTTTAAGTTTAGTTGATTAGGCACCTTACTTGGTACTACGTACATACAGTACCTACTTACTCGTCATTATTGTTAATTAAGATTATTAACAAATAAATATAAAAAAAAATTGTGGTGTAATATCAAAAAAACATTAAAAATCAATATAAATAAGAAAATACTAAGGATTTAATGCGAAAACACATTGTAAAATTGAAATTTGTATGTGTTGCTTAGACTTTTTTGATGTGTGTATGTCTGAAATCGACCACATAGTCCACACGCCATAATATGGACCGTGTATTTGGGTTTAAAACTTGTAACTTTTTCATTACTTATACACAGAAAGTACGCTTGAAGTTAGCTAATCAGACGAAAGAAAACAGTACTTTTCGTCCCTGGGAAACGCCTTTCCCTGCTGTGAATAAATTTAAAAAAATCTGTGTAAGTCATGTCCCATTTTTTTACACAGCCACTTTGTTGAATCACGACGTAAAATTGTAATAAAAAACATTATTAACAATATTGTAATATGACTTTAAACTTATAATTTACTATTAAATAAATTATTATTTAATTATCATAGACTTGAGCTAAATATTAACCATTATCAATGAAAAAAAATACTGGCTGGTAGAATGACACAGTAAACGAAAAATTTAAAAGGTGAGAAAGCTGTAATTCGATATTCAGTTGTTCTGTAGAGTGCAAATTATTTACGTATAATTTGTATTATATATTCGTAAGAATGAGTTCATCAGATTCAGATATTGATTTAACGCGTTTTTTTTTGACTTTGCTCATATCTGTAATGAAAAAAAAATGTTTACCTCGGGTGAAAGACCTATTTAGGTACTATCTACTGTTTGACCTTATTGGATATTTTGCGAGATATAATGAATACACTTATGCAAAGGAAAAATACCGGTAATACAAAACTTTAACAATTATTATATTTTTTTTAATGATTAATTGATTTTTTATTTTGATTGCCTTTTGTGATTAACATGTTTTATTATAACAGATTAAATAACCTTTCTAATGATGTACCTACGTTGGAAATAGTTTTGAATTATTTCATCCAAATTTGTTGTTTGGCCAGCCTAAACAATAAGACTGACGATTACATATTGGAATGCACAAACTGAAACTCGGCTGTGACGAAAACGTGTTCCATGAGAACGCTTAGTGCTCAGTCAAAATTTCACGCTCAAATGGGACGCATGTTCCGATTGAAAGCCTAAGGTTCCATTAATTGGTATAAAGTTAAGTGTGTATAAATAACCTACGGCTGCTAATAATTTACTGGTGTATAAATTTAAAATTTCGATAAAAGTTTTGTAGTAGCAGTTGGTTGAATTATAAAATTTGGACTATGCCAAACCGATTCAAACCGAAAACGGCCAATATTTAATACATTGAGATAAAAGAAGTATCGCGAAAATAAGTAATTATATAAAATAAAGTAATTTCTAGTACAAGGCTTAATACAAGTAATAAGTAGCAAATTTTCATATCAGGATGCAAAAAATTAGGTCCTATTTTAATACCAGCGAGTTTTCTTGCGTAAAATGTAATACAAAAATACAAAGTGAAAATTATGTCAATGTAACTTCAGGTATTCTAGTTTTATTCATTGTGTTCCAAAATATGTATTCGTTACTTGCAACAAAATATGTTGTAAAATAAGTTAACGAAGATAAAACACAAACGCCCGATAAGCGAGTTAGTGCTGCGGTGAACGTGATTCCCATTTACTTTAAGAGTTCGCCTTTAAAAGTGTAACCATAAAAATGGCGCACCGTTGTCATATAGATTAAATGCCCCAGGGAAAGCTTCTGAGAGCTGCACATGAAACAAATGTAATGGAATTAAAATTGAAGTAAAGTTTTGTTTAGTAATGGAAAATTAATGAGACTTTCTTTATATTAGACTGATCATACACTATGTACCGGACTGGGATAATGTATTTATATTAAATTAAATACATATAGTTTAATAAGTCGTGTCGTGACAGCCCAGAGCGCAACGAACCTGTCTCAAATTTATAAGGCCCCATAGGGCCATGGTTCGAATCCGGGCGTGTACCAATGAGTTTTTCTGACTTAAGTACACAATATCACTGACACTGTGCTTCGGAGGGCACGTTAAGCAGTCCGTCCCGGACGCTGTCAATAGATGGCGGTCGTTACAGTTCCCAACCCGCAGTGGAGCAACGTGGTGGACTTAAGCTCCAAGCCCCCCTCCTCACCCTGGGGGAAGCCTAAGCCCCTGCAGTGGGGTAAAAAATGGGCTGATGATGATGATGATGATGATTGTATAGCAAATACAATTTACAAAAGATGGCGCTATGTAGGTAGGTAACTATTAACTTTCACATCACAGCGCTACCATTAGAGCTAGCTTGATTAAACTTTAATATTACATTTTTAACAAAAATGATAAGGCTTTCAAACATGCAACATGTATTATTATATATATAATAAATAATTGCATAAACAGGTTGAAATTTTTTATCTATCGTTATGTTATATATGGTATGGTATGGATGGATTGCGTGAGAAAGGATATGTGTGTGAAAGGTGTGAGTACTGAGATGACGACTGACAGAGATGAATGGAAGAAGAACACATGTTGTGCCGACCCCACTTAGAGTGGGATAGGGGCAGGAGGATGATGATGATGATGTTATATATGTAATTGTCACCCACTCAAATCTGCCTGAAAATCACATCGATTTAACACGTTCGGCTCGTTCGAAGGTTTTTATGCTATAGCGTTTTTCAAAAACCTTCCACCAAAATAAATTAGTAGCTGCTTGTATTTTGCTAAACATGGAATGGAGCTAGTGATAATCGATGTCGAAAACATGTTCGTAACAATATTCATGGAGGAAATATAATTAGATTTATAATTACTTTTTTCAATTGATTCAATTTTCAAAATAAATATGTAATATATATTATTATAAAAGCCTTATTAAAGATACTTTTTTTTATATTACACAAATTAATTAATCAATTCCTGGAATATAAACAAACATCAACGACCGCTTAGCCTAGTGGGTATCGACCCTGCCTACGAAGCTGAAGGTCCCGGGTTCGAATCCCAGGTCGGGTCAGTATTTATGTGATGAATATTGATACTGGTACCGGGTCTTGGTTGTTATATGTGTGTGGTGTCTTTGCAAAAAAATATTTACATATGTATATATAATAAAGAATATTTAAGTATGTATATCAGTTGTCTAGTAACCCATAACACAAGCATAATACTTGCTTACTTTGGGACTAGATGACGCTGTGTGGGAAGTCCCATGTATTATTATTATGTATTATTATCAACGATAGAGTGGATTGAACGTTTCGTCAAATTGTTAGAGATTGGTAGATGACGTAAGTTAACACAAGATAAGATCGATATATCGATCACTGAGATATTCACGCACAACTTACAGGTTTTGACCTTGACCATAAACTTGTGAACCTTACTGAATAAAATCGATACTGTTGTCGCTTTATCCTTGTGTATTAAAAGTAGTTTTCAAGGCTTTAAATGTTAACATTAATAAACCGAAAAGTCTGTACGTTGTTATATAAGTTCGATATGTTTTAGATATCAGCATATTTTAAATATACATATAAAAATAGATATGAAAGTGATATATCATATTTATGTATGCCATTTAAGCCGCATATTTTGATATTCACAAGTATCAAAACTTTATGGTAATTGCCGTTGACTTAGAATCATGTTTAGCAGGAAGGAAGATCTTACAGTAAAAATCCAGGAATAAATCAGATAATCGTTAATTTGTAGTTATAACATATATATATTTTTTAAATATTTTTAAATAGAAATATGCTTTTACGTGGCATTCTGACGGCGAATAGCGATAGACACGCCAAAATAGTTCATAATTCTATGGAACCCTCAGGGTGCGAATCTGACTCGCACTTAACCGGTTTTTTTCAAGTTCTTATTGTATTTATACTTTATTAGGACAATTATTCAACCACGGCGCGTATTTATAATACTTTCCGGAGGAGAGCTCTGTAGGATTCATATTATAGTGTATCAATATTAAAACAATGAAATCACAGAATTAATTACAAAAATTCTAGAAAATTGAATATTACAAATTGGAACTTGAAATCATAGCAAGTTCTTGAAGATGTGACTCGACCCGATAAAGTTCTATAAAAGTTCTATAAAAGTTATTTATGAGACTCTGGAAAGTTATTGAATGTGCAAGGAAAACTAAAGAAAATTTCCTTTTGTGTCAAATTGACTTTTATGGGATTCGCTTCACAGTTCTCTGACTGCAAACAAGCTTTTTTAGTAAGAGAAAAGTTCAGTGTTAAAATTTCTCAAACTAGCTTAATTTTTTCCACAAACGTTATTGCACTAAAACTTTCTAGAACAAGTAATCTATACAATATTTAAAATGCATCTATATCGGTTCAGTAAAACTCCTTAAAGAACACGTTCTAATTGACTGATTTAATTAATCTTTTCCGAATTCGCTCGTGTTAGATAATAAATAACAATAATAACGTATACAACACAACAACTTCTAGGCTCCAGACTAAGCATTAGCTTGTGGTTGGGTACCAAGCGAAGACACCACATACATATAACAACCAAGACCCGGTGTCAGTATCAATATTCATCATATAAACACTGACCCAACCTGGGATTCGAACCCGGGACCTCGAGCTTCGTAGGCGGGGTCGCTACCCACAAGGCTAAACGGTCGTGAAATAATTGTGTGAAAGCTATTGCTATAAAGCGAATCTATTGTTTGAAACTAACTGTTACTACATGCGTGGCCTATGCAATTGATATTTTGTTTTGAGATAGAGACCTTTAGTTTCGTTTATTTTTTTGTATTTTATAATTTATCATCTTATCTAACTGATTCAACAACGCCGAGCCGAAACAGGGAAGAGTTGTGGGCGGAAAGCCAGTTGAAATGTACATAATGTTCTCTAACTGATGTTTTAGTTTTATCGTATTTTCTTGTTACTTTGTTGGTATATTTTCGTTCAAGGACTTTCTTACAAGCAAACAAATTAACGAACCGCACCAACGAAACAACACTCTACCTATAAATAAGTTAAGCTAGGAAATCGTACCACGGAATGAAATACGTGCCCCATTAGTTGGTTCTTTCAAATATACCCGAGAGATTACTTCGGGGAACAATGAGTCTTCGTTACTCGAGACAACGTAAACTAAATCGGTGCTTCAGTTTACGTTCTGTAAGTTTAAAACACTATTGCTCGAATTATCGGACGTCAAAGCAATGTGCTTTTCAATTACTTACAACAAATACACCCGAATAGATATTACGTGCACCTCGATATTCAATTACTAGCTTTAGGCGAAGAGCTTTGGTGAAAAACAAAGCCACCAACGTTTGGTCCGATGAAAGTTTTTAGAACGAACGAAAAAATATACAACGGCCCGTTCTTGGAATATATAAAGCGATACATTAGCCACACTTTAATTGCTTTAAGCATTGGCTTTAGTTACAGCTGACACTTAATTTCTACGAATCCTTTATAGGACTAGTTTTTTTTAACTCTTTCTTTGGCATTAATTTGGTACTAGACAAAAGATATACATTTTTCCGGGCGGGAATCAAACCTCACGACTGTTGATTCGGCAGTTAGGGTCTCTAACTACTCAGCCAATCGGTCATTCAGTCAATCAGTTGGGGTACTCGGTTCTATGTTAAGCGAAAGCCGTTCCACAGTACCCTGCCGTAAGTTATGCAACAAACTCAAAAAGATCCTCGAAAATAATGACGTTTTTGTAATTGAATAAAAAATTGTTTTATTTTTAAACTTAGCCACTTTCTATATCTCGTGCGCATAACTTAAGACCGGGTATTGTACTGGTTTTTGGAAATGAAAACAGACTGAGTCGATTTTTCGAAATAGAAACATCAATTATAGTTAATTTCTTGATATATTTCCATTCGGTCTCATGAAAGTGCATAAATTTGAATATTAATCCTCACTCTGCATGCACGTGAGACCACTTAATAGTGTCCTTTAAGGTTAAACGATACTTCTGATTTCCATACAAAAGTTATAAGACCGGAAGTAATAAATTCAAAGTTATTAGATATAAGTATGAATTTTATCATTTTAGTAAGTAAAATATATCGTAAAATTGTCGTTCAATTTATAAAGTTATGTTCTTTCGAATAGAAAACAGTTCTAATTTTGGTTTTCAAACTCCATAATTGTCGGCTTAGTTACGTATGTGCCAGGGCGTTCTTTTCGAGAACTATAATAAGAATTAATTGTTGTTAGAAAGGACATATTTTATAAATTTAACGAGAATTCTATAATACAGTTAACTTATTAAGATGATAAACACGACAACAACATGTCGCTTTTACTTCTGGTTACATTAATTTTGTAAGGAAATCGACGGTAACGTTTGACGTTAATTCTTAATTGACACCATATAGGTATCCTGCGTCAGGTATGTATCAAGGAGAATAAGGTAATGTAAAGATAACTAGTATGTACCAGTGATTTACATCAAAAAGGAAATAGGGTGTGATTTACATGGGTCATGGTGATATCGCGCCGTTGTCACGCGAACGGGACGGCTCTTGAGATATTACTCGTCTTTGACGAAGGTATGACCCGGTTTAAGTGCACGCTAATTCAAGAATATGCGATTTTAAATATAAAAGGATTTTCATCATGTCAAATAATTATAATGATAACATCTAGGACATATCACACAGCGCCTTCTAGTCCCAAACTAAGCAAGTATTGTGTTTGTAATATTTGGTACTAAACAAGTGATATATTCTTTATAATATATACATTGACGACCGCTTAGCGTAGTGGGCAGCGACCCTGCCTGCGAAGCTGGAGGTCCCGGGTTCGAATCTCAGATCGGATCAGTATTTATATGATGAATATTAATACTGTCACCGGGTCTTGGTTGTTATAGGTATGTATGTGGTGTCTTCGCTTGGTACCCAAAATACAAGCTAATGCTTAGTTTGGGACCTAGACGTTGTTGTGATTGTATGTGTTATTATTATATATAGATACTTTTACACCCAAGCACAGAACGAATAGATACGTTTACGCACGCAAATATTTGTCCCAAGGAGGAATCGAACCCTTGGCTCCGCAGTTAGGGTTTTGTGTGCCTATTTCAATAAATGCACGACAATGTTTTTAAATTTAGTCATGTTTATTTAGTTATAGTACCCATACCACTCCTGTGATTTATCGACGACCACGACTAACCATTTGACCATCGCTTGTTATGTACTCTTTTACGGCGTGTGTACGACCTATAGAGCGTACAGAACATATAGAGGATATCGAATTTAATAAAAAAAATCAAAGAAACAGACACCGCAAACTAACGGTTATCGAGGAAACCATGTTTTTGAACTACGTTCAGTTGAACGTCCCGTACCTATATAGTACATCGCGTGTTCTGTTAAACGTAGTCCAAACTAACAAAGCATGTAGAGTTTACCGAACTAAATAAAAAGTTTCAAGTAAGCAGATGGCGCAAACTAACTATTACTGAGAAAAACATGCTTAGAATTTGATTTCTTATTACAATTTTTTTTGAAACTTGTTAAGTTCGGTAAACTCAACACGCTCTGTAAGGTTGGACTACGCTCAGGTGAACACGCCGTATGCGGCGTAAGAATGTAAAATTTAGCATATCAATTTTCCAAATTAGAGTTCCGTGAAAAAGCCCTGGGTAGTTGAAATTGACAAATAACTCGTTGTTTTAAAAGAAAACGTGCATATTGCGTACCGTTAGAACAGGCATGAGCCAAAGATGTTTTGCCAGAATCAGAACTGTTCTATCATAATACAGGATGAGATTTTAGTAACCAACCAAAAGTTTTCTAGATGTTAGGTATCATCAATAGACCTCATGACCTATATTTTTATTTACGTAAATTAAAATATAGGTCAAATATTCATAATAATTATATCCTAAATATTTTAACAAAATTTGGTTACCTTCTACTTACAAAGAGCGAAAGGGCGGGGCATGGAGTATGTGGGCAGAGTGCGTGCACGTGCACTGGCACCCTCGTGAATGATGACTAGTATTTTGGGTAGTTTTGGGAAAGGCTTAAGTAGTCTTACTAAATATTTTCCTATTGAACGATACTAAAAGAAACTAGACGGTCAACGGATTTTTATCAAATTTGGCTGGTGAATAAAATCTCAACCTGTGTATAGTATATAAAAAAAATATTTGTAGTTTAGTAACTCCTATATAATGTTCTAGCAATCATCTGCATCAAAAACGAATCTTATAAGATTCTACAATTATTATATTTACAACAAAAAAAAAGTTATCAGTTTTATTATTTATAAATAAAATTATTGACGTTTGAAGTTTAAGCAACGACAAATTTCGAAAGAATTAAAAAAAAATTAAATAATCCGCGTCCTGTATAATCAAAGTATAAAAACTAGAACCCATACATTGTATTCATAAACCTTCTACGGCAAAACCTTTCTTGTCCAACAAACATTTCATTCTTACGCCTAGATATCTCAATGTCCATGTGAGTGATTCGACAATACGATGTTATGCAGAAATCTAAATAAATAAATTTCCAACGAGAATATACATTTCAGCTTAGAGAAAATAGTCGAATTCAGCTTTGACCTTTAGCACAAAATGAAATGTTTCGACTCTTATCCAACAAAATGGATATGCTGGCCGTTTTCACAGAAAAGGGACAAAAAGGATTTGTTACGCGTGCGAGAATATTACGTTCTGATATTTTTATAGTAAGATTTATATTTTGCTGATACTTAGGTATTAATGTCATAATAGCCGTGTGGTGGCGAGTCCGCTTCTTGTTCAGAAGGTCGTAGTTCGAATCCCAAGGCCAAAACCAATGAGTTTTTTCCAGCTTTAAGTACATAACTATCACTGATAATGATGAGCGAGGTGGATTAGGCTCCAAGCAACCTTATCTCAACGGAAGGCGTAAGCACCACGGTAGGGCATATTGGGCTGATATGGAGAAACTTATAGAATATTTGTTTGTATTTACATGACCTTTCATCGTTTGTGTCATACTCTTGTATAACAGTCAAGTCAAAGTTTTTTGTTATATAATAATAATAATAACACACACAATCACAACAACGTCTAGGTCCCAAACTAAGCATTAGCTTGTATTTTAGGTACCAAGCGAAGACACCACATACATGCAACAACCAAGACCCGATTGCCAGTATTAATATTCATCATATAAATACTGACCCAACCTGGGATTCGAACCCGGGACCTTCAGCTTCGCAGGCAGGGTCGCTGCCCACTAGGCTAAGCGGTCGTCGTTATATGTATGTGGTGTCTTCGCTTGGCACCCAAAACACAAGTTAATGCTTAGTTTGGGGCCTAGACTTTGTTGTGTTGTATACGTTATTAAAAAATATTTATTAATATACTTAAATATTTTTTTTTATAATTTATACATATATACAAATTTTACACCCAGACACGGAACAAACAGACATGTTCATGCACATAAATATTGATCCCGGGTGGCAATCGAACCCGCGACCCTTGGCTCCGCAGTTAGGGTCTCTAATCACTCAGCCAACTGGTCAGTCAAATACTAAGTTTGTTATCCCTGGCTATCCAACTGCTCTGCACGTACCCTACGTTGAGCTTAATTAGGTAATTACTCGAGACGTGGTTTTCCCTATGCCACGCCCCTATCTTACTTAGGCTAGTCGAGGGCACCACAGTGGGTTTATACGAGAAGCCACTAAAGGATAATCCACTTTCCAGCTCCATCATCAGATCAGCTCGCTGGTACCATAATTCGGTTAGACCATTTTTTCTAACATATAAACAGAAAAAAGTTTATGGTTATAACCATGTGTGTATGTTTTCTGTGTGTATGTTACTTATATATATATATATATACTTATAAGTAACAAAAAATTTGATTACTAGTTAGCTGAAAACAGTGACAACATAACTACTGCTATAAGTAATCAAACTCAGGTGTACCAGCTTACCAACCAGTAGCTTGAATTTTAACTAACTTTGTTTAAAAATTATCAAAGTTTTCCTATTTTCATGGTAACACAACTAGTTTTGTTATCCACTTCTTTCAGTGCAGTTTCTATGTTTTCTATCGAAAATATAGTTCAAAATAAAAAACTGGTTTCGTTCTTTTCATTTAAAAAAATATGCTTATTTAGTAACAAATTTTTAAAAATAATGAAATGAGAATATCCTGGTCACATCATAAGTTCATGGTGAAAATTATGGTTTACCAATTACATTCAACTTGTATATAAAGTTTCATGTCCAAGTTATTCACAGCTGAGAAGTGCCATCGCCAGGATACTAGCCTGCAGCATCAAGTCATGGTGAAAATCATGGTTAACTACTAAAATCCAGCGTATATACAAAGCTTTATGTCCGTGCTATTTATTAACTGTTGAGGACTGCCCGCGTGAGGAGACAATTCTGGCTGCAATTAGGTCATGCTTTTAATTTTAGTGTATTGTCATCTGACTTACATATGTGTTTCAAATTGCAGTCTAATCGACCACCGGGAAGCGGTCAAATTCAATTTGTAAAATTTAATTACATACACCGGGACAAATGAAGCTAAACAAATAAATAACTAAAAGCTTGTAGATGTTATCTTGTAAATAAAGCTCTGGGTGATTTTCTTCTTTTAATGAAAGTTTCGTTGGTCGTATTTATAAATTGCCTGATGTAATTGTATTGTCTATAAAATGTAATTCTATGTATGTAATTCTATTGTCTATAAAATGATTTAATTTGCACAATAATAATGAACCGATAAATATTGTATATATATATTGTTAAAAATATTTGAATTTTGATAATTTTTATCAATATTCATTCTTATCACTACATATCTATATTAATAAAATTGAAGTGTCTGTCTGTCTGTCTGTCTGTCTGTCTGTTCCGGCTAATCTCCGAAACCGCTGAACGGATTTCAATGAAACTTTGCAGACGTGCAGAGGGCATTACCGCGGGTGACATAGGCTACTTTTTGTCTGTCTGTCTGTCCGTCTGTCTGTCTGTTTGAGTTGATCTCCGAAACGGCTGAACCATAAAGGTATATATACTAGCGTAAGAGAGGAACACAGTGTGCGAATGACATCCAGCTCTTTGCGGAAATCCTACATGCGAGAAAGAAATGCAAGAAAATCTGACATAAAACCTCTTTGAACACATTTAGTCTTCTTTACTCACTTGTCAAAATAAGGTCCAGCTTTGTTTTCTATTTTGTGTTTTAATCGTTTTGAATTCTACAAAAATTAATTCTTGTGATAAAAATGGTGTAGTGTTCAGTTTTAAATTGCACTGTAACATATGTTAATAATCCAAATAAAGAGACATTTCACCGGTAAGTACTGCCAATAACATACTGTTATCTTAATGCTTATTTTTATAAAAAGCAATCCTAAATTTACTTGGTTGTACATCAGTAGTATACGGTAAATACTTTATTTTGTAAATAATTTGTTATTTTAAACAATTATGTGTACGATACAAAAATATTGTGTAAAATTACAATCAAACAATGAAGCATAGGGATTGCACAAAATGTATCGATATGTCGATATTTTCAAATATAAATATTTTGTAAATTTGATATTACCTAATTGCACCTGTTCCACTGGAATGATGTCGTTAACTGTTTTTAAACATATTGTGAGGTTTATTTAGCCTGGCAGCACATTGTAAGGGAAAGTATGACATCTATACATATATACTACACATAGGGTATATATGTAAATACAAGACTTTTTCAAATGAAAATATAAGATATATACACAATTAATTTTAATCGTTATTTATTTAAGATTTAAAATCTGATGCTCTATTTAATTTTAATCGTTATTTATTTATGATTTAAAGTCTGACGTTCTATCTGTTCTCTGATTATGAACGTCGTAAATAATTTAACTTTGAATGACAAAACTACTGTATACAATAGTTTAACCTCATTTTCCTCCAAGAAACTGCGGTGTTAAAAAATGCTTCCTGATAATGATGACTATTTCATAATATCCAGGTTTCCTGTAAACACGGTTAGCATAGAACAATGGAAAAAAATGTTAAATAGAACAGGTGGGACTCCTCGAAAACATTCTTTGGTTTGCAGTAGACATTTTACGGATAACTGTTTTGTCTAACTAAATCACCGACGACTTTTGAAGAAAGGATCTATACCTACTGAATTTGTGCCGTTAGGGGTTTCTTTTTTTTTTTATATGTGCTTACTAAGTATATTAAGTAATATACTAATAATACTTAATATCTAAAGTCAGAGCATTTATGCCAACTGTAATTTCTGTACAGGTCAATCTGAAGACCAAGCGATCGGTGTCAGCGTACGTTTACCGGGATATATCACCAGGACCTTCAACTTTAGAGCCTAAACTTTTATTTCAGCACTAATATAAAATGGATTTGAAGAAAAGTCTATCACAGTGAAAATATCAATTTTAGGTAAATTATCACTTTGTCTTTTACAAAAACTTGTTCCTTTATATTCAAATAAAACTTAATTATCTATTACACAAAGAAACAAAAGATATTATAGACTAGTCCAAGGCATCCAAGGCATAATTTGTGGTGCAGTGAGATGACGCGACACTCAATCGAGTAGACAATGTGACGTCATGGGCAGTAAGAATCCACCAGTCAAACCGCACGAAAATACATAATAATAATAATAACGTGCACATTACAACGTCGTGGCCCCAAACTAAGCATTAGCTTCTGTTTTGCGTACCAAGCGAAGACATCACATACATATAACAACCAAGACCCGGTACCAGTATCGATATTCATCATATAAATACTGACCCGACCTGGGATTCGAACCCGGGACCTCCAGCTTCGTAGGCAGGGTCGCTACCCACTAGGCTAAGCGGTCGTCAAATTAATAAATATCAATAATTTATTTCTCAGTCATTTATTGACGAATTTAAAAAAAAAAACTTTCACTGTTTTATTAGTTTTGGTTTATCTTTCAATTCTATCGAGTTAAATTGTATATTTTGAACATCATGAACTTCTCTATTGTAAATGTTTTTGTTTTGTACATTCTCATTTTTTTGTTTACAAAGAGTTAAAATTTTGTTGTTATGCGTTGCAACGTGACGTATTGTAATTAAAAATAAAAATCGTTTATTTATATTGTTTTATTTATTACTTGGCTTGTATTCAACTAAATATTAACATTTCCATAATGATGTTAATGCTTTCTTTACTTCTGCAAATTTTTTATTATCAACTGTTAACAAAAAAAAATATTTATTGGAGTAAAGGAAATGGCATTTGAATTGACTGATTGATGATTTGTCATTTTAAAAAACTAAAAGTTAGGAAAAGTAACTCAAAACAAAAATTATGTAGTATAGCAGATTCAAAATAATAAATAGGATTGCCGATTTCGACTTATGATATCGCGGTAATTTCAACGACACATTATCATGAAAGTACTACGTGCTATCGATAATATAAAAAACATCCATGCACATCACTAAAACTGGCTCAACCACATGTGAATTTTGCACACATACTCATTTCCGTTTCGGTCATGCGATGTTTAGATGTCAGTTGGTCTCCTACGCTAGTATATATATGTCTATGGGCTGAACCGATTTCAATGAAACTTGGCAGACGTGCAGAGGGTATTGTTGGAAGTGACATAGGTTGCTTTTTGTCTGTCTGTCTGTCCATCTGTCTGTCTGTTTGAGCTGATCTCAAAAACGGCTTAACCGATTTCAATGAAACTTTTCAGACGTGCAGAGGGCATTACCGCGAGTAACATAGGGTACTTTTTATCTGTCTGTCTGTTTATCTGTCTGTCTGTTTGAGCTGATCTCAGAAACGGCTGAATCGATTTCAATGAAACTTGGCAGACGCGCAGAGGGTGTTATCATGGGTGACACAGGCTGCTTTTTGTTTTTCTGCCTGTCCGTCTGTCTGTCTGTTCGAGCTGATCTCCGAAACGACTGTACCGATTTCAATGAAACTTCGCAGACGTACAGAAAGCATTATCGGGGGTGACAAAGGCTATTTTTTGTCAATCTCAGATTTATCATGTTGGTACTCAAACTTGATGTTTTGACGAAATTTATGTGACTACGTGACCAAATTTTTAAATGCTTATATTTTCAAAACTATCAATCGAAGACCTATCGTGTTGGTACTCAAACTTGATGTTTTGACGAGACCTATGTGACCACGTGACCAAATTTTTAAAAGCTTATATTTTCGAAACTATCAATCGCAGACCTATCGTATTGGTACTCAAACTTGATGTTTTGACGAGATCTATGTGACCACGTGACCAAATATTTAAATGCTTATATTTTCAAAACCATCAATCGCAGACCTATCCTGTTGGTACTCAAACTTGATGTTTTCATGAGTTCTAAGTTTTCATTTTTATCGGCAGTCCCTATAACTGCCAACAAGTTTTTTGTCTGTCTGTCTGTCTATCTGTTCCGGTTAATCTCCGAAACTCTAAAACATTTAAATCAATTTTAATGAAGTTTCGCAGACGTGAATAGAGGGTGTGAGAAGTGACAAACGCTACTTTTTATTTGTTTGTCTGTCGGTCTGTCGTTGTGTATGTGCGAGCTAAACTTTTAAAATTTTTAATGAGACTATGCAGACATTAAAATAGGTGGTCAAAAGTGATATAGGTAACTTTTTGCCTGTGTGGTTGTCTGTCTGTCTTTTTTTTCTGGCTAATCTCCGAAACGACTAAACTATTTCGATGAATTGTCGCAGACATAAAAAGGAAGTTATCAAGAGTGAAATAGGTTGATTTTTGTCTGTCTGTTTGTTAGGGCTAATCGTCGAAACGGCGGATCTGATTTTACTGAAATTTTGCGAACTTGAAGAGGGCGTTGTCAAGAGTGAAAAGCAATTTTTTTTATTTCCATATATAAAATCATAGTGCCTGTTAGTCTGTCTGTCTGTTCCGGTTAATCTCCAAAACGGCTGACTGATTTTATAACTGACTTATAGGATAGAGCTATTCTTCATGCTAAAATGGCTAAATGGATTTGTAAGAAATGAGGTATAGAAATTTCTTAGGTAGTTAAGTTTCAGAATTTTCTAGAAAGTGTTACAATGTTCTGGAGCGTCGCGTTCCTTTAACTGTCCCAATACAACTGTGTAGTCAACGCGAGCGAAGCCCGCGGGCGGAAAGCTAGTTATAAGTCCCCCACAGCGTCCGTTGACCAAATATTTACAGAATTGGAATTAAAATACATTAAAAATACTCCAAGTGGGATGAACTTACGTTATATATAAATCTAAACCACATGTTCAACGCAACTAGCTGATATGACACTGCGACAGAAAAAACACTACGGCTTATATGCTCTGCTACCCCTGCGAAGCCAGGCGGGTCGCTAGTTAAATATAAAAAGAGCTTTGAGATGTAACGGAATGACGGTATTCGTCCGTGTGGTATGCTTTTGTTATTGATGCTTTGGACCTATAAAATACCAATAAAATACATATAAAAATACAATATAGGTACACACCGTATATTATGTGATATCTTTTATAATTTGAAAGCATCATCAAAACTATCAAAAAGCCTTAAGGATGCAAACATAGAAAAACATACAAAAAAATGGTAGATTTCTTTTTGAATTAAATAGTCTATCGATTACACTTTCTTATATTTCCTCCCTCTTATACAATAATAAGTAATAAATATAATAGTATATATATATATATATATATATTAATATTTTTTAGGCTATAATAAAATACAAATAAAATTACCACACTTAAGTTATATTAAACAAGAAGACAATTTGTATATTCAAGGACATCCTTAAAAGTACATGATATTATCATATAATACCAATTATAGAAAAGATGTGCGCAGAGTGCCGAGAACGCTAGCAGCATGTATTTAGTTTTATAAATAAAATTTTAAAACATAGTATTTAACACAGTCGATAATAAAGTTTTTCCTTTAACACTATCATCAGAAGCCCATCTCATCAATATTGTAAAAGAATGTAATTAGAAATCCTTTATTTTTATGTTTTACTTATGCAGTGTATCACGATAATAATTGTACAAAAATTTCGTTTCTTCCCCCAAAAACGGTGCGCGTGCATTGTCTGTCACACTTTAGTTTATTTTATCCCTAATAATGTGCTTATAGCGATACACAAAGCTTTGTCAATCATCTCGTATTTAAGCCGACAGTGTGTCATTTTATGCAATTTTCAGCTTTTTGGTAAAAAAAAGACGTCGATTATTATCAGATTTACTATAATTATGGAGGTCAGTATCAAAATGTCCTAATCCGTTACACCCTTGCAAAAGGGTACTAAGCCATAAATTTAATTTCCTGTATCCTTCGTTGCATTCCGTTTTAATTATTTTGTGAAAATTTATGTAGATATTATTAAGTTACATATAATTTAAATCAAATATTACTGAACTTTCTCGTTGGTGCAGTTGCATTAGGTATGGTCGTCATCGTCATTTTTGCCGCCAGAAGTCACTACTAGACGTGAACCTCCTTTATCTCCGCAACCCGTAACACATGGTCTTAGACCACATGTATCTGAAAACGGCGTATGTACACATGTTATGAATAAACACTATTGAAATTACTTTTTCATAAATAAGAGAACTGCTAGTTTCGTGATAGCCCGAGCGCAACGAACCTGTTTCAGATCTATAAGGCCATGTGGCCGTGGTTCGAATCCGGGCGTGTACCTATGAATTTTTTTTGACTTAAGCACATCAACTATCACTGACTCCGTGCTTCGGAGTGCACGTTAAGCAGTCGGTCCCGGTTGTTGTCAATAGATGGCGGTCGTTACAATCCGCCAATCCGCATTGGAGCAGCGTGGTGGATTTAAGCTCTAAGCCCCCTCAACTTGAGGGGAGGCCTAAGCCTCTGCATTAGGGCATAAAAAAGGACTGATGGAAAAGAGAACTGCTTTTTTCAGTACTAGTTAGTATTATGTGTATAGTTTATTCCGTACACTAAGAAACAGTATTACTACTACCCTACTGATTTTGGTTTTAGTACAACTAAATAGTAGATATAGGTACATCTGCAATAAAGTTAGTGTACACGAATTATTGGTTGAGTTATTAAACTTAAGTGGCTTTATAATAATATATAATTTATACACATAAAAATTTAAATGCTTTGTCTAAGGTGAGTGATGGCCACAATTCAAATACTAGACATATGTTAACAATTCTCAGGTTCAGACTTTCAAAGGTTATTAATTTTTAATGGGAAATTGTATCTGTTTTTATAATAGTATTCCAAAAAGGATGTTAGATTTAAATTCGACCGCTTAGCCAGGTGATTAGCGACCCTGCCTACGAAGCTGGAGGTCCCGGGTTGGAATCCCATGTCGGGTCAGTATTTATATGATGAATATTAATATTGGTACCGTATCTTGGTTATATCTATGTGTTCGCTTGGTACCCAAACCACAAGCTAATGCTTAGTTTGGGGCCTAGACGTTGTTGTGATGTATACGTATGGTATATTATGTATTTTATGTAATTCTAATCGGTTTATAAAGCGTGTTAAAAAGTCTAAGTCATGAAGAAAGCTTACTGTTGCATTAATGAATATTTAAATGATAAGTGCGCGCGCTTGGACATCATTGTAAAAGTTTTCTTCATTCATTTCATCAGCCCATTTTTACCCCACTGCAGGGGCTTAGGCCTCCCTCAGGGTGAGGAGGGAGGCTTGGAGCTTAAATCCATCACGCTGCTTCACTGCGGGTTGGGGACTGTAACGACCACCATCTATTGACAGCGTCCGGGACCGACTGCTTAACATGCCCTCCGAAGCACGGAGTCAGTGATAGTTATGTACTTAAGTCAAAAAAACTCATTGGTACACGCCCGGATTGGAACCATGGCCTTAAGGGGCCTTATAAATTTGAGACAGGTTCGTTGCGCTTTGGGCTATCACGACTCTCGTAAAAGTTTTAAGCACTTTTAATTCAAGAAAACAATTTAGAAAATCATATATATTTAAATAAAATACACAGAGAGGAGTTTTAATGCCAATTTTTCTTTTTCTAGTATTTCGAACCAATTCGTTTTGACTTTCAATGAGTGTGTAAATGTCTTATATTAAATATTTTATTTTATTTTGTTCCATTTGTAGCAACCATGGATGTTCATACAGGTTCATAGAGCTACCGCGTTGTGATAACAAAACTTTTAACAATATAATATACGCCGTAGACCAAATTTACACCAGTTGATGTTTTGAAATATACATACATATGAAAATGAAGATTCTGAAATGACATTTAATGCGTAATTTAATAAAATGTTTGTTTAAAACAGTGATACGAATAATGACGTATGATTTGTCTCATCCCTGAGTCTGACATTTTCCTCACGTTTTCGATAGTTTCGATCCCGATTATTAAGCTATCTGAGGTGGCAAGCATCATGTCTTTCACAAAGGTATTTCACAGGCGTTAGCTCATTCAAAAAATATTTTGTTTGAAGCTCAAACCTAAATATTCTAATTTATTATAGAGTAATTTAATTTGACAGCAGCCGTTCGTTTTACTAGAGTCATAAATGTCAGTTCACTGTACCGAGGTGACGTTACGCATTTTTGGGGGGTTGGAACCGGCGCCCGGGGTTCCTCTGGGATAAAAAACGGCGCACGGGGCCCTTGTGCACTGAAACTCGGACTAAAACTCGCCATCTAACACCAGCTAGCTATAGTATGAGTGGTTAGATGGTTAACGCAGAAGAGAGGGTTTATAGACAATTCGTACTTTTATGTAATTTATACATTGCATCAAATATTTGTTTTATCGTTAAATGTATGAATAATCGATTAGTTATATTTCTTTGAGAACCACTCGTCTATTACATTTTGGTAAGAATATGAAATATGGTACCAGAACAAACAAATTAAGACTTACGAATCCATATTATTGGATACTAGTAAATTTACGAGAAGAAATATTTCAGCATTTGAATAATTAATTGTTACACCCATAGATATAGTTATACCCAACTCTTAAAAAGTCTTGGACCCGTACTTATAAAGTTTGGCTTTATATATATTAAATGCACCATTTCCTGGTAGTTTCCACAATGCAACATAAATCGATGGTATAATTTTTTTATATTTTTAAGCAGTATAAATAAAAAAAAATTTTAATTGAGTAGGTATAGGGAAAATGTATTACATAAATCTACTAGGGAGCTATGGGTGAACTTTATTTTTTAGGGTTCCGTTCCTAAAGGGTACCAACGGGAACCCTATTACGGGAAGCCTCCGCTGTCCGTCCGTCTGTCAAATTTTCACAGTGTATTCAATGTGTATTACTATGATCGCTATAACAACAAGTAATAAAAATAAAATAAAGTTAAAAATTAAAAAGATAGACCCTCTTCAATAAAACAATAAACGTGTTTTTTATATTGTACGGTGGTACGGAATCCTTTGTATGCGAGTCGAACTAGCACTTGGCCGTTTTTTCGTTTACTAGAGCTTTACGTGAAAATCGCTGAACAGAGTTCGATGGCACGTTTATCGAAGCATAAAATATAACTTTAAATGTAGGTTGCCGTTGATCACGATCGATGGTTCCTGTGGGACACAAAGCTAATCAAAATCTGAAATGATTGGAAGTAGGTGAAGTGGGAAACCATTATGTTGGGAAAACGATATCGACGGATTTGTGAGAAAAATTACTCTAACGGAATGATGATTGATATTGTAAAAATACAATAGAGTATTTGGGTTCAGGCTCTTTTTTATAAATATGAACCACTATATAAATTTTGAAAAAACTGACAGAGTTAGATAAATGAAATAGGTAGATAGATTATGAGGTCCATTGGAAGAAAGCAATAAGATAGATAGTTATGTAGACCCGAGTTTCACAAAATGCGAGGGGTTTTCTACATGGAGTGAGAATGAGATATTCTTTAATTCGAACAAAAATTTAGCAGTTGTAGTTAACACATCTGTAAAATTTATAGAAAAGAGAAAACCTGATATTGTTGTGTGTGCTTTTTTAAATAGAAGTTAAAAAACGGACGTTCATGCCGCCGGGATTAAGACTCTGACAATACCCGATGATATTATAATAAGCAATTCACTAACCGTGCGCGTCACTTACAATTGTCGAATTGGGTACAAGTGAAAAAGACACAAATATCTATTCACTTCTAGGCGCGAAGTTGAATCAACTTTCAAAAATACAAAAAAAATCGCGGCAGCGTTTCATCGAAATTTTTTAATAATATAATACGTGAATTCAGGTCAGGTACTGGAACCGGTGTATCATACGAGGACTTAAACATCAATATATCTGAGCCGCTGGGAACCTGTAATTTCGTATTCCAGATGGAATGCACAGGCATTATACTGGCAGCACAAGCAATCGCCGCTAGGGAGGTAAATGAATTTAGCATTCGCATACTCTCGGATAGCAGAGCGGTACTACATGCCCTGGAAAGTAACACCATTACATCGGGGTTAATATATGACTGTCACCGAGCACTGACAAAGGTATGTAACCATAACACTGTTACACTTCAGTGGATAAAGGGACATAGCGGCTCTCGTGGAAATGACGCGGCGGACCGACTGGCGAGAGAAGGTTCAGAGGCAGTGGCGATGGGCCCTGAACCCATTCTGCCATTGCCATATAGCTGGATTCGGTCAACGCTGCGTCAATTCACGAGACTACAGCATGAACAGGTTTGGATGAACCATTTAGAGTGCAGACAGGCCAGGGCAGCCATGCCAAAACTTAATAATAATCTGGCACGTAGGTTGCTTCGACTAAGAAGAGACCAACTACGCTTGGTGGTCGGAGCTCTGACTGGTCATGGTCCTTTTAACAAACACCTGTTTAACATGGGTATTACAGACAGTCCTTTATGCAGGGTCTGCATGGAGGCGGAGGAAACGGCCGCTCACGTGCTCGTTGAGTGCGAAGGAGTGGCCACCTACCGGGCCAAACACCTCAATTCAGTGAGGTCGCTCCCGGAAGCCATCGGCAACGTGAAGAGTCTGCTGGGCTTTCTGGTGGAGCTGGGGTGGCGAGAATGACGCTGCCCACCTACGCAAAATAGGCGCTTTGACGTCGAGTTGCGGAAAAAGAGCCCGTCTTCAAGTATCAAGTACGTGAATTCTCTGAATTTCAGCAAGTTACTATACAATTTAACAAACATGTTATTGTTAAAAGTGTATTTTCAGGGCTGGCTTCCATTTTTTATTAATAAAATCTTGATATAATTTTTTTTTTACAATTGACCATGTTTTTTAAAATACGACCAGTAATAGCATATATTTCTATCGCGTCAGTTATACGGATACCGTGATTTTTGTTTAAAAAAAAGCTATATTTCCAGTTATCAGCGTCTTGAACGCTCTTGCTTGATAAATTTTACTTCTCGAGCTGAACAATTTAAAATATGTATATATTACAAGACGGCGGAAGTCGGTGAAATAACTTTAACTAACATATAATAATGACATTAACACCCTACAACAGCAGTGACCGTAAAGACGGTAAAAAAAGTGGGAAAAACCATTTTGGTGGATCTTCGTGTTTATTGCAGAAGAAGTCAAGATTTCGATATATAGCGCTCATAACTGCTGCTAAAAGGTTAAATAATAATTTAAAGTTAATAAATAGTACCCAAGGTGAATAAATATTCAATCGATCAGTAAAACAGGTTTTAATGAAAAAATATTTCAGGTTTCGAAGATAAATATATTATATACACATTTAAAGGCGTTGAATAAATTAAAAAAATAATACAATTAATAGAAATTTTTTACCGTACTCATTCTCATTTCACTTTGAACACTTCTCGTACATCATGTGTGTAAAACACATATCATTTAAGATAGTAGAAATACGCCTTAATATTTACTTAAATTAATAACCGATTATACGAATAATAATAATGATGTAATAATGGTACCTGGGACATCCCACACAGCGCTATTTAGTTCCAAACTAAGCAGAACTTATTTTATGGGTACTAGACAACTGATATATGTACTTAAATATTTTTATAACATATACGTATACAGATATTTTACACCCACAAAATAATGCCATGCGGGTTACCTTTCACTAAGCTAGTTAAAGATAAAGGCGCAAAATATAATTGCGTCATTCGTAATCCCGGAAATTCCGAAATTCTCCAAAAAAGTGACACGCGTCCCTTGTGTCGCCGCATACTAATCTCTGGTACCTACCCTATAATAATGTGATTATACCGCCATATTGTAAAAATCCGTCAATCTCGGAAATTGATGTTGCTATTATATTTAATTTTGGGGAGATTTTTTTTCGTTTAATGCGCATCGGATAAAAGTGAACGGTTTATCTGAGCTTTATCGTAAATTAGGTGCTTACTTCAGTCGTAAAAAAATTTAATTATTATAATATTAATATTTAGTTAAGTAAATAGATTTGAATTATAGATTAGTCTTATCAGCAATATACTGTAAAATGTTATATAATTCACATTTTAGATGTTGCTATGCGCATTGACACTAAATGTCCAATGGTGAAGGAAATTTTTTACTTCGAAGTTTTTTCAGTCATAAAATAATATAAGAAAATTACTAAAATCTACCGTCACTTCTACATAAATCAAAAGATTAGAAATGTCATGTGTTCACATTGAAATGTCACAAAAATCTGTGTGAAGTATCAGAACGTTTGAACCATATAATATGTAAGACCCACTTCACGGATCAGACCACTAACGAGCGAAGTCACGGATTAACAGTTGAGTCGAGTCGATACTTCGAACAAATGATTAATTTTAGAGTAGAAATAAGCAAATTTTCGGTTTCAAACAGTGAATTATATTAGCTGTAAGGTGTGGAACAATGAAAAGAACTCGATTCCGATACCAAAATTCCTAAAACTATCTATCCTGTATAATTGATATTACAGTGAGGATTCTTTCAAAATAAAGAGCTGAATTTGACTAGGAATCTTTATTTTTGGCATTCGCGTTTTAATGTTGAATTATATTATAAAACTTATCTAAGAATACTTAATTTATTTTATTTAAGCACCCTCAAACGGACGCACCATTTAATTTTTTGTAATCAATTATTAATATAATTCAGTTTCTTTTACAGTCATGGGGTACAGTTCTACATAATCCTTAACTGGATGCTGGCTCCGTCCTGAACATATGGTCCTTCAAACTTCAAAATAAAGAAGACTCAACCTAACGAGAAATTCAAGATTTTGTTTTGTCGTCCTTTCTTCAGGTGGAACACAACAAGCTACTATCCAGACGTCGAAGACACATCTTTTGGAAAAAAAGCAGTGGGCGAAGCAACAAAAACGTCGTTAATTTGGACTAATGTCGTTTGCGGATTCACGGTGCAGTATCTCATAGTGAACACTGGCCCTTCATACAGCCTCTTCAAGTCTGATACCACCTGCAGCCGTAACTACATCTATTGCTCTCATCCATCATTCAAGACTAACGAGTTAGCAACATCTTCAAAAACGCAACACCTGCAGAAAAGGAGTGAGATTGTTCCTTTTCCATTCTTGTGCTTTGTGCATTTCATTCCATATGCTTGCCCATTTCATTTCATTTTGAACGTAGCTTGCATGTTTTGTGGCATTTAGATATTTTAACTCAATAGAATATAGAAAATTGCTATAACACAGGTATAGTTCCAATCAAACTTTATGGCGGATCGGAGTACAACGCTTTATGCGTGCTTGCGCAGGTTCAGTTATATGCCCCTCGCTCCACTGCGTCCCGCTAAACCTAAAATTGCTTACTGCGACGCAACTTGTGCCTATGTTCACATTCGCCATAAAGGTTGATTGGAAATGTAGTATTTTATGCATTATCAAAGCAAAATCATACCTAAATCATCATTGTTAAGTATCGTAGAACTAAATTATAATGAAAAATAGATAATAATTATAATAATTGTGTGTGAAAACTGAAATTTAATTAAGTAATACATTTATGTTTAATATTATACTCATTCACGTTCACGATTTTTTTCAGATATCATTTTTTTTATTAATTTTCTAAGTACTCACCTACATATTTTTATTAAAATTTGCGAAGCGCCTACCATTTTTCAATCGCAAATTGCATATGATCCGCTTGTTGATATTTAAAATTTAGAAGTACTTGTTAGTTTTAAATTTAATCTTATCGATCTAGCTTATCACATACAACGTAATATAAATATAAAATAAGATGGCTGAATCTAGAATCAGAGAATTTAAAAAAAGACGAGGTTCTATTAAAGCTAAATTCACTTAATTTATTTCCTTTTTAAATTCAGCTAAAACCAACAAAGAATTAACACACGAACAAATAACTGAACTTCAGTTCCGCCTTGATAAAATCAAAAATTCATACACTGACTTCGATGAATTCCAGACCGAGTTGGAGTTGCTTGCGGACGATCCTGAAAGCCTATACAAAGAACGAGAGCAATTTGAAAACCAATACTACATTCTTGTTGCCTCAGCTCGAGAGTTGGTAAAGAAACATTCGGGACAACAGAAAGGTGATAATGCTTCTGAGGTGTAGGCTCTTAAAGCGCTCGTAGTGTATATATAAATAAGCAACAATTGATTAAATTACCTAAAATCAATTTACCAAAATTTAACGGAAATTATCAGAATTGGTTGGAGTACAGAGACACCTTTCTGTCATTTATTCATGTAAACGATAACATAGACAACATTAACAAATTCCATTATTTGCGAGCTTCTCTTCAAGACAGCGCGGCTCTTATAATAAAAAGTTTAGACTTTAAAGCTGATAATTACGAACCTGCATGGAATTTGCTGTGTATTAGGTATGACAATAAACGATTATTAGTGAATAATCACGTGCAGGCCCTGTTTAACCTTGAGTCGATACAAAAAGAGTCTAGCAAGTCGTTACGGCGGTTGATAAACATAACAAACAAAAATTTTAGAGCACACTCGACCAACCAACCGATCACTGGGATACTTTGTTTATCCACATGACGTCACTTAAACTCAATAGTGTAACTATGCGCGAATGAAAAGAACATAGAAATTCACTTTCAGATCCACCAACATTAAATACATTTATGACCTTTCTAAGTAACAGAGCAGATTTACAAGAAATGTTAGAGGAAGTTAAAGCGACAAAAGTTAAGACTGAATCATTTTCTTACAGTAAACAAATCTGCCGTTAAATCAGTAAAACATCATCTCCGGCGTACTCTAAGTCTTGCAAATTCAACATTCGAAGAAATGTCAACTGGCCTCATTCAAATTGAAATGATTCTTAATTCCCGTCTATTAACTCCATTATCCAGTAATCCATCTAATTTCACACCCCTCACTCCCGCTCATTTTTTAATTGGTCGATCGTTAGTACCTATTCTCCACCAGCAAATTTCTAGCAATAAAATTAATATACTGCAACGATGGCAACGTATTGAACTCCTACGAAAACATTTCTGGAGTCGCTACTCTAACGAATACGTCTCTTGGCTGCAACAAAAAACAAAATGGCATCATTCCAATGTAAATTTAAAGGAAGGAACCATGGTTCTAAGTATCGCAAGAGTGGCCGACATCAAGACCAGCAAGGGTATTCTTTGGAGAGCATACAACAACATTTGTCCTCTGCATAATTTTGAAGACTCTTCAAAGCCGGGAGTTATGTTCGAGACGAACTGATTGAGCGATCGCCGCGCGCTCTGCGGGGCAACGGAGGACGAAACGACCACTTGCCGTTCGCACACGAGAACGGACGCACCATTTAATTTCTTGTAATCTATTATTAATATAATTCAGTTTTTATTACAGTCCACTGTTTTATTTGGGTATGGGGTACCTACAGTTCTACATAATCCTTAACTGGATACTGGCTCCGTCCTGAACAGTACTTTATAATAATGGTATGATAGTTTGCCCGTCCTCCCGTTCGCGTTTTAACATCGTTGTTTTCCAACATTTTTTTTTGTTGAAATTTTTATGATTACGACACGGTATCTTTGTTATTTTTATTCATGACGTTGACCTGATTCGATTTCTTAATGCCAATGATATTAGATGTAGTTTTAAGGTAGATATGTTCAACGGCAGCTCAGCGGCATGGCAAGCGCAAAGTAAGGTTTAAACCTTACTTGCTCTCGATATATACTCAGTCCTACGCAGTCGATCTGACACATAGCTTCTGCGTTTGTCCTGCCTCAGATTTCAAAACGCCTTCTCGTGTACTGCGTAAGTGTGAAAATAATACTACTACTGGAAAAATAGATCAAAAAGTAACATTACATTCATAAGTACTATAAGTACCCATAAATATTTAGAATTTACATTTGCAGTCATACGAAATTTTCTAGGCTTCGTCTGTATTGAAGTAACCGGTCTACCTCAAACTATACGTAACATCATCGATAAAAAACGATAAAAACGTTATAACTGTACAACAAAACAAACTTATAAAGTTTATCGTCAATTTGCCTGGGGCTATTAATATTCCAAAAGCTTGTAAAGCTCAGAATCCTCAAGTTTAAATGGAAAAGGGTTCAGGGCAAACAGGATATATTTTGTGTGGCAGGAAGACGCGACAGATCAAATGTTTGTGGAATCTACAAAGGCCTAATGATAGCCTTTGGGCAATTGGTCGCGCGGAAGTATTGTGATATTACGCCGTTCGACTGAGCTGTTAAAAAGGATGTACAGCTTTGTGGTAAAAAATCGTTCCTAGTATTCCATGTGTCAATAGTTTTTTCACTTTTTTAATCAGTTCATTGTTATGAATCACCAAATTTTATTCCCTGATAGGTATAGCTGTAATCTATTTACACAACAAAGTCGTAAACTTTCAGTGTCTGTACACGTACATTAACGATTTTTGCAAAAAATAACAGAAGGACGCAAGAAATAAGAAATAGAAAATATTAAAAAACAACAGTTTTTGTAATTTTTATCTGTTTGTCGGTTTGTTTGTTCGTTTGTACGCCCATCAAGTAAAAGCCGCTCATTGAAGTCGAAATATAATTACTGTGAAATATGAAACTTTATTTTAAATAAAATTTAGTGTATATTCCATCAAAATCGACTTAGAGAATCAAAAGATATAATTGTTTAAGTTTAGTTTGAAACTTCATAACAACACGCTACCAAGCCGCTGCGCCGCGTCACACCTGCCCGTTGTTACGGGGCGGTGTGTCGCGGGGGACAGGGTCACGTTGCTTATTATAACTGACTGAGATGGATCTAAGTTCTCGCAAACGAAGTTATGGGTACAGCTAGTCATTAAAGTTGACATAGGGCAAACCCATATAACACTTTAAAACGTATATTAATTAACGCTAAATATGAATCGTGTTTTTAGATCTATGACTCTAATGAAATCGTCGCAGATAAATCGTATACAGGAATGTTTACATGGTGTTTGATAAATCATCTATCAGGCGGTCTTTTTATAAACTACTAGCTTTCCGTCCGCAGTTCCGCTCGCGTGGGCTACACTGAGAAAAGTAGATAACAAAACTAGTTGTGTTGCCATTAAAATAGAAAAACTGATACTTTTTAAACAAAGTTAGTTAAAATGCAAGCTATTGGTTCATTCATTAACTAAATTGAGTTTGACTCCTTATAGAAGTTGTTATGTTGACTCTTTTTTTATGTAACTAGTAATAAAAATTTTGTTTCTTATAACTAAAAACTTTTTTATGTGTACACAGCTGTACCGGGGCACTTTTTCCCGGGATAAAAATAGACTATGGCGCTCTTCAGCTTATAAACCATGTGTATGCAAAAAATTATAGTGATCCTGGTACCTAATACTGTGTAGTCCCCGCGAACAGAGCTGCATCTGGAAAGCTAGTATCTTTATAAACTATAGCCTATGTGTTATTCTGATGTATAAGCTATATTATTGTAAATTTTATTAAAATCCATTCAGTAGTTTTTGCATGAAAGAGTAACAAACATTCATACATACAAACTTTCACGTTTATAATATCAGTAAGGACATATACAGGTGGAAAAAAATATCTATGTTGGAGGGAAAATACTCTAAATTATTGACGACAATAAAAACAGAAAGGGAACACTCCTGTATTTTAAAAAATAAGTAAAACTGCTAAGTTTTTGATAAATTACCTGTTTTAACCGGATTTGAACACGTGGAATATGAAAAAATAACAACATGTATTGTTTCAGGACCAATCGATAGAGTCATTCATTCTAAATAACAAATTAGCTGTATTATTTTTTTTACATTCCTAATAACAATATAAAGCATAGTATTATTTTACAGATATTTTTTTATAGATTCATCATTCATCATTCATATATTCAAATAAAAGCTACAGTTACAGGCCATCTGCAGCATTTTTCACATCATTAACCCCATGCGTGTTCATTCTACGATATTTTCGGGCCGTAATCCTCAGCCAATAAATACCACAATTTGTGCTTTAACTCCGCATCTCATATTCAGTAGTGCTCCGTTAATAGATGTAAAGTGTTTTTGTATTATGGATTTCATTACTTTTGTGTGATGGGTAACGATTTCAATGAATTTTATTTTTGTACAATATTTCATATTTACTTATAATTAATAATGCATGCTCCTTGTAAAATTATATAAAATATATTAATTTAATTTTAATGGATTTTTTTCAATTTCCGGCTAAAATATTCTAGCCGCAGAAATCATAACAGGTTAGATATATCAGGTCAGCGTGGCATAAGTGTCTTAAAATTGTCACTATCGCGTCCCATTTAGGTTTGACAATTGTAAATATCTCTGCAACTGGCTTAGATCATAACAAAACGAAGTTTTGATTTTTCACCTAAAAATATAATTGTCTAATTGCTAATGCAAACATTAGAGAACTTTGTCAAAGGAAATCGGCAACAAGTCAAGTAAACGTTTTATGAGAACTTTGATTATTTATGTAAGTACCACATCCATGGAAGCGACATAAATATGAAAGATAGTTTTTACAGTAAGTAATATATAACTTATAGATAATAAAACTAAATTAATGTAACTAAATAAAACTGTATGAAGAAAATTTTTTCATTTAATCTGCATCATGTCTCTAGTAATCAAATGATTCTCATGATAAATGAATAACTAAATATTTAAATAATTTAAATGTAACACAATTATTACCTGATCCTTACATTTATATGTGATAGAGCCACGCGATACAATAACTATAAAAAAAAGGATCAACTTTATATGGTTGTGTGTGTGTGTGTGTGTGTGATTAAACAGACCACATACCTCCGCCACGCCATACTAATCATGTACTAACTGTACTGTACCGTCTCTGAATGCGTGAATTATAACCGAACAGCTGAGGGATATTTTTACGCCAAATCTCCATCTAAAGATGTATACTACAATCAAAGCATGAGAACTACAGAACAGATAAGGATTAAATTTTCACATTTAAATAGATGAAATCGTGATCATGGGCATACATTGTTACGCTAAAAAGTCGAGATTTGAAAATGCCAACCAGGTATGCAAAACTAAATATTAGGTCTTAACCTATGAAGTTGCCGTTCTTCAGTACTGGCCATTTCAAACATAAAAAAATATTGATTGGCCGTGGGTTCTAAATTCAAATTAATTTTGTTTTAAAACATGACATTATTTTTACATAGTCAATCTTTTGTTTATTGATCAGCGTTGTGTTTTCATTACATTTGAACATTTTTCGTCATAATGGATACTTTAAAAATTCGTGTAATTATGGAATATGAGTACCGTCGTGGCACTAATGCGGCACAAACGGCACGTAACATCAACACGTGTATGGATAGAACTTAGCAAACGAACGCACATCTCGTTATTGGTTTGCCAACTTCCGTTCTGGAAATTATGACTTGAATAATGAACCTCGTGGTCATCCGGACACTTTGGTCAACAATGATGAATTGAAGGCGATTGCGGAAGATGATGACACTCAAACTACAGCTGAACTAGCAGCAGCTTTTGATGTTAGCATCAAAACAATATTGGACCATTTGCGACAAATTGGCAAAGTAAAAAATTTTGATAGATGGGTAGTTGGGTATCTCACGAACTTAACGATCGCTAGCGCAACGTACGCGTCGAGATCTGCCTCGCGTTGCTCAACAGGCACAGAAATGAAGGAAATTTGAACCGAATTGTTGCCTGTGATGAAAAATGGATTCTGTTTGACAATCAAAAGCGCTCAGCAAATTGGTTAGATCCTGATTCAGCACCAAAGCAATGTGTTAAACTAAAAATAACCCCTAAAAAGGTGATGGTCACTGTTTGGTGGTCTAGTGCCGGTGTGATTTATTACAGCTTTTTACAAAATGGCATGAACATTACTGCAGATGTGTACTATGAAGAACTGGAGACAATGATGAAGAAGCTTGCATGTCTGCGACCAGCTTTGGTCAATTGGTCGTTCCCGCTGCTCCTTCACGACAACACGCGACCTCATACTGCACAACAAACAGTCTCCAAGCTGCTAGAGTTGGGGTTGGAAGTTCTCCTTCATCCGCCATACTCACTAGACCTTGCACCTACCGACTATTATTTTTTGCAAAATTTGGACAATTTTTTAACGGGAAAAAAATTCAATTCGTGAGAGACATTACAAAATGCCTTTGTTGCCTCCCGTCTAGTTGATTTTTTACAAGAAGGGCATCAATAAACTGCCACTGCGTTAGCAAAGATGCATCGATTGCACGGGTGATTACTTTGAATGACAGAAATAAAGATGTTTAAAAAAAATATTTTATCTTATTTCATACAAAACAGCAACTTCGTAGGTTAAGACCTAATATGAAAATCCTGCAAATGCAGACATAGGCAACTAAAGTGTAGGTATATTAACCAAAAATTACCACTGTCATCTTATCTATTATTTTCGACAGAATTAATACTTACGAAAAAATGTACGACACTTAAATAAGTTGAAATTGAGTCGATTGCTTTCAAATACGAGGTCTCTTGAAAAATACCCAAATATTTTTATACAGATCTGGTGATGTAAGAATAATAAAACCTCCCCTTTGGCAATTTTCAGATAACAAGTATAACGTTTGTCAACATTTTTCATCCGCGTTCGCGAGTTGTAAGCGGTTTTGTACTGTAAATGGCTGTGCTAGCATACGATTCGTTTCGTAGCCAACCCTTATTTATCAATGTCCCAAGTAAAGGCATAGGAAGAGAATCTTATTCACATAACTACAATGAAACAAACAGTACGCACATTACTATCCGCACAAAGATTTCATTCTGTGGTCTAATTCGTGGAATAAAATAAAAGTTTTTTTGTGTGAGCTGGCGTTGGCTATTTGGCTTTATAATTTTTTCCCTTTCAATTCGTTCCTAAATTTCTTTTCATTTTTTTTGACCTCTAAACGTATTTTTTACGAAATAAAAGTGCCTAATGCCAATTCATTTTCACTAGTAATTGCCCGTGAGTATGTTCGCGTGGACTACACATTTGTGTTATTTTGGCTTAGCACGAATCATACAGCGCATACGTACTTCATTCAAAGCTAGTCTTCTTTGTCATAATGGTTTACTAAAACTTTATACCCCCTCATTTTCCCAAAACTATCCCACACAGTAAAAATACATTATTACATACAAATTACAACGTGTATGGACCTAAATTGATAATACTAAGTTGTTTAACCAACTTTGACTTATTTTAATGCACCTGTCTTTACTTATATAACTGAGGTATATACTTAGGTACGCATATCTGACTGACCGTTGGCCGAGTTGTTAGAGAGTTAAGAGACCCTTACTGTGGCGCCAAGGGTCGCAGGTTCGATTCCTGTTGGGGACAAATATTTGTGTGCATGAACATGTCCATTTGTTCCGTGCTGGGTGTTAAATATCATATTTATACTGTATGTATATAGAACCGACATCCAATACCGGGGGTAATTAGATGCGGAAGGCGGAGGACCATGTCTGGTGGCGAGCCTTGAGAGAGGCCTATATCTTGCAGTGGAGAGACACGTGCTGATGATTTATATATATACAATATCAGTGTTGTTTAATTTGAGACTAGTCTATAGACTATAGCATGAACCACAATTTCTTCTATCCAAAAATTAACATTTTATTGAAATCGTTTTAGTGGTTTTAGTTGTGGAAGTACAAACAAATACATAGACAAGAAATTTTAATCATTTTATAGAAAATAAAATTACTTACAGATATAAAAATTTATTTGGATTTTTGAATTATCCTCAAAAATCGTAATCTCGCAAATCACACTAATATTTAGAATAAACAATATAAACTGTTTCATATTGAATCCCAAATAATTCATGTACTTTTCAAGTCGTATTTATTAGTCGGTAACAAATTGAGTTGTAAGAACACAGTCGAGGCGGTCGCACCCATTTATTTGCGCAGCAATAAGTTTGAGAATTAAAATTTATAAAAGCAATAATTCAAGCTATATTATGGACAGATAACTAAATCAAACACGGGGTGTACCTACTTAGCGACCTTTGAAATATTGCCTAAAACTCTGTATTGTGTGCGTTTAAATTCTGACAAAGGATGGAACCCGTCTGTGAGAATGCAAACAAACGAGATATTAATACAGAGCAAACAGTTATTATTGTTGTTGAAACATTTTAAATTTTTATTATTCAAAGTATAAATTTTAAACGGTCGTATCCATTTTAAGCTCTGCTTTCCGATGAACGGAAGTGAAAAAAAAAAAATAACTAACTCGTCTTCGCCTACAAAGAACGAAGAACTTTTTATTCCAATAGATCTTATCTACATGTAAAACTTTCCGATCGTGTCGAACTTTAATCGGACCGAAATTTCTTTAGTAAGAAAATATGTTGGTATTTGTATATTGTGTTATAGGATAACGGATCCTTGGAAGAAGCGTAATAATAACACCTTTTCACTTTTTTCCACTTTCATTGAAATATTCGATTCGTATTACAAACAGGTTTTCTTTCGAGCTTTCCGAGCGATATTCTCGACTAGACTATTTCATTTAAATATTTGTACCTAAATACTACGAAGCTTACTGGAGGTACCGGGTTCGAAGCCCAGGTCGGGTCAGTATTTATATTATTTTGATGAATATTGATACAGGTACCGGGTCTTGGTTGTTATACGTATATGGTGTGTAAGTGTTGTCTTCGCTTGGTACCCAAAACACAAGCTAATGCTTAGTTTGGGGCCTAGACGTTGTTGTGATGTATACGTATATGTTAAAATTTTAATTTGTGTTCAAAGATTTATAACTATTCATTATACTACAAGTATTGCGATCGGCCAGTTTAAAATCGCTACTTTATACGTATGAATTTATATTCTGACATATAATTTATATAAAAGCTTCTTGTTTATCAATATTGAAATTGTGAAAGCGAAAGTAAATTTGTTTTTAGGGTTACGTACTCGAATCGCTAAAACAACGGAATCCTTATAAGTTCACTTTAGCGTGGGCTCGTCTAGCTGGTTGTCTGTCTCTACCTTTTTATCGAATACAGGTATCGAGTTGAAGCTAATATCAAAGACGGAGAACTGCGGCACCACAGCACAGTTTTCTAAAAAAAATATATATATTTTTAACTCAATGCCTCACAAAAAGGTCCTGAATCCCGTATTTTTATCTCGCGTCATTAAAATCTATAGGGTACCATCCGTTGAGCTAGAATCTTAAAAGGGACGAAAGGGGGTGTATGGTGTGATAGCTTAGTGGCGAATACGCTTCTTCTTTAGGAGGCCGTGGTTTAAAACCTAGGGCATGTACTAATGATTTTTTTTCTGACTTAAATATATAACTGTCATTGACTCCTTTGTACTTTTTATACTATGTACGTGTACATAAAGTCAGTTGTATGTTCGACCGCGCAAAACTCGAGAACGGCGTAACCGATTGTATTGTATTGGAAGGCACTTTTGGTTAGCATAATGATCTAATGGTAACATGTCATAATTCACGTTCGAAACCTATTAAAGGTTGAATGGATAGACTACGGTGGAAAATTTTAATACGATCGCAAAGGTTCGAAGGTATGAATCTCCAATTATCAGCGACAAAGTTATTTCACGCACACATGCTTTCACACACACACACACACACACACACAAACACACACTTGGTCTTTATACCAACAAACCTGGGACATCCCACACACACAGCGCTATCGAGTCGCAAACTACGCAGAGCTTGTTTATGAGTACCTACTAGACAACTGATATACATACTTAAACAATTTGTATAATATATATATAAATATATATATATATTATACATATATATATATACATAATATATAAATAGATATTTTACATCCGGACACAGAATAAAAAGATATGTTCATGCACACAAATATTTGTCCCGGGCGGAAATCGAATCTGTACCTTTAGATCTGCAGTTGAGCTCTCTAACCACGCGGCCAATCGCTCAGTTGAAAATATCATGCCTAACTTTCGTATTAGTTTGACACATTATAAATTATTATTCAGCTACGGTGTATGATCTTCCTGGCTATTTCCGTTAAACTTTATATAGTTTGGGTCAATGGCTTACTCTATTATATAGGTGCGCGAAGTTCAAACCTTTCCCTAGACACCCTTTTTCGTCACAATCGTCTGACATTTTAGGTCTGTAAGGGAAACCATGTTCGTGTGACACGACATTTTGTGACGCATTTTGTCTCTTATACGGTATGTTTTTTATTTGGGTCGGAGAAAAAGTTTCTTCGTATAGTATCTATATTCCCCATGCGGGCTTTACGATGCTGGTATTCGGGTCAGCTCAACCTCCTGTCATTCCTATATCCCGACTGCAGCCTACCTACACTCTGTCCTATCTACTATGGCTCATTGGTGTCTCGGACCTCCGCGTCCTTGCAGCAGAACTGCTGGCTGGTGAGTCATGGAACGGAACGTCAACGGAACGGAACGGAACTGGTCGGAGAAAAAGTTTCTTCGCATTATGAAAACTCAAGACATTTTTCTTAAAGTTTATTTACATTTAATTACAACATAAATGTGCCATTTTGTAGCATGCATTTACACCTCCCAGCCATACTCTCTTAATTTTTTCCACTACTATCTATTGATTAATTCCGGTCGCTTTCTATCAATTTCTTGCTTTTCTGCAAAATTGTTTTTTTTAAATGTAGCCTTTTTAATGGTATCAAAACCAGCCAGATGCAACTAGTACAGCCAAAGAGATTTTCTTAAAAGTTTAAAGAAACTATAATGCCAAAAGACTTTATCCCCGACTTAATATTGTATTATAAATACAAAAGGTGCTTTCGTACATTTTAAAATAAAATTGGAAGATTATGACAGGTTTGATTATGTAGCATGATACCGTACGAGACTAACAAGATGTTGCACGTTACAATTCAGTCCAAAACCCCCTAATTTCTGGGTCGATTAATGAACGGCTTGCGTTCGAACTTCAACGCTTGTAGTTTTATATGTAGGTTATTCAATTCATTGAATGACCAATTGGCCGAGTGGTCAGAGACCCTAACTGCGAAGCCAAGGGTCGCGGGTTTGATTTCCGCCTGGGACAAATATTTGTGTGCATGAACATTTCTATTTGTTCCGTGTGTGGGTGTAAAAAGTATCTATATAATGTATATATTAAAAAAAAAATAATTATGTATATCATTTGTCTAATACGCATAATACAAGCACAATACTTGTTTACGTTGGGATTAGATGGCGGTGTGTAGAATGTCCCAAGTATTATTACTAAAAATTCATGTGGTACTTACTCATTTTTCTTTGATTATATAATGTTTGGGCAGAGGGTATATAACGAGTGAGGCACAAAAAACGAATATTATAAAATCGCCCAACAGTTCGGTTATTATTCAGAAACACAGAGGCGGTTTGCACATGGTTATTATGGTGTATCGAGAGTAATGGTCTGTGTAAGAGTCATGCACACAAATATGTAAAAGTTGGCCCATCATTTTCTTTGGCATTGTACAGTGAGATTTTTTGGTCCATCCAGAGATTATGTAATCAAAGCCATTTTTATGGTTTCTTAATTATTTAAAATTGGCTCAAATGCAAATATTGAGGGTACGCTAATCTCAAACCTGGGAATTTTGCAGTGTTTAAAAGTTATCTTCCAACGTAACTCGAAATTCTTTATTATTGACTTAAGTGATTTGAGTTTTTGTTCATTATACACGTCAAAATTTTCACGGCGGTACAGACTGAACCAAAAAATATGCGTGCGTTCATTAGTCATGTTCCTTCAAACACAATTTTAAAGTACCAGATGCAGCTGCTGAGTTGCGAATCTTTCCTTGAAAAATGACTCGATTTGTCGACGTGTTTATTTTAAGTTCAGACTGGATTGTGAACACAGTAGAAAGGCAATTTGTGCGATCTATCTTGTTTACAGATTTTGAATTTAAGACACAACGACTTTTGTATGAAAAATCTTTAAAATTAATATTTTCATCATGAAAGTGTAATTTTAATTTAAAATAATCAATAGCTAAAAAGGTACTGTTATACTTATTCATTTTCTTTAGGAGTGATTGTCCTAAGTATGCAAATATCATATTAATTTTGACATAACTTCATTACGCCATACTTATACATTTTAATTAGAAAGTAATAGAAAATAATAATCAGCGTGAAATATCAAAATTAATTTATAATCAGAATCTATCGTGAAACGTTCTGTTTACATTTCGAAGTAATATAAATTGGTTTAACAAAGAATTTTATGATACTATACACTTTTGTCAAATTAATTGATGCTGTGGATTTCGTTTGTATTTTAATTAAAACGCTATATTAATGTTATAATTTATTTGTTCTGTTATATGGTCGTACAATACTTGGAAGTATATCCTACCGTATCGGTCCATTATGCCCCACTGCTGGGACTTAGGCCTCCCCAGGATATGTGGGTGCTTGTAGTTTAATCCACCACGGTGCTCCTGTGTGGGTTGGTTGATTTTAACCACTGTCATCTGATGACGGTAACCGGGACCGACGGCTTAACGGGTTCCCAAGGCACGGGATGAGTGATAATTAAGTACTTAAGTCAGAACAAATTCTTTGTTAAATGCCGGTTTCTGGGATTCGAACCACGTCCTTCTAAACAAGAAGCGGGTTCGCCACCACCCTGCTATCACGACATATAGTGTATGTCTATAGTAGATAGAGGAGTATAACAAAACGTGTATATCTATATATTTAATAAAATCGTAGACTTCCGTGTCTGGACATTAATGATTTTTGTAATATTGGGAAAGTGGGAAATGTGAGAAATAAGTAATAAGAAAGTTTTTTTATGTTTGTCTGTTTATTTTATCGCTTGTACGCGCGTCACTTAACAGCCACTCGTTGAAAAATCTAATTACTGTAAAATATGAAGTTTTAATCTGTCAATTCGTCCTTTTATGTAAATAAAAGTAATAACGTGTGTACTGACATACTGTGGGGTCACAATTAACTAAAATTATTTGATTGTAATAATTGTAAAAAGAATATTTTAATGTGCCTAAAGTCATCTATTTCACAGTTTTATGATAATATACATTGCGACTTACATGAGAGAAGATGCAAAAAAGAAGAAAACCACACACACAGAAGATTTAATTTATTTTGTTTTATTATTTTTTTACTAATATTTTTCCAACATCGTTTTCACAAAATGTGTTTATTACGTTTGTAATGCTTTTATCATCGTTTGTAAACTGTTCTCAGGATTTCAATCCTATTTCATTTAAAATTGTTCGATGCAGTTTTCAAATAAAATGTAGAAATTTAATTCAATGGCTTCTTTATGTTAGTGTCGCGATTGTCAACCCACTCAACGGAAATTTCAGATCTTATTTACTTGGCTAAGATCGCAGAGCTTTTTCAAATAAATTAATATATTGAAAGTACATTGTCAATATATTTACAAAAATATATTACATGTCATGTCATAAAAATAACACCAAATTTAAAAAGAATAGTTATACACAATTTTATTTTTAATAGATTTATCTACAAATAAATTCAAGAATTACATAAAACGACAACTTATGTCTAAAGCATATTTTTATTTTTTTTTAAACTCGTGTTCCTTTGTCCCCCCCCCCCCCCGCTATTTATTTTGCGGGGTCCTTGAAATATATATTTTCGTTTATATTTTCCCAATTCTAATTATATATTTATTTCTTTACTCCATATTTATACTATCTTTACCGTTACTCTTTGTTTATATATGGTTTAATATTATATACATTTTTATTAGATTTACTATCCACATCCGTCAATATGCTATTTTCAATTACCTATCTAATTAATTACTATTATTTATTTTATTACTTATTTCTTCTCCGTCTCTCCTCTGCCTCCATTTGCCCATTTATTTACTCCTTCTTTTGATCCCTCCACTTCTCTTTCTACCTCCATATTTATGATTTTATATATATTTTCCCTGTTATACTCTTCCCCTTTTCCTTAACATTTTCATATTTCGATTGTTATATTAGTCAACTTAAAATGTAGTCAGTCAAATTCATTGTCAAAAAGTAAAATGGAATTAAAATAAATTACAGTTAAATTAAATTAATTTTAATTAAGGTGTTAGAATTAAAACAATAAATCGTAAAATAAGTTCAGAACTATCAAATTTATAAAAATTTTAATATATATATATATTTAAGTTACTATTATTACTGTTAATTAATTTATTATTATTATTATTTTTTTTTTTTTGCTTATTATATTAACTTCCACCTTCCACTACATACTTTTAATTCTTACTGTCACAATTGGGCGGGTGGACGGGAAATTTTTTTTTTCGTAATTGTGCGTTTTTCGTAATTGTGCGATTTTCGTCGTTCTTTTATAGCAGGTTATGTGCAAAGGCACTAGGCCTTGCCTTATATGTCGAAAAGTTGACGAAAATGCGATATAATTTGATGTTTTTATGTAAAATTTGGGGAAGTCATATAAATTTCTTCTCAATAAAATCAATTAATTTTGGGACCATGAAATTTGCACGATAAAATATATTATATAAAACGATTATTGCAATGTAAATAGGCGTATATATGTATGGAAATGAGTCTAAAGCATATTAAAATTTAAAGAAATAAATAAATGATAAAAATGCTTGGGATTAAATTAAATAGCCACCCACCTATCTAACCCACTTAGTTTTTAAGACAATGGTTTGTAACGCCGTCACTAAAAAACAAAACAAGCCACAGAAGTTTCTTGCAGGTCATAGATTGATCGCCACGTGGTCGCGTACGAACTTGCGTGGACTTAGCTTTATGACGTTGAAAAGTGATGGCAGAGTTTTTTACTTGAAAATAATGGCTTTTATAATATTATTTTAATGTTTATTGCAATACATTCCAAAGTAAACTTAAACCGCTATCTGTGCTTTTATAATTAAAAAGGTATCATTAGATACGTTGACACTAAACAGGTTAATAACGAAATGAAGGCTGACAAACGGTGGGTTACAATCAACACACTATATTGTTTCTTATGTACGTAATTACACTACAAACAATTATAAAACTGAACTTTAGGATAACGAGGATGCTTCACATTTAAGCGTGTGACAGTTAAACTTATCTAAGTCACAAACACTGACATCTGCATGGCGAGCGAAGATTATTAAGCCGGCATTCTCAGGTAATTTACTCCCACAAATTGAATGCGACTTGTTTTAATTTTAGATAACGTAGGTGCTCTCAATTTGAAGCTCTGCTTGTGGTAAAGGATTTACATATTGTAAAATATCTCATTAATTTGAGATCCAGACAAAATCACCATTAGAATGATTAGAATGCAAGGCTTGAGCTGTTAAGCTTGTGACACTTCAACATTTTGTTTACGAAACAATTCTGAACTTTGTGGTAAATAAGATTGACTATTCGCACGTGGAGGGCTCTGGTATACAGACAGCTATCGAAATCGGACGTAGTGACGGTGTGGGTTTTGTCTAGTGAATTTTTTTAATTAAATAACAGATTTAGGCCTAAATAAATTAATAAATATTATAATAAATGACTGACTGACTGGCCGAGTGATTATACTGTCGCACTGCAGAGCTTAGGGCCGCAGGTTTGATTCCCGCCCGGGACCAATATTTGTGTGCATGAACAAGTATAAAAATATTTTAATCCATCACATTATTTATTTCTTATTTACATAATCTCTACATAATCTTTGACAACACCAGCCACGCAGTCGGTTTACGGAATGAAATGAATGAATCCCGCAATTAGTATTCAAGATATGACGGAGATGACAGCGCAGTACATAAGATTAATAGAGGATTACGATGATAAGCCAAGAATAGCAACATGGGAATATTAAATAACAAAGATGTACTTCCACATCCAGCATCAGGGGCTTAGGCCTCCCCCAGGGTGAAGGGGGTTGGAGCTTAATCCACTACGCTGCTTCAGTGCGGATTGCTGAATTTTAACGACTGCCATCTATTGATGGCAACCGGCACCGACAGCTTAACGTGCTCTCCGAGGCACGGAGTCAGTGATAGTTATGTATTGAAGTCGGGAAAACTCATTGGTACACGTCTGGAGTCGAACCACGGCCGGCACGGCCGCCTTCTAAACCTAAAAACATTTACCACTCACAAAATAAAAAGAAAACAAATTATTTACTTATTAACACTACTTCTTTATTACAGCCGAAAGTTGTTGTCGGATAAAACTTGTCAAGAACAAAAATGAACAATATGACTTACGTGAGAATCGGACATACACGTCTTACCGACGAGGAAGACGAGTGCTATGGAAGCTATGTGTCAAATTAATTGATTTTAATAATAATAACAGTGGATAGTACATACCACACAGCGCCATCTAGTCCCAAAATAAGCAAATATTATGCTTGTATTATGTGTATTAGACAACTGGTATACATATTTAAATACTGTTTATAATATATACATATATGGATACATTTTTACACCCAGGCACGGAATAAATAGATATGTTCATGCACACAAATATTTGTCTCGGTCAGGAAGCGAACCCGCGACCCTAAGCTCCGCAGTTAGGGTCTTTAACCATTCGGCCGATCGGTGAGCACTCAAAGACTCAAAATTAAAAATGTTCATTAAATACCTTAAATATATGAACTGATGGCAGATTTAAAACATCATTTGGAAATTCGCTTGGTTAATACTTATGCGACAACATAGTGTATTTAGAAATTCGTATTAGTTCAAACACTATAACCATTTATATAAAAGTTTGTCATTTTGCCTGTGTCACAACTTCAGGGTAACCGGAAGAATCTGAAAGTAGCTCTATGGCGCGAATAGTAATAAGCTTAGGGATAAGACCGGAAATGACATCGCGCGAATAAACATAATGGTCCACTCACAATTTTCTCACGCTGTTAATTTGAAAATAATAAAAAATTGACAGGGGATCCTTTGAGCAAGGAATACTTTGTTCAGAGGATCAGTGTCGCAATACAGCGCGGCAACGCGGCAAGCATCCTTGGTACCCTGAACCCATCGTCTCTTTAAAATTTTGTCAATTATCATAATTTACTTAGTATTTTTTAATTTATAAATACTTTTAGTTTTACTTGAAGTGCTAGAATACATTTATTGTTTTGTTTATAAAAAATTAAATAGACATGTATCACGATGTTTATATAGATCGGTTGTCACCAAATACATGGCATAGTTTTTCATTTCCCGGGTTCGAATCCCAGGTCGGATTAGTATTCCTATGATGAATATTGATACCGGGTCGGTACCGGGTACCGGGTCTTGGTTGTTATATGTATGTGGTGTCTTCGCTTGGTATCCAAAACACAAGCTAATGCTTAGTTTGGGGCCTACCTAGACGTTGTTGTAATGTATATATTATTATTATTATCATATTATTTTATGAAATAATAATAATAATAATAATAAGACATTTATTGGCTAAAAAAACACATGTGCATCCTTAAATATAAAAAAAAAAATAATAATAATATAAAACACATAAAACACAAGGGTAATTGATACAATGCAGTTTATGTACAAAAAGGCAGGAGCTCAGCATTTGCCGACACACAAATGGTGTGGGCGCTGTTTTTCAGCAACAACCTGACGCACGCATGAAAGCACATTAAATCAGTACATTACACAAAAAAATAAAAAAACAGGTATAAACATACCATAACAAGTAACAAGACATAAAAAGCAATAACTTTTAACATAAGAGAAATTAGAACACTAAGAATAGGTGCAATAAAATGATGAGTATACAATAATTTCCCCCACTAATGCTCCCTCCAAGTATGTTCCAACTTTAGTTGCTTCTTTATAATCCATAGTTTGCATTTGTTTTTAAAAGATATCAATGTAGTGAGAGTTTTAATTAGAGGCGGAATATCATTCCAACATTTGGAAGCCGCGAACCGGAAACTTCCTCGGAAGGACGAGAGATAGGGAAGAGGCAGCGCAAAAATCCGCGTTCTAAGACTCATAACAATGTCAGAATCGTGTCTTGTCCAATGAATTTTTTAATAGAGGTAGCGTGGTATAGCATTCAATTTTATATTGAACATGACGCAGGCTAACTTTACGAAGCGTGTATTATTCATGTTTAATATGTGGTATTTATTAAGAAAAGGCGATATATGGGAACGCTTAGGTATATTATATATACCCATGTCCAAATATATAAATACACAAATGTCCGAATATTAATAAGTTAGGGTTAACAATATTAAACTTATGAACAAAATTCATAATAGCTAAAAGTGTTAGATAGGTCTGACTTTTTTCTTATAGTAAAGCAGTATTACAATTTTGTATATTGCTATATAGGCTAAATTCAAACAACTATCATTTAAGACAGTTATTTTTAATCGATTAGAATAAAATAACCGTATACACCGTAACTCCAACATACCATACCATACTATCAGGTCATTAATATCCCACTGCAGGGACATAGGCCTTCCCTGGAGGTGAGGGGGCTTGGAGCTTAATTTAATCCACCATGCCGCTCCGATGCAGGAACTACTGCCATCTATTGACGGCGACCGAGAACGACGGCTTTACGTGCTCTTCGAGGCACGGATTTAGTGTTAGTCATGTACGTACATAGGTTAGAAAAAACTCAATCGTAAATGTACTAGGATTCGAACCACGGCCTTCTAAACAAGAAGCGGGCTGGCTACCGGTCGGCTATCACGACATTTCAACATAATATTTATTAATGTTTTTTTTTTTATTTTGACACAAAGAAACGTAATGGCTTTATCAAATAATTCACGTGCATGTTAGATTTTTGCGTAGGTACCTCCGCTGTTTGATCTTTCGACTCTTGAGTCTTGGCCTTGATTTGCGACTTCTAAAGGTTTCGATATACTTTTGGCTGTATTTTTTATGTTTCGATAATTTAAATTAATCATATTTTTCTGTTTGATTTGTCGTATGGGAAATATTCTTATACAGGATGGACATAAATTCATAGGCAATCCAAGGATTCTAAATTTTATTATTTCGTGGGAAATCTCAACCAATATTTATAGCAATCGTCTTCGAGACAATAATTCTTAGGTAGATTAAAATTGGTGCTTTGTACATTTAATCATTACATGAGTCATTTTCGTGATTTTTAAATAAATATTTAAGATTATATGTCGTTAAGGTCGTGGTTAGAATCCCAGTAACTGCCATGTAACGATGAGTTTTTTCTGACTTAAGTACATAGTTATCACTGACTCCATCATCATACGGCAGCCGTTAAATTCCACCAACCCGCACTGGGGTAGCGTGGTGGATTAAGCTCCAAGCACCCTCATCCCGAGGGGAGGCCTAAGCTGTGGGGCATGATGGGCTGATATGATATGGTATGCTCCAATCGCGCCGTTAATATAAGGTCCTCATTTATTCACTTGAAAATCTCGTCTAACCACTACATTAGTGTATCTACAGTTTGTGAAATTATGTAAACCACTGGTGTACAAATAAGTGAACTGTTTATTTACACCCTGTATATAAAATAATTAATGTAATTTTATAATCCAAAAAACTCCTATTCCACTGGAGTTGTTTTCTTCAATCCGGATTATTACTTATTTTAACAAAGAGCTTCTGAAATTGGTTCCACAAATTACATCCTACACGAGTTGCATAAATAATTTGATTTGGTTTCCGTGAAGTATTAGATGTGGGTGTTTTGACCTTAATTACGTATTTCCAAGTAACCTCTAAGGAAATTATTTTAACGTTATGTGTACGAAATGTTCGAACGTGAGTTCTCAACTGTTCAATGACGTCAGCACATGAATAAATATCCGTACAGAAGCCAAGCTACATAGAAGCGGCCCGCTGTAGTACACTCACACATAGCGCGACAATGTGTGCGTGGCCTCTCACCGACGGGTTCACGTACGCTCAGTCGGGGTAAAAACTGGTTTGCGCCAGTTCAGTTGGCGTAGAACGGACAGGGCTGCGGCTGCGGCGCACTCAACGCGATTCATGAAGATTTTTCAAGTGATTTTGTTGACCGATTATGGATTTTAGCACTTCAGTGTTTAAAATAAAATAAAATAATATCGATTAAAGTAGTAAACCTTAAAAAAAAACTTTCTTAGGGTTAATAATTTATTACTAATTTTATTTTGGGGGGTGTCAAATTACACTAATCATTATTACTTTTTCAAATATACTTTTCACTATGTACTTACCTTATTTTATTTTTCTCACAAATTTTTTTACGTGTAACCGATGTCAACCTTATAAGAATAAGTATAAATATTGTACGCTGTTAGAGAACTTGGATTCTGTATGGATATCTACTTAAGTGACGTCAGCGTTTCGATCTATGCAGTTGCTGACAAACGGTCCAAGTCGAAGGCACCTTGTCTTTAGTGATTTAATATTCATCTAGGACAATCCGAGTATTTTGGCTTTGTAAACCGTATTAAGTCTGGTATCGTATTTCGATTAACTTTTAACGAGGGAAACTATAATTGGAATACTTATCAACGTACATGAGACCCTGAACTCACATAACCCTAACACCTGATTAAATTTTGTATCGACAAAGCGTCGGTCTAGCCGACAGTGTCGTCTTCATCTAGTTATTACTTACTTTTAAGGCGAAACACAAGTATCAGATGTCATAAGATATTATTTTAATATAGTACCGAAAAAAGCTTGTCAAGTGCGAGTCGGACTTGCCCACGGACGGTTCCGCAAGGTAAACGTTATATCTTACTAGTTAATCACTGTAAGAGCTGTTAGTTGTGGAATAGTATCATCAGCGAAAACCTTGTATTATTGGAGGTTCATATTTTTCCATGTCATTTTCACGTGGTGTCTATAGGAAAGTTGTTTTGTTTTGCGAGTTTCTCTTGAAAATGTTATAAACACAAAGCATTGTACAATTGAAAAACTAGAGAAATCAAGGAAAACTGTTTTTCCAATAATAATATACCTTACGACACATAGTTATGAGAATGTAATTGACCGCTTAAATTTATCTTCCTTGAATATTCTTCATTGATTTATATTGAAATATATGAAAGATAACATGATGTAGGTATATGTTGAAATACAAGTTTAGACAGACGTCGCTGAGTTAAGTGTCCATGACAGACAAACGAGTGGGTGGTTTTTCTTCATATCTCATTTCCTTCGCACGTTCTTCTACCAAAAAGCCGTAAGATAGCAAACCTCTGCCATTAATAGAAGTTTTCTAATTATTTCTTGAAACAAACAATTTTATCTATAATATATATAAAATAAATAGCGTGACAATCTATAGAAGCATGTTGATGTGATATAGAGAGTACTCGAATGATCACGCGGATTCACAAAAACATCGACCGAATATAGGAATAATTAGAAATTTGAAATAAAAATAAATCAAAAATTAAATTTAAGTTTAAAGGCGATTGTCCTCAAAGTGACTGCGCGTTTGAAAAATAGAATTTAATGCGAAACCACGCACCGTCGAAGGTGGCGCCGCGCCGGCGCTAAGAAATATTCCCACGATAAATTGTGATTCGAATTACAAAATAGTATGTTCATGATAACCAAGCAGGCGGAACCGCGGACAGTCCCTAGTAAATACTTCTTGACTGTTCTCGCATACCAGTGCATTATTTGATTTGACTCATATATATCATATTATGGCAATAACTGAACACAATTCTTTTTCGAAAATGAGAAAACGTTAAAGCACAATTTTTGTCCATTTTTACCTAATAATCATAACGTTATTCTAATTTTTCCGCAATAAAAAAGCTAATAGCATTGCACTTAATTTATTTTTAATATACGTGTGTATTCATCGAGATTTGTACCAACAGTGCAGCAAAATACCTCGTTATAACGATGTCGGTCACTTTATTTAGGTTTTGTTTTTACAAAAATTTAAGGATCATTAAATGAAGATATTAAAGAAATCTTTGATAGAAATATATTATAATCGAGAGAATAATACTCAAATCCTATTAGCAAAATGAAAAATTAGGTTCCCCCGGTGTGGGTTTAAGTTGATTGATGACTACCAAGGAAAATTAAAACGTTGCGCTCCCAAATTTCCTTCTACACAGAGCAACAAAATAAATTAATACTGTAACGATTAGAGGAGAAGCACGTAGCGAGTCTCACTTCATTCAGACACAGAATAATATTTTCATAACCCACTTTTCACATTCTATAAAACAAATAAAATTATAATTAAAAACTTATTTAGGTTAGTTATCAACGTAACATAACTCTTATCATTATATTATCTTACTTGTTTTTGTAATAAGGATTCGAAGAAACTCGTTTTAATTTGTATAAGGGTAGTTTGAGTTTATTTTCATTAAGAGTGTTTCCTTTAATGCGGTTATGAGATAAGGCGCCACAAAAACATCGTGTTACCGTGGAAATGCACGGACGACTGACGATCACGTCGGGATACACCTACGGCTCCCTCTTTGCTCATGTGTTTGTGTCATTACCGATCATTTGACTAGTCTATTGTTTTTTTCAGAAATAAAATCTTTGAATAATTTTTATTTAACACCGAGGATAAAAAATGTCATCGAAAATACTAGATTATCTTCGGCACAGATTTTGCGCATCGAAAACTGCACGCAATTTTTTTTAATGGGAACTTCGATTTGCATACCTACTTTAGTATGAGTCACGACTTGCTGAAGTTTCAGCAAGTAGTACTTACTTACTTACACTTACTGAAACTTACTGAAACTTCTGAAAAATATGCGATTTTTGATGTGAAAACGATGTTTTACGAAAATACCCGAGTTTTCCAATGGCGCATAGGTTTTTATTTATCATAGGCAAATTTTGAATTACAATAAAAATAAAGGGAAAGACATTACCTACCTACCTAGATTTCAGCCCGTAATGCATTTTTCGGCTCGGAATTCCAATTTAAAAACCCACAAATGTCGCCAAAACACCTAAGAGTCCATAAATATGCTCTTATTTTATTGAGAGTTTATGCTGGTGATAGAGTATCGAGTAACTAATAAAATTAATGTAAAAATAAATTTAATATATTAAAAAAAACAAGTTAATAAATCGACATATTTTTTTCGAATTAACAAATAATTACAGTTGGTATAGTGTCTGTACGGTAGGTATTTCCCAACGCGGTGGTAACCGCTACAATAATCTAGGTCAGAATTGGTCAACGCTATGTTAATTTCGACACTTTTGGATAGCGTTGTAATCGTTTGTGAACTATTGCTCAAAAAAGTATGGTTTCGTTATAAATGAGGTATAAGATGATAGCCATCATAATTTCTGCTATATTTTGATTTGTGTCATTACTACTAGGTATGTAAATTAAGTTCGTTGAAAACTTGGGGTGTGTTGTGCATGCGAAGGCAGGTATATAAGGAACCCTTTACACGCGAGACCGACTCGCATCTTTTCTCCTTTTTTTCATATTTTTATTATAATTTGATTCAGAGATAAGATTTTTCTTTTCCGCTTTTACGACAACGTTCTTTTGTAGTACGTATAAATTCCTAATAACATTCAAGTTACCTACTTGAGATAAGAACAAGATAGAGATCTCATCTTACTCGTTTTACCCCAAAACAATTCGGTCCCCGGACTTGAATTATTTAGATAAACCCGAGTCATTCTGGTATCAGCTAATATTTCCTAACACTCACTATTGTAAAACCCTTGCGTTAAAGTTTTTGTTCATGGGTTCGAGCCACTGAGCTAAGAAATATATTCAAGTGTATGTAAGTTGCGCTACCTTGACGGTCCGCTATCGCTATCATATGCGACCCACCGGAAAAAGCTAGCGTCGGTTGAGATGGCAAAAGTTTAAGACAAAATTAACTAGTTCTGACAGATTACTCAGGAAGAAATTTTAACAACCATCCAAAAAAAATCTAGATGTTACCAATAGACCTCATTACATAAATAAAAAGTATAGGTTACAATTTCATAACATTTTTTATAAATCTACGGTGTTACTTTATTACGTCTAGTTGCCTTCTTTTCATAGTGCAAATAAATAAAATGTCTAAACGATGTAATTTCCAATACGTTAAAATATCTACGTGGCGCGCCCTGGGATAAGGCGGAGAATAGTGACTACACATATTGGTTTTTTCGAGAAAGGTTTGTGTAGTCATATCTTAATATTTTTCTATTGAACGATACTAAAACTAAAAGTTTTTACCCAAAATCGTTATATTAAAATTTGGAAGGTTGTTAAAATTTCACCTTGTATATCCAATATATTCATCTTACTTTTGATGTATAAATTTCATTACTGAAATTTTCGAATTTTTTATCGTATGCAGTAGGTATAGCTTACTTAATAAATTCGAAGTTTCAGTTCATATATCGTCACAAACATTTTAATAGTATTCCTTGTGAACATGCCATTGTGATTGTGAACGTGCCATAGACTATTTTTTTTACGGTCATGGGTCGCTGTTGAAGTCACACAGGCTTAGTAAACTTTAAGTTATATAAATAAAACAGCAAAAATAATAAACGGTTAGCAAAAAAAATATTAAATCTATGATGGTTTTAGCTTGACTTTTTTTCAACGTAGGTACTATTTTCAAACTTTTAAATTTAAGTTTTTTTTAAAGTTCCGCATCATCCTGGAATGCTCCTTTAACGGTACAAAAATGAAATGCACGCGAGTAAGCTAATTTCATAGCAAACATAGGAATAGGAAAATGTTAACAGTATTGAAGGGTGACTGTACTGTAATATAGTTAACCATAAAGAAAATTTGTGATCATGTACTTCTAGTTTTACATTTTGAAGCTGACTTACTGTTCATATATTTATTTTGTGGACCGGGTTTAAGGCGGCTTTGGGATATAATACTTTTATTATGTTAGATGTTAGGGAAATTCACCCTTAATACCCCGATAAAAAAAGTGTTGAGAATTTTTCTCGCATGTAAGAACGTAATGTACGGATTCAGGTTCTTAGCTTTTATTTTACACTTTAGCTTATAACTTTTGTGTGTTACACGAAAGTATTCTATGAAATCTTTTTGGAGTGGGTTCATAAAAACAAATGTTTTTTTTATGAAACATTATTTTTATTATTTAATAACATATTCTTTACTGAAATCTTACAAAATTGGATGTGGTGAAATATTTTTTTTAACAAATACTAACAAAGTGTTAATACTATTAAAATCGTAACTCGTTTTAGTTCTACTTAATTTTGAGATATATACCATACCATATCATCAGCCCATTAATACCCCAATACAGTGGCTTAGGCCTCCCATCGAAATGAGGAGGCTTTGAGCTTAATTCACCACGGCGCTCCAGTACGGGTTGGTATATTTCAATTAGCGCCTTATAAGGATGGCAATCGAGACTGACGGCCTAATGTTCTCTCCGAGGCACAGACTTATTGATAGTTATGTACATAAGTTAGAAAAAACTCATTGGTATATGGCCTTGGGATTCGAACCCCAGTTTTCTAAATAAGAAGCGGGCTCGCTAACACTCGGCTATCACGAACTGAGATATATAAGAAGCTAACTATGCAGTAGTTATTATAGTGATGCTCTTACAAAATAAAAATTAATTATGTCTGTTTGTTTGTTTATTAACTTGGTTTTTGCTTCGGGACTTTATAGTGCTTTAGAATTTAAACCAGTTTTGAAATTTGCTTTGGAGCTTTTATTAATAACATGAAGGTTAACAAGTAGGTAACTTTAATTAAGAACAGGTTTTCCAGAGTTAATCGAAAATGAATACGGAATTAAAATTTAATTATTATTGGAAGATACCGTTTATGTTGAACACCATATGAAACGTTTTTTCAACATTAATGCTCAACAGGAAAAAGAAATCTCTAATAATGGGTTCGTTCTATGTTTTAAAAGATTTAAACTTTTTTAGTGCTTTCCAGTAAAATACCATCATGACTGGTTTTTCGCCTTACTTCGTAGAACAAAATTAGTGACGAGGAAGTGTCAACAATTGACATCGGGGCTGTGCATGTGAAATACGAATATATAATTAATATATTTCAAATCAATAATGATACCTAAGACATACCACACAGAGCCATCAAGTTCAAAGTAAGCAAGTATTGTGTTTGTTAATATTCTTTATATATATATGTAGATACTTTCAATGTAAAAGAAATGGAAATGAGTTAAGAATCGAGAATATTGGATATATGATTGCATAGACATTGATAGTGCATTGATAAAACAGAAGTTAAAAAGTTTGCAACGAAAATAATAGGTTATGTCACTAACTTCGGTTGAAGAATATAGAACTTATAAATGACTTATAAACTATTAAAATTTTATCTCTGACACTTTCAACAAATTTAACATTATTTTAAATGGCCTGATGTCACAGTTTAATATCTATGCCATGCGGTATTGCCCTCTCTAACAGGACATTTTAAACATTCATAACTTTCTTATTAATTATTTATTTTTTATAACAATTTCATTATTATAATATATTTTGAAAACTTATTCATACAAAATAATTTAAAAAAAACTAGTCATCTGCTCCATTTCTTCACACTTTACTAAACTACAAGTCAAACCACAAGATTTATGTATTATTAGCTTTCCGCCTGCGGCTTTGCTCGCGTGGACTATACAGTTGTACCGGGACAGTTAAAGGAAGCGACGCTCCAGAAAATTGTACCACTTTCTAGAACATCCTGAAACTTAAGTACCTAAGAAATATCTACACCTAATTTCTAAAAATCCATTTAGCTATTTTAGCATGAAGAATAGCTATGCCACAAGTCGGTCCCAAAATCAGTCAGCTGTTTTGGAGATTAACCGGAACAGACACGCGGACTAACAGACACAACTATTTTTTATATGTATAAAATACTTTTCACTTCTGATAACACCCTCGTTATGTCTGCAAAATTTCAGTAAAATCGGATCAGCCGTTTCGACGATTAATCCTAACAAACAGACAGACAAACACACAGACAAAAACCAATTTATCACAGTCACAACAACAACAACGTCTAGGTCCCAAACTAAGCATTAGCTTGTATTTTGGGTACCAAGCGATGACACCACATACATATAACAACCAAGACCCGGTGCCAGTATTAATATTCATCATATAAATACTGACCCGACCTGGGATTCGAACCCGGGACCTCCAGCTTCGCAGGCAGGGTCGCTGCCCACTAGGCTAAGCGGTCGTCGCTCTTATGTCACTCCTTATAACCTCCTTTTTATGTCCGCAACGATTCATAGAAATAGTTTAGTCGTGGAGATTAGCCGAAACAAAAAGACACACAAACAACTACACGGACAAAAAGCTACCTATATCACCCCTGACAACCTATTTTTAAAATCTGCATAATTTCATTAAAATCTTTGAAAGTTTAGCTCGAACATATATATATAGACAGACAGACAAACGAAAGTAGCGTATGTCACTCCCAACATCAGTCTTTTCACGTCTGCGAAGTTTATTAAAATTGGTTTAAATGTTTTAGAGTTTAGCTCGAACAGACAGAGAGACGGGCAGACAGACAAACAAAAAGTATTAAATGTCACTCCTGACAATCTACTAATCACATCTGTGAAGTTTCATTGAAATCAGTTCATATCAGTTCAGATCAGTTCAAACAAACAGACGGATAGACTGACAGATAGATAAACAAAAAGTATTGTATGTCATTCCTGAAAATCTGTTTATCATATCTGTGAAGTTTCATTGAAATTGATTTAGCCGTTTCGGAGATCAGGTCGAACATACAGACAGACGGACTGGCAGACAAACAAAAAGTAGCCAATGTCACCCACGATAATGTCCTCTGCACGTCTGCAAAGTTTCATTGAAATCGTTTCAGCCGTTTCGAAGATTAGCCGGAATAGACAGACAGACACTACAATCTTATTAATATAGAATAATGATTTTGAATGACTTACAATAACTGGGTGCATTATACAAAATCAATGTTGCGGCTGATTTTATTTCAATCGCTGAACATACATATTAGGTCACGTGTGTGTGACACGTGCCTCGGCAGTAGTGCCGCCTCTGTCACTAACATTCTCTGTTACTGACACATCTGTTATTAATATGTTATAGTTCTAAAATGTAGGTACGTAACAAGAAAAATCCGGTCAAGTGTGAACCTAGACTATATACCGAGTGTCCCGTCATCGTTGCTTTTCGTAAACCAGCGTGTACCAGTAGCCTTCAGCCGACACCTACACAGAAAAAAAGAATTCTTTTATCAACGAAACATAGTTTTCCGCATATTCGTTTTCTGTGTACACATTAAAAAAAAAAAGAATTCTTATATCAAAGCAAATTTTATTGCTCTAAGAATATGCGGTATATATTGAAAACTATATTTCCTTGATAATAGATTTTTTTTTCTGTGTTTAGAATGCTTTCGTTTATCATCCATTCTAATATTACCAAAGAGTAAATTAATTTGAAAGCAGAGTTTGGTTAATATAATATTATAAAGAGGAATGATTCGATTTATTGTTTGTTATGGATAAATTCAAAAATTAAAAAATTCTTTCATCTATAAAAAGCTACATTATCAGCGAGTCACATGGGGTATATTATATTTTCAAACTAGTTTTCCACCTGCGGCTCAGCTCGCGTGGACTAGACAGTAGTACCGGGAGCGCTATAATTTTTTCCCATAGATATAGTTTATAAGCTGAATAATGGCATAAGCTACTTTTTTATTCGGAAAAAAGGATCTCGGTACCAAGGTGTATTACAAGCGAGCGGAGCCGCGAGCGGGAAGCTGCTTACTATTATTTAGCGATTTTTCGCTACATAGAAATTTGGGACCTTAAGTTTAGTGTTGTCTTAAATAGTACATATAACTCCTTAGGATTACGGTGTAGGTACGTAAATTGCGTATTTTTTAAATTTTAAAATATACGCAACTAGATTAAATATGCATATTATGTGACAAAACATTGTTGTTTTAACTTTTAAACGTACCTAATATTTTCTGAAACAATCTAATGATCTAGGCTATTTGTATATTTTCAAACTGCCTCATAAAACATGAAACCCACTTTATTATTTTTTCAAGTGAATAGAATCACATTTAGAAATCGGGTCAGTATATGTCGAAATATCTGCCTGTGACAGACACACCGACAGACACCAGATATATTCTCATAAGAGTTTCTTTTTTTGCAAAACCGGATTAAAATCCGAACTTTTCTTAATAAACGCATTTGTTGCCGCGTCCTCTGGTGGTCGTTATTCGTAAGACATGTCTATGAACCTGTTCTGAGGTGATACCTATGTAATATGAAAAACCGCATCGAAATCGATCAAATAGTTTTTGAGGAAAATGGCAACACATACGCACCAAAAGCATACAAACACACGACCTCTTAGCCCAAACGCATATATCTTCTCCGTCCCGTAAAAATAGTGAATTGTGCCGTAAAGTTACTACAGAAGCACTACAGAAAATAAAAACAACGAGTTTGCATTGATTTAACGTTTCGACACTTACTAGGGACTCGTAGAAGATTTGTTTATGAATTTCAGTTTCTTTCGATCCCGCTAGAGGCGCTGTCCATACAAATCTTGTAAGCCGTCGCTAGCGAGTATCGACACTATACCACTTCAAACTCACGGCAGCCGCGCATATTAGTGCCGGTAAGTTGTTATAATTCTATACCATGGATGTTCATAGAGATACAGGGGTGTGACAACAAAAATATGAGCAGAAAAATATACCACGCAGAACAAATATACACCAGTTTAGAAATATTCGTTTTGTAGCAGAATTTTGTACGACCCACGAGAAAAATCATACCTACTTTAAAAGAAAGTAAAGATTCCGAAATGATATTTCACGTGTAATTTAACAAAACGTTTGTTTAAAGCAACGGTAATGATGTAGGGTCTGTTTAATCAATGAGTCGTCAGACTCACTGATTAGACGATTTCGATCATTTCGAAGTATGTGACACTCCATCCTGATTATTATGCTACTAGTATCAAAGTTTTATACTAAAAATCATTTTTTTTTTGCGCATAGGCAACACGGTTTCGTCCAAGCGGGTCGTACTAGATAACATTATCTATTATTTTTTAAAATTTTCTACCTCAATGTTGTTACCAGATTCTTATTAGAGTTTCAATCACGTTTAAATTTCATTTGATCTGATTTTGTATAAACACGTAATTTCGAAGCTAAAAGGTAATAGAAAGCTCATTTCGTGAAATATGAACTTTTTTTTAATAGAATTATCGGATTAAATTTCTTTCGCAAAATGGTCTGTAATTTTTAAAATACGCCTAACATTTATTATGATTTCAATATTCTATGTTTACTGTAATACAGTTGATAGGACCACAGTAAAACAATTTTCTTATAAAATACGTTTCGATATACGCGTCTAGATAATTTCATTTTAAAGTCGGTCAATAATTAATAAGTTTTTATTTGCAGTTACGAAACAATCTTTAAAACTCAAGAAAAAGCAAACATTTGCATATTTAATTTACTCTTCTACAAACAAAAATCAACGCAAATCTGCATTCGACAAATAAAACTGAAGTAAAAATGCAAATTTTATTCCCGTATTTTATTAATACTATTAAATTTTTTTATTTACGCCCCAAAAAACATATTCATATCATGAAAAATAGTTATTTGGATCAACGTAGAGTTATCGCATTTCAATAAAAAGATATATCGATTCTGTCAATCAGTCCTTCTCGTGTCTACACCAGGAGATTGATTGTCTGTTTACGCCTAGAGAAAAATCACACACTGAAACACACAAAAGAAACATATAGGTTAGATAGGTATTCTAAACATATCATAACAGTGAAATGATAAAAAAAAAATATAATTAATAGCAAATGTATGAATCTTTAAAATGTCCTGTTAGAATTTTTATAGCTTATAAGATCCATACTCTTGAACCGAATATAATTTTGTATTTGTATGTCTATTTTTATTTTATTTATGTCTATTGTCTTCTTTATTGTTTTTTTTTTCAAAATGGCGCACGTGGAACGACGTGGTTTCTGGCGATATTGTGGGAAAAAAACTTCATATTAACCGTACTACGTTACCTATTCTTGTTTTTTTTTTTTAATAAAAATACAAACAGAATACCTCCTTATAACTAGACACTGGCGAAGTTATATAAATCAAGATAGTAGCCAATAACTAAAAGAAGAAGAAGAAATATAATATTTTCAGTATTAGTCAAGTATCCTATTAAAACGGAGTTATGTAGTGATAGAGTATTTGACTACATACTCTCGAGGATTTAATTAACAATGGACGAGTCATTTACCTTGAGCCCAAGTTACAGATGTCAAATTATACTTTTCATGTATTTTTATTTGCTTATAACTCAATAACCACTGAACATACTTATTGCACACCTATACATAAAGGTCAAGGTAATAAAAGCGTGTTAAAAATATGAAAATATTTTGTTTGGAACTAGGTACAGCCACCCGCTGTCCCCGGAAATTGCTTATTTGAGAAATGGCAGCTCATTCATGTTATTTACAGATAGATCCCCTACATATTTGAAAAAAGATAGTTGAATACATGCTTTATTAGAGCTTTTTAATAATATCGTAATCTTTGTGGCAATATCACATCAAATCTGTTTTGTTTTACGTCAGTCGCTAGAAGAAATTTTGTGTGTCAAAAGTAAGACCGTCTTCACAAAAATAACCATTACAAAAGAAAAAAAAATATTATTTTGTAGGTACAAGCTTATAGTATATGAAGTCGCCGCCAATTCAAGTCACACATTTTAAATAATTACTTAACTGTGAACCTAGGAGATGTCGTGATAGCCCAAAGCGCAACGAACCTGTCTCAAATTTATAAGGCTCCATAGGGCCATGGTTCGAATCCGGGCGTGTACCAATGAGTTTTTCTGACTTAAGTACATAACTATCACTGACTCTGTGCGTCGGAGAGCACGTTAAGCAGTCGGTCCCGGACGCTGTCAATAGATGGCGGTCGTTACAGTCCCCAATCCGCAGTGGAGCAGCGTGGTGGATTCAAGCTCCAAGCCCTCCTCCTCACACTGGGGGAGGCCTAAGCCCCTGCAAATGGGCTAATGAAGATGAAGAACCTAGGAATACCCGTACGTAGCATCGCATACTAACTACCGATGCACTTCTAGTAAGTTCCACTCACACATAATAAATATACTTATTCGCGCGGCCACCATTGCAGTGCTTCATTGGTTAGATGTCGTGATAGTCGAGTGGTAGCGAGTCCGCTTTTTGTTTAGAAGACGGTGGTTCGAATCCCAAAGCATGTATCAATGAGTTTTTTCAAACTTATGTACGTAACTATCACAGACTTTATGTGCACTGGAGGAGAGCACGTTATGTATCATTAAATTATATTTTTTGCTAAACATTCTAGAACTGTATTTGTAACGGAGTAGTTTCAATTAATCAATCAATCAATCAATCAATCAATCAATCAATCAATCAATTCGTTCAACCTTCAGCCAGACGCAATGTCTGAAAGGGACAAGTCCCGATACTCCGAAGGGAACATAGATGAAGGACGGAGTGTAGGTTATAGTCTGGATTGTGAGTGACGGGAATGAGAGCCAGCCGGTATTCATGCAACCTTACTAGTAATGGAGAAGTTTCGAAGATATTACAATATTCTGACTGAATTCGTATTCCTGCACTGCAATATGGCAGAATTGTCATATCCCCTAAGTGATCAAAGTGAAATATATATATATATAAATATAAATATACAAAGTTTTATCGAATAAACTTTTTTTGAAATATTTTTTAATTCAATATCGAATTATACAAGTACATATATTATATACGGTGTACACAGTTGAATACGATTCCCACGGGGCACACTTGAGTACCACGTTCGTTTCACAAGAGCTCTCGTGATGCGAGTGACGTGCCTTAAGTGCGCGCCAATTACATTTGATTTGTTAAAGCTTTGACACTTTGATAACGTTCCGTTTAACCGGTTTCGGAAAACGCGTTGTCTTGAAAAGAAGACAGACGTCTGTAATAAGGCGCTTTATTGGGAAGTTAACTGTAGGAAAGTTAGGTCTACAGTGCTTATTTGAAATTTGCAATGTCGTGATAGCCGAGTGGTAGCGAGTCCACTTCTTATTTAGAAGGCGGTGGTTCGAATCCCAGGACATGTATAGTTCCAATCAAACTTAATGGCGGATCAGAGTACAACGCTTTATGCGTGCTTGCGCAGGTTCAGTCATATGCCCCTCGCTCCACTGCGTCTCGCTACACCTAAAAGTGGTTACTGCGACGCGACTTGTGCCTATGTTCACATCCGCCACAAAGGTTGATTGGAACTATACCAATGAGTTATTTTCTAACTTATGTATACAACTATCACTGACTCTGTGCTTTGTAGAGCACGTTAAGCTGCCCATCCCTGTTGCCATCAACAGATGGCAGTCGTTAAAATACATAAACCCGCACTGAAGCAGCATGGTAGAAAAAGCTCTAAACCCCTCCCCTCCCGAGGGGAAGCCCAAGCCTAAGTGGAGTATTAATGGGTTGATGGTGGCTTATTTTAACTGCTGAATACGCAAATACCCAAGTAACTCTTGGGTTTGAATGTATCAAAAATACGGTAGTTGACTAAAGTTGGAAATTTATTTATCAAAAAATAAAAAAATAGACTTAGTAGTACAACAAAATTAATAAACAAAATTATATTCGATATGGGTAAGAGTATGGTATTTCTAAACGATATTTTTCCGCTCGCGTGGACTATGTGGTTGTACCAGGGCTCCTTATTCCGGGATAAAAAGTAGCCTATGTCATTCTTCAGCTTATAAATTGCTATAAATATACTTATATATCTATGCCAAAAATTATAGCCGTCCCGGTCGGAAAGCTGCGGGCGGAAAGCTAATTTGAAAATAAAAAATAGCCCATGTTACTTGCTAAGAATGTAGTATTCTATAGATGAAAGAATTTCATCATCATCATCATCATCATTAGCCCATTTTTTACCCCACTACAGGGGCTTAGGCCTCCCCCAGGGTGAGGAGGGGGGCTTGGAGCTTAAGTCCACCACGCTGCTCCACTGCGGGTTGGGAACTGTAACGACCGCCATCTATTGACAGCGTCCGGGACCGACTGCTTAACGTGCCCTCCGAAGCACGGTGTCAGTGATATTGTGTACTTAAGTCAGAAAAACTCATTGGTACACGCCCTGATTCGAACCATGGCCCTATGGGGCCTTATAAATTTGAGACAGGTTCGTTGCGCTCTAGGCTATCACGACACTTAGGAAAGAATTTAAAAATCACATAAGTGGTTTTTGAATTTGAATTGAAAAAAAAAACAAAAAATGAAATCTTTCATCTTTATAATACTGGTATAGACAGATTCCAAGTTTGTCTCTTTTTCTTGAATAAGGAAGTATAACATTATTTCAAATGGTCTGACGTCACACTGTGCGGTATTGCCCTCTCTGTCTGACATTTTATAATTTTAACATTGAAAATATTTATAAGATCATTTTTATGGGGGGGTGTAATGTAGTTCACAATAGTAGACATAAGGCAGGTGTTACAAGATGCAAGGGCTTGTCGCTCATCGTATGATACCAAATTTTCTAAAATCGGCCCGTAACTTTTTTCGGAAAATCGAAAATGGTGAAAAAAAGACGAATATCACGATTTTTTGGATAAAAAGATGATTATTTCGAGAACAAAAACCGATATCGAAAATAGAAAAAAAACTACCGAGACAGATAGATTGTCTATCGTTTGAAATAAGAAATTTGAATTTCGGTATCGGTCGAAAACTGTGGATTGAGCAAGTGCCCTTTTCACTGAAATGATTATCAGGTTAGTTACCCCGGAGAGTGAGATTCAGCTATATTTCAGAAAGTTATAAAGGTAGATAAAAGACTGTGGTGTCAAAAGATGCAAGAGCTCGCGGTGCATCGTATGGTAGCAAATTTTCAAAAATTGGTTCATAACTTTTTTCGAAAATTTATTAAAAGTTTTTGACAAAAATGTGTTATAAGTTTTTATTTTGATGTTCATTACGATAGTTGCAAGGAGCGCGAAATCTGTAGATTTTTTAAATATTTTTTACAATTTTTTACAATTTTTATATATTTAAAAAATTATGTATTAGGTATAAAATTATTTTAAAAAGTCAACCACCGTATTGAAAAGTGTTTAGCTAATATTACAAACTTGGTTCTGTCTGATAGTCTACCCACATTGTTTTTTGTAAAGACATTATTTTGATACCTCTATGTGACTTATTCTTACTACTCTGCTTCTATAAATTTCCTATTTAATGCAAAATTTGCGTTTGTAGACCTTGAGATACAGACGAACCCTGGAAATGATCTTAAAGAAATGATCTGCAAGATGATATTAAACGTTTCCCAAAATACTACCTTAAAATATACACTTGATAATGACGTTCTGCAGCGAGCGAATATTTTCCGTGATCTGGGATTATATTTTGAAAGTAAATACGTGTCGGAGTCTTATATAGATAAGATCACTACAAAAGATTTTAAGAATATAGGCTACGCATTATATGCGTGCAAACCTTTCACGGTGTTGAAGTGTATCAAAGCGATATATATTGCATATATTTTCGTAGTGTTCTGGAGTATAGAAGTGTGTGGTCACCTATCTATCAAGTCTATATAGATCAGATAGAACGTGTCCAGAAACTGTCTGTTAAGCGTTTAAACTTCCGATTTAAAAAATTGTTTAATGGTTATGAACAGGCCTGTCTGCATTATAACCTTTTAACCTTGGAAGATAAAAGGAAATTGTTGGATATGTTACTGCTTTGTGACATAGTTCGCGGATGGGTGAATTGCCTGGGATTGGTCGGTGCGGTTGGGCTGCGCGTTCTTTTGCGCCCTACAGGACATACAGGTCTGCTTGACGTACCATTCCACCGCTCAAATTACGCCCAAAACTCAGTTCTCACTCGCTTACCCAGCACTTTTAACAGCTTCTTTTGTGATGTGGATATATTTTTTCATTCGAAACAAATGTACAAATCAGAATTACTAAAAATTTGATTCCTCAGTACGAAAATAACTTAAATGAAATTGTGTAAGAATATCATCGTTAATTAATGTTTCTGAATTATTATTATTTTTTGTTTATTAATATTTTCAGGCGTTTTTACATTTTATAAAGTATTTAGTAGTATTTTTGAGGTAATATGCGTAGTCAACCTTTATCTTTCTGTTTTTCATTCAGAAATCTGTAATTGGCATATCTAACATATTGTATACCTAATGTCATTTTAGTATTTTTATTTTCTTATACATGCTGTTAATTTCAATAAATAAATGTGAAAACAAAAAGTAATTAATAATAATAATACCTGGGACATCTTACACAGCGCCATCTTGTCCCTTACTAAGCAAAGCTTGTATTATGCGTACCAAACAACTGATATACATATTTAAATACCTATATTCTTTATAATATGTACACATAGACTTTTACAACCAGACACGGAACAAAAAGGTATGTTCGTACACACAAATATTTGTCCCGTGCGAGAATCGAACCCGCGATGCTTGGCTCCGCAGTTGGGGTCTCTAACCACTCGGCCAATCGGTCAATCAGTGGAATAGCTACAGAACCCTACTTATAATGCACATACACACACACTTAGCTAGTTTTACAAGTAAAAAATCCATTAAGTCGATTTAATTTAGGGACTTGTAATTTATTTTTTCTCGAGTATATTAAAAGAAACTCATGCACGAAATAGCTTTTGTATAATACAGTTATGTCAAGACGTTTTAAGTTGTTCGCTTTAGTGAATTATGTCTTTAATTAAGAATATATTTGCTCTAGCTGAAATAGCGCAGCATCTCTACATTGTAAACTGTAGTTACTATCTGGTAAATGTAATAAACCCATACTCATTCAACTAAAAATTATAAACGCTAGGATGTTATAACGTACAAATGAAGATCCATCCATCCATCAGCCCTTTTTATACCCCACAGCATGGGCTTAGGAATCCCCTCAAGATGAGAAGGCTTGGAGTTTCAATCCATCGCGCCGCTCCAATGCGAGTTGGTGGATTGTAACGACCGCCATCTATTGACAGTAACCGGGACCGACTTCTTAACGTGCTCTCCAAGATACGGATCCAGTGATAGTTAATGCACTTAAGCCAGAAAAAACTCATTGATACCTACACTCTCAAATACGATTCGATACGATCTACGATTCAAACCACGGCCACATGGCTTTATAAATTTCAAACAGGTTCGCTGCGCTCGGGCTATAACGACAATGTTTCTGTATTGGGAAGTAATACTTTCTATCGGTGGATTTGTTGTTATTTCTCAATTTCGTATTTTGTTTTATTTCTTGTGTTTCTCTAGTTAGATCTAACGGAAACTTTATCTTAATTATAAGCACCTGCAGTTATAAGTCAGTTGCAAATTAAACAACAAATAAATCACACTTACAGTATTTATATACGAATACACTTAGGTTTATTGCTCTACTTATATGAATATGGGATCTATCAACATAAATATTTTTATGATCAATGTATAAAAGTTCTTAATTAATAGAAGTAACAGGTAGGTATCAAAAGTTTTACGGAAACATCCCACCAAGTTATCTTCGTTACTTTGCTTATGGACAACCATCTTAATATAGTTCGGGCCATCAATCAATTCTTAATCAACGTTTTGGCGGGTCGATTTTGGTTTACGAGCCCTTTTTGGGTCTGACACATCTTAGTAATTGCGAACTAGTTGCAGACAGTTTCCGATAAGGAAGCTTTCAAAGTACATCAGATCGTCGTACCGATACGCTAGACTTAATTTAAATTAAAACAGATGATTGACAATGAAAGCTATACGCTGTAATATCGGTAATAAGAAAATTTTACAGACTGAAAAAAAGAAACTGAAACTAGGTAGCGTCTAACCTGCAGCCCAGTAGCGTATCCAGGATCCAAGCTGGGGGGGGGGGGGGGGGCATATTTTTCAATGAACTTAAAAACCTATATTAGTACATGCAAGGTACGTTCTACGTGCTTAATACGGAGCCCGGGAATTTTCATCAATTCATAAAGAAATCCCATATAATTAATTTGTAAAAGCACAGTATTTGATACTGATAATAATAATAATAAAATCCTTTATTGGTGTATGGGTATAAAAAGTGTTTATATAAATATATATTATAAAAAAGGATTTTAAGTGAATATCACATACATAACCATAACCCATAACACAAGAATAATACTTTTTTACTTTGGGACTAGATGGCGCTGTGTGGGATGTCACAGGTACTATTATTATATATTGAAGTATTTACCACATTGCCATGGCCGTTTACATCTTGCTGATCGAACAGGCGCTTACCTAAAAAAAGATCATATCGCACAAAGTTTAACTCTCATTGGACAAATAACAACTTACGAAATTTCTTTCAATGTACACTTTAATAATACCAAATCAAAGCGAATATTTCATTTCACCTGTAAATAAAATAATTGATAAATACGGATTCATCAATTACTTTAAAAGTTCTCCCTTTGGGCGAAAATACCGAGAAATGATACTAGCTTTCCAAAACTTACGTGTGAAGTTATTTTTTCTTTTCTGAAACGAAAATGTTATTAATAGTAGGTACGTACATTTAAATAGATCAGAAATATTAGACATGAATTTCACATCTTTCTTTTGATTTTTCTTATTAAAGCTGATTGAACGCCAACTTAAACCAGTTGCTTCAAATACTTGGCACGCAAATGTGGTCAGAATTCCACATTGCCTACCGATCTAGCACAGTAATGATTTTTTTATCAACACTTCTTTGATTGTATAATCTCTGGTTGGACCCTCGCAATACAAAGTCAACAGAAATGACAGGCCAACTTTTACATACCTACTTGTATGTGTGACTCAACATATCACATACTCTCGTTACGCCACACTAACCGTGTAATAACCGTCTCAGTGTGCATGATTTGTAGTCAAACGGTTAGGTGATATTTTTATCTACATTTTTCGACGCCAACTCTCTACCCAGACATCTTTCTTATTGGATGGACCACGGCGGTGGCGGAGACGTCTGCCTATGGTCATCATGCTGCCCGACAATGTTCGTCGTGGTTGAAATTTGTCTGTATCTTTCGACATCTTTACTGTCGAAGTAGTGCTAAATTTATGGTTTTATTAAATTTAAGAACATCAATTTTTGTCAATAACACACCATATCATTTGGTCATACAGAAACGGTTGTTTGTACAGCCGCTCATCGACCTGCTGCTGATTTTAGTCAATCTGATATGATTCATGTTACGTGTAGTCCGGGACTGTTTACATATGGTTTCCGTATTTTTGACTAGAAGATCGACGCATGTTCCTGTATATGCTCACGTTGCTCAGGGTTGGTCCTGAGAATAGAGAAATCTATGCTGTTTGTAAATAATGCTGTCTGATAGTGTCGACACTGACTGTGTCATAAACACTTGACGTAAAAGCAATCAGCTTTTCAACATACCAAACGTCATTAAGTGTTGAATATAGACAGAAGGTGAAGTGCTTCCCCTTAATACGTAGATTCTCATGTATATCGTATGTTAAAGTGCATATTTAATACATGGAGTGAATAATCGTATTACGAGATGGCGTATTACGTAGACTCAATTAATTATACTTTATATTAAGTTAAAATGAGCCACGAATGAGCTTAGATTTAAAAAAATTAAAACAGTATGCTTAGGTATATAATTTTTTTTTTCAATACATTTGCTATTAATACGGTCTTTGTGATATCGAAACTTGAATCGTAATGTTGTATTTTACAGTACTAGGCTTTTTTACTTTACACCAATCACAAACGAGCATTCTGTTTGTAACGCATGCTTAAGCGAAAAGCAGCTCGCTCCAGCCCTTAGCTCCCGCCATTATTACATTCGAAGTGTCTACCTACTTTTAATCGCATATGTTTTGAAAAACGTCGTACGATGCTCGTACTCAGTAAGCTGGTTATTATAGTTATGGTTTTATTAAAAGCACTCGGCTACAACTCGTGCCTTTATACACCTCGACTATAATATGCAGCTTAAAGTACTTGCCTCATAATGTACTATTATTTATGTAAAACGTGCTTTATTTATAATACAAAATGAATTTCGTTCTTCTAATAATACAGCGCCATCTAGGTCCAAACTAAGCAAAACTTGTACTACAGATAGCAGACAAGTGATATAAATACTTAAATATTCTTTGTTTTTTTTATATATAATATATATATGTGTTTTTATATATAATATAATAAAATGAATAATAGGTATATATATATGTACCTATTATTCATTTTATTTTTACTTTCACTTTTCAATGTAAACTCGAGTTAACACATTGTGGCGCCCTGTAATCTCTTTAATTTTTTTTATCTGAGTAAAATTAATTACAATTCAGTATTACGTAAAATGTAAGCAACCTTTTTTTAATAGACTGGTAACAAATTTCATCATTATTGAATCCTCCACTTCCTTGTGTGTAATATAATAATTTCTTTGCTAGAGGAACATTATTTTATAAAATATTTTTTTAGAATATTTTATTGAATGAACTCAATCATGGCGAGCTTTGGGAATGGCCTGATGATGATGATGAACTCAATAGTATAATATTATTTCTCTCTATCTATTTTCACATGCTTGAGTACTTAAAAAATAGCAAACTTCTTTTTTTCTAAGTTTCTCTTAGAAACCTACAAATTTTGCGCATAAACTATAATAATAACAAAATATTAATATACTGCACATCTCACACTCGGTCATCTAGTCCAACACTAAGCATATCCTGTATTATGGGTACTAGTACAACTGATGCACATACTTAAATATTATGTTTTTAAAATATATATAGGTATACATCCATTTTTCACTAACAAATAGAGATGTTCACGCTCACAAATATTATTTTTTTGTGATATGTACTTAGGTATACACAAATATTTTTTAGACGCAGGTACAAAACTGATCGCCCATTTCATAAAAACTTTTTTTTCGTTTAGGTACACGCGAATTGATATAATTATATATTTTTCATTCATAAATTAATAATGCAACATATAGCATTTTTAATAAACAAAGTTAAGGTTGTTTTTTATAGGTAAACAAACAACCAATAAGCAAATTAAATGCTCAAATGAAATTCAAAATTAATCTAAAATTGTTTAAGAATTACTGCAAGAAAAGAAATTATGGTGGGCGGTCAGTTTTCCCCGTGAGTGTAATTCTGTACGTAGTTTCAGCTATCTACATCAAATAACTTCGGAGAAAAATATTTTAATATTTCGTCTACTTAACAATATTTAAAATACTCAAAAATGAGTAATATTAAATGAGTACATGTTCTTGTAAAGCAAGAAAAGGAATTCGACATTGTTATTTAAACTACAACAAAAACTTTATTTAAACGTTTCAAACGGGCACTTAATACAATTTGTTTCCATTGTATATTAATTTCGTAATATTATATTACAATCGCGCCCCGAAATCAAATGTTTACAACTCCCCATTATATTGACTCACTAACTTGTCATTTGCTTATCGTAAAACGACAGAATTAACACTCGATACAAAGCTTTTTCGGAGCTTTTAAGTCTCGAGTTACTCCATTATGCGGTCGTTAAGTAACTGGAAAGGATTCATGTTACAAACTTGATTACATACATTTGGGATTACGATTACCTCGTGAAAAGAACGTATGAGATCAGATTTGAGATAACAAAATTGGTTTTTAGAGTTCCGTAGCCAAATTGCAAGAAAAAACTGAACTCTTATACTTTTGTCCTGTTCTTCTGTCTGTCTGTACTTGAAGACAATTGGTACAACACTATATCCACCGCTAACTAAGTTGTAGTGAAATAAAAATAATAATAATAATGTGGTAGGTCGCTTTACATGTAACTGAGGGAGGAATAACATATTTTTTAACGAACATTAGCTTATGGGATATCACTAGATAGGTATTTAAAATTATATAAAGGATTGAAAATTGATTTTTTATTTATGTCAGCAGTGTTTGAGGTATGCGCTCCTCAAAACCTAAGATGTGTTTGTTTTTGAGTCTTTAACTTTCCAACTATGCACTGTAAAATTCTTAAAAAAATTATGTTAGTACAACTTAGAAAATACTTTCAAAGAAAATTAGTTTGAATAAAATATAATAAGTAGTTCCTAAGATATTAGTTTTTAAACTTATTTAAATCAACCATTAATATTCATCCACACTACGGAACCATTCACTGTGCGTGGTCTGACAGACACTTTGCTGTTTTTTTTGTACAATCGTTTTGTCATATTTTTAAAATAAGTATTTGATTTCTTTAAACTATATTTAAAATAGTGTAAACACAACTAAAACTTGTCGTAGAAAATATCGTTAGTATAATTTAACATTTAGGATTGTAATTAAGGGTTCATAAGTTGGGATTGCTTGGCATTTATAGCTCGACGAATGACTAATGACTAGCTGCCGGACCAACGATCGATCGAGTGTTGGGAACGTCGACTGCAGACTTGAAGGTCGCGGGTTCGATTCCCGCCCGGGACAAATATTTATGTGCTTGAACATGTCTATTTGTCCCTTGTCTGGGTGTGAAGTTATGTATATATGTACATAGGTATGTATCGTAGGTAGGTACCCTTAGGACCGTGTGTGAGATGGTCCATATATGTATTATTAATACAAAAACAATTAAGTATTATAATACTCCTTGATTTATAATAAAATGCTATGCGATAAGGTGTATAATATAACGAAAAAACCTTTTTTAAGAACATTTCTATATACAGTCACTATTAAAATATATTTTTATTCAAGTTATGAAAACAAAATGCCATTTCAGTTAATTTTTGCTGAGTATTTTTTAAACAGTTTTAAAAAGACATTAATGTAAAAGAATTTAGAACACAACTGAAGAATGAAAAAATATGAATATTTCAAATTCCATAGTCAGAACCCATAGCCATATTATCTATCAGTTTTTCTTTAACAGGTAAATTGATCGCAATTTATTTTTTTTACATTTTATTGCGATCAGTTAAATAGTGAAATATAAATTACAAACCATAAATAGGAAAAATTAAATCTAGTTAATACACAATATTTTTTCGAAGACGCGAAAGCAGTTATTATAACACATATTACTAAGTGAATAAAAATCAAAACGCCAATACAAATAAAATAGAGTTCAACTCGGAAATAATCAAAACCTATTTTGTGTAAATCACAAGCGAACAAAATGTACGAAAATGTTTCGAACATAATGGAAACAAGACCTTACATTACCGTCATCTAAATTTTTCGTTCGTCATTTAGACCCCTACTAAAAAAGGGGCGTGGTTTTTAACTCCTCCTAGCGAAAGGGGAGTGAAATCGAAATTCGACGAATATCCCCGAACTCAACCGAATAGCTGAGACAGATGCGCATGAGTCGATAACGACACGGCCGCATTGTAACGAGTTTTGATACTGCACGTAAATAACGTACCTATCAATTGCTAATAGTGTAGTGATAATAATAAATATTTCATAAACTATATTTCTATTTTGCTAAATTTTTCTATTTTCAGAAAATAGTGTTTATTTTATTTACCAGTAACGTTTTCTACTTATTAATCCATTGTTTTATTTATTAGTACCTATACTTAAGGACATAACCGACCAAAAAACTATATTTTCTAGCACACTCGTATACGTATACGAGTACCCTAAGTAAAACGGCCCGGATAGTCGAAACAGACTAAATCTTCTCAACGTTCGTAAAAAGAAATGTATATTTTTACTATTAAATATATACTTTTTATAAATGTTAATAGGTACTAGAAAATACAATACACGTAGTAAGTAGCTATTTGTCAAAAAAATACATGAATTTCTATTGGTATAGATTTAGATAGTACGAGTAAAGATTGGAAAAAACGAGGGTTATTTTGTATTTTATTCTCTGTTATTTATGAACATGTCGTAGTACACGTAATAAATATTCCAAACGTATTTTGAAAGCTCACTAGGAAAAAGTTCAACGACCTCGTAATTTGTTGACATACGTATAAATATACATTCAAAGCTACGAGGTTTGAAATATTAGCAATTTCCGTTGGTGATCCACACTGTATACCTATATATCATGATGAAATGAGCAAACTAGGGATTTTGGGAAACTTCAGATCATGACGAATATAAATCTTACTGAAAAAATCTAGCATTATGCTAAATGATCTAGTGGAATGTCAAAATCGTCGTCATTTAAATGCGTAATCCGTAAAAAAAGGTTGGAAATCCTGACGTTATAGGCAACGAGTCACATCAAGCTATTATTTTTCAAAAGTAATGTTCATTTTGGTATACGCGAGATCAACGTGTGGGATGAAAATTTTAAAAGTTAATATTTTCGAAATTGTCAGCTATAAACATAACGTGTTGGTACTTAAACTTCACGCTTTAATGCGACCTACTTAAATGATCGCGTTATCAAATATTAAAAACAATATTTTTGGAAGTAGGTACCTGTTTGTACTAGAAATTCATATGTTAAACTAAGTTGTTCGTGATGATATGATCAAATACTCTAAAGCTAATATTTTTAAAGCAACGAGTCACAGACTTTTATTTTGGTCATCCATATTATAGTTAACATCCTTATACCAAGATGAAGGCCTGCGATTCGTGATAGCCGAGTGGTAGCGAGCTCGCTTCTTGTTCAGAAGGCCATGGTTTTTTCTAACTTATGGACATAACTATCACTGACTCTGTGCCTCGGAGAGCACGTAAAGGTATCGGTCACAGTTGGCGTCAACAGATGGCAGTCGTGACAGTCCACCAACTCGTATTGGAGCAGCGCGGTGTATTAGGCTCTAAGCTCTTTTATCTCGAAGGGACGCCTAATCCCCTGTAGTGGGGTATTTATGGGCTGATGGTATGGCATGATGGTAAGGTCTGCGATTAACAGCTTCACAGTTTTATCAGATGATCACATAAATCACGCTAAAACACGAAGTTGTGCACCAACACGATGAGTCTGTGGTTAATTGTTTTGAAAATATAGGTTTTAAAATGTAATCATTTGAATACATAAAGCTAGCTAAAACATAAGGTATGAAGCCAAAACGATAGTTCCATTACTGATAGTTACGAAATCCTGAGCTTTTAAAAATCTGATCACGTAATCACATAAATCGCATGAGTGACATCATGAACATTATATTTGAAGAATGATCGCGCAATGTGACTTCCTTTGTGTCTTACCTAATATCTCGGGATTTCTTTCAAATTTAGCTACGGCTTTCGCGTTTCTCTAATGACTTTTACGACTTTTCACTAGATCAGGCTAGTGACACGTCATATATATCAGTAGATTTTTTTTCAGTAAAATGAAGTAATCAGATAAAATATTCATCAACATTTAGGATTTTGTGGAAATCCTGATTTCGTCATTTCCCTACTACAGATATTGGTACTCAAACAGAAACACAAACCACCAAACATATGACGTGTGATCTGGTATACCTCTATACTACAAAAGACGGTAATCGGTAAATTGACGGACAATACACACTCAGGACCCTTTAAATCAGGTACATTCAAGAATTAACCCTTCAGCACACTATAATGTACCGATAGTAATACGACTTTACATTGTGGACCCATTTTGGTCCCGCTGTGAATATCATTTAGACGGTTGAATTGCATTTTGTGTAATGACAGAAATTGAAAACATATTGCTGTGGTATTTTATATTATATATAAACTGGACTATTCGCGAAACGGAATTTCTTTGAACATGGCACGAAATAAGAATTGGATTTTGAAGAGTATTTTTATATTTTTATAGTTCCAATCAAACTTTATTGAGGATCTGAATACAACGCTTTATGCATGCTTGCGCAGGTTCAGTCATATGCCCTTCGCTCCACTGCGTCCCGCTAGACCTAAAACTGGTTACTGCGACGCGACTTGTGCCTATGTTCACATCCGCCATAAAGGTTGATGGTACCAACGATGCGTGAGCCCGCTGCTGCGTTGACTGTTGTAGTTGCAGGCGGCCACTTTTGTCACCAACTTCGAGGCTAGTTCTGCTCTTTTTAAATCCTTTAAACCATCTAAAAATCATTGCATGGATTAGCATATTCGTCTAAAGCTGACTTCAAACGTTCAAAGCTAACACTTCAGATAAACCAAATTTATAATCAGAATAGATTATGGCACACTTCTCATAGCAGACAAAAATGCAGAAAAAGCCAAACAGAATAAATACCAAAAGTAATTATATTTTTTTCTAATTGTTAAAAATGGCCTCCCTCGTTCGGATTTGAAATAATTTTGCTATTGAGAAACATAGGATATGTGTGCGTTCCATTTTTTATTTCGAGTATCACAAAATTTATATAGTAGGTTATGTATAACATTTTTCGTGGAATTTCATATAAGTAATATTGAAGACTGTTTTTTGGATATATTTGAAAGTATTGTAAAGTTAAAATGTAATAAAAGAACACGAGCGTCTCAATTTGACGACCACGATTAAAAATTAAATAAATCATTTTTATGCATTCATTATACAAATTTTATTTTGTTGTAGAAAATAATTAAATGTGCTGTAATAAATCGCAATCAGTGGCGTCACGGTCGAAGGTAAAATTATTAAAATGAGTCTGAGCACATTAAAAATACGTAACACAATACCCGTTGCTTCAAAACAATCTGTTGAAAGGACAAAATTAATCGCCCCGGCATTGAATACCTGCATTTTGAATTAATATTGCCCTATACTAATAATTGTTAGTACCGAGGGTTGAGTGTTTATGCCCAAAGGAACATTATACTCGGGAGTTATTCACAATTGCAGATTTTACATTTTTTTATTAGACAATTATATACTTTTCTAGGCAATTTTATGATTAATTTTATTACGTTTTACTGCATCTTGTACTTTGTTTTTCAATGTGAATTCAATTTAACTTATGCTTATTAACTTTAAATTCACTTTAACCTACATTTTTATTTTATTTCATTTTATTATTTGCTTAAACTTAGTAAATATACTCAATATTAAAAATATGTTTCTATGCACCTCATACTTTCTTTTTCAATGCAAATTTCAATTTAACTTTTGCTTTCTAACTTAATTACACTTTAATCTACTAATTTATTTATTTTATTTCATTATAATTCAATTAAACTCAAAAAAGATATAATAAACATTGAAAATATGTTTCATTGCATCACATATTTTCTTTTTGTTGTAAATTTAATATAAAGTATTATTACGAACTTAATTTCAGATTAATCTACGCATTAGTTATAAAATATTCAACAAACCGGGTGAATCTCGAAATGAAAATCACATTCTCAATAACGAACACAATTGCATTACAATTTTACGCAACAAATATCACAGTATATTAAGGCCAGTTTTTTTTTTTGTATGTAACAAACGAGCGAAATAACTCAAAAAAGAACAATAAAAATAATAAATTATCCAAATCGCTTTACCGCAAACAAGGGTGTATTCGTGCTGCAGAAGAATTGAATGGCTTTAAAAATTCGACGACTCAGGTATTTGTCGAAAAAAATGTGTATGAATGAACGTATGAATCTGTGAATGAAACAGGAATGAAAGAGAAATGTTGTATGGTCAATGTGTCAGACACTCTGGCGACGGTTATTTCGCTATTAAGTATTCTATTGATCTATTGATCTTTAAGTTCGCTTTTTGCATTCGTTGTATACTTATTTCGACTTTATTTATAATATGAAATTATTTATCCCGGATATTATTATTATAATCCTATAGAAAATAAGACGCATTAATTTAATTTTTTATTTCTTATACGAGACAACTGAAATGTTTTCAGTAAGTGATGATACAACGTATAAAAGTTCTCCTAAATTAAATTTAAATAATACTATAATAAGAAAATATAATAAGAACCGTCCGTATTTCCGAAACTTAACGATAAGTACTGAAAAAGTGCAATAATTGAGATTATTTCTGTAATGTTACGTGCAAATAACAGGGAAAATTGGTTCCGGACTGTTGGTTCCACTGCTTGTTTCCATTAGTGGGTCCAGTAGGATTATGAAATATTTATGCCTCCACTGCTTAACATAGGCATGAGGATTTGTAAATACGTTGTCTCCACTCTAATAAGTCGCTGTCAAAATATTATTATCAAACTAGCGACCAGCCTGCATGAACTACTTGTTTGTACATAAGTAGGTATTGCAAACTTAATCACTCTTATTAGACTAAGAGGGAGATCCATTTTCTTTCGTCCTCTATTATATATGTTTATCGCTTTTTTCTACACTCTTCGCTTGGTGTTTCAAAAATGAAAAATAATTAAGCACATTTTAAGAAAAAGTCTTTATTTTAAAATCACAGACAGGTATATTCAATTTATATGTGTAAAATAGAAGAATATATTCCGGATAAAATGTAACTTAGGTTACTGTCCGCAAAGTCCTCTACCTGAAAATAGAAATTTCATCAAAATCGGATCAGCCGTTTTAGAGATAAGTTTGGAAAAATAAATACATAGACAGTAAGACGGGCAAATTTTTCAAAAACTTATGTTCGGGATTTGGTTTTGTGCAAATAAACATGGGTGCATAAGAAATATTAAATTATTATAAAATATTAGGATAGATAGAGAACCTCCTCGGCTACGTTCATCTGGTTTTTTGATTGTTTCCGAAATAAAAGTGACTCCTCTAAAAGGTCGTCTACCTGACAATACAATCAGACAGACACACAGTCATACAAAAATGTTAAAAACGTATGTTTTAGTATTAGTCAGGTATTTGCAAATAAACATATTAACATTTAAATTCTATTTATTTGTATGTATTAATACACTATATTCGAACAAATAGATTTAGCCGTACTGAGTATGGAACCTTACACAGCACGTGGAACCTTACGCAGCCTTAAAATATATAAATGGCCGGTGCGTAATTAAAACACAGTAAGTAAAAAATATTCTTTTTTTATTATGTCTCTGAGTGTATAAATGAATAAAAAAAAGATTGCATATGGTAATGGATGATTGAAAATTGACTAAAATACGGTGAAAGAGTATATTCATCTGTACTGTAACATCGAAAACTCTTATAAACTTTCGTTTCAGCAGCAAATGGCGTCTATCCAATTTACATTTTTATGAACTATTCTGAGTGGTTTCTTTTGTAAAAAGTTGTAGTATAGTTATTCGATATCTCAATCAGCTTCAAAAGCTTTTGAAGTGGAAGCTGATTGCTTATTTTTTTGATTGTACGCGTATTTAGGAAAGCTTCGTTTATTTATATCTTATAAATCTGAGAATTAGGTATTATTCAAAACATTCATTTTTGAAATAATATATTATTTCAAAACGAAGTAGGTTTTTACTTTATTTTTCCCGAAAGAATTATAGGTATAATGTTGTTACTAAGTCAAAGATATTCGTAAATACTACGTACGAGAAAAAAGCAACCACTAGGGTAGCAAGCAGAGGATCGACAAAATCGTTAGTCGCTTGCGCATTCCCATGCTCAAATGGGTACTGCAGGCCTATATGGAGCTGGCCTACTGTAGTTATATTATATAACTAAATGGTCTTTATACCCACCTCAAATTTCCCAATCCACCGATTATCACTTATTTCTGAAATAACTGTTTCTCCCAATGACTTCTATGTATTTTACTAGACAAGCAGTTCAGAACTCATATTGTGTCATACTGTCTCTTGTGGTTTATTTCACAGGCGTAATAAAAACTCTAGACTCCATGTCGCTGAACAACAACAAACTAATGAAGCACTGCAATAGCGGTCGCGTAAGTGATGCGTGCCCGTGCATATGTCGCAGGATGACTTGATGTGATGATATGATATATGAAAAATGTGATGACGATTTCACATTTATATCCTATAGCTCTTACCCGCGGCATCACACGCGCACGTTTACTTTGGAACTTCTTTAACCTTTCTTTATAGGTACTTTATTAAAAAATCTCTACACAGGCAGACGGACCGCTAGTATTGTAATAAAAAATTACATATTCATAATATTTTATTTAACCTTCTTAGTCATTACAGTACTAAATTCGTACGAAATTTCATGCAAATATGTCCAAGGAATAAAAAGTTTCATACAAACTTTTATCACGTTTGCCTTTTATATATTAATATTATAACAAATTATAAAGATAATTACTTACAAATCAATACAAGAATAAATTTGCATATGTATATATTGAAATATTTAGTAAACAATATTGTTGTATAAAAGACAATTTATTGTTTTAGCTATTGTCCATGACTTTGTCAGAGTAGAATACATTTTTATCAATAAAAATATTATACAAAGAATAATATTTAACGATATATAATTTTCAAAATAATGTACCTCTCTCACCAAATTTCATTCGAATCAGTATTGTCGTTCACCCGTCAAAGTCACAAATATCTAAGCATCTAAATTTTGATCTATTTATATTTAAAAAAAAAAACAGACGAAAACACGAGCAAAGTCGCGTAAGGAAAGCTAGTATAGTTTTATGAGAGGTAATCTAATTTCCTCTGACTTCATCTGCATAGTTGTTAATTTACATAATCATGAATGCATGATATATTTCTTACATATTACAAGATAAACAGTGTCTTGTACAACTGATTTGTTTTGTGAAATCCCGTTTTAAATTACTTTTCTTTTAATTATTGTTCTGGTTCTATATATAGTAACGTAATGGATAGGTACATACTACAAAGCATTAGATTAGGTTTGAGTTGGTATGTAGGCGCATAAGCTGTTCCTTTCAAATAAACAGCATAGTGCATACATAAGACAGATCTTTTAACCTAAACTCTATCATGCGATTTTAAATCGTCCAAAGATGTAATAGGAAAGGGATAAATGATTTAACCGGTTTCTGAGACAAATTTGAGACAAACCTATTTATGTACCTAAGCATTATATTTTTACTTAAGTACTTTCGTTGTTGAGCAATTATTTTTGAGACGCGTGTCTCCGTACAAACACCGTCACATGACACTTCTAACCTACACGATTCTTTGTGGTACATACCCTCTATGATGAGGAGTTGTTTTCTCTATTTTCGAGAAATTTTCATCAAAATATATTTCCTCCCAAACATAAATATCTATATTTCTAGATATTTTGGTGTAGCGACGTGGCGTGTTATACATTTTATACTTAATAAAACTTATTAGATACTTATAATAAAGTGAACTCATTCGAGGTCATGTACTTACAGTTTCTTATTTATTGCTCTTTGCTACGAACCGGCTTTAGATGGGATTTTGGTATACTCTGTGGAAGGTATTTTCTCTGCGAAGCCACAAGACGGAGGAATCGCTTTGATTGAGAGCCAAACGTGTGTTTGCTCGCAATTTATTGAACCCTAGTGAGATATTTATAGATGTTCTTTTACGTTAAATCACCTCTGGATAGACGGCTAGTAGTATATACTTGTGTAGTTTTTCACCCAGCGCAGCTTTTTTCTTTTTAGCGTTCCGCACACGTCGTAGTTGTCGTGATAGCCATGTTGCCGCTTCTTGTTTAGAAGGTGTTGGTTCGGATTCCGGGAAGACAAGCATATTATACAAATGATAAGTGGGTGTGAGTTTTCGGCTTTAAGTACTTAATAATTATTAAACTTAAAAGAGCACGTTAAGCTGTCAGTCGTGGTTGCTATCATTAGATGGCAGTCGTGAAAATCCACCAACCCGCACTGGAACAGCATGGTGGATTGAGCTCCAAGCACTTTCATCCCGAGGGTAGGTCTACAGTGGGCATAATTGGCTGGTAAGGTATGGTATGGTTCCATACATCTGACATGAAAAGCGAAACCCTTATAGGTTTACTCTGGTGTTTGTCCATTCATCTGTCACGGCCGTTTTCTCTGATTCAACTGAAAGAAATAGTTGTAATAGTTGTATTGTAGTTGTACACAAACAAAGCTGTGTGAATCAATACTTACTGAACTAAAAATGAGTACCTACTGTGAAAAATACAAATGTTTTTTTTTTTGTTAGTATTAAGATGCATGGTTTAAATGATATTATTGAAATTGTAAAAAATAAACCAATCCCCCCTTCAAATCTTAAAAACTACCAAACCAAAATTTTTGTAAAATAATACTATATAAAGGGCTTCATTTATGTTGTACAAGAAAATTTAAACCATAAACGTATTTTTATTTTTCTAAAATAAAAAAAAAATACGTAACGTATGTAGGGCTTACTTGTATTGCACAAGAAAACATAAACGACAATTTTTTATAGCTTATTTTTCGATAGCAGAAATTTTTTAGTATACCAGCACGGAGAACATTCTGTTATAGTTTAGTGCACCAGGATTGCTTTGTCATGATTGAAGTCGTATTTCTGCCTTTGTTTTGTGCGGAACTGAATCGTAGTTGATTTTAAAGAAAATATCTTTTAAGTTGTAATAGCTTTACTATACAATAGTTGCAAAATCGATGAGTATTGAGCTATAGATAATAATATTACATGGAATAAAATTAACAATAATAATTTTGATAAAAAAAGTAGGAGGTTAATAAATAATTTGTTCTTGGAATTATAAGTTCAATGAGAAATGTCGATGTCTTCTCCCTTTCTTATAATTATCTAGGGACTCAATAAACATCAATAAAAAAGACGATGGGATTTAATTTTTTTTTTTTTGCAACTGAGCAATTATTATCATTAAAAGTATCACAATATAGATACACAAAAAGTATACAATATATTCGTGAATTTATAGTGCTTTTAATAAAATATATCGATGACAACCACGATAATACAATTAAACTGGCTTTTCGCCCGCGGCTTCGCTCGCAGGAACTACATAGTTGTACCAGGACCACTTTTTCCTAGAAAAAAAAATGGCCTAGTTACTCTTTAGCTTATAAACTATATCTATACAAAAACTCATGTCGGTCCCGGTACAACTGTGTAGTTTACGCGAGTGGAGCCGCGGGCGCAAAGCTAGTTTGAAAATGAAATATAGCCTATTTTACTCGTTGATAACGTATGTTTATAGCGGTGAAAGAATTTTTAAAATCTGTTTACAACTGTGGTGTTCACGCGAACGAAGCCGTGGACGGAAAGCTAGTATCTTTATAAATTATGGCCTATGTGTTATTCTGAGGTATAAGCTATATTATTGTAACGGGTCATTAAAACCCATTCAGTAGTTTTTGCGTGAAAGAGCAACGTAACAAACATCCATACATCCATACTTATTATACAAACCGTATTATACAAACTTTCGCATTTATAATGTATAATTATAATATTGTGATAGTATTGTGGCTGCCATTGTTATATTTTACTAATAATTATAATAATCGTTTGAAATCCACAAAAGGTCTCACAAAACAAATATTTTACATAATAATAACAGTAAAAAATAAACAAATATGAAGCAAATTCAGATTGTGTCAGCAGTATAATACCTACCTACGCGGGTGACGCTGTTTTTCAGTGTGCCTTCGCCAAAATAATTCATATCATAAAAAAAATTAACCTAACTTAGATAACTGTATGTTACTTAAATATTGTTTTTATATAAAATACCGGTCACCTACTTATCAAAGTACAAGAGGACAGGCTCTCGTGGCTAACCGAATATATAAAGGTAGAATTTAATTGTTCTAAATTGACCCGGCCGCCCACGCTACCTAACGCATGTCGCGTGATGAGGGTCAAATGGACCCATGGACATATTTGTGTGCCTAGGACTGCATTTTCTGATAGGTGTGAAGTTTTCGCTCAAAACTTATATTTTCGGATAAATATTTTATTTGGCGGAACTAAGATATAAAAAAATATTGTAAAGCCAAATTTTCTAAAAAAAGCTAAAGAATGTCATAGAATTTACTTATAGAAAGAACAGCAGCCCAGTGTTATTGACCTAAAACGCTGTGCCGTGCCTTAGGTATGTGCGCGGTGCGAAGGGAGGTAGATCTACTCTGTCAGTCTGTCGTCAACGCTTAGGATCTGCCACAGGATCTGCTTTCCCTCCTCACCGCGCACATGCCTAGGGCGCGGCACAGCGGTTCCGGTCAAACTATAGTCACAGCGATTTTTAAATTTAAAGCATTCTTTATACATAATATAAACAAAGTGATAATAATATAACGCCTACATCACAACAACGTCTAGAACCCAAACTAAGCATTAGCTTGTGTTTTGGGTACCAAGCGAAGACAACACATACGTATAACAACAACCAAGACCCAGTACCAGTATCAAAATTCATCATATAAATGCTGACCCGACCTAGGATTCGAATCTAGGACCTCCAGCTTCGTAGGCAGGGTCGCTACCCACTAGGTTAAGCGGTCGTCAGTAATCGTCAGTAATATATACATACTTTTTCTACACCCAGACACGGAATATTTAAATAATATTGACATTTAATAATATCGATTTATAATATCGATATTTCTTATTGAGTATTACGTTTGTTCACCGAGATGATAAGAGTAAGTATATAATTTTTTCGAGACCGAATCTTCATGTTAAGATGATTTGTATTTGTTTATTCATTTATGTACCACGTTCTAAGGTTTAGTAAGTATAATCCATATTAGCCCATTATGCCCCAATGCAAAGCTAAGACTTTTCCCGGGATGAGAATGCTTGATTTCCCGGGATGAGGAGCTTAATCCAACACACCATTCCAGTACGGGTTAGTGGATATTAACGACTGCCATCTGTTGATGGCAACCGAGACCGATGGCTGAACGTGCTCTCCGAGCATGCCGGTTTCTGGGATTCAGATTGCAACCTTCTAAACAAAAAGCGGGCTCATCACCAATCGGCTATCACCACACGACATAGTGAGTATAATAACAAATTGAATTTATTAGTTAACAAATTACGATCGAGATTCACTCTATAGTTTACAGTATTCGTAGATGGAGTGATATCTTAACCCCTCTCTCGAAAAATTAACAACGAAGATTTTATGGTAATCGACGTTTACGCGTCCACTATTAAAGAGTATAATATTTCTTCGTTACTAGGTGGATGTATTAACTCATAGAAATTCTAAATGATTTTCTCAGCGGTTCGAAATATAAAAATAAGTGAGTCGGCAAGAAACTACATAAACTTTTAATACGTGTAATCCTATCGTATTACTTCGTTTCACAAACTCCTTTTATATTTTCGTTTAAATGAAACTATTTTATAGTGTGTCTCTTCGAAAAATGTTTTAGGAGTCGTGTATTTAATTACTGTTTCAATTGAAATACAGTTTAATAGTCTCCGTGCGACTGTGAACCGGATACAATTGTGAGACCGAAATTATTGGCTCTCGGGGAGTTGTCAAAGGGACGCTATCATCGTGGCGAAGCTTTGAACTTAGAATCGCGCGATATTAACTAAGATACCTATATACAGAGGATGTCCTAGAAATCAACGTAAAAACCAGAAACGGGAGATGAGAAAAGTGGCGACAGTCAGAAAATAAAAAAAAAATGTTTTAGTCATGCATATATATAAAATTATTGGTACCAAAAAAAATCGCTAAAACTAACACTGTGATGATTTGAGACAGTTATATTTTATAATATATATCAATATAATATTTTAATTTTAGACTGTAATTTACGGAAAGCTTATTCAGGGTTACATCGCAAAAAAACTAAGTAAAGATTTGCAGTCACAATACTTGAAAAATCATCACTTCACATCACTTCATCAGCCCATTTTTACCCCACTGCAGGGGCTTAGGCGTCCCCCAGGGTGAGGGAGGGCTTGGAGCTTGAATCCACCATGCTGCTCCACTACGGATTGGGGATTGTAACTACTGGCAACTATTGACAGCACCCGGGACCGACTGCCTAACGTGCTCTCCGAGGCACGGAGTCAGTGATAGTAATGCACTTAAGTCAGAAAAACTCATTGGTACACACCCGGATTGCAACCATGGCCCTATGGCCTTATAAATTTGAGACAGGTTCGTTGCGCTTTAGGCTATCACGACATTAATATATACATAAATAAATGTCATTTCATAGTGTCGGTTTTCACGATTTATTTTTTGGTACCTATAAGGTTAAAAGTGCATGAGTAAGGTTTTTTTAATAACTTTCTGATAACTATCACCACTTGCCTCTTCACCTGGTTCCGGCTTAACGTTGATTTCTGGAACAACCGATATGTATATAGTACACATATAACTTAGCATTCGTTTGTCTTGTTAATTAAACTCTTAAAAACCTAACAAATTGAAACCAATTCAAAAGGGTGATATAATAAATTAAGTAATGATTGAAAAAATTTTCAAAAAAAATTATCTCATTAAGCTCTTGAAGCTACTAGTATCTTTAAGAACTAAAGTAGAAGGCAAAGATAATTATAGGAAATTGTTTAAAATATGTAAAATTCTTTCGGATTTAAAATTAAATTTCTTTTCCTATTAAATCAGCATACATTATCTGTTATGAGGTCAGTGTTAACCGGTAAACAGATATTCCATGTAATTACAACGGAAAGAAATAACAAAAGTTGAAAACTTTAGAAAGGAGTGTTAATGTTTAAATAAAAAAATTGTAATGTAATGTATTAAAGAATAATAATTAATTTATTAATTTAAGTTTGACATACTTATGTTATAATTTAACTAGTTTTAGACGCATATCAAATTGAAATCTAATTTAATAAACCAAATATAATTTAGAAAGTATAGCTGGTCTATGGTCTTATTATCACGAAACTTTCACTTTCAATCAGCTTTTAAATGGCACTTGCAAAATATAATGGTCAAAGGGAACCTACATTTGTATTAAATAATAAAAATAGAGATATTTTTCAAAAATTTCTGGATCGATATTACCTAATGCGCTTTTTTGTTTTATACAGGTACTGATTCAGAGTAGGTTTTTACAGTACTTCTGTTACGGTTTAAAACTGTGAGGGAAATAAACTTTGTAAAACACTTATTTGATTATTTCGCTCGTTTTAGATAAGCAAACTTTTTACTATTCTTTTACTTCATTTTATTGTGAGTTCAAAATTTTTTTTTTACTTACATACTTTATATACGAGTATACGTACGTACGAATATATGTAGAGACAGACATATTTTACATATATTTTATAGTTCTTTTAAATTTAGCTTGAATTTAAACAGATTCTTATTCGTACACTTTCTATTTTCTTTTTTGGTATTTTCGTCTTCTTAAATAATTTTCTGTCTTTTATTCAAACGGCCTGGTCACTTTAATCCTTGTAATAGACATGGCAAAAAAGATGCTCGATTCTTTAATAATGTAACTAGGCTATGCAGGCCAATTTTCTAATTATATTTTTTTGTCTAACAATAGTTTTAAATAAACATATTTTCCACCAATTAAAAAATGGTGAAACGTTTTGCGGAACTTCAATCCATACAACGAATGCTGATCTTTTTTCAGTCACATTTTTTAAATTATATCTCTGCCTCGACGGCGTTCTCCTCAATGATAGTGTATTTTATTATGACAAAGGCGTCGTCGCGTCGCGTGAAATTTTAATGAAAATCCTCTTAGTTTAGCCTGCGGGCGCCCATCTGCATATTTTCGAGGCAGATCGAGCAGTTGCATTTAAAATGCTGCTTGAAGTCGAATATTTTTCCATATCCTTTTTTGATTAAAAATGTTGAGCGAAAAGAATACTAATGTGAATCCAGCGAAAAAAGCCTCTTGACATTTTGGAAAATTGAAGCTTTTCAAGAATATTTCAGAATGTCGTATTTAAAAACGGTGAAGTGCGTGTCGAACTCACACAGGAAGGGTTCCATACCACCGCATAATATAAAAAAACACGTTTCTTATATGGGGACCCCGTTTAATTTTAATTTAATTTTACTTTCGTTGTTTGTTGTTATAGCGGTCGTAGTAGTACACGCTTCATGGAAATTTCAAGACCGACAGATGGATGGATGAATAGGCAGCGGAGCTTAAGCAATAGGTGGTACGGAACCCTAAAAAAGTAAGATCAGCGTTAATTCTCTGTTTGTCCGTCATAATAGAGCAAAGCCGGATAGACAAGCCACAATAAATACCTACATTATGAAACTACTAATCAGGATTTAGAGTTTGATAAAAATATTTATTAAAATACTCCAGATAGTCTACATTTTCATTAAAAAGTATTCAAATTCATCGTATCTACAGTAAATTTTTTTAGTAAATGCTCATTCAAAACACAGACCAAATATCCAAGAACATATCCACATTAAATCAAAACAATAGTACTATGTTCTTCTATAATAATACAGTTATCATCTAGTATAATAGTGAAATAACTGCAGAACAAAAGCTCGCGGGTTCGATTTCCTCCGGAGCCAATGTTTGTGTGCATAAATATATTTACTTGTTTCGTACCCGGGTATAAAATATATATTATAAACAATATTTAATGTCAGTTGCCTAGTGCCCATAATACAAACATAATACTTTCTTGCTTTGGTTCTACTGGGACTAGATGGTGCTGTGTGGGATTTCACAGATATTGTTATTATTATAACAATAAATCTTATCGTAATACTCAAAATCACTTACTCCCATCAAAAAGAAGTATCTAATAAAGTTTAAATATCCCCTTTTTTATTCCCTATAAAAAGGGTACACTGTAACTTCAATCGTTCTTCGATTTGAACGTTAAAGCCGGTTAAATACAGATATAAAAGTGAGTACCTCGAATAGACGTAGCAAAGCGTCATCGCGTCGCTAGCAATGGAACAATAAAGTTGAACAGTGATGTGCAACGGGATTAGATGTGGATGAGATCGTTCTGTTCACAGGAATTGCTACGCCGCGATTACAACTGCCAAAGAACGCTGTATATGAGTCTGTGGATGTGGTATTTTTACATTGGAAATGTTTCAGTGACGTTTAAATATTAAAATCTACAAGTGTGTAACTGGGTCTCAATGTCAATAAAAAATTGACTTTGACTCCTTGTTGTCAAGGCTATCAAAGCAACACAGTTGTATGGTAATAACCAACAATCAAAGCAACACAGTTGTATACCTGGGACATCCTACATAACGGCATTCAGTCCCAAACTTAGCAAAAATTGTATTACCCTAATATTGTATTAGGGTACTAGACAACTGATATACATACATAAATATTTATTATAATAATTACTTAAATACATATTTTACATCCAGACAGGGAAAAAATAAACATGTTCATACACACAAATATTTGTCCAGGGCGGGAATCGAATCCGCGACCTTTGGTTCTGCAGTTAGGGAATCTAACCACTCGGCGAATTGGACAGTCAATTCTTCTATCCATTCATTTTAATCGTACAAATTATTCTGAATCTCCATGACTACTAAGTGTACTTTGACTAAGGTAGAGTTCCAAATTCCAAAAGTATCGCGTCCACCCGTTTTACTACCTCATGTCTTGTCTATCGACTCGTTAGAGTTTAGCGCCAAGGTCCAATAAATATCTACCCTCGAGAAAATTTCGGGCATTTTATGAGTCGGACGTAACCCGTAACTAGGAATGTGGCGTGGAAGGAAAATCGTTAACGTGCCTAGTTTTACGAGCGTTAGCCGATTACGTAGTTAATCTTCAAACGACACAAAAGCGACAAAAAGGCTCCGTCGCGCGTCGTCTTTATTTGTCAATGTATTTCATGACCTATTTTTTTCTATTTGTACAGGTTGCGCTCATAAGTAAAATCGTTTTTCAACACAGAACATCTAATAGGCTACAAATATGAAGGAAGAGTGTATCTGCATTCATAATGAACAGATATATACTATATGAACAACGGTTATGGAATAAAATTCCAAAATTACAATTTATTTAACCAATTTTATCGATTTTTAATTGTTTTAATAATGTTCTCACAAATTAAAATCTAACATATATCATTTCGTGTGCACAAACGGACGGACGAAACATAGTTATTTTTTAAAGTCCCATATCGGTTTTGCCTTTGTATGAAGGTTTATTAATTTTTTTATAAATTTTTATAACAAGAAAATGAAATATTAATATATTTCTTTTGTATAAACTGCATTGTCAATATGAGAGATCAATGATAAACTATAAAGTATTCCTTATCGCTGACATACCTTGCTTACATGAAACACGCCGAAAACGAAACCGAAACCTTCGAAGCCGTTCCAGGCTTAAAAGCAAGAAACGTTACCTCTAAAGTTATGTCATATCCGTCTGAACTTCCGCCTGTCTGTTCGTATGTCTACCTGTCACACCCTTCTATTTTCTACTCCCAAAGACAGGTAAATAAAGTTTTGTTTATTTATTGCTAGGCAGAGTCGATATTTTATTAAATTAAACTTTAAAGTCACTATTGACGGACCGTGATTCATTCTTTTTAGGGTTCAAATGGTACCAACGGGAACTCTATTACTAATGCTCAGCTGTCCGTCCTTCCGTCCATCTGTCATAGGGCTGTATCGTAGATGCTAAAAATTTTCAGTGTTATTACTTTGAGCGCTATAACAGCAAATACGAAAAAATAAACTAAAGTCAAGAATCAAAGGAAGTCCCAATACAAGAAACGTGTTTTTTTCGACGTTTTTGACAATTGGTGGTTATGAGATCGTTGTTTGTACTTAAAATTTTCATGTACAAACTAAGGCCGATATAAAAACAAATAATAAAATAGAAATAAAGTAAAAAGTTAAAAGGATCCCCATATAATAAACGTGTTTTTGTATTTTGTACGGTGGCACGGAACCCTTTGAGTGGGAATTCGACTCGCATTTGGCCGGTTTTTTTGTGTTTGAACGTTATTGGAATTGTTTTGCTAAAGAGTATACCTCTATAATCATTGCATTTTATAGAAGTAGAGTGAATTAAGTGACTTCTAAATAAAGGCTTCGACACTACGTTAAAGGTGAGGAAAAAAAAACTATTTCCATTTTTTTTATTTATAAATTTATTATAACAACATTTATATATATTATAACACTAAAGCTCATGAATAGATACTAAACAAAAAAAAAGAAAGTCCGTTGACAAACAGAGGAGAAAAAATACCCTGTTTTGTCTTTGCCTGTTAATACAGTATATTGTACATAGATAACAATAACATTCTATTTATTCTATTTCTGAAGAATGCTAGATTAAATTTGTTTCGCAATAAAAAGTTGTAAAGCTCAGTAAAGTGCAAAGATTTACCGTGCGTTTTAATGAGCGTCCTATATAAATAGAACGGAATCGTTAAACATGTACAAAATCAGTTCTTTTACCAATATTTACCTCGATTAATTTACCGAAGATATGCGTGCCAATCAGCCATTTGCGATCGGTAGGTGTATCCCAATACATTTTTTGGCGAATCTGAGAACGTACATAAAAACTGCGCAAACTAAGCCCGTAATGTAACGACAGCATAACACGCGAATAGATTATTTGGTCCGTGTTCTACAATAACTGATGCTTTTTATATTGACGTTCATTATCCATGATTTGATATAATAAATCTTTGAGGGTTTTTTTTTGCAACTCTATGGTTTGTCAAATACCTTGGTATTTTATTTATATGCATTGAGAATCATCAAAGTTGTACATGGTTCGTAAATTTTTAAAGTTATGTGCCGAAATTCTATAGCTGTAGTAGGAACTCTCTGTCACATTGTATTTATTTGTTTATGTTTGAATGAAATTAGTAAGTTTGTTACGGTGCTACTTGTGAGTCAGTTGGCAGTTGTACCAAATGGTAGTAAAAGATGGTCATCTTTTACTACCATTTGGTACAACTGCAATGTTTCTATATAAATAAAACATCGACATCGATGGCAAAACCCATCCCCAAAATATTATGCCGTAGAAGTAATAAACATTGGTTTCAAAATACATCTCGAGACACGATATTAAATCGGCGCGCTATTTCGATCCTGGTTTGCGGCGGGCATACTAATTTTGGTATTTTATGGGCGTTGAAGGGCGAAATTACTAAGATCGCTAACGAGAGAGACGTCCAACGTCCCGACTTAGAATAATTACACCAAAGCAAAGTACACGCTTTGAATAATTTTTCGTAAATTTGTTAGAAAATCGAACTGAGATAAACGAAGTAAATTCACGATAAACGTATCTATATTTATATTGTTACCATATTGTTACACCTAAGAGGTGCTGTGTATGATCCGTAAAACTCATGGCAAGTTCTTAACATGTTTATTTGGCTAAATAACAATTCATAAATGAATTCTGTAAAATCCATACGTGACTCTGACAACTTCTTCATTCTTTCTCTAAACTCTACCTTCACTATATAGGTATCACCCGATTGATACATCGAATATCACTGGCATGATGGTGACAATGCGTCGCTTTTTATATTCAAAGGTTTGGAGAGTCTAGCGCCTTTCAGAATTATCGAAAGTTTTCAATCAATGATTATATCAAATAGTCGCTTAATATTCTAACAAAATAATGAAAGAGACTTTAATTGTGTAAATTGTTAAAGAAAAAAAAACACTTATTTAAAGTCGTCAGGGATCGCTAAGTAACTTTACTACCTCAGTTTCTAATTTTAGTATTATGTCACGTCACAACATATGGATGCTTAATTATAAGGTTACTTAGCGGTCCCCGACGTCTTTGAGGATTCAAAATCATTTAAAAACTAGAACGCCTGTAATTTTCTTTTTTGGGCTTTTCAACAAATTTTTATTTACTGTTTTTGAAACTTTATGAAACACATAACTTCAGAATTGATGATTTTTTTTATTAAAAAAAAGGTATAGTAAAAATATTGTTTATTCTACAATCATCTTGATTTAACCAGCTTTCAACGAGAAAGAAACTACATGGAAGTCAATTCATCCATGAATGGGTATACAAAAAATCCAAGTGGGGGGGGCCTGGGCTAAGTTTGTTATATTGTAACGTTTTATTGTATCAATAAAACATTTTGTATTGTTTTATTTTATATTACAGAACCCTTGAAATCTAAAATTCGTTTGCCAATTTTTTCGTACTGTTGATATAAGCTGTATTTATAACTTGCCAATTTTTCGATACAAATTTGAAGTTACCGAACGAGACAATATACAAACATCCCAGCCTCGGGCTTTCGCTGCCGAAAATAACTTTGCACAATGTTGTATTAAAATATCGGTGTTTGCATTTCTCACAGATGTTTATTACGCGGTGCTTGAATGATTAAAATTGGTCTTTTAATATCAACAAAGTTGCTGGAATTTTTTCACAAAGTCGAGCTTTTACATTTTTTGCTGTTATATTAATGGGGATTCATTCTGAGAGCTTATAAGGAAATAATGTAAGCATAGAGCAAAGAAATTTGATAGCAGCGTTGGTAATAGAAATTAAATTTTCCTTGTCCGGTAATGTTGTACATTATTTATTCATTAAATGAGACGTTTACATTATTTCTATATTTTTATTTCGATTACGTCATCAGTCCAATATGAGTAGGATAATATATTGTAATTTAATTATTATAAATTTAAATTTACTAAAAACAAAAGCTTGAACTAAATTAGAATCTTATTAAAAACAAAACACACGGTATCCGGCAATATTTTAGTTGCGCACTATTTTTGTTTGAAGCTAATATTAGTGCACAAAATTAAAATTCGGGCGTATAAAAATTGCTTAAAACTTCGACTTTACCGTAACTAGTTATGTACTACAAAATCTTTTGAAGAGTAGACGACGAATATTAAAATTTTATGGAATGGTTCTGGGAGGTGCGAGAACGTTCTTACCTATGAATATAATAAGAAGTTTTTATACTCGTGGGATATATTGAGTACTAAATTTCTTTCACGCAACAACCATTATATCTCTTATTTTCAATACAGCGACATTCCCGTATGGACTAATATTTTTTTACGTTTATGATGTAATAACGTTATATTATTCTATGATAAATTTATTATATTGATGTTAATTTGATCGGAATCTGTTTAACGATCCTTGAGTTAAAATAGATCTACATACGCAAACATACCTCGCTTCTGAGAATCGCTTCAAATGTGATAAATAATGTATTCACATATATTTGCTATGCGAACATCATTAATGATAATTTATCGAAACTTGGCAATCAATAATTTTGTTTCCGAAACTACGAAAATAAGCAACATGACTGAAGTTAAGTGTACAAAATCTTCTATGCGGGGATCCGAAAATTCTGATGGTAATGTTCAACATTAGGAAACAGGAGAAACAAACCCAAGGTCTTGAATGAGGATCGACTAGCTTCCTATCTGAGAGTGCGCTTTGTAAATGTCGACATTTTACCATCACTAGTTTTGCACCAAACGCTAAGGTCAAAAAACAACTACAATAAATTTTATTTAATGGGAGCGTTCTGGAAAGCGCTGGAACAGTAAAAGACGTAATTCCGAAAAGAAGTATCTTTTGTCAGTCGAGAGTTGGAAAGTTAATGACAAACGGAGAAAAATAAACGAGTTGTCAGTGTCATAGTTACCCGTTGATTTCATGAGTAGATGTGGAGATTAGTCGGATCATGTCCATTTTAAGGGTTTGGATACCGGAATAAATGTTATAATGAGCAAACCATGTTTTCCAATGACGGACACACAGAACTTGGATCGTAACAAATATTCATATTGAATGCGTATATTATTAAAATTAATTAATTAATAATATTTGTGTGTTTATTGTTGCTTCATGCTAATACTTGGGGAAAGTTCTCCTAAAAGAACTTTTGAGCTCGACGAATTCCATATACCAGCTACCTACGTATATTTCTGTAACACAAAACGTACGCTGTTTTGAGGTTAAGAAGGCATTGCGTTGTTTTGAAACGTTAACTGGTTTCCTAATCTTACTTTAAGTGGAAAATAATTAGTAGAAAGTAATTGTAGAGGAATAGACAAGTATAATCGTGGAATTGCGATCTATGTATCTATAAACGTATATTATATGTATCTATTTTAGTTTTTAAAATTTGTATTTGAGGACATTTGTTATAAAAACATAAATATAATGGATACACACTTTTTGATAATTACGTCTCTTTATTTAAACTTGACTATAATATTTGATATCATTTACTACTTATTGCTAATGATTTTTTTAAAGTGTACTTTTTAAAAATTTTATGGGGTTATGAAACTTTTATAATTTTGTTGGTCCTACATTTTACATACAAACCTATGCTAAAAATCAACCTTAAACTATTTTAGATTGAATAAATACAAAGCAATATTTTTTCCTAAATGGTTTAATTCTTTTCTTTTTGTCTTTGTGGGGATGGTGGTGCATGTAGCGTTGGCCAATAAGAGCGTTTGGAAACCAGTAACGTGTCTAGAGAACGCATTGCCTTCGTAGCCTCAACACAGCTTATGTGTTGCTTTATAAAGTATACGTAGCTCGCATATACAATTTGACTGTCCAAAAGCTTTTTTAGCACAACGCCGTTCATGTGGTGGCATAAAGAAGCATTTGTAGACGCTCATCGTCCGTAAATCTGATTTGAAAGATCTGAATAAGTTAATATATTCCTTTATATTTTCGTTTTTTATAAATTTCGTTCTTTCATAAATTGACACCTTCTAGTATTGATTTAAAAATCAAATGTTGCAACAAACACAACAACTGGTGAGATTCGATGCGCTTCACCAAATCCTTGCAGGGGAATAAATATTTAGGCAATATTCAATTTAATTCTAATAAACATAGAGTATATTTTGAAACGCCCGAGATTTATTATTTAATGCGAGATTGAATGCAAATAGACTATTAACCATTATAAGATACTTCAGTACTAAGGGTGTTTATATAGTTAATTGTTTTTTTTTGTTTGTTGTTTAAAACCAAAATATATATTATACTTAAATTTTTATTGTAGTGTATAAAAATATTATTATTAACGTATATATCACAACAACGTCTAGGCTATCTAAACATTATCTTGTGTTTTTGGTACCAAGTGAAGACAACACATACATATAACAAACAAGACCCGGTACCAGTATCGATATTCATCATATAAATACTGACCCGACCTGGGATTCGAACCCGGGACCTCCAGCTTTGTAGGCAGGGTCGCTACCCACTAAGCTAAGCGGTCGTCATTATGATCCTTTACAGTTATTTTGTTTTGTTTTTCATGATTTGTATAAATGTGAAATTTGTATATAAGGAACAATTTCCCTCAATTCCCAAATGCGAAGTGTTTTTAAACACCTGATTCGTACAATTCAAATCAAATTGCTTTCGAGGTAAAATTTCCCTTTGAATTAGTAAATTTTCTTCTTCTCCCTCTGAAAAACCTTGAATTTATTAAAATTGACTTTACAAACGCGGGCAAAAGCTCAAATTGAATTATAGGTAGGTATATGCGTTGTATTTTGATTGGCGATACATAAAAAAAGGAATATTATTTATAAACAATCAATTCTCACTGGTGGGACAATTTTATGTTTAATATAACCGTGTTATAAACCTTGAAGATATGGCAATTTTTTTAAAATACGATAAACCTTAACCGACTCAGGTTTTGTCGTATCTTATTATTATTATATCACTGCATACTATAGAGCACTAGAATTTCTTCGGATTATTGAAAATTCTATGCGCGCTGACTGTACTGATACAAAGTTATTGTATGAATAAATAAATAACATTTTTTACAACATTTACTACATCATTAAACCTTTACATGTATCTAATATTAATAATATTCCTAGCACATCTTACACACAACCATCTTATTCCCAAACTAGCCAGAGCTTTTATTATGGGTACTAAAGAACTGGTATACATACTTAGGTAATTTTTTTTATGATACATATATAGTATATTTGACACCCAGCCAAGGAACAAATAGATATGTTCATGCACACACATATTTGTCCCGGAGGGCATCGAATATCCACCAACCCGCGCGGTGGATTAAGCTCCAAGCCCCTTTATTCAGAGGCCCCTAAGCTCCTGCAGTGGGATATTAATGGGCTCATGGTATGGTATCGCCATCGAACCCGCGACTGTCGGTTTTGCAGCAAGGTCTCCCTAAAAACTCAGCCAGTCAATCATATAGGTATTATCATTGTTTGAATTTTATAAAACAAGATAAACATAGTTTTTGGAATAAATGCGGGTCTCCATTTTGCAGTCACCGGTACACATGAGACAGTTTTTTTTATTTACCAATGTTCTTTGTTCGAAATAAATTTTCCGAACGATTGTCAATAAAGCGTGATCGTATCAAAGATTGAAAAAATCGATCACAAGGAGCCATACCGTTTGTTTGTTAGCTCGCCGCTTTTCGGTAGCTCCTAAAGTTATATCGTCCATCGAAACAAACTCAATAAGTTCTTTTATGTAAAGCCGCTTCGCCAATGTCGCGATTTACTTCTCGTGGTCGTACACTTTTGGAATATTAACACAATGGTAACGATATGGTAACATCAAACCTAATAGTAATAAATAATAAATATTTATATAAACTGACCGACTGGCCGAGTGGTTAGAGACCCTAACTGCGGAGCCAATGGTCGCGGGTTCGAATCCCACCCGGGACAAATATTTGTGTGCATGAACATGTCTATTTGTTCCGTGCCTGGGTGTCGAATATCTATATATGTATATATTATATGAAAAAGGGACATACTAGAAAAGGGTCAAGTCCAGAGTACCCGGAGTATCCGGAGTGTCCGGAGGGCGTGTATGAGAAGAGTGATGAGTGTTGATGAAGCGAAAGAAATATGCCAGGATCGCACTAAGTGGAAATCTGTAGTCTCTGCCTACCCCAATGGGAAGCAGGCGTGAGTATATGTATGTATTATATAAAAAAAGAATAATTAAGTATGTATATCAGTTGTCTAGTAACCCATAACACAAGCATAATACTTGCTCACTTTGGAACTAGATGGCACTGTGTCAGATGTCTTATTTATTATTATTATATTCTTTATTATAGGAGTACAAAATAAAAATAAAATACAATGTACCTACATACGCTTACAATAAGCGGCCTTATCACTAAGCAGTGGTCTTTTAAAGATAACCTTTAGGTGAGAAGAAGGTATTACTTCACCAAAATGACTTTTAGTTACACATACTTATGTTAGACGCAAAACAAGACCAGAGTACGCTCAAGTGTGCAGATTCTTCACAGTTTATTTGGGTCGTCAGTTGACATATCTCTATGTCAACTACCTGTTTTATTGGTCTCAATCTAGGATTATTACGTGCTACGGGAAGCAGGAATATTAAGAAGATATTGTTTATGCTGTAGAATTGTACTTATATTATCAGTTATATAACGAAAATACACATATAAACGATCATAGACGCCGAAGAAATTACGAATTTTTAAGAGGCATAGACGGCCGAGGTAAATGAAACCGGGCACAACCAATAATATAGTCAGCTATTATTTATATTTGCACGTTTTCGACGTTGGTTATCGACATATTTCCATAATTAGTTTTTTTCCCAGAAAATTCGGTAAAACCTTAGCTATTTATTTATTTATATTTATTATATATGTTATACATATAATTAGCGATAACTAATTAACGGAGAAAATATTCCAGGAAGCATCAACATGTTCGAAACGTTTTGCTTAGTTATTCTTGCATCTATGTATTATAAATCTCGAACAAAAAAGAAGTCATCATCATCATCATCAGCCCATTTTTACCCCACTGCAGGGGCTTAGGCCTCCCCCAGGGTGAGGAGGGGGTTCGAAGCTTAAGTTCACCACGCTGCTCCACTGCGGGTTGGGAACTGTAACGACCGCCATCTATTGACAGCGTCCGGGACCGACTGCTTAGCGTGCCCTCCGAAGCACGGTGTCAGTGATATTGTGTATTTAAGTCAGAAAAACTCATTGGTACACGCCCGGATTCGAACCATGGCCCTATGGGGCCTAATAAATTTGAGACAGGTTCGTTGCGCTCTGGGCTATCACGACACGACACGAAAAAAGAAGTAATTTTACAAAATTATGGTCGTTTAAAAGTTTTTGGCAAATGTGAAAATATTCTTTAACCTTTCCGAAAAAAAAAACGACTTTTTAATAATTTACATCGTGATAGGAATTAAAGTATTTTTTAACCGTTATGTCTTCGCTTGATGGTTTACGAAAAATAAGCCGCAATCGACATGCAAAATGTCAAAATTGAATTTTAAAGACGACTGTAAACGACGACGATAAAGAACTGTACAAAAAAATGAAATATTATAGTAATAAGTCCATTAAGGTGTGACTGAATGAAAATTGAGTGACCTCGAGGACAATGGCCATTCAAGTAAATAATAATGGTAAATATGATTTACGTGTAAATTAATTGGCGTGCTAAGCGACGACAGCGACAGGTAAACCTCACAGGGTTTTTGTTCGCTTGTGTTAAGTGCTAAAACTATGTACATATGTCCCATAAACAATCTAAAAAAAGGCAAGTCAAAAATAAATAAATCTCAATAAACAAAAAGAAATAGGTTGTTTTAGTGGGCGTTATACTGATTCTATTAGATACATATCACATTCTCAGATTATTTATCAAAAATGTTATTATATTCACGACAGCGAAAAACCCATGTGTTATGTTAATCCATCACCAAATGTGAACGTACAGTGACGGATCGGGGTACGGTACAAGCCAAATTGCTCAGTGAATATTTTTTTCTCAGGTCCGATCCCTAATTGTGAGTCTCGCAAAAGGGTTGAGTTTTTGTCGCCGCCGCTTCGACGTGATATGAATCGCTAACGTGATATAAACCTTACTTTTGCCGAATTGTAAGAAACTCCAAGACAACGATGTTTTTTTTTTTCGTGAATAAAATTTTGCGGAACGATCGTTGTGTTTGCGCAAGAGTCGAGTAAATCAGAGTAAAAAAACTGATGGCTAAGATTGAAGGGAGCGATGTTTGTGCATGAAAGATATAGTCGGAAAATACACAAAACATATTTTGTCATTGAAAATGACTATCATATCCATTTCACGGGAGACGCATTTTTGGCCATAACTCCGAGGGTATGGAGTCTAGCTAAGATTTTAAGGTTTTAAAAGATTAAGAATTTAGTTGTGCATTGTACGACATAAAAATTTTGGAAATCGGTTAAGTAGTTTTTGAAAAAATTGGAAAATGTAAAAAAATCGGGATTTTTTCGGAATTTTTTTTACTAAATCCAAAATATTTCAAGAACGGGGACCGATATCGAAAATTAAAAAATATCTCGGCCATTAACCTAGCTACGATTTGAGACCAAGTTTTTGGAAATCGGTTGGTAATTGTAAGAGAAATTATTTCCGAAAGATAAGATTTTTTGGTCGATCGCTGGTGTTTGCGGATATAAGTTACTATATTTCAGAAGGTATTCGTCGGATCGCTTCAAAGTGTTATACCAAAGGTTATAAGGCGTCGGTAGCTATAGTTTGAGACCAAAATCTTGGAAATCGGTTGGAAATCGAACAAGAAATTTGACATCACGTGTTAGATTTTATGGACGTTCGGGAACTTGTTAACATTACGGTCATCGCCTTTCGGCCTGTATTCGTTCGAATGCTTCATTATCGAGTTCAAAACGTTTAAGAATATCAGAGGCTGCAGTTTAAATCGTGGCAATGCCACGATTCCGTGGCAATGAAATAAAATAATCTGTGAAAATCGGATTTGAGTAGGTTCATTTTCAATGAAACCGATGGTTGCGGGGACTGCAAGATCTGTGGATTTTCTGTTTGTTTCTCAAATATTCACATAAGCGTTTTATATTTTCCTTTCTACATATATTTTTTTACATCTTTTCCCTTAATATTCAGAACTATAAACCAAACCAAAGATTCATTAAAACATAGTAGGTGGTTTTTTAATTACATATGTTCAAGCAAAAAAGCAAACACACAGACAAAACAAAAGTGTATTTTGGAATCAACTACAATAATTTTTTTTTAATGTTTATAGTGCATCTTGTACTGTGTTATAATTCTACAACAGAAGGAATAGATAAAAAACGAAAACGTCCGAACTTGCAGAGATATTTTTATCGATAGTAAGTCGATCACTTTGGTAAAGTTTGGAAAAGCTAATGTGCAGATTATTCAAGAATTAATCCAACGCCCATCATCTAGACGTCTACCAAACCGACGACCAGACACATGAAACTTCGACAAACTTTTATTGTTATTATTTTATTGTTATATTGTTATTATTATTTATTATTATTATTTTATTGTGACGTTATTTATATTTTCTTAAGTGTGGAAATACTTTGTGGGCTTTCAAGAAACGATATTTTTCAATTATGAAGTGGAGCGAAATAGTACTTATATGTGCTTCTGTTTGATGACAGTAGTATAAAGATTAGGTAGAGAGCGCAAGATTAAAAAATGAAACTTTCAAAATTTTATTAAAGATCGTGACAACAGTTACTTGTAGTGACAAAGTTTGATTCGTTAGCGGGTGAAGGGGGCTCACTTTTTTCATTTTTGAATTGTAAAGTTCAAAGAGTTCGATTTACATATTTATATTTTTCTTAGGAAAAATTGTTAAAATCTATTAGCAACTAATACTTTTTTCAAATTAAATTAAATTATTCAATGAGTTAATAATGCCTTAAAAAAGAAACCAAATTATACGCCTTAAAACCAAAATCCTCTACTAATCTTATATAAGCCAAATTCTAATCGTGATTCTAATAAAGCGTGAAGAGCTTACCAAACTAAACAAAAAGTTTTAGAAAAATAAGACAGGCGATTAAAAAAAATTTAATATGTTTTTCTCGGTAACCGTTAGTTTACACTGTCTGTTCACTTAAAATTTTTTGTTTAGTTTGGTAAGTTCTCCAAGCTCTATAAGTTTGGATTACGTTCAGCCGAACACTATGCAAGGCCGAAAGAGTTCAGTACATTTTTATCCTCTGTTTGTCAACCGATTTTCTTTTTTCTTCTTTGTTTAATAGCTATTGACGAGCTTTACTTTCATACAACTTTTTAGGTTTTTTACTACTTAGAATTCTATTATATTTATTATAAATATTTTCTACGCATTTCTACGTTATCATAACAATAAAAGAAACGAAGAGAAGAAGAAATACCAGCAACGAAACCAAAGATAAATTAATATTATACCAAAATAATACTAATTATATGGTGTCAATTTCCAAGAAAAAAACATTTTTTTTAAATGATATTAAAAATCTATTACAATGTGAAATAAAATACATATTAATACGAAAAGGGAAAACTTTGTACCAATTTTTGCAATTCGATTTGACTTACTATCGCCTAATTAAAGTAGGTTGTTCCAAAAAAGTTCATAAGGTCAAATTTTGACCACTGGGCGACCACCAGTAGTAAATAATGGTTCCCATCTTTCACATTGTTCGCTTTATTTGGTAACCTATTTTCAGGGCAAGCGCATGGGCATCGGCAACATACAGTCGGACCACGTTTTTAATTGGACGCCGCTGCGGATGATTACTGTCACAATAAACACTACATTATTTGAAAGTTTTTAGTTCTGTCTTAGTATTCTTTGAATTCAAAGGTTTTCAAGCGTTTGTTTTCTATATTATACTTATGAAAACAATACACGTGTTTGCTGTAGATGGATATAGTGGAAAAGTGACGCATAAACGCTGAAAATAAGAAAAAGTAATTTAAATATCGACAAGAATTCCATATAAAAATTACTTCTATTGTTATTTCAACTGTAATATCTCTATATATTATTTCACGAAAAATAAATAACACCATTAGATGCGTAACAAAATTAATTAGCAAACAATAATTTAATTTAATATAATTAACTCCTAATTAATCGGCATTTTTTAGAAAACACCTTTAAATACATAAAAACAAGCGACAAACATTTCATTAAGTTATTGGTATCTTTTTTCTTTTGGGTGGTGCCGCGTAGGGTCTCTCCCTTTAATTTTACCAAGACCCGGGCCTTAATACATGATTAGATTTTCTAGATGTTACTTGACTAGATATTATTTTATTGACGCATCAGGTTGCTTTTAGTCATTTAATAAAATATTTTTAATTTTTAAATATATATTAAAAAATAATTTTTACATTAAAAGATTAGAGTTTAGCTGTAATAGTTTTTGTATGTTTATCGGCTTGAATTTCAGTGCCAAATTTTTTAAAGACGTTATAATAAAATTATAATATATTTATTTATAATATAAAATATATGTGAACACTGGTTTCGTCCGCGACTAGATCCTGAGATATAGTTGACTTGGCAATATCGTAATCTTAATGTCATTATGAACACATGAGTTATATGTTAGGTTAGCTATATAATAATATATAAATATACACAGTTTAACAAACATCTTTGTCACTTTGTTACAGATATTATGTACCTTTAGCGAAAATATACCCTCTTTATATTTCTTTGTAAACCTACATACACATACGCTATCGCAAGTAGAAATCCTTCAAAAGCTTTTCACGACCCAAATTCTACGGTACATATACCATTTAGTCACGACCTCTCGAAAACCTCTCCCAACACTCGGTTATTCGGACGTTAAACATCGATATCCATTCAATAGATTTTCGAAGATATTTGTCAATGAAAAGTGCGCGTTTCTTACACTTATATAGTTAAAGTAGCGGTGTTCTTTGACGCGTGTACACAAAGAAGTGAACCTTCAGTAGCACCGCCCCATCCTAATTGATTGCATAACTATTGAAATCTGAACTAGAGAATCCCATTCACGTCGCATGTAAGAATTTGACACGCGGTGACAAATCTGCCGGGAGTTATGCTCGTCGCGTCTCCACAATGCGCCGTTTAATGTCTATTATATTTTTGTAATATTATGCGATTTGCTATAAACGATTTTTTTACGTTTAAGCTTTTAGGGGTGCGTAGAGTTTCAACCTAATTTGCCTATTGCTGCGGGCCAAGTACAAACATACCTAAGAACAAATACCAGTATTGATCCACTCGTTAAAATAAAATAAAAATGTTACGCGAAAATACGGAGTAGCTCAAAAGTCCAATAAACGCGGAACGATAATCTAAAATTGAGTAGTGGCTATACTTTACCATAGATCGCGATACACTAATTATTATTCTTTACAACAGATGGCGCTGTTAATAGAGCTGTCTTGACTAAACCTTAAGTATTCAATTTTCAATAAAAATTGGTAGCTTTCAAACACGTCATATTTTAGAAAAATACGTATTGCTCGAAATAAAAACATTCTAATGTAACATATGAAGATAGTGCTACATGTATATGTTTTAATACAAGTATATGATGTCTTATAAAAGGCCGCTTTCTTGAATTAGAAAAATCTTAAGTGAACTTCCAGTATTTAAAATTTTGTCTATATTACTGTTGTTTGAGTAAGTTATAAAACTTTTCTTCACAGTAATTCAAATATGACCTTAAATGTATTTTACATTAAATTTAATTACCTTAAAGTTTAGAATAATTGTTGCTAGTTCCTATATTCATGTCAGAATCAGTTTACTAAATATTTAGCAAAAAATTGCTTGAGAAAAAATTTCTTTTTTGATTGATATAAATTTATGTATCGTATACTATCAACCACATCTGAAAGAATAAATGACTATACAGCTTTTTAAAATAAATAAAACATATTATTACAACAAAGGCAGGATTTCAAGATTTCCTTCAACCGGCTAAAATACTCCAAGATCTCTACATTTAACTCCGATAGCTTATAATAACACTTAGTATTTTTAGCACGGAACTAAACCTACCCACGGAACCCTAATCTGGTTCCAGTTTCAATGTTAACCGTCGAACAGTCGCCGTAAAGTCAGACACAATGTCGCCATTGTCGGGTCTTAAGAGTCGATCCTTTTGTGCCGAGATCGCCGTATTATGCTAAGGAGTTGTACCAAAATGAGATACCGAAAAAATCTACGACCCTGCAATATTGGATTGAACTCTTGTTATTGTGAGAATATTGTATTGTTTATCCGAATGATGTTTGGATTGTACTCCAGTTATAGTCGATTCGAAAATATAATGCACATCGCAAAAGAAATATCCACTAATTTCATATTGTTGAGGTACATATAACAAGAAAAACTATTAGATTAACGACTGGTCACACAGTTTATTTATTGTTTATTTGAACCTTAGTTTAGTTTTAACTACGTTGTTATCGTTCGACTGTTCCTTAAAATTATAGATATTATAGCTTGTAAATGGCGTCCTTTACATAATATGTAATGTATTCGTATAAAATTTACTTTTATTACGTTATTGGTTTGATATCTTCAAGTTATTATTATCGGCAGAACGCCCTCGTTGGTACTAAAGGCAACTAAACACGTAGCTATTTCCAAGAGTTCAAGAGCCAAGTGAAGTGGGTATCTAGGAGCTTACTAAACGTGCTTTTATTGCGGCAAAAGCGCTTATCAAGCTTTTTATGGTGTCTGCAGAAATGTGTCTCTGTTTCGAATTTATGTGTATTTCATACATATTAATATTTCGTATTCATCAATAATTCTATGCGAAACTGTGTTTGTTTTGTTTACGCCGTAGCGTAGTAACGAAACACCAAAATTGTTTGCACGCAAATAATTGAATGTACGGGGAGTAATTTAGGCTAACCACTTAATGTTTATCTTGGTCGAAGGTTCATATGGGATACAGTACTAATGAAGATACAAAATGACGTATAGGAGATGGAATAGCATAAAAAAGAATTATTAAAATGTGTGGAAACACATAACCTTCTAATTCATGTACATAGCATTCTTTACCCAAGAGAAATATGTAGTGAACAGCAAAGCTGGTACACATTTTAAGAGTAAGGTAAATTGGGTTTTTACCAAAAATATTAACATTTGGATATTTTTTAATGGAAACGTTGACAATCTGGAGTAATCTAGTATTTTATTTATTTATGTGTGGTTTTTCAAGAAATAATCAATTGTTAAAAATTTATAGGTTTATCATGTCACTACTATTAAATAAGGCTATGATGTCCTACGTATTCCAATTGTCTGTATAGCCGTCGACCGCTGCATGTATTAGTGACGTCACATTAATGTTTCACGTTTTCTTTTTATATCTCTGTTATTCCTAAAAAAATTTCATATTTTTGCTATTCCTATAAATACAAAATTTTTTGGGCCATGCTTCTAAATTTTGTAAACTGCCCATTGTACTAGTTAGAAAATTAGTATAGTTTATCTAGTAATAGTTTATCTGTATTAATATTATTAATTCCAAATTAACTCTGTCAGTCTGTTTAATTTAAATTTAGAAACAAATTTTTGTCTTTCAGTTTGTCTGTCCGTTTGCGGGATAATTATTTTCACGCTAAATTTAGTAGGTGGTCGTCCATTAATCACGTGATGTTTTTAGCATTCCCCTCCCCCACTGGTGATAAGTGGTAAGGTTTATGTCGAACCCCCTCCCCCCTTTCGAGCCTTACGTGATTAGTGCACGACACCTAAAATTTAGTACTAAAGTGTCGAAAGCGTGGAATAACGGTCAGGGTAAACTTATTCCGGAAAAATACATGGTTCCTGTGGGATATCTAACGAATTTTGATAAAATTTGGAATAGTAAGTACAGAGGTTTTTTAGGAAGTTAAGTTAAAAAATGTTCTAGAAACTCTTACAGCGTCCTGGAGCATTGCGTGCCTTTTAATTGTCCCGGTTCAATTGTGTAGATCACGCGCGCCAAGCCGCGGGCAGAAAGCTAGTTATAATATATTATGAAATCGATTTTATATTAGTATTATAAAGAAAGATAAAAACTGTCAAGACGCCAAACACTCGGCTACCGGCTCCCAAAAAAATCTATTCATGAATCACAAAACGGCATCTGCTTGTTATATTCAGTATCAAATTTGCCATGTCATTGGGGTCCGAATAGGCTCTCTACATAATTTTGTATTTATATCGACTACAATTCACGATAGGTCCCTCCCACAGCAATAAATTTCAATCGGGGGTGCTAAAGTATAGTTTTTTTTTTTGGGTTTTGCGGAAATTTTACGCGCCAGAACAAACCTCCCTGCCGTGAAATCGCTGTTAGTTTTGTGTTTTTTGAAATAAGTTTTTATAGGTACAAATCTTTGCGGTTTGAAATTTATTGTCTTGATTTTTATTTTCATGATACTGCTATAATATATTTATATAAACGATTTTAAATATATTTTATTACGTATTATCAGTCGAACGATTTTGAAATGGTTTCTAGTCTAGTCTGTCTACGTGGTAAATGTAATTAAATAATAATATGCTTAAAAATTGTATGTTGATACATTTGTATAAAAACAAATGTCACCTAATTCGCACGAATGTAAAACTATTTGATACACAAATGTTTGAAAATTATCTCTCAGAGTCCTGTATCCATTAGGTTGATGAATTCAAATATCACGATGCATTATATTAAGTGATTTTTAAACTATAGGTGCAACAAAATAAAATAAAATAACTTTAAAAAAAAACTCAAAAAAACTAAGTTTTGTGTATAAGTGTTGTTCAATAAAATATTATTGTTTTGATGTAAAATAAAGTAGAGATACAAATAGTAGTACTTCAGTGTATCGGTGTATATAGGCACACTTGATCGCATTTGAGGGTATGTACTTACGCCATGCCTACATTACATTATAATATACTTACGGACAATCCGCTAATTATATGAATAGTGTTTCACTAAAGGCGGAGACACACTAATGCATAAGTATCGTTGTGTTGTTTAATTTTGTCGTATCTAATTATTTATGTCGCTGTATCTACAAAATATAAGCGGAGCCACACAGTCTTAACATCATAATTTTTTTCATCATTTCAGTCTATATCTGTCCACTGCTGAACATAAGCCTCCTCCATAGCACGCCAAGCGACGCGATCCTCCACATGCTGCATCCAACGGAAACCTGCCGCCTTCTTCAGGTCATCGGTCCATCTAGTCGGGGGGCGCCCGATGCTACGCTTTTCCGTGCGTGCACGCAGTTTAATGCGATAATAAAATCATTATGACACATGTGACAATGGATACCACTGTCATAACTTCTGAACGATTAGTCGTATGAAGTTGTAATAAATTAGTATAAAATTAATAAAATTATGACACGAAAGGACATTTTTATAATTCGGAAGACATCTTTACAAATAGTTATCTATTAGCAAATACAAAGCAAACAAATTAGTGTAAACCGTATTTCATTAAATATGTTTTTTTTAATCTGTATACATTCTAGAGCTTGACAAATTCATTAAAAAACATAAACAATCGTACTCTCCAATGTAAGGAGTGAAAAGAAATAATCGAAAAGAAAATAAACTAGAACTTCTAACAACTATTCTTAGTTTGTTTAGGTCAGGTCCATATTCAATGACAATTCGAATATACAAAGTATCCATGACAAAATTAAAAACTTTGAAATAGTCAAATGGTATTTCAAAGTTTTCAATGAAGTTCGAAAAGCTCAACAGGCTCTATAAGTTTAGCCTGCATTCGGCCGACTTCAGGTATACGTATCATGACATGTGATATGTAATGTAAATAAATAAATAATAAACTAATTCTGTAGTTATTTTCAAAATAATTAAAAATTTCAATATACAGCAAATCGAAATAACAATGATGTTTTTTTGCGATGTAAGATAGATACGATTCGGAACTTGAATATTACTGCGGTTTTAAAATTCAGTAAATATGGCTTGAAAATCTCTTTTCATCGAGCTACGAAATATATTTCAATGGAATATGCATAAGCATCTATTACCGTAGATTCTGCGTTGTCAATTTTTCAGAATGGAAAAGACTCATCGCACCTAAAACTATAGAACGTAAAGCAACCGTGACTTGTTAGTAAGTTATTGCAACTATCATACCCTCCAACTTAACTATAGGTATAGCATACAAATAAATACATATACTTTTTCGAATATACAAAGTCAATTGACTTTATTGAAAAACTTAGTATATAGTTTAACGAGGTTCTTTAATCCTATACATGCTAAATAGTTAAGTGAAACCCGAAATTATTTGGCGCAGACCTAAAGTTAACTTCTAAGCTTTTATAAGACCTCGCCCAAAAACACGTATAGGTACGTTTCAATATTTTCATTACCCAGTAACCTACAGCAGAATTTTATGAGTTTTTCCATTTACTTCATTAACTAAGAAAATTCTCTAAGCCGTGTTGTGATACAAAACAGAGTGAATGGGTACCACGAAGTTGTTAGTGTAAAGTCACGTCTACAGAGGGCGTGGTGCGAAATAATTATTTGCTACAAATTTAATACAGCATCGTCTTCTATTTAACAGATCGGATCTGACACGTGACATGAAATATTATACTCGTACTTGATGTTCGGCTGAACTTAGTCCGAACTAAACAAATATTAAAAAAATAATTAAACATTATTTTCTCGGTAACCGTTAGTTTGCGCCGTCAGTTCTGCTCACTTGAAACTTTTTGTTTAGTTGGGTAAGCTCTACATGCTCTATGAGTTTGGACTACGTTAAACCGAACATTCGGTATACTACTCTAGTATCTTAAGAACGGGCGGGACGCGTGGACGTCTATACAAATGCTCTTAAACGATTACGTTGTATATACGTATGTTGATCTAGATTTTATTTAAATTATATTCTAACTCAAGTAAGACTATGATTTAAAAAAATAAATCAAGATTAATTTGCGTGTTAACGACGTAATCGTTTAAGAGCGTTTGTATGGACGTTCACTCGTCTCGTCCCTTCTTAACTAAGCACACTACGCCCTAAAGTCCGCCTGTGGACGTAGATAACGTCCATACAATTATGTTTTCCCATTTCTGAGAATGGACATAAAATTAGTATCCATCAAAACATCACAATCGACAATAAAGTCTAAATTCGCTCGTCAGCTTAGAAACGGTGTATTAAGGTGCAGTTCTCGAAATTAAAACGTTTACATATTTTACATGTTTAAATAAAGTCCATTATACTGAATCCGGTATTCTCTTAAATTTTAAATTCAAAGTTAACCAAAAGCTTAAAGTATAGACATCCGGTAACGAAGATTTGCTATCCGATCCGCCTCGAGCTTTCGCGGTGTTTGAGAAAGTGCTTTTCTACAAAGAAATTGGTAAGGGTTGAATGTTTTGTCAGGTTTTGTTTGCTTTTTGTTATCGAGTTTGAAGTGACATTTGTTGTAATCTGAAATGTGTTTCAACAACTAAATACAGATATTTGAAGTTTTACAATTATATAACGTAAAATATCTACAAAAAAGTAAAGACAACACATGCGTCGTCATGTTTACAGTACAATTTTCAGATGAGTACGATTTGTTTAATTGGTATGTTAGCGACCGCTGTATATTTTTTGAACCGATTGAGAACGCTCGATGGCTAACTATACAAACGGTGGTCACGGGAATAAAAATTTGAGATAATACTCGCTAATTTGACATTCTACGTTCATTTAGATAAAAAGCTAGCGACCGCGACGTGAATCGACCTAAGTATATTGAAAGTTTAGCTGTGAAAAAATAAATAACCATGGTTGCGGCGATCGCTTTGCGAGATTGAATCGATTCTATTTGTATACGCTCAAAGTCTGAATTGCTCAGTGAAACAATATCCCAAACTACAAATATGAAAAAAAAGTAGGTACATAATATGTAATAATAATGCATAGGACTTCCCACAAAACGCCATCTAGTCCCAAAGTAAGCAAGTATTATGCTTGTGTTATGGGTTATCTAGTCACAAACTAAGCAAAGCTTGTATTATGGATACTATACAACTGATATACATACTTAAATTTTCTTTATAATATATACATATATCAATAATTTACACCCAGACACGGAACGAAATAAACATGTTCACGCACACAAATATTTGTCCAAGACGGAAATCGAATCCGCGACCTTCGGCTCCGCAGTTATGGGCTCTGACCACTTGGCCATTCGGTCAGTCAATGTAAAATTATACATGATAAATATGTAAAATGTAACATTTCAATATTTTTTTTTTAAATCTTATTGACAAGGTTTTGCTTATACACATATAAATGGATGGCATTGTTCAAATAAAGTACATCCCTCATAAATTTTATGATTTGTGAAAAACAACACATTGATTTTATGTCAAAAATATAGTAGATTTAGCTCGACTGCAGCTTCATTTATAAAAATATTTTGAATATTTGATTCTTAGTCTTAATTTATACCCGCAAAAAGAAAACGATAATCGAAATAAAAATAAACCACCAGAGTTTTGTTTTTATGTTATGTTGTACAGAATTCCAATATAATATTAAATCATACGTACACTTAGGTATCTTAAATAAAATTTTATAATAATTTCAAAGTATGCATATTGCAATTGCTAGTAGGTTCACAATCACATAAATAATATTAAGCTATAGACGATGGAATTTAATATAGTACAGTTTGTATACAGTCACGGGATGCATAAATTATAAGGACAACGAACAATAAAAAATAACAGTCAAACGGAAATGAGATTCCAAAAGTTATTTAATGACAGCTGCTCATTGTTAAATGTCTCAAGAGAACAAAAAGTGAGGAATATCTCAAAACGCCATGACTTTTGAATGAAAATTACAATGAGACGCCCGCGTGTCTGTGATTTGGGCATTTGAGCACACTTGTCGGTCCATTCAACGATTTTACGTTCATTCACCATTTGACTATGTTACATGAATGGAGAATGAAATGAATAGGCTATACGTATCGATTTTGGTCACTCTATTGTTGTTTTTCTTAGAAATAACTTGTTTTTTGAAATCGAGAACAGGTATGTATCGTGCCACACGTATAGCTTTGGAGGCGGTCAATTTGCTTACGTAGATGTATTTAAAAAAAAAAACAATTTATGTGATTAAGTTTCTCATTATTGAAGTTGCCATTACTCTTAGATTACTAGTAACAAATGATTTATATTCCATTCTAATACTAAACACATTACATCTTGGGTTCGAATTCCAGGTCGGGTCAGTATTTATATGATGAATATTGATACTGGTACGTAATATCTGTACGTATTCGTCAATACTATTATTATTATAATTATTATTATTAATAATAAGTATACGTCATTATTATTATAATTATCTAATTCTTAGATAGCAGAATCAAGATAGAGCGTGTCATACTCCGAAACGATCGAAAACTGTTTAGACGGAGCATATGTGATAATAATTTGTTCCGAACATTTTTTAAAATTACACAGGAAACATAATTTACAACGCGAATTTTCTATGTGCGTTAGTGCTATTTCGAAAAATCAAGTGGCGCGTATTTTACTCTTTGGCGTATATTTTTTTGTACACATTTTTGTTGTCATGACGAGGCAGCTCTATGTACATCCCTGATCTAAAGTGGTGTCTGCACATAAGATATGCTGTATTTTACACAACGTAATTCCACTGATTTTTTGTGAAAATCATATCTTCTAGGCCTGGTCTCGCTACGCTCACATACCGCGTTTCGAAGAAATAATAGATGAAATCAAATGACGGTTGCTGTCATTAGATGGCGGTCGTCACAATCCGCCAACCCGCATTGGAGCAGCGTGGTGGATTCAAGCTCCAAACCCTCTTATCTTGAGTGGAGGCCTTAGTCCCTCAAGTGGGGTATAAAAAAAGGGCTGATGGAATAGAATGGAAACGGCAAATATTGAGAAGCTGCGTGCAGAACGAATAGTGGAAGTTTATTTACATATATAGCATAATAAATGCTATCTATGCACATAAAACTACTCCAAATCGCGGTATCTAATAATAGAACACAGTTAAACCAATCCTAGATCAATTATAGCATCACTTAATTAGTCTATATATGATAGACAGACAGACGGTGCGGACTTCAACTGAGGCACCCTAAAACTAACTTTAAAAAGCTATATAACTAGTCTTTAAAAATTGAAAGTCACTAATGGATCAAAGTTAACTTTCCCAAGCCAAACATAAGGCAACATTGACTAATAATCCATTTAACATGCTTTTAAACTGTGCACAAAATGCTCCCTCTACAATTACGGACCACGTGCGCCTCTGGTATTACAGGGTGGATTTGATGGAACAATACTGCCAAATAGAGGGTTACATTACTTATTTACTTAGGATAAATTAGTAACGTGATTATTATGTGCTTGTATATCTTCACTTGCTCTGGTTAGACTACTATGGGTTCATGGTAATATAGACTGATTGGCAAATCCTACGAGATAGTTCAAAAACTGTTTTCGAAATCTTTGAACAGTGGTCAAACCAGTTTTAACATTGAATGTGTTTATGAGATCGTTTTCGTGGGGGTGTATATTTTGGCTACATTTTCGAAATTTATGATGGTACACAAAAAAAAGTGGTTTCCAAGATGCAGGGGCTTGCGCATTGCGGAGCATCGTATGATACCAAATTGACTTTTTCGGAAAATCGAAAATATTTGCATTTAAAGCAATAGATGACATTATTGAACAAAAAAAATAAACTTTTTACAGGCGTAATGTGACGTCACTACTACGTTACTAACATCGTAGCTATAATTAGTATGACCTCAACAGCTATAATTTTTTAACAATTGATTACTCCATGAAAATTCGTACATAGATTTTTTTTATTACTAAAATTTTCCAGATTATATTTTGACAAAAAAGTATTCAAATGAATATCAAAATGTCTGGTCAATATCTATTGTACACTACGACTTGTAAAACTTGAATTATAAATCTGTGTAACAGTAATAATAATACCTACCAAAGATACCTCTTAGCACAATTTGCGCCCGTAAGCGTATTTTTTACCAGCTTTATGCTGAAATAAGTAATTCTTCTTGTAAATAATACCTGGGATAACCCACACAACGCCATCTAGTCCCAAAGTAAACAAATATCATGCTTGTATTATAGGGTACAAGACAAATGGTATACTTAAATATTCTTTTTATAATATATACATAATTATGCACGTATGTATAGATACTTTTTACATTCCAACATGGAATAAATAGACATGTTCATGCACACAAATATTAGTCCGGGGTGGGAATCGAACCGACAACCCTTGGCTCCGCAGTTAGAGTCTCTAACCACTCGGCTGATCAGTCATATGTAATTTCATAAACTGGACTAAGAGAATTTTAGTTCAAATACATAAAGTCTTGTTTGGCTAACTATAAATATTTTTTTTTGTCAAAGCATCATCTGAATAGCATTTGACTAGTTTTAATATTTACATGGCTTTTTATGCTTATAAAGACAGCATACGTTTCTTAAATGGCTAAATTATTTGTTACATTGTCTTCCTAATGAGTGTTATTGCAGTTTCAAAAATGTATTCATACAATTGATTCATTTATGTTTTTGGCAACAATAGCTTAATTCTCAATATGCACTCATGAGCTACTTCGAGGTACTCAAACTTTTCAAGTCGTTGTCAATGTCATTCTGTCAGTTTTAACCCCTCTGTGGTTATTGTGTGAAATTTAAGGGACCTTTTTAGTTATTTATCGCTCTTGATAATGGGAATTTTGCTGAAAAATTTGTTTGTACCTGCATTTGTAACCAACAAAGTATCACCAAATGATTCACAGATAGGTACTTTTCAAAGTAATCATGTGATTATATAGCTATAAAATAATATATTTTTTACCGATATGAATGATCAATCTGTAATATAAAACCTGTGGAAATGCCTGAAGATTAAAAAAAAATCATAATTATTCAATAAATTATAAAAAAGTTATTTTTGAAAGTTTATAATTCAAAGGGATTTTTACGAGACATAGATTCCAAATAAAATAGCAGTTCAGTTACGGTGTATTTCACATTTATATAATATAATACGGACGAAGTCACAGATACAAGTTAGTATAAGTAAATATATTTTTAGTATACCATAACTGAAAGCTCGCGGTAAAAAAACCAACGGAATACTGTACTGATAGATTTTTTTCCTCCAAAGTTCAAGTAGGTACTTATAACATTGGGGTTGCAATGGGTGTATATACGAATCATTGCGGTAGCTTTGTGGGGTAAAATAAGGTTGGTTGACATTTTAAGTTGCTTAATACATGTTCGTTGTTATTGTCGGCTTCTTTTATAATGAAACATACGGCTTCTCAATTGAGAACGTTGTGTTGAGTTCGATTTTAATTTATGTATAGTGTTTAATGTGGACTTTTGACATGAAACTACTTAAGAAATAATTTATGAAATTAAAGTGTTAGAAGTGTGCGATTAAATCAAGAGCTTTAAAATAAAAAGCTTGATTATAGTGACGTAAGACTTTAGATACGTGACATATAAAAACGAAATTGTCTTTTGGCGTTGTGTTTGGGCAATCTACACTTTTTGCCATAGAAAGATTTGTTAAAATGACACTACTTGTGATTTGTACTTTTGTGAATACTCTACAAAAGTACATTAATCGATTAATAATTCTATATTATTTCAGAATTCTGTTTATAAGTTTTTATTTTTATTAGCTTAAAACTTGGTGACTTTAATTTAAAAAATGTGAGTAAAAAGATTTCTTTAAAAAATAACGAATAAGAAAATCAATGTATTGACAACAAACACGAAGGGTATTTTAATGAATTTCTAAGTTAATAATATTTGTTTTATTGGAATAGTTGTTAAGGGGCGAAGTAATTGTCCCTGAAATACCGCATTAGTTCCGAGTCGGACCAAAGTTTGCACGTGTACATAAACAAGAGGGGTCGAAAAAATGACATTTTACACTATTCGTTTAAAACTCGTAAAAAATGTACGTACTAAAATTTTCTCACAATAGCACTTGATATTTTAAAAAAATAGTATTTTAAAACAAAACAAAGGATTGAATAAATGAACATAAGGCCTGGGGATGTTATACATAACAAAATTGGTCCAAAGTTAATAATTTTCTATTTATATAAAAAAAGAAAATTTAATTTCTTTTTACTAACAGAAATTTTCTGTGACACATGAACACTCAATATAAGTAACTCATTACATAATCTACGGTTGAAACTGACCAAGTGTGAACCAGATATCTATCAACTTAGAATTTTTTAGCATTTTTTGACTACCAACCAAAGTTTGCTTTGAATCAAAGATTATTTCAAGGACGCAGAAAAATTAAGTCTGTTGCTTACTGAAAATTGAAGATATTTTAAAAAGTATCAAAAGTATCCTACTATACCATGCCATCAGCCCATTAATGCCCCACTGCAAGGGCTTAGATTTCTACTCGGGATGAGGGGGCTTGGAGCTTAATCCAACACGCTGCTCCAGTGCGAGTTGGTGGATTTTAAAGACTGCCATCTATTGATGGCAACTGGAACCGACGGCTTAACGTGCTCTCCGAGGCAACAGTCAGTGATAGTTATGTACATATGTTAGGAAAAACTCATTGGTACATGCCTTGGAATTCGAACCACGGCCTCCTAAACAAGAAACGTATCCTGCTGAAAACGATTTTCGTTGGAAATGTTTGTTAAGTAAGTAAGTAAGATTTTTTTTTTGAATTCTACAAACGCATCGTTGAAAAGTTAGAGGACGAAGGACATTATGTATTATTAATCACTTCAAGGGCTTATATTTATTTCAATATTCACTTAATTATTAAATATACTAAAGAAAAATCATTCTATTTTCATATATCTATCTAACTATACATTACAAGACGGGTTGAACGACAAATAAATTTCAGCTTTTAGTACGATATATCGAGAAGAATTGTAAGGCGCGGGCGGTTCAAATAACACATCTGTCTGTGAAATTGTATTAGAATCAACGGTAAAATTGCGAAGATATCACTCAGGGGACCCTTAAAAAATAACGTGTTTCTCATTTGTATTTTCTCATTTACTTTCACAGTACGCATCGTTTAATTAAATTTTTGCCATGTCACGGCGGAATGGCATTAGTAACGCTTCAAAAATTTGAAACCCATACGAGTGGTGAGTCACCCCAAAATATATTATCAGGCATTTAAATACGAAATTTTTCGTTGCGGCATTTAATTTTAAATTCAATCGAACATTTAATTAAAAACTCTATCGACATAGTGCACTAAATAGCAATTTGGGCAATTATGAAGTAGTTTTCAAAATTTAATTTGAAGTGAGTAGCTCCAAACTTTATATTTGTAAAATTATCAAACTGGCTTTACGAGAAAGAATATAATAAACCGTTCATCTATTGTGGTCAAAATTTTGTTCAACAGCAGTAATATTTATAATTTTCCTAAGGTATGTTAAAAAAAAAAATAATAACGTATACATCACATCAACGTCAGGCCCCAAACTAAGCGTTAGCGTGGGTTTTGGGTGCCAGGCGAAGACACCACATACAAGCCCGGTACCAGTATCAATATTCTCATATGAATACTGATCCGACCTGGGATTCGAAGCCGGGACCTTCAGCTTCGCCGTCGTCGAATACAATATATAACCACTTTGTAATTATAGTTGATTCGCTCAGTGAGATTGGTCTAAACTTACACAATATAACATAAAAAAATGAACAATGATAAAAAAATTGACCAAATTTTTTTCACATTATTTCTTGGTCAAAATTAAACACTAACTATTAAAAAGTAATACTTTATTGGCATATTAATCCAGTTCAAAAATAAAAAATAGCCTGTTTATTGAGACACAATATTACTAGAAAATAAAATGCTAAACATCTTTTTTCGGATTTACGTTAATACATAGAGTAAATAAATTTGATAGCAGCGTTTGGTTTTGATAGAGTCATAAATGTCACTTCACAGTATCGAAAATGTCAACTGCGATTTTGCGGGGGTGAAGACTGGTGCGCAGGCACCTCGCGACTGAACCTTGCCATCTTACACCAGCTAGTTAGAGTGTGAGTGGTTAGATAGTAAACGCAGAAGAGGGCTTCTAGTCAATTTGTACTTTTATTGGTTATTACCATAAAAGTACATTTCATTTTTCTGTGCTGCATCATTCGTTTCAAATTTCTGGTAAAATACATGTTACACAGTTGCAAGAGATGATCTTTTTTTTTCTCACTGGGGCGTCTGTTTAGATACATTTCTTATTCTAAATCTGATAATGAGCAGAAACATTGTGCCCCTTTTTTATCAACATTAGGCCCACATCTGTGAAAAGATCGTGATTTCTCACGTATAAATTCCGTCATTTTCCAGCGTAGTATTTGATATAAAGCTAAAAGAGATTGGATTTCATGTACTTTCACACACTTTCCGGGACCTGAGATCCTTGTGATTTTCTTTACATCACATGATATCCTTGTATTGTGTAAATCATCCTGTATGTGGATGACGAACCTAATGGTATTTACTTCTTACTTACACGTTCAAGCACAAAAAACAAGGTGAATCTCGATTTTTATTCCGCGTAGGTATAAGATTTTGCAGCAAATGCAGCTCAATATTATTTTTATTTTTTTTTTAAATATTTAAAAACCAATAGGGTTGGCTTTCCAATGCTGCCGAGTGAAAATTGTATTCATAACAATGATCAGTTTTAAATTCTGAAGTTGTAAATTTCAACAATTTTCAGAAGTTTTGTGAATTTGTTTTTCGGAGACACCAAAAATTTCCAACGGAAATGCACAAAAACGAATGCATTGCTGTTTGTTTGTTATTTCTGAATGCCTAAACAGCACTTTTATTAAATCTGCACATCACTCAGATACAGACAATTCGTATATTTCTTTACTTTCAGTTCGTAGTTCCGAAAACAGTCAAAATGTGTACTGACAATAGCTTGTTTTTGATTGTCATTTCTTCAACAAAATTAACAATCGGAAAATGTTGTTAATCGACTTGATGTAACATTGAATGTATGGGGTAAAGTAAGCAGCAGGAATGAAAAATGTTGGCTTTCACATTGCAGTGGTTTTTCTTGAGGTCTATCAGGTAATAAGATATGAGATCATTAGCTAAATTGCACGATAAAGTAGTTACTATAGCGTCACTCCTTACTTTTTTCATCCAAACAGAAATTAAATAATCCACTGCTGGTGTGAAATCTAACACATAGGACATTACTTATCCAAAAAAAAACATCGAAGAGACGTTGCGTAATACATTCCAGACGACAAAGGAAATAAATCAATAATTTTATTTTAAAGTACAGGGACACTATGTCGGAACGGCTGGAATCGTCGAGTTAGATTGAATTTTCCTTACGCTCGTGAAAGATAATGTTTGTTTTCAATTTTAAAATAACCTATACATTTTTTGTAGTTATAAATTCATGCTTGGAAGTTCGCCTACCATAATAAAAGTTAGTTGCCATGAACATAGGTACAAATAATACATTTAAAGATTTCAAAAATTGGGGTAAATTTTCTCTCTCTGTTATTCAAGAACATACTAAAACATATATTGTGAATTCATTAGAAAACTTTGGGCGCAAATACGAGGTTCAAAAAATTATAACTTGCATCAGAGATCCTTAACTCTTTAAATCTAAGCGGTTAATGTAAATAAAGATACTTTTCTAAAACCATATAGGAACTAAATCGACAACAGCGACCATAATAGTAGAGGTAGCATTTCGATAGTGTCGTCCAACCCTCTGGTTTTAGGCGAAACCGCTGATGGCGACCGTCCACGGACTCGCAAAACCGCTTTTACACTCGCCAATGTGACCTTAGATTACCAGATAGAGTAGGTATTTATTATCAGTTAAGTCAAAAATTTATGGAGACAACGAAATATATCCTAAAAAATTTACAATTGTTAGCCTGAAATGTTAACTCTCTTTTTGAACAGACTCGCGTCGTGTAACCTGTTTAATTTGAAATTTATCTAAAATACGAATTGATACACAGTCGTGTTAACAGTTCTGTTAATTTATCCATCAGAATGATCGACATAACATAATTGAAAATCTGTTGTTTCGCGTAAATGCTGTACGATGGTATAATTTAAATCATAAGTTCGAAAATCGCAGCAACTTTTTACTGTACCCGAAAGTCAAAAGTTTGGATAATTGACTTATGAAATCTTGATGAAATTGTTAACTTTTTTGAGTGAAACATCGCAATCCTGTTGACCTAAATATTTCTATTACGTGTTTACCTGTTGTCTTGTCGTATTTGATAAATAATATTATTTTAATTTATTAAAAAATATATGATAAATTTATTTCGGTTATCTTTATTTGGCATTTATTTTATGGGTACTTTGTCAAACGAAAATGCCAAAGATTCAATCTTTGAAAGAAGTAGAAGCAAGGACCAAACAATTTTAGTTTTTATTCTGTCGATTTTCGAAATTAAAATCTAGAGATAGTGTGAAGGCTCACTTTAGAGAAAGTAACATTTTGACAGTTCCTTGTCAGTACATTTATGAAAATATAATTTATATACATAAGAACTTAAATGCTTTCTTTAGGGTGGGTGATGACCACAACTTTAATACAAGACATAAGCATATGTTATCAATTCCCAGGTTAGGATTCTCAAAAGTTAATAATTCTTTCTTGGGAAATTGTATCCGTGTTCATAGTGAAATTCCAAACGAAATGTTAGACTTGAATTCTAATCAATTTATATATCGAGTTAAAGTCCAACTCATGAAAAAAGCTTACTATTGTATTACCGAGTTTATAAATGATAAGTGGGCATGGACATCATTGTAATAGTTTTAAGGACTTTATATTAAAAAAAAAACAATTAAGAAAAATTTATATTTAAAATAAACAAGGAGTTTCTGGCTGGTTCTTCTCCTTCTAGTTTTTAAACCGGTACCTAATAAATTCATTTTGATTTTCAAAGTGTGCAAACAACTTATATTTAATGAAAACTTCTTGAATTGGAATTTAAAAAAAAATTCGCACGTGGGTGTCATTTTGCAAAATTTAATTTTTAAGTTTAAAAAAAAAATTACCTACAAACATTTGAAAAACTACTTTAATACCATTCAAACTAAAACCTAACACTTCTGGACTATTGGAAACAAATATTAGCAAAGCATTTGAAAATTGGTAAAAAACTTTCTTAAGTCTATTTTGAAAAAAAACCTATTTTAATTAATTTAATTGTTTTGACCCAAATTCTACTTTACAGAACTAAGTTATTTTCTGGGTGTCCACCCTAATGCAAGTGAAATAACTAAATTGTGAATAAATCATAAATACTTCAAATTCTAGAACTTTTCCTAAATGTTACGTTATTTTAATTTTGTACCTATAGAACAAGGATTGTAACAAACAGATCTTATTTGCAAGAAATCATTGCATTTTGCAGAAAAACGGATTGACTGAAGGAATGGAAATGTGGTTGTTGAAGATGAAAAAAATAAAAATTACTATCATCACTACACTACAGACCGAAATTGTAGTATGAAAAATAGATATAACACTTAGTATTTTGTGTCGTATTATTCCCATTTAACTAGAAGGCATTGGTTCTTGTATATCTAGAATTTAAGTTGAATGAATTTATTGGATCGATTTGTTCTGTCGAACCACACAACAACTTAAACACGAGCCAAGTGCGAGTCGCACACAAAGAGTTCCGTACCACAGTACAATATATAAAAGCACGTTTTTTGTTTGACGACCCCCTTTAATTTTTATTTTATTTTTATTGTCTGTTTAATAACGGCTATAACAATAAATATTCCGTAAAAAAATGTAATGTTTTATTTATAACGGTTCAGATGATACAGCCCTGTGACAGACGGACGGACGGACAGCGGAGCCTAAGTACTCTTTGGATACGGGACCTTAAAGAATTTATAGCTTTGTTGTCCGATATATATATTATATTATCGACCGATTGGTCTAGTGGTTGGAGATGCCGACTGTAAAACCAAAGGGTTCGATCCCCGCCTGGAACAAATATTTGTGTGCATAAACATGCCTATTATTCTGTGTCTGGATCTTAAATACTATAAATGTGTTATTTAAAAAAGTAATTAGTTCTTTAGTATCAATTTAGGAGTGTGTGAGATTTAACATTATTATAAAAGCTCCCACGCCAATTTCAAAAAGCATTCAGTCATTGAAGGTGAAAAATTGAAACCAAAGAGACACCATTTCATTTATTTATACTAAGTACCCAATACCAACACAACTGTGAAAGAAAAAAGTAATGAAGATGTAAAATTTAAATGTCGTTACATCTCCGTTTGCAGTAAAGTAGATTAAAATTTTAAAACCCGTTTTTAAAAGGGGCGGGGCCAAAATGACGTCCTCCCTTTCGGGACTTCTTATTAATATCGTCCCTGCACACGGCATGCATTACATTGCATTCATTCTTAATTAATGCGGCGATGATTTTATTTGGGGATACGACAAATCTTGATACTTATTTTATTACAAAATATGCTTGAACTCTTATGAGTTTAGAATGTAATTGAATTAAATAACGGCTTGTTCACTTATTGTCTTAAATAATAATAATTACAGTAAATAATAACGTAAAACTAAAGTGAAAATATCAATTACTAATATGCAACTTGGTCATCTATTGTAATACATTCAACAATATTACACAAAAAATATATATAATTAAAATAATTTAAAAAATGTTAAATCTAAATTGTTACTACATCTTCTCTAATGAGATAAACATTAGGGTGTCTCACTGTAACGATAGTCCCATACAATTTTATTCATAGCAACTAAAATGCTCTTCATTCATAATAATTAATAATATGAAATTTTTTAGTACGCTCTGGGGTTGACGGCTCGCCGACAAAAGGGTGGGCCGGGTCAGATAATTGCCGAAACGCGTCTATTGTGCCCCACATGAATAGGGTACTCTAAAGTGGGGGGTAGTTTTTGTAATTGTTACTTATTCAGAACCTCTACACCACCAAACAGTCGAAACCCGAACGCCGTACCGCGAACAACGTACACGATTTTAATAAGTGAAAATGTCGCGATCTTTTCTAGTAGATACGTTGATTAGTGACACTAAAGACTGTAAGAAAATCGAAGTGCCAGAAGATCCGTTAATACCTTACAACCTCATCGGCAACCACGTAGATGTCCGACCTAAGGCGTTCCTCCCTTATCCGTACCAGGGGAATCTCAACAATTTACTCACTTTTGGCTTTCAACAACCTCAAAGGTCGTCGGATCTGTTCCGGCCGTTTTTAGAACACTTCAGTTTCCGCTATCCATTGCTGCATCAACTACCGACCCAACAGAACACCTATTTCACTGATCACACGCAAGCAGAACCGAACTTTTTTAAAACTGAAAAAGGCACTGAACCGATAAACTACGCGCAAAAGCGAAATAAAAAATCTGTGTCGCCGTACTTGCATCATCCATACAAATCGACTGCCACGTCTCCATCGAAGAGTCAAGGTCAAAGATCTCCATCGGTCTCGAGCGAAAGCAGAAACGGTACTCCGAGTCCTCCACTTGGTCATCCAGAAGAATTACTTCCGGGCTACTCGAAGGAAATCAAAAAGTTGCCATTGAAAGAAGATTCTAGTAAAAGAATAAGAACGGCGTTCACCGGAACACAGCTTTTAGAACTTGAAAGAGAGTTTTCTTTAAACATGTATTTATCTAGATTAAGAAGAATAGAGATAGCGACGAGATTGAGATTGTCGGAGAAGCAAGTGAAAATATGGTTTCAGAACCGTAGAGTGAAGCTAAAGAAAGAGGAAATGCCTTCAATGAACTCCGAAGGACACATGAAGAAATGCTGCTGCACAAAAAGCTGCTCATCTAGAAGCACCATGTCGGAGTCATCTTGTGATGCTGAGCAGGAACACATCGATGTAGTAAGCGATGATTCCAGGATACAGGGTACCGACCACGGACGTTTTTGTTAATAGATTTAAATAGACTGAATGACTGTGAAATAAAAATCAAAAATAATAAATATTTATAGTGTTGCTTGAATAGAGTTTATTTTAATCGTAAGTTTACACAAAGCAAAGAAATATTTTGGTAAATTTTTAAACGTAATAAACGATATATTTCAGTGATAGACTAATTATTTTCATCTGCATAAGACAGTAGGTACCCAAAATTACTAATTTGTTTCCAAATCTTGATCTAAATAAATGCAAAAATACCTATGTGCATAATCATACTGAAATATAATCTGAACTTTAAATCCAATTCCATAAACCATAAACACACGTTTGGTATTTGATTACTAAATGAAATTGGAGCGACGTTAAATAACAGAAGATTAATTACATACGCCTCCCTTATACCCTTTCACACGGGGTTACTAGAATGTCAAGTATGGTACAGAGCTGCCGCGCGGCAGTTCAAAGCATTCCACATTTTGCTGAAATATTTGACAGGCAATAATGATATACTACAAATTACTTTTATGGAAAACTAACAGTACTTTAAAGATTTCGCCTTATTTGATATCAATAAATGTTCTAAAATATATTTCTTATATTTTAAGTACTGAATTTGGGACATCGAATTTGTGACAATGTGCTTCCAAATATTTTTATTCACATAATGTTTCATCAAACTGATTATTCTAGAAATTTTCCCTAGATGTATCCACGTGTAGACATCATTCAGTTACATTTCTTGTAATAGTATAGATAATAATATACAAGTGTAATTAATAAGAAAAAATTTACATTCTACGATTAATTATTCAATTTTTTCATCCAATTATGTTTTTTGTGTAACCGTCTCATAATGTTTTATAACCATAAATATACTAGATTTCATTACATTATTCCAATTTATTTCACTTGAGGTGCTTACGGAAATTTAAAAAAATCAGTACTTTCTCAATCAGTATTTTCTGATAATGTAATCTAAAATCTTGCATTTCATTACTTACTATATATAATAATGATGTTAGTGATTTTCAGTTCTATTCATGAAAACAATTTAAAAAATCGGTATTAATACAAAAAATAATTATGAAAGACAGACACATTTTTATGATCACAAAATGTGTTTGTAATTATGAAAGGAAACCCTTTAAACTATAAAGGGGCCTATGTGTCGACCTGTGTCAAGTAATATTAGTGACTCAAAATGTTAGACGCTTTGACAATAATTAATGGGGTTGACTAAGTGGAGTTTATTTTAATAAATAACAACATTAAACTAAAAGCTACAACGCTGAAGGATTATCTGATTGTGGGTCGCGTACCTCAACTTTATAAAAAGAAATTGGTATAATAAAAGCAGAGACTGCTTTTTTCGTGAAACTGTTTTGCAATGATTAATTTATAATTAAAAAAAATTCTTGGTGCCGCGCTCACTTACGCCTAGAACTGACTGATATGGAAGACCCGGATGAGGATACCCGATAACGCCTAGGTACCTAATAAATACCTAGGCTCTACACGCGCGATGTCAAGCATCCCCATATCTTATAACAAAACATTTACTTAGTTCTTTATATGATTACTGGATACCTACCCTAGAAACGGGATGTCGAGTAGGTATAGCTGATTTTTTTTTATTTTATTACAAAATACTCGTATTTATATAGTTCTTGTTTTTGACAGACCGTTTGCCGAGTGGTTAGAGACCCTAACTGCAGAGCCAAGGATTGCGGGATCGATTCCCGCCTGGGATTAATATTTGTGTGCATGAACATGTCTATTTGTTCCGTGTCTGGGTGTAAAAATATATATGTATTATAAAAAAAAGAATATTTAAATATGTATACCAGTTGTCTAGTACCCTATAATACAAGCATAATATTTGCTTACTTTGAGACTAGATGGCGCCATGTGGAATGTCCCATATATAATTATTATTATTTTATATGATTACTGGATTCTTTCATTTAAGAAAATGACTTATCCAGTGAATATTTTTGATTTCCTGTAAATTAGGTACAGTAATTCTAACTGATTTTTGACCGCCAACAGCCATGTATTTGAAAAGTAATTCAATGATCTAAAGAAAGTAAAACAAGTTTAAAATTATTAAAATATTATTCGAATAACTGAATGAACATACTTATTTCTAGAATTGTATGTCCACTTCAACTATAAGATAGCTTGTCTGAATTGAATAATATTATACTTAAAATACCAAAGGTTTTATTTTCAATTAAAACATTTAATAATTTAACAATAATTACTAAGTATATCAATACTTATAAAATAGAACGCAAAAATTCTAATTATTATCATCACAACATTTTATATTCCTGTCACCACAACCCTGTCTTATAAGATTTCCAATTTTGTCTTTGAAAACAATGCAATTTGTCGGTTATCCTGTCGCCCATTTGTCACCTTGTCTCTCCGTCTAAGGACAGCATCGTAATCTAATTTAAGATTTTCTTACGAAAGAAATGCATTTTCTTAAGATAAAAATATTTTTCTAAGAGAATGAAATTTTAATGTTTGTACATACGATTGGGGATAGACATCTTTTTGGTTGAAATGTTTGATTGTTTATAATTAAAGTTTATCGTTACAAATACAGGGAGTTTAGGACCGACCGTCTGGTCTATATGCCATGTTGTTCCTTGTGCATTGAAGCTTATAATTTGCTAATTTTTTTTTAATTTGTGTGATTTCTGAGATATAAGGTATTCACTAGAAAAAGGAAAATAATATATGAAATTTATGCGTTGCAATTTTTTGACGCTGAAAATGTCTTGGAAATGAATTTCGGGAATGAAAACCCTTGTCTGGGTTTTTTTTCATTTCTTGAGACTTTTTATAAATTGAAGTCATTAAAAATTTACAGCAGCAGCTATTTCAACTTCTATTTTGGAACCCAGTTAAACCATTTTAACTGTGCCAGAAACTCAGAACATTAACGAAGCAAAACGGTTTTAGGGTTCCATAGCCAAATGGCGAAAAAGGAACCCTTATAGTTTCGCCATGTCCAGACAGACGGACTGTCTGCCTGTGTGTCTGTGGTTTTTCTCGGAAATTATTGGCAATATATAGATGAAATTTAGAAGCTAGGTGTAATCTATGAACCGGTACACAATGACGTAATGAAATCAAGAAAAATATTTTTATTTGGACAGGTCGCCATATATGTAACTAAAGTAGGAAAAAAAAATTCATCGTATACTAACGCGAGAGGTATCAAACGATAAGTTTTACAAAATGATATTAAAGTTTTGTTAGAGTCATGTGACCCCCCCCCCCCTCCTCTACCAGCTAAACCGTAGGTATTGGATATGTGGAAAAAATTTATTTATTAATTTACTTATATTTAACTAAGTTAAAAGGAAAACTATCACAGCTAACTAAACTGTATTTTTAAACGAGTAATAAATAGATTAACTTATAAAATATATTTTAATAAGTAAAAATTTTGTAAAAATTCCATAGAAAATGGCAAATAGCGTTTAGCCAATAAGCGAAAACTAGATGCATTTTATCTTTGTGATGTTATTGTCAAAGATAGTTTAAATAAAAATTATGATGAAAACTACATTATATTACTAGGTACTATAAATTTACGTTTTCCTTTGCAAAGCTTATTCTCTTCACAATCGATACCAAAAGTCAAAGGTTCACTGTAATAAAATAAGTTATAAAAATTGTCTCTAGCTATCAGTGCGTTCATGCTATTACTTTTCGAATTAGCCAGGAAGATCGAGTGCCATCTAAACAACTAACGAAATAAAAATAAAATATATTTATACAATAATTCTTAAATTACATAGTAATGACGATTAATGGTTAAATTCGATTAACGTCGCGCTCGTTTTTTTCATTGGAAATGACTTTAATTTCGTTGGAGTATAGAGGGTCATTTGGGAGTTTTGTGAGACAGGCAGATTGCACGAAGAGTTTTTGAGATATCGGGGATAAACTTGATGTCAAAAGACGCAGCTCGGTGAGCTCTACAAGAAAAAAATCAAAAACAAAAAAATATCGGCAAAAAACGAAAAAAATCGCAATTTTTCCCTCGATTTTCATTTTGGGAGCCCGATATCTCAAGAACTAAGTCCGAATAAGAAAAAAATAAAAAAAGGTCTCGGGGTAATTAGAGGGGGAATCGATTGAGACTAAAATTGTAAGAATCGGACAACCGGAAGTAGTGGTTAAGGGTGCTCTTAGTTGGAAGTCGGATATGCGTCGGTGTTACATTTCGTACTAATTCAGTTTGTTCGATCGAAATGTCGTACAGAATGTCATATTTCGAAGTTTTAAGTTTTAAGCTTATTCATATACAGTTCTGTTATTTTTATTGCCAAAAAAATTTATTTCGAAAAATATTATCCAAAATATGTGTGTTTACTTTATTTCGTTAGGTCCATTTCCAATGTCGTAAGAAATTCGTGCGAAAGCAGGAGATCCGTTGATTTTTTAATATTGTATTGTGGTAGGGAACCTTTCGTGTGCGAGTCCAATTCGCACTTGGCCAGTTTTTTGAAGGTAGTATTTAAAATTACTGGTTGTCCTACTATTGGTTATAAAAGTATAGGAATCCATTCGCCTTTTACAGAAGGGACCTATCAGGGAAATAAAAATAGAAAATTAAAAATCATTTATTTTCAAGTCTGACACTTTGCTGTCACTTTTACGAGAAGTTTCGTACGCAACTACTCTAAGAAGAACACTGCAAAAAATTGACGCCATTACAAACCATTGCCATTGTCTTATAAACTAAGTAGATTAGAGCTATTTAATTCCAAACATTTTTATTATTCTTATATTCTTCTAAACTGTAATATGCTTTAGACATAAGTTGTAGTTTTACATAATTCTTCAATTTATTTATTGACAAATCTATAATATTACGCAATTACCTTTGAAAGAAGTACTTATTTTACGCACATAGAATAACACATCAAAAAGATTAAATTAAAGAGAAAGAAATTAAATTAAAGGTGCATCGAAGTCATGTGTAAATCATTTTAAACCGCGTAATCATTATGAAAGGAATTTAGGTATTATAAATGTATTGTTATTTTTTAGAAACTTCTCAATTTATCAAAAACTGAAAACGAACTGAAAATCAAAACGACATCAGAATGGCGACATCTGCGTCGGGCTTTTAGCACAGATTACTTTCAGTATTTGACCCACTTTCATCCCAGTGAATTAATTATCAGTTTTTCAATCACGAATTTCTGTGTTATTTTTGAGTCGTGTTTACAAAATTTATTTATTTAAAGATTATTGTCGAATTTATCTATAGTCAATGTTCTACTGGACTATGATTTCACAACTCCATATAGGCATATAACACACATCGTGTCACAGAACATACACAATAGGAAAAAGAAAAACTCTGTGTTTTGAAATAAGTACACTCTATATATGGTTTACCGAACTAAACGAAAACTTAAAAAAATGTTTAAAATATTTTTTTTAAATTAAACAAGGTTTCTCGGTAACCGTCAGTTTGCGCAATCTGCTCACTTAAAACTTTTTATTTAGTTCGGCAAGCAAGTTCGGATTACGTACAGCCCAACACCAGGTACGTGAATCAATGAAAAAGTAAGTTTGATTTTGATACAATATAGCACGGAGATCCATACTCTCATAATTATCATCTTTTAGTATCACGTACATTTTACATATTATTTTTATTTGTCAATCTCTCATATTTGGAAAATAATAATAGTAATAACGTATGTACATGACAACAACGTCTAAGCCCCAAATTAAGCATCAGCTTGTGTTTTGGGTACCAAGCGAATATACTATCAAGCCAAAAACACAGCATGCAAAACCAACGTTATTACTATTACAGCATATTGTAATAAATTTATGGCATAGAAATTACGTAAACATCCATTTTTACGGTACTCTGAGCTTATTTTGCCATCCTGCCATCTGAGAGATAATTTATGATAAAAAACTTTTTGTGTTTCAATATATAAAACGAATTATTTGTAGAACTAGCTTTCCGCACATGGCTTCGCTCACGTGGACTATACAGTTGTATCGAGAACTCTTTTTCCAAAATAAAAAGTATCCTTTTTTACTCTTCAGCTTATAAATTATAGCGGTCCCGGTACCGGTGTTTGAAAATAAAATATAGCCCTTGTTACTAGTGGATAACGTAGCTTTCTATAGATGAAAGAATTTTCAAAATCAGTTAAGTAGTTTTTGAGTTTATCCGTAACAAACAAACAAAAATCAAAATATCTTTCCTCTTTATAATATTAGTAGAGATAACAAAATTTTATTTGGAAAATATGAGAAACACAAAACACACAGGTTGGTTTACATTTTAGACCACTCATACCAAAAATAACATAGTTCAAGAAAACAATGAGCATTATCCCCCAAAGACTATCATGATAAAACACAAAATACTCTGTTCGTAAAGTACAAAAAAAAAACAAATAACAAGAGAAGTTCAAGACGAGACGCTGACATCCCAAAAACAATGTAAACACGAAAGTTTCTTTCCTCAAAGTTTTGTTATTTTGCAATTTAACACTTAACCCATATACTCGGGTCGACTGCGTGTCACTTTTAGGTCGTAAACGCTTCCAAAAGTTGAAGTAGGGATCAACACGAACTTAGGCGCGATTGTAGCGGAATTTTACATTAAATTAGCTTTCTACCCGCGGCTTCGCTCGCATGAACTACACAGTTCTTTCAAGACAGTTAAAGGAACGCGATGCTCCAGAACATTGTAACACTTTCTAGGACATTCTGAAACTTAACTATTTAAGGAATCTCTATACCTAATTTCATAAAAATCCATTTAGCCGATTTGCGCTATAGATAGCTATCCCACAAGTCGGTCCCAAAATCAGTCAACTCGTTTTGGAGATTAACCGGAACAGACTAATAGACAGTACGATTTTTATATTTACATAAAAATAATTGCTTTTCACTCCAGACAACCTGACAACGCCTTCTTATGTTTGCAAAATTTTAGTAAAATCGGATCAGCCGTTTCGAAGATTAGCCCTAACAAACAGACAGAAAACACACAGATAAAAACCAACTCATGTCACTCCTGATAACCTTCTTTTATGTCTGCGAAGATTCATAGAAATGGTTTAGTCGTTTTGGAGATTAACCGGAACAAAAAAGACAGACAGACAACGACACGGACAAAAAGTTACCTATATCACTCCTGACAACCTATTTTTAATGTCTGTATAGTTTCATTAAAATCTTTAAAAGTTTAGCTCGAATATACAGATAGACAGACAAACAAAAAGTAGTGTATGTCATTCTTCACTCCCGTCTTTTCACGTCTGCAAAGTTTCACTAAAATCGGTTTAAATGTTTTAGAGTTTAGTTCGAACAGACAGAAAGACGGCCAGACAGACAAACAAAAAGTATTGTATGTCACTCTTAACAATCTTTTAATCCCATCTGTGAAGTTTCATTAAAAATTTTAAAAGTTTAGCTCGAACATACATATAGACACGACAGACAGACAAAAAAAAGTACCGTATGTCAGTCGTCACGTGAAAGGACTTTCACGTCTGCGAAGTTTCATTAAAATTAGTTTAAATATTTTAGAGATTAGCTTGAACAGACAAAGAGACAGCCATACATACAAACAAAAGTATTATATGTCACTCTTTACGATCTTCTTATCATACGTGTGAATTTTTATTGAAATCATTTCATCCCTTTCGGTGATCAGTTTGAATAAACAGACGAACAGATAGACAGACAAACAAAAAGTATTGTATGTTACTCCTTTCAATATTTTAATTACATCTTTGAAAGTTTCACTGAAATAAATGCAGCCCTTTCAGAGATCAGTTCGAACAAACAGACGGACGTACAGACGGACAGACATATGAAAAATATCGAACTTCACACCTGTTAATCTTTTCATTGAAATCGGTTCAGCTGTTTTGGAGATCAGCTCAAACATACAGACAGATGAACAGACAGACAGACAAAAAGTAGCCTATGTTACCCTCGATAATACATTGTGTACGTCTGCAAAGTTTCATTGAAATCGGTTTAGCCGTTTCAGAGATTAGCTGGAACAGACAGAAAGACGGACAGCCAGACTGACAAAAAGCAAGCTTTGTCACCCATGATAATGCCCTCTGCACGTTTGCCAAGTTTCATCAACTTGAACAGACAGACAGACAGACAAAAAGTAGCCTATGTCACCCTGATAATGCCCACTGCACGTCTGCAAAGTTTCATTGAAATCGGTTCAGCCATTTCAAGAGATTAGCCGGAACAGGCAGACAGACAGCCAGACACTACGATTTTATTAATATAGAAGATTATCGTCAACAAAACTGAAACGTTAAAAAGTGTAAAAATCTATTAATTTTTTTTTAATCAAATAACACTTCATTTTCAAAAATAAAATAATTCACTATTAATATTAATGTAATTATCAACATTTTAATTTTATTGTAATAACAGATGACGCTAGTTCTCGTAGGACGGCGAACACTTGAGGTAAACCAATACTTTTTAAATAAATGACGTAACCACATACGAACTCCCACGAAGATGTGCCTCCAGTCCTATCTCGATGTTTGCTAAGTTAGAATCATTATTCGATTCCACCGAACATCAAATACATATTATTTGCTCAAAGTATTTGTTAGTAAGAACGCGTGTCTGCCGCGTGCGGGTCCTCTCATTTCATTGGTATCTATTTGAACTAGAAATTTATTTTTCATCAGGATCCTCTTCTTTTAGAACGGGATGTCATTAAGCGTGTCCTATTTTGAAGTTTGCTTCGAATTGTTTGCTGAATAGATTACACTGCATATGTTGCGGGGAATAAGGGTGATTTAAGTGCGTGGTCCTGATTATTTGTTTACTGACCAATTATTTTGTGTACAAACTTTTGGTAAGTAAGCATAATTGTGTATACAATTTAATAATCTTATCAATATAGGTAGTGTACTCGTGAATAACTTCAAGTTATATTTTTTTAAATGTAAATTTGAATTTAATACGCTTTTAATCCTCTTAAAGGTTAACCTAGGTATCTACTACACATTAACCCATTTAGGTTAGATCCAAGGTCATGTGACATTTAATTGACAGAGGCAATTGATGGATAAGGATTGATAACAAATTGATAGGATAAACAAAAATATTGGTAAAACAAATTTTAAATTATTTGTTCAGTAGATTTTATAGTATCCCCCCTCGCCCTGGGGGAGGCCTAACCCCCTGCAGTGGGGTAAAAATGGGCTGATGAAGTGAAGTGAAGATTTTGTAGGCTAGGTCTTGAGCATGAATTATTCTTTTTAGTGAATTTTCGAGTATGAACCATGGATGTTCATAAAGATATCGCGTTGTGATTACAAAAATGTAAGCAAAAATATACGCTAGCTGATGTTTTAAAATATTCTCTTTGAAATAGAATTTTATGTGACCCACATCTAATATTCGTACCGACTGGAAAAAGAAAGTTAGATTCGAAATTGTAATTTAACAAAATCTTTGTGTAAGACAATGATCATGACATATGGTCTGTCTTATCTTTAAGCCTGTCGTTTCGCGGTTGGTTGATCGTTACAAAGTGTGGCGACGCTTCATCTATATGATTACGCTATCTAAAATCATGCATTGATACGCCTGTGTATTTTTTTATAAAACTTTTGACATCTTCCTTTCCTTTTGAAACCTTTTCTTAATGCACAAGTACCTAATGTTTTTTTTACAACATTTAAATTTTCTAGATCCAATTATTTGGGCTGAGTCAGTGAGTTTTTTGTTTTGAAAATTGAATAGATTTAAATAACGTGTATTTTTTAAAATTTTCTAATTGTTACTTTTGTCCAACATAACAATAGCTGTTGATAAATATTTTAATTACCCACACGAATAAACGGCATATTATTTATTCATAAAACTATTCTATTGTGCAATACAAAGTATAAACCATCGAGTACCCTGTCACGCTTCCAATTATTTGATTCAACCAATAAATCTGGCATCACGCTGACAACCGTGTGTTTTGTCACTGCTAATAGGTCATGGCTTTCAAAACTTATGTCTCCCGTAATGTTATCACTTCAAGCTATTTCGATTAACTATAAACCTTTTCTCTATAAAAATAACGTTCATTTTTCGTACTTACTAACATTTCTTTGAATGACATTTGATTTTCTCGAACATATAACGAAAATTGAATCTTAACTTCAATGTGTTATAAAGTTGATTTTCGTGTGACTTTGTCAGGGAATTGGACCCTTTTCATTTAAGGTCTAAGTTACCCTGGATGAGAGTCGCAATACAATACAATATCATTTGCCAGCACGGAACGAATGAAACGAGTTTGATCCTTGATAAATGGAAATTTAAATTTGTTGTTAGGACAACCGGTGTTTGCAATACCAACTCGCGATTCGTTGCGCGATTTCGAATTAACAAAGATGATTGTTTGGAAAAAGCGCGTCCTTTGCGATTTTTTGTAGAGAAAAACAATTTGTTTTCCCTGTAAACTGTTTTTCTCGGCTTATTAGCAAAGGATTTCTAATTATAGAAAATGCACGGAGAAAATGAGAATAAAAGCTATTGCGTCTTTGTAGTCTATGTTTTTATGTTTTGCCAATTGATAGGAAGCTATTATTAATTTAGTAAATAACAAGATCATTTTATTACTTAAAATATATTATTTAATTAAATTATTAATGAAGTTGCCGTGTGCCATGTCGTGATAGCCGAGAGGTAGCGAACCCGCTACCACCAGGCTGTGGTTCGAATCTCAGGGCATGTACGTATGAGTTTTTTGTAACGCATGTACATAAAACTATTCCTGACTGTGTTTCGGAGAGTACGTTAAGACGTCGGTTTCGGTTGTCTGTACCAATTGGCAGCAGCGTTTCATCGTGGATTAAGCTCCAAGCCCTCTCATCCCAAGGGGTGGCTTAAGCCTCCGCAGTGTGACATTAATGAAAAAATGTTGTAGTACTTTGAAATTTATAAAAATATATCAATTGACTATGATCGTAGTATTTTCACTGAAAGTATTTACTTAACAAATGGTTCCACATCTATTTCATACTAGCAAACACCTTTAAACTTGGTTTTCACGATTTCTGTAGTTCATTTTATGGCTAGAACCTGAACTATAAAGCATCCTATAATATTCTTAATAAGTTGGTACTCTACCTGCGTCAATGAAACTCTCGTCAAAATTCGTTACCTATTTATTACACATACCAAAAGTTACATCTCGCGCCAAACTTGTTGTTTGCTCTGAAGTTGAGGCGGGTGCGTTTTGCGCAGGTGCGGGGCCTCTCGAACCTCTGATACCCATTTTCCCTACTGCAACGCTACTCGCTTTCACTTCAGGGTGGAATAGAAGTTTTTTTCCATTCCATTCCCTAATCCAGGGGATTAGGCCTCCCCTTAGGGTGAGAGGCTTGGAGCCTAGAAACTAGAAGTTTAGCGTGAGCTATAAAATGAATTTGCCGCTGGTTCTGAATAGCAAAAACAAGAGCAGGCAAGGAACTTTTTTAGGCTTATTTTTTTAAATTACAACTTTCATGGGCTCAATCTTGATCTTTTTTTAAATTGGTTATTTAAGTTATTTAGTTTTGTTTGTACGAACAAGTATTAAAACAATTTCTTTTTTTTGCGAACAGTAAAAATAGCTAGCGACCGTGTAAAATTTTATTATTAAAAAGATAATAATGAAATTATAGGAACTTTTTGTGGCCACAGTACCCTAAAAAGAAACGTTAAATCTATAAAGGACTCCTGGGGCCTCTACACCGAACTTTCAATATATTAGACTAGAAGGCGCACGCTTGTTAAACTCAATAAGCCGATAAATTTTGTCAACTTCATTTACTTGAAAGTTTTTTTGTCGATTATGTGACGGATAATTTACAAAAACGAGATGCGTAGAACATTAATATAACCAACCCCGTAGGTCATCTCGTACACGAGTTCATTTGAAGATCGATATTTACGTGTAAAACTTTGGTACATACTCGACCTAAACGGCCAACATTACTTCTAATACGAAGCTAGGTGGGGCTACGCAACTATATCATATTATGTTCGTTAGGCTCAAATTGGGTATTCGTTCTACATTAAACGCAACGCACCATATTATCTTTCGGAGTATGACAAGACCATGACAGAAGCATAGAGAGGTACGGATATCAAAAAAGTGTTGGCCAAATTGTTCAAAATTTATGAAATCATGTAGATATAGATGAGATGAATATATGAAACTAAATATCTCAGATTAGTTTAAGATGAACTGTCGTATTTACTAGTTGGTGCTCACGGCTTCGCTCACGTGGAACACAAGATTTGACAAGGTAGATACTAGATATTTTTCCCTTTGCGATCTGACCCCATGGTTGTTTTGTTCCATAATGTGATGGCATCTTTATCAGTATATCTTACTTGCCTGCCGTACACTATCAAAACCAGCTCAATACTACGACAATGGGAAATTTTCGTAATGAAACTCGTATGTACACGAACCTAAGAACACCTGGCGGTAGCATCACGAACTATCTGCCGATTCACCCTTAGTGCGTCAACTTATACACACTCATATCATAGTATGTCTATCTACCCCCAGTACGCTGCGAAGTTCCACTCAGACATGCTTACGTGACCTCCATTGCAGTACTTCGTTGGTTGTTCAGTTTTTCATACGTCTATGCGTAGGTTCTTTACCTTATTACAACATATTAAGATGAAGAAAGACGAATAAGAAATTAAGAAAAGGTTACAATATAAAGACACATTTATACGGTAAAAAACAAGTCTATGTCCTTTTTCATAGTTCAATCTATTTTCATACTGAATTTCAATAAAATCCATCAAACAGTTTTTAAGTGAAATCTGAACAGATTTTCCTGTGGGTTCCTGTGTCATGTTTTCAATAATTACACAAAAAAGCTACAACTCAACATCAAGCGGGCCTTTTTATTTTAATAGCATTGTGAGTAGAAGCTACAAGTTATTTGAATAATGTTTTGACTCACCAAAAATGTGATTACTATAAACAAATATAGGCGTCTAAATTACCAATATACGAGTGATATAATTTCACGGTGTTGAAATCCCATTAATATTACATCGGGCTTTATATCGAAACACCTTTGCCTTTAAAACAAATAGGATGTGGTATGTTTTTTATTCACTTCGATTAAAGTAGTTATTTTCCGGGCCATTGGTCGTCCACTCAATTTGCGGCTGTCACAGATGGGGTGAGGTCAGAGCAGGTGAAAATTTCAATGACTAGTAAAATTCGTACGAATGGCCTACGTTTAATGGGAGAATTTCGGTTATAGATTATATCGGTGGTCAATTTCGTGTTTAGTGTTTGGTGTGAAGTCGATCGTGACATCGATTTTTTTTATTATATAAACTGTTAATCGATATTATTGGTAAAATCGATATTTTTATAAGCGAGTCATAGCTATTTTTTAGATATTATACAAAAGATATATGTGATACTAAGATGTGATCATTATAATTTAAATATTTTTTTTTTAGAAAGTTACAATAACAAACCAAACATGAGTAAGACATGAACAACTGAATGGAGGTGAGTGTATAATTCCACTGTTTTGAAGGCCGTTTATTGTCATGTAGGCGGGGTACACGTGCCTTCAAATGCGATTAAATGTGCCCATGCGTTCATATCTGACTGGCCGATTGGGCGACAAGTTAGAGACCCTAATTGCGGAGTCAAGGGTAGCGGGTTTGATTCCCGCCTGAGACAAATAATTCTGTGCATGAACATGTACTTATAATTGTTTACAGTCTTGGTGTAAAATATCTATAAGTATATGTATATTTTATAAAGAATATTTAAGTATTATATCAGCAATTGGGTACCCATATTACAAGCTTTGCTTAGTTTGGGACTAGATAGCGCTGTGTGGGATATCCCAGGTATAATTATTACGAGTATATCCTACCTTTCATACAGACAGCCGGCCGAATATGCATCCTCACAGCAGACGGGCCGCCGCAGAAGCGTAAAAGACATATTTTCTTTCAATACGCTAAATGACTATTTTTTTTTAAATTATTTTATATGAGATAGATTTCTCAGTATATCATAACAGTGAAAGAATTTAAAAAGAAAATCAATAGGTATCTGTGATAGGTATTAACGAAGTTATTATTATTATTTATTATTATTTCATATTAAGTAACAAGGACTCATTTGTTAGTAAAAAAACACTTACATTACAACCTAAATATTAGTAACATAATATAACAGTCATAATTAAAACAATTTTCAGAAAATTTAGTAAGTGATGCTATTCTTTTCATGGACCCATGCCCTCTCCCAAGCGACCAGTTCATACTATATGAATGAATGGAAAAAAGAATGAATGTTTAAAATGTGTTAAACAGAGAGGGCAATACCCACAGACCAGTCAACCTATAGACCACGCTTTAATAAACGTCAGTATGAAAACGAAATCGCCAAAAAGTGGCGGGGTGCGGGGAGAAGTCGGCTAGTTTTCATTGACACGTTCAAAATTGACAATTTAATGGCTTCTGATCTGCTTCCAACTGACGGCTCACTAGTGACGTAGTTATGTAGTGTCACTACATAGCCTTGGCGATTGCTACTCCCTGTCAAAGCGTGGGCTATAAGGTTGACTTGTCTGTGGCAATACCGCACGGCGAACCTATGTGTGACGTCAGGCCTTTTAAAATATTATTAATTTTCGTTTTGCAAGAAAGAGACAGTGATGAAATCTGAAAAGTTTAGAATTTCCATATTCTTCAACCGAATATAATTTTGTTTATGAATTTTGATATCTTATAAAGTCTATTTTTTTTATATTTTTGAAAAATATAATATATTTAATAATAGTCAAGTACCGTATTATAAAATTATGCTTAATGCTTGAACAATATCTATACTAATCTATACTAATATTATAAAGCTGAAGAGTTTGTTTGTTGGTTTGTTTGTTTGTTTGTTTGAACGCGCAAATCTCAGGAACTACTGGTTCGAATTAAAAATTCCTTTTTGCGTTGGATAGTCTATTTATTGAGGAAGGCTATAAGTTAAATGTATAAAATAATACTATCTGTCTGTCTGTCCATTTGAGCAAATCTCCAAAACGGCTAAACTGATTATGATGAAACTTCACAGATATGGAAAGGGAGTGGTCAAAAGTGGCATACACTACTTTTTGTATGTCTGTATGTACGTCCATCTGTCTATTCGAGCTAATCTCCAAAACGGTTAAACCGACTTTAATGAAATTTCAGGGGTATGAAAAGGAGGTGGTCAAAAGTGACATACGTTACTTTTTGTCCGTCTGTTTGTCTGCACGTCTATGTGTCTATTCAAGCTAATCTTCAAAACGGCTCAACAGATTTTAATGAAACTTTGCAGACGTGAAAAAAGGTTGTCAAAAGTGACATCAGCTACTTTTTGTGTCTGTCTGTCGTTTGTCTTCTTCACTGATCTATCAATGTAGATAAAGCCGAAACTACTAAGTCTAGGAAGCCGAAATTTGGAACAGTGGTTTATTTTATAACGTATAAATTTTTTATGAAAGGAATATTTGGAAATTTCAAATTTAAGGAGGGAGGGACGGAAGGGCTTTGTTTGAGTCTTTCTTCTTTAAAGTTAGAAACAAACATTTTGACATAAATAAATAATGATGTCTTTCAGGGTTTTTGGATTTCCACATTTTAAGGGTGGGAAACGGGAGGTGAAAAGTATGGGAGTATCGGTTTTCTTAAAGGAGTGGGGAGAATGAACATTGAAAGTTTAAATGGGTGTACCCAATATTAGTTTCAGCAAAAAGTATGTATGAACCATTTCGAAAGTTAATACTACCTAAAACAGGAATGTGTAGTCTACGCAAGCGAAGCTGCGGACGGTCGCTAGTAAATTAATAAGTTTATCAATTCAATAAACCCGTAAACAAAGCTAGATTTCGTCGCCGTATTGATGTGTTGTAGAATGATAAAATAAACAAAATTATTATTTAAACCGTTTTCTGCTTAACTAAAAGTCTATCAAAAACACGTTCAAATAAAAGAAAAACGTATAACCTATCAATAAAATTTACTACACCGTTAACAGTATCAATTTATAGATCCCAATAAAAGCAAACCCACCAACACTACCGCTACAATTCGTCACAGACGTGTATGATTTACACCAAAATTTCATAGCAAATACACATTTATGATATACAATGATCGATAGTCGAACGTAGTTGCTATGGCGTGAATGAAACTAAACTACAATACGCAATTCGCTACAACACTTATACTATTGTGAGTGTGTTCTTAGAGATCATTTCTGGGATACTTTAAAGGGGCGGTGAAGTATGCGACAATGGTATTGTCGGTATTCGAATTCCTTACTCAAAAATTAAAAAGAAAATGTAATGCCAAAATTACCAGCACAGCTAACTGTCAAAAGATGGTGGCAGCTGGCCAATTTCGATTGCCCCGATCTATCAGAATAATTAATTCATTAACAATAAATTATGGTTTGTGAGCTCTGTGCGTTCTGTGGCTCTATGTATAATCAGCAAATCAATTTTTCTCTAGTTTTTATGTTGGTACATACACATGATAAGTGCGCATGGATAGCATTTTAAATTAAAAAAATAATTAAGAAAAACATATATTTAAATAAAATAAACACGGAGAAGTTTCTTGCCGATTCTTCTCCTTCTAGTTTTCGAAACCAATACCTAATCAATTCATTTCGGCTTTCAATAAGTGTGTGTTCACAACATATAATCAACAAAAACATCAACATAAAAAAAGTTCATTTCATTTGATGCTACAATTTTACATAACAAGTATCTATGTATACATATATATAATTCTGTAGATGATATTGTTTAAATGTTAAATGGGCTTAGAACAAATTTTTAAGACATACTTTCTTTATATTTATTTTCGAAAATATAAACGAATTTATACCTTACTCTTAAAATAAAAACATTAAAATCTTAAATTTTCTTAGTTATTTTTTTCTAAAATCGATTGATAAAAAATCCGCGTGACGTCAACTGGACAGATCCTCACTATTCTTAGAATAACTAAATTCATAACAATTTTATTGATTAATGAAGATAACCATTTCATTTGACGTAGTAACCTTATCTTAATATTTTTATTTTAATTTTTTCTTTGGTTTTTTATTTATTTATTTTATTTATTTATTATTTAATATTAAGTAACAAAGACTCATTTGTTAGAAAGACAAATCACAACCTAAATATAAGTAACATAATTCATAACAGTCAAAATTAAAATAAACTATACATCACAAATCAACATAAAATTGTTCACACTATATGAAGGTGACAACAGCGACCAATAAAAGGACAATCACACCTTTTTGATATCATCGCCAGGATACTGTTCGGACTGCCTCGTACCCGGCGCACCAGAGATACGCTCCGCTTGCGCACTGTGGCATAGAAGCTACAGTGTCGAGCCAGGTCAAGACCTTGAACGCGTTATTGTACTGGACACGGCGAGCCTCATATGATTTTTTTGCGTAATTCACTCACAGGCTGCATGTGTAGAAGAATGTACAATATGCTCTGAAAAGTGTTAACTTCATACGAACAGCGTGAAAACCTGCGGGCTATCATATTAGCTCTTACTGATAAGGCCTTCCGCTCCCTCTCAATTGTAAATTGTAGGAAGCAGCGCAATCAGCTCAACCACCCAGATGACGTCGCAGGGACAATATCGACGTCAGATTAATTTTCATAAATATCTGTGAAATTCGTGAATAAAAAAATGATGTTTTGAGAGATTATTCTAGAACCTAATTTCTTTTAATTTTAGTGACCATCAGCGCAACGACCTGATATGATGCTGAATGTCAAAATATTATAAATATTCTACCTCAAAAAGTTTTCCAGTCAAATTATTTCTATTCTTTATTTATATATACAATACTTTTGTATTCCTTTAAGGTAAAATTATTTGATATACCTGTGATAATTATCATCAATTAAATATCACATTTGTTTCCATGACAGTAAACTCGGATCTAGCATCTGTTGATCTCAGAAAGGTTCCCGACAAAAGGTTTTGTTAAATAATAAAGGGTTATTAAATGATTACACAGACCGATAGTCCGACGTTACTTGACGGTAATAAATACAGACGTACCCCTTCGGCTATCGCAATATTATCATATAATAAAACCAGTTCGTTCCCAATCATTGGCTTTATATCTGTAAATATGATTTGGTAAATTTCGATATATTCTTGCACTTTATTGAAATAATAGCAATACGACCGTTTTTGTACGGACTGAAATATGTGCCTAACATTGTGCTCTGTAATCCTAGAGCGCTTAGGTTCATAGTAGTTATATTAAAATATCATATTGTACATTTGTCATAATTATGTCATTTATATAGGTAATTATATACTATATTTGTTGATTAAACATAATCACATCTATTGACTGACCGACTGGTCAAGTAGTTAGAAATCCTAATTACGGAAGCAAAAGTCGTGTGCTCAATTCCCGCACGGGACAAATATTTGTGTGTATAAACATGTGTATTTGTGCCGTGTCTGGGTGTGAAATATCTATATATGGTGAGAAACAATATTTTACTAAATAAGTAAATTACACAAAAATACTAATAATAATAATCTATATATGTATATATTATAAAGAATATTTAAGTATGCATAACAATTGTCTGGTACCTGGTACCCATAATACAAGCTTTGCTTAGGTTGGGACTTGATGACGCTGCCTGGGATGTCCCAGGTATTATTATATTTATAATATTAATATATTATTTTTTGTTTAGGTAAGAAGACTGTCCTTCGGGCTCAAGCCATTGATGATCTGATGCATCCATCCTGCGACTTTTGACTTTGCGGTCGATAGTCGGAGTCTCCGACCAAATCCAATAATAAATAATTTCTTTACAAATAACGTTTCGATTTTCGGCCGATTTAGGAGTTGCCTGACGTTTATCACTCTGTCGACTGTAATAAATAGGTACTCAAAGAAATACGTTTTGTAAAACATTTTTGTCAACAAAGCTTTGGGTAATGTTAATGCATGCGGTAGTGATTGTGTAGTGCGCAGAGCTAAAGTACAAAATAGTAATTTTTTTTCCTTATCGTGTTCCTGACCTCGCTCGTGTGAATGTTGGGTTGATTGAAGCTGAATTGAATAGAAATAAATACCTTCTTATTGATCTGTAGTTAGATGGACGGAAAAAAGTTATATTTTACAATCTGTAAACAAAAAGTAAAAGTCAAAAATAAAAACAACACTTTTAAAATTAGTAATACCAAACTACATATCTCTTTAGAAGAAGCCGATACAATAGGTAATGCGTTTGCGTACCTATCGTCATAAAAAAATGTTATTTTAAAATAAATCAAATGAATAAATTCCACACGATGAAACTTTGAATTTTACTGTGCAAACTACTTTTAAGACTAATTAATTTGTAATCCTTATACAAGATTGTAAAGTGATGTATTAAACCGTAACGTTTCTAACAGCAGACCAAGGGCAGACTATTAAACTGAAAATGCAACACGACAAAAAACATGACCGCGAACGTGATCGGCAGGTCTAGGATTTGGACCAGCAATTTTTTATACAGACTAGCCAAGGCTTACAACTGTCGAAAAACCATAGAAATAATATAAAGCTAGAGTAAACAAGCTTCATAAAGCCCTGTATGTAACGGTTGGGCATCGGTTGGGCATAGGAGAAAAAAGGTTGGAAAATATCTGTACCATAGTATGAAGCAATGTACTCCTTCGAGGTACTCTTATTTTCTGTCTATTTCTGTTGAGATCCCCATTTTGGACTGACTTGCCTGCTCTATACTATTATCTTTATGCGAAAACCCCACAAAACTCCAAATTGCTTAAAAACGTCATGTAGATCTGCAACATAATTTATTTAATGGCGAAATAAAAGCGTCCGAAACTCGTTTCCGTACAAATATGTCAATGATACTGAATCTAATTCTATGTCAGTTAAAAACTTACTTGTTTATAAATTAATAAATAAACATTTATTTCAGATAAGGGTTCATAGTTAGTGAATTAAAATGATCTTAAAGCTAAATTAAACACAAGCTAAGTTAAAGTTTTTTTGCACCATACCATCAAATTACGAATAGAGCTTAAACTACAGAATTATAGTCCAAGCTTACAACTGTCGAAGATCCCACAGAAGTCACTAATAGTTAAGAACGTCATATACGTATACTCTGTAATATGACTTATATTATTGAAGTAAAACCGTTTTATACTCATTCCATACAAATGGGTCAATGTTATATTCCAACCTTATTATATATTCATTGGAAATTCACTTGTTTATAAGTTAAAGCTTTTTTGCACCATGTCTCTGGGTATAAGTGCTCAAACACCACAAACTGACATTGCATATTTATGACATAGAATTGCAAAACAGGATGCATTTGTCCGATTGTTAACTGCAATATGTTAGAAATTCTGTCCCGTGCTGTTTTCGTACAGCCAATTTGAATTTTGTCAGTCACTCGCATACACTTTGCCGTAATTGGATTTTCGAAATATGATAATTTAACTTGTTTAGCCGTTTGTGTGTTATACACCGTTTATTTGCGAACTAGCGATCGCTCGTAGCTCCGCCTGCTTATGTTTGTTTATATGATAATTAAACTTAATGACTTCCTAAAGCGTAAAACAGTGATCCATTTCTTTTCATCCTCCCTTATATTTATCACTATCTTTTCCAATTTCCGATTATTATTTCAAAACTGAAATGAAAATCAGACAAGCACTTCTAATGGCAGTTTTGCATTAACAACAATAGGGTGGTACGCCTTGTCTGTGGGTAGTACTTACATGAATCACAAAAAGTAAAAAAAATATAGGCCAGTACATAACTACTAATAACATATTACACATCTGATTAAAAAAAAACCTATAAGTAAATTAAAAGTACTATCTAAATAATGATAAGTGAGAAAACTTTAAAGAGACTACAGGTTCAGGGTGCCAAGGATACTTGCCGCATTGCCACGCTGTATTGCGACACTGATTCCCTATTCAGCGGAATAAGGTATTCCTTGCTCAAAGGATCTCCTGTCAACAGACGCAGCGCGACACCTAAATCGTGAGCAAATAATTTTGCATCCTTGGACCAGGGACCCATCGTCTCGACAGCGAAAGGTATGAATTGGTATGAAAGGTATTATTAAATAAAATAATTAAAGGTAAAATTTAAAAAAAAAATTACATGAAAGAGTTCTCTAAATATATAATAACAGTGTCTAACTACAAGTAACAATAACAGTGAAATAATTTTTAAAACATTACAAAGTTATGAATGTTTAAACAGATAGATAAGCCATTCCCGCACGGTGTCATCTCGGGCCATTTAAACTAATGTAAACTTAAGAAAGAGAGACAAATTTTTAATAACTAAGTTCCATATTCTTCAACTGTATATAATTTTGTTTATAAATGTTGTCACCGTTTTTTTAGGCAATTTTAAGTTTTCGTGATAAATTTATTTTTAATATTAGTCAAATACGCTTATTCGTTAATCAACAGACATAGCGACAGCAAGATTAGTTTATTTCAGTTACTTCCATAATATTATGTCGTATGGTATTTCGTTGGAGGTAATTAATGCTACTAATATCAATAATATTATTTTCTAGAGAAAAGGGCTATTGCTATATATAAAATGGGCCCTAAGAGCTTCACTTGGAGATAAATTCAAATTAATATGATGACATAGTCTATATGATGTTTATGGAAAAATTCCTTTCCATTCAAAAGTGACAGCATTGTCATACTTGAAAATAAATAAAATAAATGGATTTTTACTTTATTTTTTTAATAGATTAATGTTTCTTAAAAAGTCCTTCATTCGACAACGAAAAGTGGCTCCACTGTTTCGGAGACTAGCTCGTATACACTGACAGACAGAAATTGAAAATAAGCATCTTAATATTTTGGTAAAAAGCAAATGACCATATTACTATAAAAATTCCTGGACTTCGCGTGGTTTTCCAAGTTTAAGCAGAATCCTTAATTATTTCAGGTATAAAAAGAAACCTATAATACTCTTAAAGTCTTATATCTGCCAATGAAAGGCCGTCTAAAATGGCTCACCCGTTTCGGAGATCGGCCTGGAAAAACAGACAGAGACATAAAAATTTTGTTTGGGTGTTGTTTTCTTGCAAATAATATATGTAGTTAAGAAAAAGTCTTTACTAAAAAATCACCGACAGACATATCAATTTACGTGTAAATGCTTCATGAACAAAAACCTGTTAGTCTATGTGTTAGTCGCTATAATGCCATTGCGCCATCTGTCAGATGTTAGAGCGTTCAATCTTCTTACTCAATTATCAATATGCATAATAATAAAGATACCGCTTTCGCTAATGACTTCGCCCGCGTGATTTCCACGATTAGTTTTATTTGTAATTATATTCTCATCAAATTTAGTTAAATTTCTTTCTACACTATTAAAAAAAGTAAGGAAAACGGGGTTTGGAACACATATCGGATGTGTCTGCTGACAATAAGTAGTTAATTTCAAGACGTCCATATCAGGCCATTATATCCAACTGCAGGAGCTTAGGCCTATCCTCGGGATGAGGGTGGTTGGAGCTTAATCCACCACGCTGTTCCAGTGTGGGTTGGTGGATTTTAACGACCGCTTAACGGGACCGACGACTTAACGTACTCTCCAAGGCACGGAGTCGGTAATAGAGCGGTAATATCGGTAATTTGGGATTCGAACCACGGCTTTCGACTTCCAGCCACCACTCAGCTATCACGATCTCAAGACGTGTAATATGTGTTAATATTTATGTATATTAAATAATAATAATAATAACGTATACAACACAGCAATGTCTAGGCCTCAAACTGCATTAGCTTGTATTTTGAGTACCAAGCGAAGACACCACATACGTATAACAACCAAGACCCGTTATCAGTATCAATATTCATCATACAAATACTGACCCGACCTGGGATTCGAACCCGGGACCTCACGCTTCGTAGGCAGGGTCGCTATCCACTAGGTTAAGCGGTCGTCAGTGCTATAAATGTCCTAAATGCTGGACTAATTTACTATTGTTGTGTTGAAAAAATTTGATAACGTATCACACAATTTAATGTTACCGTTTGTTGTAATGTTTTTCATCACAAGTCTTTACATAAAAAATCTATCTTATAAAACTAAGCTCGATCAGATTATTGTCTTATATTTTTGATGAAGAGTGTTTTGCGCTTGTACAAGAGACTACTTACGATAGGAAAAGTGAACGTGTAGAGGGTTTGGGTCTGTAGAGATCCAACGAATTTTGACAAATCTCCGATCCTAAATCCCTGATATTGCTTTTGAACGTGTCCCTGCTTACCTAAGTACACAATAGTCGGTGGGAGTGAATTTTGATATTATTAAGTGACTGGGTTCTATGTGACGCGTGTAAAACACAAATCAAATTCTCAGAAAATCGCACGTCACTTTGAAATTTGAAACTGGTTAATTTTTCTATCACTATATTTGTTTCGGGTATATATATGATACACTAGCGCATGTTGACTGTACCGAGCTTGCTGGGAGTTTCTCATATGATAATAATAATATTTATAAGCAAGGAAAAATGTAACAGAAATGTAACGAAAATGTACACAAACTGTAAGTTTACATTAATATTCAGTGATATAATTCATCACGTACACCTATAGCAAGGTCATGATAAAACTATGATCCTGTTTCAAAAAGCTGGATGAATACGTATCCTGGAAAACACTACAGGTATGACATAATCATTTTCAAAAAATGGTTTCATCCAGTCCAAACTTATAGCGATTGCAGAACTTACCAAACTAAACAAAAAGTTTTCAGTATGGCAGATGGTGCAAATTAACGTTTACCGAATAGAACATGTTTAAAGTATTATTTTTTAACACTTTTCTTATTTTTTTTTTCTTTTAACTTTAGTTCGGTAAGCTCTACACGCTTTATAAGTTTGAACTATGTACGTTTAGCTGAACACCAGGTATTTTCACGAACCAAAAAAACATGTTATCTGTGAAAGTTCCTAATTGAATTTGAGTACGATTGGGTTGTCAAAGAGTAAGTGAAAACAGAGAACATCTTAACAAAGTTGAAGTATTTCCATTAATAAATAAGCTTCCATTTTCCCAGCAGGTGTACTATATATGTAAAGCAATTCAACTTTACGAAACCGCCAGAGATTTTACAGATCGTCAGGCAGTATTGATTGATTCGCAGAATCGTTTACTTGAGATAATGTTAATTGACACCTAGTTGTGTTTTACTAGCTTTATTCATATTTTTGAAAGCTTCATAAAAATAAACATCACGAAACTTGTTTCTCAGTTCCTTGGCATCTACTAGTTGAGAACAAGAAGTACCTGCTTTATAATCATAATAATAGCTCTTTATTTTTTGCTGCTTACAAAACATAAAAATACTAAAAAACAAAAAAATATACTATTTATCGTTACTACATTACGTGTATCGTTTACACTGCTATCTGTTCTTCCACAGCAGTCGTCTCAGCGGCATAAGCCTCCCCTTAATCCCTATATATTTTCCTTTCTCTCGCCTTCCTCATCCATGCAGGCCCGCATTGTTGGGTGAAAATGGCCCTCCATCTTTGTTCCGGTCTTCCCCGCTGTCGTTTCTTATTTAATGGTATCCATTCTGTTGCTCGTTTTGACCATCTCGTATTTTCTAGTCTGCATATATGCCCTATGCCCTGCTCATCTCCATTTAAGTTGTCATATTATTTTGTTTAAGTTAATTGTTTTAGTTTTCCTTCTTTATTTAATTGTTCTATTCCTGACCTTGTCCGCCAATTTTATTCCCAATATATTCCTCTCCATTTTCCGCTGGCAAATAGCAAGCTTCTCTTCATTCTCTTTTCTTAATGTCCATGTCTGGCATCCATAGCTGAGACTAGATATTATGGCTATGTCGAAAACTTTTTTCTTAAGCGTTATGTTTATCTCCAGTACTTTTTCCAAGCTAAGGTCACTTTTCTTTGAACCTCTTTTTCTGTTGCCTTTTCAAATGATACTAGCTGTCCAAGAGGCACATAATTCTAACTAGTTAGTTAGTTAGTATTAATTATTCAATTAGCAAAATAATGATAAGTACCTTTTTTACACTTATAAAAATATACAGCTACGTACGCATGTTATACATATGACGTGTCGGCACTTTGCGAGGGACAATTCGAAGGAGAAGGTAAGCACTTTGTTGAATGATTTGTTTTCGCTTAATCAAGAGGTGATCTGTGAGTTAAGGTGTCATAAATATTATTTCTGACAAAAAAAAACTTCTATAAATTGTTGTATCTGTTCGACCATATCTAAATTAGTGATTCAACGAAAGTGTCATAACATGTGTTAATCATAAGTATTATTGTCTGACCGATTGGCCAAATGGTCAGAGACTGCAAAAACAAAGGTCGCAGGTTCGATTCCCGCCCGAAACAAATATTTGTGTACATGAACATGTCTGTTTGTTCCGTGCCTGGGCGTGAAATATCAAAGTCGAAATCAAAGATTTACTTAATTTCATTTGGAACACACACATATATAGTATATATACGGATTTATAGAAAATGTCAACATAAAAAATCAAGTTATTATACATTAATAGATTTACAATAAATTTGCAACTGATTCACAATATATTATCATGTATTAACTTCACAACTATTACTACAACTACATATTTTCTAGAGTGTGAGCCATCAACGAAAAAGACAACACCGGAAGAGAAAGCACCAATTAGAAGTATTAACTTTTTAACTAGTCGTCAGTCATTATCAATCAATTGTCTCTGTTAATTAAATGGGTCGTGACCTTCAATCTAACCAAATATGGTTAAGAAGTAGCAAATAGGTTAAGCGCAAAAACCTGAAATACAATGTGTCGCAGCAGCGCAAAGAAAAGATTTTATACACATTACAAAATATTATGTGTCATACTAAAAATTCATGAACTTTATTATCATTATTGCAATCTCAATCAAAAAATTTCAAAATTCAACGAGAGAAATTAATTAATCGTATTTATTGGATTATCTAATAAAATTTCTGTAATTTTTTTTTTTTAATTTAGATTCGGGTAGCACACGTCTATCATAGTTAATGTGATTGAAAAGGTGCAGTCTATAGACGTATATTTTATTAAGAATATTTAATTATGTGTATCAGTCGTTTAGTACCCATCCATATCAGCCCATTTTGCTCCACTGCAGAGGCTTAGGGCTCCCCTCGGGGTGAGGATGCTTGAAACTTAATCCACCACACTGCTCCAGTGCAAGTAGGTGGAATTTAACCGGGGCCGACGGCTTAACGTGCTCTCCAAGTCAATGACAGTTATGAACTTATAAGTCAGAAAAACTCATTGGTCATACCGATTTCCGTGATTCGAACGACGACCTTCTAAACAGGAAGCGGACTCACCACCACTCGGCTAACACGACACTACTACCCGTAGTACTTATAATACAAGCATAAAACTTGCTTCCTTTGGAATTTTAACTTTTTTAAATTTGCAATATAGAAATTCTTAAGTTTTCCTTGTAATTTTTTAAAATGTGTACAGAAATTCTATGGTTATGAGATAAAATTGTCAATGTTTGCTACTCTATGATAAAATATGATTCAGGCATTGACGTAGGCAGTTAGTGACTTCATAAGGTATTGATTTTCTTTCTATTCAAGGAAACCATGGAAACCTTTCGAACTACTTTCAGAACGGATGTCGCTTATTTAGATACTTGAGGCCGTACTACAAAAGACGCTTCGACACAGAAGTTAAACTAAGTGATTTTTTTACTCCTCAGAAATAATAGTAGATTTCGTCTAGTCTAAAATTACGCGCCTCTCAAGTTCACTTAATTTTTTTAATATGTTATACGTGTTTAAATATTACGTATCATGTTTGGAAAATTAGAATTTTCACAATTATAAAATTAAAATATTACAAAAATGATGGGCCCCCAAAATTTTAGATTAGACGATCTCGGTCCTATAATCTTGACACGGTAGCTCGGGAGTAGTCGACAATTCGCGAAGACATCCGAAATAAGAAGAATAAGATTATTTCCTTTCTGTACTGATTATTTAAAACATAGACTGAAGTGTCATTGGTATTGTAGAAACCCACACCTCCACTTTAATATGGCATAAACGTCCTTACGACTGGAACTTTACGAGCTATCGGTGGCCGCCTTTCTTTGGTTATGGGAGTGGCCTCAAACACGGTAAAAGTATTATAAAAAACCGACTAAATGCGAGTCAAATCCAAGCATTGAAGGTTCCTTACTGTTTCATAATGGTTTCGTAGGTTGGAAGAGGACTGCAGAGCATTCTTTTATATTAAAAAATCTACTTGTTTTCCAAATGCTTATAACAGCTGGTAAAAAGATAGTTATAGACGTGAAATGTACTTTGGATAATCAAAGTGACATGACAAAGTGACGATAACATAACAGTTGTGTTTTTATCCGAAATGCAAATTGTTTATGTTTATATCCCCTGCAACTCTAAAATAATATTTTCCACCCTTGACGTAATTTCATTTATAAAAGAATCTGCGTCAACTGTTACAACTTTAACTACCTGTTTATTTTATAATAACCCGCTATGTACCCTGGCAATGAGACTCGTTATTATGAATCACGAATATAATTATTGTATACTATAATCGAAACGACGAACGATTCTTGTAATTTTTTTAAATCTATACATGTCACCGGAAAATTGTAAAAACCATTAGTTTACAATCAGTCTAGTGACATTGTAAATTACTTACCAGCATATTTTAGGTAAATCACAAGTTCTTGAAGCTTTTGGGTGGCTCGTCGCTCCACTTTGCTTCGCTCCTAGCATTGTCACATTCAAAACCTAACTTAACCTAGTAGATTGCAAATTTTTATGTCTGTTTACAATTTGTCGACAGTTTACAGTCTGATACAGTTTAGTATAAGATTTTAAACAAGCAATTCTTGTATATGTATACATTTATAAATTTATTTCACTTACATAAATCGGAAACGGCTCTAATGATTTCGAAAAACGAAAATTTAGATATACATATATAAGCCATAACCTTTTAGAACAAATAATAATAATAATAATAATAATAATAATAATAATAATAATAATAATAATAATAATAATAATAACACACACAATCACAACAACGCCTAAGTCCCAAACTAAGCATTAGCTTGTATTTTGGGTACCAAGCGAAGACACCACATACATATAACAACCAAGACCCGGTGCCAGTATTAATATTCATCATATAAATACTGACCCGACCTGGGATTCGAACCCGGGACCTCCAGCTTCGCAGGCAGGGTCTCTGCCCACTAGGCTAAGCGGTCGTCAATCGATCGATCGGTCAATCAATCGATTAAAGGACTTGTTGCATTGTATTTTTTATTGTACTTTGTATGTGCTAATGAACGCTTTTATTTTATGACATTGTCCGAACAAATAACCAGTTCATTTGAAGGGAAGATCAAAAAATATTCATATTTATGGAGTGTGTGATTTGCATCTAAATATATTTTCCAAGAAAACACGATTTCAACACTTTTTTTATTAATCTGAAACCTCAATGGCGCCAAACGATCCACACTATCGCGACCGCTATGCCAATGCGTTAAAGAACTTTAAAGTGGCCTAAATCTTTTTCTTTACGCCCTAGATAAAGAATTTGCGCCCCTCATTTAGTCCACGAACAGGGGACAAATATCGACTTCAGTACAAGTTATAACAGCCTTTTGTTCTCCTCGAACAACTTTGACGAATACTCCTTAATATTTTTCTGTCTTCGGGAAAAAGTTACTGGTAATTCTATTGCGAATTCGAGATTCCAACGATTCGGGCCAAATCGTGCTTACCTAAGTCGTGAACTCGAGCAAACCGACATCTTTTCAACAACTTCTAAGTTGTGGTTAGTTCAGTAACTTGGGTCTAAGTTACTTTCTTAAGTATCTAAAAGTCGGTCGGACTCTACGACCTCTGAAAAATCACCAGCAGAGATATTAAGCTTCGGCTGAAAATTTATCGGTTTTTTTTTTATTATCGAATGTCAAACAACGATTCTTCGTAAAAGATTTTTCCAACAGATGCGTTTCAGACTATTGGAATAGTAAAAAGTTGCATAAAAATTTAGTTTTTGAAAGAAATTAAAAAAAACTGCAATGGTTTTTTAAAGTTCTGTATATTAAAGCAGGGACAGTGCATGCTATGAATCCAACTCATACATTTATTTACCCGTCGCAAACGTCGCACTCGGCCAATCGGTTAGTTATTTCGTATACAAGTAGTAAACAAAACTGGAATTCAATGGTGATGTAAAATAAATAAGTAATAAATATACCAAGTACATCCCCGAAAAAAGCCACTCTTTACGAATCAATTAATTCGTCTTCGGTCAGTGTCGTTATTATCGACGAATCAGCAAAAATGTGTGAGTGTACCTGTAATGTAAATTAAAGGTAAAACAAACAGTATAAAGTAAAAACAAATTAAAGTATGCATATCATTAAAGTTAAGTTTCAGGTGCTGGTCAGCAAACAAATGGAGAACAATTCACCCCATAGCTCAGAAGTCATTGCATAAAATATTTGTATTCGCAGTGGACCTCAATTCTAAATCGAAATAACGACAGGCGAGCCCCAAACAAAATCACAATTTTTCTCCACATACGGAACGAAAAGGTGTTTTATGCGAATCGCATCAATTTGTCATTCATAACACTTCATAAGTTTTTATACGCAAAAGTTCTTTTAACGCGAATGTTATGGCTGTTTAGCGGCAATTCGTTTAATCGTGCAGAAAATACTATTTATATGACAGCGTGCTCGGAAAAGGCATTTTTTTTTCTAACTTCTACGCAGCTGGCTTCATTGGCGCATGAATGGTACATAGTAAGTCATTTGACCGTTAATATTGTTATAGTTGACCAAATATGTGCAAATTATATACGTATATTTATATAATAATAATAATAATAATACATGGGACTTCCCACACAGCGCCATCTAGTCCCAAAGTAAGCAAGTATTATGCTTGTGTTATGGGTTACTAGACAACTGATATACATACTTAAATATTCTTTATAATATATACTTATATAATATTTTTTTTTATATATAACAACCAAGACCCGGTACCAGTATCAATATTCATCATATTAATACTGACCCGACCTGGGATTCGAACCCGGGACCTCTAGCCCCGTAGGCAGGGTCGCTACCCACTAGGCTAAGCGGTCGTCAAAGTATGAGTAGCCCCTGCATGGAAAAAATAGAAAATATGTGTAGAAAGTTTTTATTTATTTAACGAAATCCGTTAGTTCGCTTAGTGATGCGATTTATTGGATTAAGATTTTTATTCTGATATCTTGCTCCTTTTTACTGAAAACCTACTGTTAATTAGTTCTTTGATAAGTATTCACAGAATGTCAGACTATCTAACATTGACTAATCAGTTTATTAGTTAGCATTAACGAATTCGGGTAATTTATTTCAGTGTATACGGTGTGACTCTACTCACACAGACTTGCAAATCATTTCCAAAAAATATGGTCATCATCATCAGTCCATTTTACCCCACTGCAGGGGCTTAGGCCTCCCCAGGGTGAGGAGGGGGTTTGAAGCTTAAATCCACCACGCTACTCCACTGCGGATTGGGGTTTGTAACGACCGCCATCTATTGACAGCGTCCGGGACTGACTGTTTGACGTGCTCTCCGAGGCACGGAGTCAGTGATAGTTAATGTACTTAAGTCAGAAAAACTCCTCATTGGTACACGCCCGGATTCGAACCATGGCCCTATGGCCTTATAAATTTCAGACACGTTCGTTGCGCTCTGGGTTATCACGACACGACTCGAAGAATATGGTAGTTAACTATAAATATATATATGTATGTATTACAGAAAATTAAAGAGTTTTTTAAAGATATAAGAAAAATGAAATCATTTAAAAATATAAATAATTAACAGCAAAGTTATGAATATTTAAAATGTCCTGTTAGACAGAGAGGATAATACAGTACGGTATGACTTCAGGACATCTAAATTAATGTTTTTCTTTTTTAAAGAGTGCGACATAGATACAATTTTAATAGCCTAATAAATCCCATAGTCTTCAACCGAATAAAATTTTGTATGTAAATTTTATCATCGTATAAAATCTATGTATAAATCTTGATAAATATAAAACTCTCGTGAGTTACATTAAAAAACCTTCCGCGACCCTCCGTACTCTCTGGATGTTGCCTCTACGAACTACTTACTATTTTTACCGCAATCTGGACAACTTGCTCTACAGAAAAAAAATCGATTCCTGAGAAAAGGTAGAAATCGATATTACAAGCTTAGTTGAGTCCTGCCGACAGAAATTTAATGAAAAGTCATTTGTGACCCCTGTTACATGGCAGAAATGCGTTTTTGATATAAATACTTTTGTTCTTAACAATGTTGAATTTAATTTTTCTTGTATCGAGCAGCCTTTTCGTATTCAAAATATTAATCTATATGACAAGTCAAAACTAGCATCAGAACAATAACAGCAGCTTAAATCTCAGCTCAAAATTACTAAGCTCAAAATTAGCTACAATAAGCAAAGCACCGAGGCTACTTCATACAGGGTGACCCACGGTTATGCCACATGGAGGGAAAGTACCCTGAATATTGTAGATTATTCATTTTACTGAAAGAAGAGATTATTTTAATTTAAAAAAAAATTTAAACTGCATTTATAGATTTTTAAATAATTACATGGTTGAACCGGGAATCAAACCCGCTACACGAGAAAAAAAAATTACCCTGTAGCTTTATCATACGATCGAAAAGCTTCATATATACAACATAGTGTAAAAAATATGATAAAAGGAAGACCATGAATGTAAATTGTTTTTTAAATTAAAATAATGTCTTCTTTCAGTAAAATGTTCAATCTACAATACGTATTCAAGGTATTTTCCCTCCATGTGGCATAGCCGTGGGACGCCTTGTATATTAAAAAAAAACTTACAAGTCACAAACTATGAAGGTGGATATAAATTCCCAATTGAAGCCCTTCAGTATTCTTGGTCAAAATGTTTAAATAAATGAGGTTAGCAAATTATTAGAAAAACCACAAGTGGAAGTTGGCACGTCTCTTTGATTCTGGCGATTCGGTTCTATTATGTACACAGTACCTACTCTTGCAGTTATTAACCACTAACTACTCCGGTCAAAGTGATTTTACTTTTTACGCTTGTGACTGTGGATCCATGAATCATAGATAAGTTAACAAAGCGATTAGATCACGAATACTAATCCTCAGTAAGTCTACTTTGTTACTAAAATTTTGCTTAGTTTGCACTTCGATTAAACCTTAGCCAGTTTTTATTATATAAAACATAAGTAGTTATTGTAGCAAAAGCACGTATTTTTGACCTAGGCTTATTTTTTATTAAATTTAAATGAAATCTGTTTAAACTTTTAAGTGTGAAAGCAAAACAAACAAAGAAATAAACAGACAACATTCTCTTATGTTTGGGGATACCTAACACTCAGGTTTATAGCTGATGAAGTAAACTATTCGGGTCGTAATACATAACAAATACAAAATTTCATGAATATCAAACGAATAGTTGTCTTTCAAGACACGGACAAATGTCAGCCAACGTTCGATGTGTTATTCCTACTGGAAATTGAATCTAAAACATTCGTGTTTAGTGATTCTGTATTGATAAAAAAATATTTTTTTAACTAGCGATCGACCTAGAATTTGTTCGTATGACATCCCGAGAGACTTCTGTACTGGTTTTTGTAGTGACTCCTTAAGCTTTATATACATATGTAGTTTTATATTTTATTATGTTTTAAACAGATTTTTTATTCTCAGTTCCTTTTAGGAATCGTAACAGGATACTGGACAGAAGAAACAGGACACTTAAAAGACACCTGAAGATGTGTCCAGCATGTGGAGAAGCAGAAGCAGAAGCAGAAAAAGTTTCACCTGGTACCTCATACATGCACTACTCAGATGGAAAATTCTAGAAACAGACAAGATAGATGTACAGCAACTTACGGAAATCAAAATCGGGCAACTAGTAGATTCCTTCGAGACAACAAGAAGGTACTAGACGACATCAAATTACCAGTAACCCAGAAAAGGATTCATCAAATAGGAAATTGGGTGAAATATTCCACACTTGAGAAGACTGATCGCCAGTCTGGGTCAGCTGGCGTCCCCGAAAGTAAATAAATAATTCTCGGTTCCTTGGCGTAATGATTTTTATTTTATTTTATTTATAGTATTTTAATGATAGATGATATGAAGATATCAAACGAAAGCTGGCATAAACAACAAATTAAATAGCTGCTCGCCTGAGTGTATTAGACACCAGCGATCCTCACATCAATAAAATGTGGTTTGTTTCTCTTGCGCGCATATGTTAGAAAAACTGGCCAAGTGCGAGCCGGAAAAAAATTTATTACGTGGTCCAACATTTTCTATTACATCGTACAAGTTACAGCATTTTTTTAAGGTGTAGTTTTATGGGGTACATACTCTCTTTCCTCGAACTGCAACGCTAATATCATAGTACTGCCTAATATGCTATTTCAACATAAATCAAAATATATTGGATGTACTGATAAACGCAGGCTCTGTCTGTTTGGATGTGCATAACGTCCCTTTGTCTATGTTATCTCATCCCGTTTCCTTTCCTGTAGGCTTTCCCTCTTTTACTCTTTTGTAGCTCTTCTATATTGCTACTTTTGTATCTCACAGGAAATCACAAGCAAGATAAATAAAAACTTTCCTTTCAAGTACCTCTATGCAAAAAATTACGTAGCATCGTTGCTCCGTTACGACATGAAGAAAGGACATACAAGTACACTTGTGCATCCATATTTTGTATTAGGTATATTCAAAGTGAATAAAAATTTGACACACTTTTAAACAATTTGCATGTATATAAAAAAAATACCTTAGCAAATCATATCATACCAACAACCCATTAATGCCCCACTGCAGGGGCTTAGGTCTCCCCTCGGATTGAAGGGGCTCGTAGCTTAATCCACCACGCTGCTCTAGTGCGGGTAGGTGCAGTTCAACGACAGCCATCTATAGATGGCAAACGGGAACGACGGCTTAACAGCACAGAGTCAGTGATGGTTATGTATATTAGTTAGAAAAAACTCATTGGTTGGTACATGCCCTGGGATTCAAACCACGGCCTTCTCTAACAAGAAGTGAGCTCCCTAGCACTCGGCTATGACGACATTGTTACGAAAAAAACACGTGTTAGTAAATTGTTTGCCCCAGCTTTCCTCCGGCTTCCTTACTTTATTAAACTGGTATTTTGATAATAACAACAAGGAAAAACACGCACAATATAAGAATATATTCCAATTTCCAACACGTGTTTGCACGTACGAATCAATATAGTACCTATTATATTTGTGTAGGTATGTTCTCACGTTTTTATGAGCAATAAGCGAATAATATACAAACAACATGATATTCTTATATTAATCACTTCATAATAACAAACAGAACCTTAGGGGATAATGGTGCCGACGTATCCCTTAATCAAGGGATCAAGTAGCCACGCGCCACTGTGAAAACACTGTGTATTATAACATCAACATATGCCTAAGGGGCTTGCAACCATAACCGTGAGTCTATGCCGGATATTTCAATGACGGGTGAAATTATACTGCCAAGTAAGTACGTTTTCCAATTTAAAAAAAAAAAACAAATATATACACAAAAAAATACCGACAGTGTAAGAAAATTATTTACTGAAAAAGCAAAACAAGCTATAAAAAGTTAATAAAATAGACTATCATATATATATGACTTGGATGTTATTATATGGTATATGTATGTACTACAGACGGAGTAAAATTAAGGTAATTTTTACTGTTTCCGTCATATTATGCAATGCCCTATATAACATTTAAGTCATATAATATGAGTGCATGTGATTCACATTCTATAGATTGTAAAGCTAGTTTTTTCTTTTTTCAGTTATTTTTTACGCAGTCGGAATTTTTTTTTTGTGATTGTTCCCTATTCTTTTTTTTAAACATTTTTTTGAAGTCAATTTTAAAACAACGCCTAAAAGTGAATATTTAGATCTTTTCACACGTACCCAAATCTTTGATGGTCGGTGAGGCACGCTAAGGGTTGTGAGCTGTTGTTAGTGTTTTAACGACGGCTTTGAATTCTGTATACGCATGCAGTAAAACGTACAACAAATTTTTCACGAGTTTATTTTGCTAAACAGAATAAAATTCACACGTTACATATGTGAACAATATGTCAGCAGACCAACTATTGAAGTTCTTACGATGGTCTTCTATAACAGTAGTGACTTTTAGTCACTGGTAACTTTTTGAAAGCATTTAGACGTGTATATTAGAACTCTATTGGACCCTTTGTGCCTTAATAAATATTTTTATTTTGTATTGGATTAACCCGAGCACACCCGACTGTTCTAACATATCTATACTAATATTATAAAGAGAAATTACTATTATTTTGTTTTTGTTAAGGATAAACTCGAAAACTACTATACTAATTTTAAAAATTCATTCACATAACGAAAGCTACATTATCGGAAAGTAACACGGACTATATTTTATTTTCAAGCTGGCTTTCCGCCCTCGACTCCGCTCGCGAGCATTTACACAGTTATACAGGAACCACTATATATATATGTCAATATATATATATATATAGATATATTTCATAAGCTGAAGATTGATATAGGCTAAGCACTTTTATCCCGAAAAAATGAAAGCTGCGGACAAAAAGCTAGTATGAAATAATTTCTTTTATAGATCCACATAATATTAGTTTTTTTTTCTCTCATACCAAATACAAAAGTAAAATATGAAATGTTAAGGAAAATAACGCCCTCGACGACCTTTACGTAAAATGTATGCCGAAACGGAAATATTAAGCAATATATTGGCCTTATAACATATAATGGGATCAAGAGAATAATCACTCACAAGCAACGAGCGCTTTGGGGGTAGAACGACGCGAGCGGTATACGAAGGAACCTTTTATGGGAGCGCCTCGTGAATAAATTCTAAGTTTTATTTATACCTACTATAAGTTAAATTGTTGATAAATGGTAAAAAGAATTTAGTTTGTAAACTGTAAATATTGATCATTGGTCATTTATAAACATATTTAAATTACTAGTTGACTGTGCTAGTTGTTTCGTTCTAGAAAGTACGGTCACAGACAAATCACGAACAATTAAATTTCATAGATTTTTATGGAAAGCGCTTAAACATTTGAATCATCTAATACAAAGGTCGAACGGAACTGCGGGGTTTACCTGTTTATAAAAATATGTTACAAAAAATTATATATCTGATGAGCGTATAGAGTCATAGAGTCATAGAGGAACGCGAACGCAGCAGTCCAGTTTCAAGGTGTAGGTATAAAACGAACTCGGCAGCCAGCGTTCAGTGGAGTGAGAATAATGAACATCAGGCTGGGTCACAGGAAGGTACTAGGGGTACGGACCGGCGACCGAGCTCATATCCATAATGACAGTTAAGGGACGCCAAAAATTCAGAGATAAATTCGTTTTAAGGAGTAACTTATTATGTATATAAGCAAAAACAGTCATCAATTTGTTGTTTGCCTTATCATCCAAAAGCTATTGTACGTGCTGGATTATTTCATTAAGTAACATATGATAATTTTTACCAGGCTACAATAATAATTTATAGGTTACATATACTTTTGTTGTTGAACACAAACTGTTGTCATCAACAAAGACTATTCAAACTTCAAACTTCAAAACTTTATTGCATTCATGTCATGGTTGAACCCCGTTGGGGCACAGCAATCTTAATCTAATCTTAAACTTATAAATAGGTATAAATACCGCTTCTAGCTTTAAAAATAGTTACCTACTAATCATTTAATATTGTATAAACTACGAAACAATAAAAAATAAAATGCAAAGCCTCTCATAATATTATAATCTAAACATCAAAAATGTTTGTCATCTAGAAACTCTTGCAGGGTGTAATATCTATGGTGTAAAAGCATTTTTCAATTAGCATCTGCTTTAATGTGCTTTTAAATTTATTTATATTATTTTCATTCTGTATGTATTGAGGAATTTTATTCTATTTGGCACAAGTATAAAGTATAGTTCGCCTCAGATATTCGCCTCAAACTTTATGGCGGATCCGAACATAGGCACAAGTCGCGTCGCAGTAACCAATTGTTTGGTGTAGCGGGACGTAGTGGAGCGAGGGGTATATGACTGTACCTGCGCGAGCACGTTTGTACCATTGTATTCCGATACGCCATAAAGTTGGAGGCGAACTACATCTGACTGCGATTCGCATTGCATGTAAATATTTAGCATACAAGGCCAAGAAAACCCTAGGTACTGCATAAAAAGCGAACTTGACATGCCACCGACTAACATATCGGTGCATACAGGTATATTAAAAAAATGTGGAACGCTTCACGATTTTGCGTGTCATCCTTGCGCAGGGGCCATGCTAATCTTCTCTGTATCGTTCCAATTTTAGTATATGTACTGCCGAAGCAAGTACAGTTGGATGATAGTAAAAGTTTTATATATATAAAAATTACTCAAGAATTTTGCTTGCGCGATGTAAGCATATTTTAATATAAATATATTTTTTTTTCTTCAATAGAATCATATATCAATAAAATAAGATAGATTGTAAGTATATAAATTTTTTACATATTTAACTTGTGTATTTTTAATTAATATGCATTGTAAATGACAAAGAAATTATTAAAAAAAGAAGCAATTTGTAATTTACGATTATACTGACATCTTGTACAGATAATTAGAACTTTTTATAGCGTTTTATGACAATTTGAAGAAGAAAATTATACTTACCGCTAGATGTCGCTGACTATTTACAAAAAAAAAAATAGTTTTTACATTGTGATATTGAAAAAAATATAAAAAACCCGACTTTTTTAAGTTCGCTTTTTTGCAGGCCGGGTTTTTAATGTTGGGAATTTCGCAATTATGTCAATCCACAAGAAGCGCCACAAAGAAACACGTCGTGCTGTCAAGTCAAACCAGTAAAAAAGCTATTTCACTACTACAGCTAGTGGTACAGCTATAAAAAACCCAAATGCAACCTTTCGGGGACCTTGTACCGATAGAGACCTTTTGAAGCCAAATAATTGAGAGCCAAGAAACAGTTACTCTTCAGACAAAAAGTTTGTTATAGCTAGACAGTAGACAGTAGCTGTAGGTAACTCATTTGGGCAGCAATTTTTCGCTCTTTACTGCCCCTTGGACAATAATTTATTTTGGTAAACTATGTGATACTGCTTGATATCATAGACCTACGACTTCTAGTACGAAAATAACCAGTCCTAGAAGTTTGTTTGACAGCTTTCTTGAACAAAGAGTAGGTATACATAATGTTGTTACTTATAGATATTTTGTTTTTTATAATGAAATAAATTTCAGTAAACGTTTAGAATCAACTTATAAACTGCCTTGTTAAACAAGTTGAGTGTATAATATGTTTTTTTATTTCTAATTATGAATAATAGACTTATTAAGTATATAAGAATTTAAACGGATTTTACCAACTAAAAAAATATTTCATACTTTTAATTGTATGTAAAATTGGTGAATAATTATGCTAGAAAAGTAATTGGTATTTTTGAGGTTTTCGATTTTTTTTTATTATATTATTTTCATAATCTATAGGTATAGGTAGCTTACTGGGAAAACATTATAAAAAATAGAATAAGTACAAAAAATCAATGATGTTTTTTTTATATTTAGGACAGAATTAGATGTAAATAAATAAACCTCAATACCGTATCGAATCGACTACATTATTCCATATTTTAATAGTTGAACATTGACTCAAATTTTAAATTAAATATGAGTTTAATCGGTTCGGTCCGTGAGGTCTAATTCCCGTAATGTCTAGTCGGTTTAGTCGGTCCAATTCCCCGAAAGTCTAATAGGTATGGTGATTTCGCCAGTGCGCCAGCCTTCGCCAGTGACCAGCCACACGCGGCATTTATTTGAAAAAATAAGTAAATTGTCTTCACTTTCTATTTGAATAACGTCTCTGTGTGTTTTTTGTCTCATTCTTTGCCGCATCCGACAGTCACTTCCGCTGGGGCTCTAACAGGGAACTCCCAATAAATGTTTGAAAATTGCGATCGATGCCCGTGCTCACATATTGCTTGGGAACAATTTGTAAAATAGTGCGACGCGAGTTTTTACAAGGTGCAAGTACATATCCAAACGTTGATATACATTATGTACGACGTTATTATTAGTGCAATTAGATGTTAAAATAAAGTCTTAAAAGCTAAAAACTTGCTTTTACATATTTTTCGTAATTTTTTAATGGTGGCTGGCAAACTAGAACTAAATACATAGTATTAACCAGTCTCCAGCCGGGGGGGCTGACTATTAGCTCTGGCTAGTCATTAATTTTTCATCTCTTTTAGACACTTTCCTTATTTTAATGTTTTGGCTTATTCTATCTCTCTTTTTTTAAACTTGTGAGAAAACTAGTGACCAGTGGTCAGCCGCCAAATTTGCTATAATAATATAAAATATTTAGTATGAAAACTGACGGCTGACCTCTAGCATAGAGTGGTCCAATAGTCAGCCGTTAAGAAATTATATGAATTAAAATAACAACAAGGTAGGTATTTCAAAATTACCTTGTTTTTAGGTTTTTAAAAAAATTAATTTCATAGGTATAATGCTTTTGACTTTTTAGTTTTGTTATGTTCGTCTATTGTACTTTACGACATTTTTTATTATGATTTTATTTGGTGATGGTGCAGGTTACAGAAATTGGGCTAAGCTTTTATTTCAGATGCACAAAAATTCATAAATACAAATAAAAAACAAACATAAAGAAAATGTTTCATAATTACAGTGACAAAGCGTTGCGTAAAGTTCTGTGAGATGGAACGAAAGGGATTTGAGAGGCTAAGATTTTATGGAATAGGTACCAAGAGGAACTATTCAAGACAGACTTCATTGCAGAGTAGTGGAGAGACCTAGACAAATGGGACCAGAGCCTATACTTGGGTCTGAAAAAAAAATAAAAATATATGTGACTATATTAAGAAGATGGCTTTTTGTGGATTTCCTATAAATAAGAAAGAATGTGTCAATCACAGTTTTTTTCATGTGTAGGCTATAGTTGCCTTTTAATATCTATACTAATATTATAAAGCTGAAGAGTTTGTTTGTTTGTTTGTTTGTTTGTTTGAACGCACAAATCTCAGGAACTACTGGTTCGAATTGAAAAATTCTTTTTGTGTTGGATAGTTTATTTATTGAAGAAGGCTATATATAGGCTATATGTATAAAATAATACTATCTGTCTGTCGGTCTATTCGAGCAAATCTCCAAAACGGCTATACTGATTTTGATAAAACTTCACAAATATGGAAAGAAAGTGGTCAAAAGTGACATACACTACTTTTTGTATGTCTGTATGTACGTCCATCTGTCTATTCGAGCTAATCTCCAAAACGGCTTAACCGATTTTAATGAAATTTCACGGGTATGAAAAATAGGTATTTAAAAGTGACATATGCTACTTTTTGTTCGTCTGTCTGTCTGTAGGTCTATGTGTCTATTCGAACTAATCTCCAAAACGGCTGAACAGATTTTAATGAAACTTTGCAGACGTGAAAGAAGGTTGTCAAGAGTGACATCAGCTACTTTTTATGGCTGTCTGTCGTTTGTCCTCACTGATCTATCGGCGTAGATACAGCCGAAACTACTAAGTCTAGGAAGCCAAAATTTGAAACAGTGGTTTATTTTATAAAGTGAGTATTAATTTTTAAGAAAGGAATATTTGGAAATTTCAAATTTAAGGAGGGAGGGATGGAGGGGCTTTGTATGAGAGTCTTTGTTCTTTAAAGTTAGAAACATTAAAATTTTAACATAAATAAATAATGACGTATTTGAGGGTTTTTGGATTTCCACATTTTAAGGGTGGGAAACGGGAGGTGAAAAGTATGGGAGTATCGGTTTTCTTAAAAGAGTGGGGAGAGTGAAGATTGAAAGTTTGAATGGGTGTGCCCAATATTAGTTTCAGCAAAAAGTACGTATAAACTATTTCGAATGTTAATACTACCTAAAACAGGAATGTGTAGTCTACGCAAGCGAAGCTGCGGGCGGTCGCTAGTATTTAATATTTCTTTTAACAATCAAAATTTTTTCCATGTTAACGTTGATTAATAACATCTCAAAATGTTTTGTTCTATGCTACTGAATAATAAGATTAATAAATTCTGAATTGTTCCTTGACTATTACTGTTGTAAATTCAACCATATTTCGTACGTCATAGGACTCATGGCTGAGTACCGGTAATATGTTGGCTGATCTTAGATATAAGTGGCTGACTACTAGTTCATTGGTGGCTGTAGATTGGGTTAAACTGGCTGACCACTGGCAAAAACGACATATTTTTCTTTTTTAATTATAAAAAAAATATATCATGAGTATAACAACAAAATAGTTGCAAATTATTATTTTTGAATGTCTACTTTATACTTTAAAAAAAATCCAAGATGATATACAGTCTCTAAGTATATTTTACAAATGCTTCAGTTTCAGAATTGCCTTAACTGGCTGACTACTGGCGAAATCACCCTACCCGATGGTCTATTTACTTTAAAGTTCATTCCATGAGCGTCCATTTCCCGAACGTACATTTCACGAAAGTCTAACTGACAGGCAAGGTATCAACAAAATCTACTGTCTTATTCCAAAAAAAGACCTATTAAGTTTCACATATTGTATTTATTTAAGTAAAGGCAATTAGTTTGTTACCAACCTTGTTTTCATGAAGAATTAGGAAACCCAAAATTATATCTTGTTCGTATTAAATCACGCTTAAAAGCCAAGGGTCACGGGTTCGATTCCCGCCCGGGACAAATATTTGTGTGCATGAACTTGTCTATTTGTTCCATGTTGTAAATGTATCTATATTTGTATATACTATGAAAAAAAAAAGGATTTTTAACTATGTATATCAGCTGTCTAGTACCCCATAATACAAGCATAAAACTTGCTTATTTTGGGACTAGATAGCGCTGGGTGGGATGTCCCATAGAATATTATTAATTATTATTATTATATCTTATCTCTATAAAATGTTTTTAAACAAAACATAAATATTTTCTTTAAATAAGTAAATCTGAGCATAAAATAATTTTGAACGTGTTCGGTTTATGAAGAATGTTAGTTTTGATTATTTACTAATTAAAAATACAGAAAAATATTCATACTATTTAATCACCCCTAGTTCAGCAGGACCACGGTTACATACAGTGCCATCTGTGAATCTATAGAACAAGCAGTAACGTTTAATTTTAATATAAAATAATTTTTTTTATAAATAATTAGCGACATCTACCGATCAGAACGTACTTTTTTTCAAGTTTTAATAAAGCATTACAAACAAGTTCTTAATATGGTTACTAGATGTCAGTGCAATTGTACATTACAAACTATTTAGTTTTTTGATAATATTTTTGCTTTATAATTAAAAATACACAAGTTAAATATGTAAAAAATAAGTCTAGAATTGGAGATTTTCTACCGATCAACTGTACTCAACATGTAAATTACTTTCAATAAGAAAGCTGTACATCATAGCTGTACATACTTCAATTGCTACTTAGGAAACATAAATCAATGCCTTATAATATTAATATATTAAAGACAAGAAGGAAAGAGATTGTTGATTTGTGTATTCTTAATACCATGTTTGCCAGTAACAATTATAAGAGTCAGTCAGTTTTTCTATATAATAAAATTAACAAAGTTTTAAATATTTATCCGCTTCAAACCTATGAAGTAGGTAAAAAAAAAACGAGTATCTGAATGGTTAAACAGTAAAAGATACCGTGAGGTAGAAGATCTGATGAATAAAATAATATAACACACACACACACACACACAAACACACACGCACACTCACCCTCACACACACCCATACACAAATACACACACATCCACTAACCCACCTAAACAAAACACCTACAAATTCTCATCATGCATCATAAATAATAAATTAAACTATTTCTACTTTGTAATTTTATTAGTTTAACAAACCTCTTTTATTATATAAAAATAGTGTTAAAGTTGTTATTCTAACATTAAGTTTATTTTATATTAATTCGATATGTAAGAGCTGGATATCCTGGCACAAGTATGTTGCATACTTAAAAGGATGTCCAAAAAAACAAGGATTGTAAAAGAAACTTTTTCTGTTATGAATAAACGATTTTTTATTTTTTATTATTTATTATTTAAGTACTTATAATCTATATTATTCTATAGCTAAAAGATTCTATTTAAGAAAAAAAGAACATAAGTACTTATAATAAAATATGCCTACATCGTACAAGCAAAATTCTTTTGTAATTTTCATATATATATAATTTTTACTCCAATACTACTGTACTTGCTTCGGCAGTACCTACATATACTAAAATTGGAACGATACAGAGAAGATTAGCATGGCCCCTGCGCAAGGATGACACGCAAAATCGTGTAGCGTACCACAGTTTTTTATTACAATAATGATATTGGTCAAGTGAGAGTCGAACTCGCACACGAAGGGATCCGTACCACCATTTATTACGAAAAACACGTTTATGGTATGGTGAACACCTTTAATTTTTAACTATTTATTTATTTGTTGTTATAGCAAATTATAAGGAAAATATAATATCAATATCAAATGTAAACAATCACAACCACCAAAGCCCAAAAACGTCTAAAAAAACACATTTAATTTATGTTATTTTAATTATTTGTTGTTATGGCGGCCATGGTAGTAGACATTACGCTCCATGTAAACTTTAAATTGACCTACCTAATACGGTTCAGACGATACAGCGCTGTGACAAACGTACGGACGGACAACGGAGCCTTAGTAAAAACATTCCCGTTGATACCCTTTGGGTACGGAACTCTAAAATCTAACATTTAGAAACTCTGAAGTAATAACTGTTTTTTTTCTAATTATTTTTGTTGCATCATAATACAACAGTAGGTACCTACATACCTATATAGGTATTGGTACTAAGCAAAAGTTTAGGTAAGTAGGTACCTACATAAATAAGTACAAAATTTGAAACTGGTAGGTAAGTAGTAAGTACTTAAATTACTTACTACTTATTATTGCAGACTTTTTAAACGTTAGTTTTTTTGGTCTAAGATTTTCTAACCTTTTAATTTATTTTTATTTCAAGCTCTTTAAACTTAAATATAAAAATTCCTTTTTTTTGTTTTAAAAACAATAGTACTGACCTAAGTCAAAAAAATTGCAACAAAATGAAGAATCGTTAAAATATGCCTAGGTAGGTAGGTATCTTACGTTTTCATCGTTTTTACGATTTTTAAAGCGCTAATGGTACGAATTTGGGGTTGGGGGAGGCTTTCCAGATAATTTCGAATGTGCAATCATTGGATTGTACTATCTGAAAGCTACCTACAAATTAACAACAAATTCTAGCGTTGGAATCATATAAATAAGTTGATAGATAGAAAAGTTACAGGGGTTGGCTACGCCAGCGTAATTTTACGCTAGAATATCCACTGTAGTATTTTGGAAACGACAAGAGCTATAAATTCGGGATTGGTGTAACCTATGGTGTAACCACAGACAAGATTGTCAATTTTGAACGAGGTAATGAAAACTAGCCGACCTCTCCCCGCAACCCGCCACTTTTTGCGATTTCGTTTTCGTACTGACGTTTATTAAAGCGTGGTCTAATGGTTGACTTGTCTGTAGGTGTAACAAATTAGAAACAAAAAAAAAATTATGGGTATGGTCACTGTATAGTTAAGTATTTTAATTTTATTCATTTAACTGCCATCTACTGGTTTGTTGCTAAATCGTGTTCCGATCACCATACATAATATTAGAAATGGGTATACATTATCATTGTACAGAACACGACCAATAGATGTCGCTGTTTAGACATAATTAAAAAAAAGTGTGATTCGCCGTTTCAAAAGAATTAAATTAAAAACGTGATAAGTTAATGAATCACAATTACAATATAACATTTAAAATAATACGAATAGGCCGGTTTAGTGTCAAACATACATATAGGTACTTATATTATGTTTACTTGTTTGTATGTTTGGTAATGGCAGTTAATGGTATTATTAGGTACCTATATTTCTCGAAATGAATCAGTGAGAATTTTGAAATGAGGAATTGCGAAAACATATTTGTAATAGAAGAGAAAGCCAATTGACTTCTGAGTTACAAATTTTCCGTGACATGTTTGCATCTAATGAATAGCATCTTGCTTGCTATGATTGAAGATGCAATATCTTAAGTCTATCAGTAGGTATAGTCAACTTGGTTGTAACCCAGTCTATGAAAAATTGCACGAGTAGGTAAATTTCATTTAAATTAATTCAATTTTGGTTTTGTAAATATCATAGTGAGGATTCCAAACCGACGAGGCATATTCTAAATGAGGACGTAGGTAGGTACTAAGGATTGATACAACAATTTATGACTATTTGAGCTCTTGAACTTCCGTGTTACACGTAACATGAAACCTTGCAAATGGTGGTATAGGTAACTACGTGGTATTTCGTATTCGTGACGTATTTCAAGATTATGTTACATAACTACGAAATAAAGATATTTGATTTGATTTGTCTTATGTAATACAATAAACTATACTAAAAACAACTTTGTTTTTTTTTTATGAAACTTATTTACTGCATGTCCTGTATAGCGCCGAACACCCTTCCTTCGTTCGTTATTTCAGCGCTGCGTTAATTTACCAGAGTGCAGCCGCTGGTGGTTTATAGCCGCAAAAGTTATCTAATAATTTGCTCTTTGTCAATGCGCATGTAACACAAAAAACTGTATCTATATCAGCCTAGAATTATACATAAACATCTATTACAGCACTCCCTGGTGGTCTATAATCGTCTTAATTGTCTAAGAACCTGTGCTGAGATGATTCGCAATGCAAAAAACTAATAAAAATCCACCTAGATATTTTAGATAGAGAAACTCATCTAGGTACTGCGACGCCAAATGGTGACCTATCTTCAGAGGAAAATTTTTTAATCATTCACTCTCATTTAGTACGAGAGTGTAATTCCCATTTCATTACAAATAAGATTTATTTATTCTTACAAAGTAAACTTACAGCTACAAATAGTTTAAAAACTTAGAAGTTTTCAAAATTACATCCTGCAAAGCCAATGACGAGTTCACCTAAATTAAATTTTCTATAACATGATATAATTAATAGAAACCAAAACAAACACACTGTCGTGATAGCCCAGAGCGCTACGAACCTGTCTCAAATTTATAAGGCCCCACAGGGCCATGGTTCGAATCCGGGCGTGTACCAATGAGTTTTCTGACTTAAGTGCACAATATCACTGACACCGTGCTTCGGAGGGCACGTTAAGCAGTCGGTCCCGGACGCTGTCAATACATGGCGGTCGTTATAGTTCCCAACCCGTAGTGGAGCAGCGTGGTGGACCAAGCTCTAAGACCCCTCCTCACCCTGGGGGAGGCCTAAGCCCCTGCAGTGGGGTAAAAATGGGCTGATAATTATGATGAAAACAAACACAAAAAATAATTTGCGCGTGCCCCGAACGCAATTACCAGTGAGCGTGTATTTCTGGTGCGAACCCGTGACACTCGCAATCCGATCCGTTCAATTAAGTAAGAAAGATTAGTAACCAATCTAATCCGTCAACCGTCAGATACACATATGCTTTAAATTTCTTTGTATTCTGGGTGGTCAAATACTTGGGTACGAGATGGTTCAAATGAATGTCCTTATTCAATTTGAATCGCACTATGTATCCTTGTCTGGTCTTTCGACTCCTAAATTGTCTTCTCTATTACCGTACCTGATAGCCCGATCTTCACTAACGAGAGAATGTCGGTCCGTTTACTCGAACTATATTCATATACGGGCTCTTATGTATTTTAGGACAAAAGAGAGGGTGAAGACGGGAGGCGTACTATATTTATCTAGCCTCTTATCGCAAAAATTCACCCTAATTGTATTACAAATTACCCCGTTATTCAAAGTTTACGTTTTGAGTTTGTTCTACAGTAAGTATAAAATGGGCCCAAGAAATTAACTTAGACATAAATTCAAAGAATTAATATAATGACAGTACATTGTTAATATATTTCGAAAATATATTATATGTTCATAAAAATGAAAAACGAGATACACAATGTTAATACTAGAAATAAACATTGATAGGGTGGACTAGCGGCTATAGTAATTAATTAAAACGTAATACTTGAAAACATTGTGTATTCTTGTATATGAGAAAAAATGACTTTTATATTTTCATTGTTTTTTACAATAACAACTGTAATGACATCGCACATCAAAAGTAAAAGAACATAATTCAAATTTAAATACAGTGCATCATAGACAAGTGTACGTGGAAAGCATCACGACATTCCAACACCTTCTCCTGATGTTCACTCATGTTGCCGAGACACGTTTCTATGCATGCATTAATCTCGCACAGTGTCTTTCAAACTTTACTTTTGACAATGGTTTTGTCATTACGTCAGCTAACTGAGATTCTGTGGGACAGTAGCTAATATTTATTAATCCATGCACAAAGTGTTCATGTATAAAATGGTACCGCACGTCTATGTGCTTCGACCTTTTGTTGAAGGATCCAGATTTCACAAGTTGAATCGAACTTAGATTATCAACATGCAAATTTATTTTTATGTCCAAACCGGTTATTTCTTGTAATAGAGATTTGAGATACAATGCCTCTTTGCAACAGTCTGCTGCGGCTATGTACTCGGCTTCAGTCGACGATAGCGCTACTATAGGCTGCCTCTTGGATGCCCATGATATTGGTCCATCTGCTATCATTAGCATGGAACCAGAAGTGCTTCTTCGCGTCAATGGGTCTCCAGCATAATCCGAGTCGCTGTAAGCATCGATGTTCTCTATCGGTTTATTTCGTTTGAACAAAATGCCTTTCTCTTTGGTTCCCACTAAATATTTGAATATTTTCTTGACTTTTGTGATGTCTTCTCTAGTGGGATTTTCGACCTTCCTGCTAACTAGATTGACCGCTTGTGCGATATCTGGTCTGGTTCTGGTAGACAGGTACAGTAAACTTCCCACTGCTTCCCTATAGGGATATTCCTTCTCCTGGGCAGTTTCCTGTATCGACTTTGAATCGCTACTTGCAGGCGTGTCACAAGGTTTGGCATTTTTCATATTGTATTTTTCCAGTATGTCGTTTATGTAGGATCTCTGAGTAAGAAATATTCCTTCTTTTGAGTTTTCTATTTCCATACCCAGATATGTACTTGGATTTTCATTCTTTTTCATTTCAAATTTGGTTTCAAGTTTCTTTAAAATATCTTTGATCCTTTTCTTGTCTTTTCCTATGACAAGTCCGTCATCAACGAATAGTCCGATTATTATTGACTTATCTTCGTTTATGAAAACGCATCGATCTGTTTTGATTGTCTTGAATCCTAAATCTAACATCGCTTGGGTAAAAGTTTTGTTCCATGTAAATGGAGCTTGTTTTAATCCGTACAACGATTTTTGTAATCGGCAAACTACTTCAGTAGTATTGCAGTCAGTCTCATAGCCAACAGGTAATTTCATATAAACTTCATCTCTTAACTCTCCGTATAAGAAAGCTGTCTTGACGTCAAATGTCATGAAGTAGTAAGATCTAGATGCGGCAATTGCTAATAAAGTTTTTAATGCAGATTGACTTACTACTGGGCTATAAATGTCTTCGGAATCCAGGTTTCCTTTCTGCTCGCATCCACGTACGACTAATCTAGCTTTGTACGTACCGTCATCTTTAATCCGAAATACCCATTTGTTCAACAGTATTTTGTGTCCTTTGGCTTCTGACTTGTCAACTAATACCCAGGTGTTATTTTTCTGTAATGATTCCATTTCAGATTGTATCGCCTTCTCCCAATTTTGTCTGTCAGTGCCAGTCACAGCTTCTTTGTATGTGAGTAAAGAGCAGTCATAGTCGTCATTATTTTCTGACGTAGACATGGTCACGCAGCGACTTAACTCATAATCTTTGGTCCATGCTGGTGGTCTCACGTCTCTTTGTGGTCTTCCACTTGAGGGAGATGGTTCATCAACAGGATCTTGACCAGAGCTGGAATAAAGGGGATTAGGTTCCTGAAAAGGTAAGTTCTCATTAATTTTGTTTCTTTTTTCTGGAATTTCAACTTCAATCTGTTCTGTTTCAGGTTCTGGAGTAAGATCTTCGTGTTTCTCAGCAGGAGTACCGCCATAATGCATCTTTTCTATTACTTTTACATCTCTGCTGATAACAACATCATTCCTTTCAGGTATATAGATTCTAAAACCTTTTGCATATTCCGCATATCCCAAGAATACTCCTTCTGTGGCTTTGGCTGTGAATTTTCCTCTTCGGTTTTTTTTCATCACAAACGCTCTATTTCCGAACACGTGTAGGTGATTTCCTGATGGTGTTCGTTGTACCCATTTCTCATATGGGGAATGGCCTTTGAGAGCTCTTGCTGGGCTTCTATTTATCAAATAATTTGCAGTGTTTACTGCTTCTGCCCAAAATTTTGCAGGGATATTGGCATCTAGCATCAGACATCTGGCTTTATCCATCAGCGACCTATTTTTCCTTTCACTCATGCCATTTTGCTGTGGGGTATAAGGTGCAGATAGTCTTCGGCTTATACCGTTATCTTTGAGGAATTTGTCAAATGCTTTAGACCTGTATTCGCCTCCATTATCAGATTGTAGATTTTGAATTTTCTTCTTATGAAACAGTTCAACATAGTTTTTATATTCCTTGAATTTATCGATTACTTCGCTCTTTTCTTTTAAGAAATATACACAGCAGTATCTTGTATAATCGTCAATAAATGTTACGAAATACTTTGATCCGGCCATTGATTCATTTTCAAATGGGCCACACACGTCACTGTGAATTATCTGGAGCACTTCGGTAGAGATTATTTGTACATGGCTTTGAAATGGTAGAGTGGAAAACTTTCCTTTGATACAAGTCTCACAGATACCCAAAGTTTTTTCTTTAAAGTCGAGTCCTCGCATCATTTTATTTTTAACCATTTCTTTTAAGTCTCTTTCATTGATGTGACCTAATTTCTTGTGCCATTTCATAATTTCGCTTTCATCACTAGGCGTGAAGTTTGCTGTCTCTTCCGTTTTATCAAATTCAAGATAGTATAATCCATTTATTTTGTTAGCTTTTAATATAGTTTTACCGCCTTTTGTGACACTGGCTTGTTCCTTTTCAAATAGAACTTTATAGCCATGATCCGTAATTTTGCTTGTAGAAATTAGATTATTCGACAAATCAGGTACGTATAATGTGTCAGAAAGACTAATTTTATAACGCCGATCCTTTGTATAAAGTTCGGCTTTTCCTTTTCCTTTAACTTCAGTCGTATGCTTTTCTGAAGCTAGCTTTAGAGTGTCAGTCGCGGGTACTAAGTTATGGAGTATACTTTTATCACCCGTCATATGTGACGTACAGCCACTGTCAAGACACCATAGATTGCCTTTACATTTCGACGGTCCTGTTTTTAAACAGATGTTATATGTTTTTTCTTGATCTTTAGTTTTATTGGGGTTTTTGGGTCTCTTCTTTGACCAACAAGCTTCTGTGGAATGCCCTTTCTTATTGCAATTTTTGCAAAATACCCTTTTCTTCGTCTTTGCGTAGAATGCTTCTGAAGTCTGAGGTTCACTCACTTCGGTTTGCCTTCTTGCTTCGTATTCTTCTACGATTTTTATTTTTAAATTTTCAGGACTTGGTAGAACATCTCTCGACTCAATTGCCGTTCGGAAGCTATCGAAATTTGTAGGTAAACTGTACAACATCATTATGCTTAACAACTCTGGATGAATTTTGACATCCATGTCTTCTAATTTACCTACTACATCCATAAAATTACTGAGATGGTCTCTCACATCTTCTTGTGGAGTCATTTTCTTCAATACTAGTTGCTTTAATAGCGTAGCCTTTCTTGCCGGCCCTGAACTTTGATGTACAACCTTTAGTTTGTCCCATACCTCCTTGGATGTATTACACCCTTTAATTTGTTTAAGTTCTGGTGGAGATATAAGTAAAAGTAGCTCTGACCTTGCCTTTAAGTCTTCCTTTAGGAACGCACTCTTTTCTTCGGTAGTCGCAGTTGCCGCTAACGTTTTTTCACCACTAGCGTATTCCCACAAATCGTATCTTATGAGAATCGCCTGTGCTTGTAAGCACCAAGTATCGTAATTTGTTTTTTTTAACAGTTCTATATTTCTGATACTCGAGCTCATTTTTGTTCACTTTTATTTCACTTACTATTTTTATTCGTAACGCTCTGCTACCACTGATAGGGTGGACTAGCGGCTATAGTAATTAATTAAAACGTAATACTTGAAAACATTGTGTATTCTTGTATATGAGAAAAAATGACTTTTATATTTTCATTGTTTTTTACAATAACAACTGTAATGACATCGCACATCAAAAGTAAAAGAACATAATTCAAATTTAAATACAGTGCATCATAGACAAGTGTACGTGGAAAGCATCACGACATTCCAACAAACATAAACTCGCAGTACCGACCACTAAGCTCCATATAATAAGTAATTCATTCAAAGGTACTTGCGTAAGATTTTATAATAAACTTCTAAGCAATATCATAATTTGTCAATAAATAAATCCATGAATTATGTAAAACGACAACTTTTGTCTAAAGCATTTTACAATTTAACCTCGTAAAGCCCACGGTCCATTCCAATAGAACAAATCAAACATAACTGTCAAACCCAACATCAAATAACATCCACGTACTGTAAACACCCATGGTACTTAAATAAGGATTATTTATTTTATTGTCCCTGTGGTTTCAAATTTGCCGCCAAGTCGGTTCGCTATACTTCATGTGAAGGAGTGAGGAAATAGTTATCTATGGATGCCGTAATTGAGTGATAAAAAAAACTACTGTCAAAACCAATGTAAAATGGCGAGACGAGATGATGAACACGCCAGCAAGAGGTAATTACATCTTTCATAATTTATTCAATCTGTCCGGTTCTGAGTGTAACTTGATTTGATTTTTACTTTTACGTGAACAAATTATCATGGAGTGTTTTTATTTAGTTAAATGCCTCGTAAGATTAGCTAACTTTTTAGTACAAAGTTATTGGTTCAATAAAAAGGACTTTGAGCGTTATTTCGTATAGTGTCGTGACCATAATTTTTGTGTTTGTGACTGTTTCTGATTATTTTTGTTTGTTTTTAGATCTTACAGATAAGAATATAATACGTATTTTCGAATACTCTGACATTGAGAATAATCATTTCTTTGATCCTGCTGACGATATAGAAGACGAAGATTATGCTCCAGAGATAGAGGTGTCGTACGATGTAGAAGACGAAGCTATACTCCAGAGAGAGAGGTGTCGTCACATAGATCGTCATCATCTTCTTTTTCGAAATCGTCCTCTGAAGAAAAATCGGTACAACAATTTGCCACGGCACCAAGTACTGCAGGAGGCAGCGCAAGGGGTCGCAGAGGTGCACAAAACCGTGTTGGTCAATGCTCTCGTAGGGGTAATGGCAGGCGGGGAGGACGAATTCAAGTAACAACTTTGCAAACATCAAATTCCGAAACATCTTTATGGCCTGAAAACGAATTTACACCCCAGATATATCTACTCACGTACCTCACCTAAGACCTGAATATTTACCAGTTAACTCGTCAAATTTTACCAAATATGATTATTTTAAGCAATATATAGATAACGATATAGTTGAGATCATTGTCCAGAAAAGTAATCAGATATCAGTACTCAGAACTGGTGAAACCCTAGGCTTAACTGAAAAGCTTAACTGAGGCAGAAAATTTGTGATACTAATTCCAAGGCATCATAGGCAAACGCTTGGAGCATTGCATATGCCTACAATATCAGACAGCCAGAACAAATGTTGTCAGCGAAGTTGCAAGAAGAAAACCAGAATGATGTGTGCTAAATGTCAATTACACTTAAGTATTACAAAAAAAACAGAAATTGTTATTTACATTTTTACAAGTAAGAATTTAAATGTGTAGTTTTTTTAATTTAATGATTGATTTGTGTTAAATTGTCCAGTGATTTAAATCCAATAAAAAATTTAATCCCAAGGGTTAACTTGTCTTTATTTTGATTACAAAACTTAAAACTAGTTTATTTTCATTCATTTATCTCTATTCAAACACACAACAAACAACCATAAGTTAAATCCCGAAGTCCTTTTTTTACGAATTAATTTTCCATTGTTCTTCTTGTAGAAAAATAGTCCTTTGTACCATGGCATACTGCCAATCGAATTTCATCCCCATTGCATGTTCTTTAAGTATCAAAATAAGATTAACTAATTTGGGCTTGAACAGTATAAAAAGTTTTAGGCTTCTTTTGAGGACCTTGGGTTGTATTACTTAATGAACTTGAAAATTTTTGGGCTTTAGGAGGTTATAAGAATATATAAATGATAAAAATGCTTGGGATTCAACGAAGTTCTTTTAAGCCAACGCAGTGACGTCACTAAAAATAAAAAATATAAAAATAAGCCACTTTAGGTTTCTTACAGTGTTCTTTTTAGAAGGGTCGCGTAAAAACCATCAAATGTGATAGCAGAGTGTCCTACTTGAAAATAAATGAATTTTAGTTTATGTTTATTTATTTAAACAAAACGTAATTTAAATGAATGAACATACTATGTGAACATATACAGGCTCATTACATAAGGAGGATTAGATTGTTTTTTTTTTAATACGTATTAATTTCGCTTTAACAGCTCTTAGCTGGAAAAACCAAAATTATTGCTACTTTATTCGACAGGTGCTTTCCTGGCGGCTCGCTTTAGACAAAGGACGAACTGGTCATAATATGATTTGTTAACAGTTTTCTTGAGTAGGACACCGACTTTAAATAGCTATCTTACAACTAACTCATCGTAAGTACAAACAGATTCCGAGTGGCACTTGTAGGATTAAAATGTTATATAATAAAATATAAATGCACATTTGTTCAATACCCACAATACCGCTATCCGTGGCACATCACATTTATGTCGCGACACACCCGCTCCAAATAATATTGCACTCGCAAATGGCGGAAATGGCGCCACTTAAATTGAAACCAAGAGGAAAATTACGGAAACTAGAGTAAACGATTCCTTTTGAAATGAATACGAGAGTGTGTTATTTCATATCGGATTGATGTAACAAAAACGGCTTTAAAAGAAGATGTAGTGACTAGAGTGCGAAATGTACGGTGAGTTGATTTGGCCATTTTGAAACAAGGATAAAAGTAAGGACGAAAGAATGCTAGTGCTTAAAACGTGTTCTAACGAATTTAAAGTCACTGTACAGTCAGGTATTTGACTTATATTTAAAATATCATGAATAGACCTTATACGATAACGTAATATATGAACAAAATTATATTCGGTTAAAAAATATTTTAGCTTATAAGCTAGTTAAAATAATTTTATCTTTGTCTTTTTCTTGCAAAACGAAATTTAACATTATTATAGATGGACTGACGTCACAAGCCGGTACAGCATGCACTATTGCCCTCTCTGTCTAACAGGACATTTTAAACATTCATAACTTTGTTATCAATTTTTTTTTAAATTATTTTACTGATAATATATTTAGAAAGCTCTTTGTTATAAAATAATTTTAAAAAAATTGTCAAGTACCCTATTTTTCATAACAAGTAATATATAACAAGTATCTACTTATAGAATAAATAATCTATATTAATAAAATTGGAGTGTCTGTCTGTCTGTCTGTCTGTCTGTCTGTCTGTTCCAGCTAATCTCCGAAACGGCTGAACCGATTGGAATGAAACTTTGCAGACGTTCAGAGGGCATTACTGCGGGTGACATAGGGTACTTTTTATGTGTCTGTCTGTCCATCTGTCTGTCTGTTTGAGCTCATGTCAAAAACGGCTGAACCGATTTCAATGAAACTTGGCAGACGTGCAGAGGGTGTTATCATGGGTGACATAGAGTACTTTTTGTCTGTCTGTCTGTCTGTCTGTCTGTCTGTTTCGGCTAATCTCCGAAACGGCTGAACCGATTGGAATGAAACTTTGCAGACGTGCAGAGGGCATTACTGCGGGTGACATAGGGTACTTTTTATGTGTCTGTCTGTCCATCTGTCTGTCTGTTTGAGCTGATGTCAAAAACGGCTGAACCGATTTCAATGAAACTTGGCAGACGTGCAGAGGGTGTTATCATGGGTGACATAGAGTACTTTTTGTCTGTCTGTCTGTCCATCTGTCTGTCTGTTTGAGCTGATCTCAGAAACGGCTTAACCGATTTCAATGAAACTTGGCAGACGTGCAGAGGGTATTGTCAGGTGTGACATAGGCTACTTTTTGTTTGTGTGTCTGTCCATCTGTCTGTCTGTTCGAGCTGATCTCCGTAACGGCTGAACCGATTTCAATGAAACTTGGCAGACGTAAAGAAAGCTTTACCGGGGGTGACATAGGCTACTATTTGTCTGTCTGTCCATCTGTCTGTCTGTTGCGGCTAATCTCCGAAACGACTAAATCGATTTCAATGAAACTTTGTAGACGTATCTACGTGACCACATTTTTAAATGCTTATATTTTTGAAACCATCAATCCCAGACCTATCGTGTTTGTACTCAAACTTGATGTTTTGACGAGATCTATGTGACCACGCGACCCAATTTTTAAATGCTTATATTTTCGAAACTATCAATCCCAGACCTATCGTGTTGGTACTCAAACTTGATGTTTTGACGAGATCTATGTGACCACGTGACTCAATTTTTAAATGCTTATATTTTCGAAACTATCAATCGCAGACCTATCGTGTTGGTACTCAAACTTGATGTTTTGACGAGATCTATGTGACCACGTGACTAAATTTTTAAAAGCTGATATTTTCGAAACCATCAATCGCAGACCTATCGTGTTGGTACTCAAACTTGATGTTTTGACGAAATCTATGTGACTACGTGACCAAATTTTTAAATGCATATATTTTCGAAACCATAAATCGCAGACCTATCGTGTTGGTACTCAAACTTGATGTTTTGACGAGATCTATGTGACCACGTGACCAAATTTTAAAAAGATGATATTTTTGAAACCATCATTCGCAGACCTATCGTGTTGGTACTCAAACTTGATGTTTTGACGAGATCTATGTAACCACGTGACCACATTTTTAAATGCTTATATTTTTGAAACCATCAATCCCAGACCTATCGTGTTTGTACTCAAACTTGATGTTTTGACGAGATCTATGTGACCACGCGACCCAATTTTTAAATGCTTATATTTTCGAAACTATCAATCCCAGACCTATCGTGTTGGTACTCAAACTTGATGTTTTGACGAGATCTATGTGACCACGTGACTCAATTTTTAAATGCTTATATTTTCGAAACTATCAATCGCAGACCTATCGTGTTGGTACTCAAACTTGATGTTTTGACGAGATCTATGTGACCACGTGACTAAATTTTTAAAAGCTGATATTTTCGAAACCATCAATCGCAGACCTATCGTGTTGGTACTCAAACTTGATGTTTTGACGAAATCTATGTGACTACGTGACCAAATTTTTAAATGCATATATTTTCGAAACCATAAATCGCAGACCTATCGTGTTGGTACTCAAACTTGATGTTTTGACGAGATCTATGTGACCACGTGACCAAATTTTAAAAAGATGATATTTTTGAAACCATCATTCGCAGACCTATCGTGTTGGTACTCAAACTTGATGTTTTGACGAGATCTATGTAACCACGTGACTAGATTTTTAAATGCATATATTTTCGAAACCATCAATCGCAGATCTATCGTGTTGGTACTCAAACTTGATGTTTTCACGAGATCTATGTGACCACGTGACCAAATTTTTAAAAGCTTATATTTTCGAATCTATCAATCACAGACCTATCGTGTTGGTACTCAAACTTTATGTTTTGGCGAGGTCTGTGTGACCACGTGACCAAATTTTTAAAAGCTTATATTTTCGAATCTATCAATCACAGACCTATCTTGTTGGTACTCAAACTTTATGTTTTGGCGAGGCCTGTGTGACCACGTGACCAAATTTTTAAAAGCTTATATTTTCGAAACTATCAATCGCAGACCTATCGGGTTGGTACTCAAACTTGATGTTTTGACGAAATCTATGTGACTACGTGACCAAATTTTTAAATGCATATATTTTCGAAACCATAAATCGCAGACCTATCGTGTTGGTACTCAAACTTGATGTTTTGACGAGATCTATGTGACCACGTGACCACATTTTTAAATGCTTATATTTTTGAAACCATCAATCCCAGACCTATCGTGTTTGTACTCAAACTTGATGTTTTGACGAGATCTATGTGACCACGCGACCCAATTTTTAAATGCTTATATTTTCGAAACTATCAATCCCAGACCTATCGTGTTGGTACTCAAACTTGATGTTTTGACGAGATCTATGTGACCACGTGACTCAATTTTTAAATGCTTATATTTTCGAAACTATCAATCGCAGACCTATCGTGTTGGTACTCAAACTTGATCTTTTGACGAGATCTATGTGACCACGTGACTAAATTTTTAAAAGCTGATATTTTCGAAACCATCAATCGCAGACCTATCGTGTTGGTACTCAAACTTGATGTTTTGACGAAATCTATGTGACTACGTGACCAAATTTTTAAATGCATATATTTTCGAAACCATAAATCGCAGACCTATCGTGTTGGTACTCAAACTTGATGTTTTGACGAGATCTATGTGACCACGTGACCAAATTTTAAAAAGATGATATTTTTGAAACCATCATTCGCAGACCTATCGTGTTGGTACTCAAACTTGATGTTTTGACGAGATCTATGTAACCACGTGACCACATTTTTAAATGCTTATATTTTTGAAACCATCAATCCCAGACCTATCGTGTTTGTACTCAAACTTGATGTTTTGACGAGATCTATGTGACCACGCGACCCAATTTTTAAATGCTTATATTTTCGAAACTATCAATCCCAGACCTATCGTGTTGGTACTCAAACTTGATGTTTTGACGAGATCTATGTGACCACGTGACTCAATTTTTAAATGCTTATATTTTCGAAACTATCAATCGCAGACCTATCGTGTTGGTACTCAAACTTGATGTTTTGACGAGATCTATGTGACCACGTGACTAAATTTTTAAAAGCTGATATTTTCGAAACCATCAATCGCAGACCTATCGTGTTGGTACTCAAACTTGATGTTTTGACGAAATCTATGTGACTACGTGACCAAATTTTTAAATGCATATATTTTCGAAACCATAAATCGCAGACCTATCGTGTTGGTACTCAAACTTGATGTTTTGACGAGATCTATGTGACCACGTGACCAAATTTTAAAAAGATGATATTTTTGAAACCATCATTCGCAGACCTATCGTGTTGGTACTCAAACTTGATGTTTTGACGAGATCTATGTAACCACGTGACTAGATTTTTAAATGCATATATTTTCGAAACCATCAATCGCAGATCTATCGTGTTGGTACTCAAACTTGATGTTTTCACGAGATCTATGTGACCACGTGACCAAATTTTTAAAAGCTTATATTTTCGAATCTATCAATCACAGACCTATCGTGTTGGTACTCAAACTTTATGTTTTGGCGAGGTCTGTGTGACCACGTGACCAAATTTTTAAAAGCTTATATTTTCGAATCTATCAATCACAGACCTATCTTGTTGGTACTCAAACTTTATGTTTTGGCGAGGCCTGTGTGACCACGTGACCAAATTTTTAAAAGCTTATATTTTCGAAACTATCAATCGCAGACCTATCGGGTTGGTACTCAAACTTCATGTTTTGGCGAGGCCTGTGTGACCACGTGACCAAATTTCTTTATCTGTCTGTCTGTCAGTCCGTCTATTTGAGCTAATCTCCGAAATGGCTGAACCGATTTCAATAAAACTTCACAGATATGATAGAAAGTTTGTCAAGAGGGACATAAAATACTTTATGACATAAAAGACAAAGAGACGGCCATACAGACAAACAGTCTGTATGGCCGTCTCTTTGTCTGTTTGAGCTTAACTCTAAAACATTTAAACCAATTTCAATGAAACTTCGCAGACGTGAAAAGACGGGTGTGAGGAGTGACATATGCTACTTTTTGTTTGTTTGTTTGTTTGTTTGTTTGTTTGTTTGTTTGTTGGTTCGTTCGTTCGTTCGTTCGTTTGTCTGTCTGTCTACATAGTTCAAGCTAAACTTTTGAAGATTTTAATGAAACTATGCAGACATTAAAAATAGGTTGTCAAGAGTGATATAGGTAACTTTTTGTCCGTGTGGTTGTCTGTCTGTATTTTTGTTCCGGCTTATCTCCAAAACGACTAAACCATTTCTATGAATCTTCGCAGACATAAAAAAGAGGTTATCAGGAGTGACATAAGTTTGTTTTTGTTTGTGTATTTGTCTATTTGTTAGGACTAATCGTCGAAACGGCTTTACTGAAATTTTGCAAATATAAGAGGGCGTTATCAAGAGTGAAAAACAATTTTTTTATATACATATAGAAAATCGTAGTGTTTGTTCATCTGTCTGTTCCAGTTAATCTCCAAAGTGTCTGACTGATTTTGGAACCAACATGTGGGATAGCTATTCTTCATGCTAAAATGGCTAAATGGAATTTTATGAAATTAGGTATAGAGATTTCTTAGATAGTTAAGTTTCAGAATGTTCTAGAAAGTGTTACAATGTTCTGGAGTGTCGCGTTTCTTTAAGTTTCCCAGTACAACAGTGGTCAACGCGAGCGAAGCCCGCGGGCGGAAAGCTAGTAAAATAATAAAATATTTAGTAAAATGGTAATTACATCAAAGGTTTATAATTATAAGAGTTCATATCACCTGGCGCGGCGGCAAGTCGTTCACATAGCCTTTGAAATATGACACAACTCAAATAATGGTCACATAAAAGCGTCGCTCGTTTTATTTTAAAAAGCTCAGCTGTATGCTTAGGATATGAGAATAGCTGTAATATTGTTCACAAACATAATATTATCATTTTATATAGTTTGTCTCTGAACTTTTAAAAGTTAACAACTATATGATTGATTCCAATAGTAATTATTCTGAAAAATCAAGTAATAATATTTAATTAGTTAATTAGGTGTGTTATTACTAAAAGAAATAAAAAGTCATTAATAATTATACAGATTAATAAAAGTTAGTAAATTCGAGATAATGATTAAATCTTGAATCTTTCTACTGAAATTTTTCTTGGACTTTCTACTGGAATTTTTTTGAAAAGAAAATACTTATATTTGTCAAGATATATCTCATAGAGTCCTCACTGACATATTAGTCATAGAAGTTATTTATTTATTTACAAGATAGAATATGCTTGATCGCTTTGTACAGTTACAATCAAACTTTATGGCGGATCCGAAAGTAGGCAAAAGTCGCGTCGCAATAACCAGTTTTACGTTTAGCGGGACACAGTGGAGCGAGGGGTAAATGACTATACATGCCCAAGTCCGCTTAAAGCGTTGAATTCAGATCCGCCATAAAGTTTGACGCGACCTGTACGTCTGAAAAGCAAATATGATTGGGATTAATCCATAAAAGATTATTGATTTTTTCATATCTAGGACATTTCACACACGGTCATTTAGTCCCAAGTTAAGCATAGCCTGTACTTTCGGTACTAGAGAACTGATATAAATACTTAACACTTTCGCCACTACATGTGACAGCATATGTTCATCATCATCATCATCATCATCAGCCCATTTTTACCCCACTGCAGGGGCTTAGGCCTCGCCCAGGGTGAGGAGGGGGGCTTGGAGCTTAAGTCCACCACGCTGCTCCACTGCGGGTTGGGAACTGTAACGACATCTATTGACAGCGTCCGGGACCGACTGCTTAACGTGCCCTCCGAAGCACGATGTCAGTGATATTGTGTACTTAAGTCAGAAAAACTCATTGGTACACGCCCGGATTTGAACCATGGCCTTATAAATTTGAGACAGGTTCGTTGCGCTCTGGGTTATCACGACATCATATGTTACGCGATAATTTTTCCAGGAAAATATGGGTGGCTACGCCGCATCCCTGATTCTTGTTTCCGCACTACCCGCTTTTTCCTTTACATTCAGTCCGCTGTTGTCTTTCCTATGTGACGCACTAAAAATACAAAACGCTAAAACGCATAATCGCTTATCGCCTAAAACTCATATAAAAAACCTAATAATATTGTGTAACAAACGCTATAATATATAAACTGTGGAGTGTGCCCGATTACGTGTTGGTGCCGCGCCGCCGCCTGGCTGGAGGAGCTCCTGGCTGACAGCGAAGACTTATATGTGTGTTGCTGCGTCAAGGTTAGTCCCTTTAGTCTTTCCTCTCCTTTCGCTTTCGCCCCTTGCTATACCTATAAATACAGTCCACTAAAACGCTCACGCTTCAGGAGTGAGCCCAGACGAAGTTCAAAGAAGAACTCGTGGGTGCCTTCATAATTTTTTTCAATTCAATTCATTTCAGACGCTAGTGAAAAAGCTTATGGCGCAGTTATTTATTTACGCGTATCTAACGCTAACAACCCGCCTATTATACGTTTGGTTTGCGCGAAATCTAAAGTAGCGCCTCTTAAAGTTGTTTCTATCGCTCGCTTGGAGTTGTGCGCTGCGCTACTTATGGCTAAATTAACGCGTCTAGTCATCGACACATACGCTCCTCGTCATAATATTGACGATATTTATTGTTTCACCGATTCTATGGTGACTCTATGCTGGATCCACTCGTCTCCGCATAAATTTAAAACATTTGTTGCTACGCGAATTACAAAAATTATTGATACGCTTCCTCCGCGATATTTTTATCACGTAAATGGAGTCGATAATCCGAGTGATTGTTTGTCTCGTGGTATCACACCTTTACGCTTAATTGACCATCCATTATGGTTTAATGGTCCCTCATGGTTACAGCAAGAACCTGAAAGTTGGCCTATTAAAAGGTTCAAACCTTCTGATAATATAGAAGTACCCGAATCAAAGGTAATCGCTTTGGCTACGTCGGCCGAAGAAGAACCACATGCTTTGTATACGCTTGTTGCGCATGGCAACATTTAAATATTATAAATTGTCAAATACAAATATTATAAATTCGATGTCAAAGATCGCTCTTGTTTCTCGGATTTAATGTTCAATACACGGTTATACGTCTGCTCAAGTATTTTATTTCCCGATACACGAAGACTCCAGCCACCTACATAACAACAAATACAGTCCGACGCGCTACATGGTCCTTCGACATTTTACAAAGAAGAATCTTCGGAAAAGGAAAAAAATAGCAAAACCAATACAATTGGATTCAAGCGGTGAGCAAAAGTCAAACAAACCGCTCGGCCATATTTGTTGGCTACGAGCAGGAAGGGTATAGCCGTCAATTTCATAACGCGATTTCCGACAATCTATACAAGACCAATAGAAACGCAAGACATCGCTACACACGAATCTCCGAGCTACTGTCGTTAGATAAATCTCACTCGGCGATAAACGTCAACAAAGCAGAAAGAAAAAGACGCAATTAGCGAAGAGCCCCAAGACCGAGCAAGAAAAACTACTCTCGGTTCCAAGTTCCAAGCTCCCGTTCAAAAATTCAAAACTGCATCGTGAATGCGCGTGTGCCGTACGTGAGGCGTCGTGTGTCGTGTATTGTTTTTTTTTCATTTTTTTCATGTCGTTTCTGTAAAGTGTACTCTAGTTTGTAAATTTTTGTAAATTCATCGCTAAAAATTAGAAAATAATGACCGAGTCTAGTGGCGCAAGTGGATTGGCAGCCGGAAAGATGGAGGAACTAAGTAAAAAGATTGCGGCGCGTGGCTATCTAAAAGGTACCATTACTAGGTTACTCTCGTGCGTAGAAGAAGATTTGAGCCAATATTCTTTTCAATATTTAAACACCAAACGCCAGCGATTGATTACAGCGTTTGCTGATTACGAAAGAATTTGCCAAGATATTCTTTTTCTCAACCCACGCGACGATGAGAAAGTTGACCGCGTCGAAAACAATTACTATCAAATTTTAACCGCACTTGACGAGGCCATTAAGCTCAAAACTTCCGTTACACCGACTTCACAGTCTGCCGGTCCACCTGTAACGCTAACTAAAAAATTGCCTCCTATTTCGATAAAGGCCTTTGATGGTAGGTTCACAGAATACATACCGTTCATCAATCTTTTCAAATCTATGATTCACAATGACATATGCCTTGATGTTATTCAAAAATTTTATTACTTACGGTCTTATTTAAGTGGCGAACCTTTAGACTTGGTAAAGAACTTACCAGTTACAGCCGCAAGTTATGACGAGGCACTAAAGCTTTTAGCAGATCGGTATGAAAACAAATATAGAATAACTGCTGAACACATAGGCCAAATATTAGATTTAAAACCTATAGTTAGGTCAACGGCATGCAACTTGAGGGACTTTGTATCGTCTGTCAGGCAACAATTAGCCGCTATTAAAAATCATGAACCCAACAGTAAGTATTGGGACGTAATGCTAATGTGTGTATTGACGCGCAAACTAGATGCGTTCACTGCGCGGGCATACCAGCTCGAGCGTGACCATGACACCGAGCCAAAGCTAGAAGAATTCCTGAAATATTTAGAAAAGCGAGCGCTCGCTTTAGAAAATGTCGAGCAAGGTCACACTCAAGGTCACAGCCAGGCACAGCGTCCAAGCAGCAGTAAGGTGACAGCACACGTCATCGTGGGAACATGCATTTACTGTAAGTCAAAAGAACATAAATTATTTAATTGCAAAAAATTTCAAATGCAAACAAACACAGACAGAATAAAATTCATTGAACAAAATAAAATGTGCAACATATGTTTAGGTACACACTCAGGGAAATGTAGGTTTCATTTTCGGTGCTCCGAGTGCAAGGGTAATCACAACACTCTGGTGCACTGCAACCCGCCTACACCTGCAACACCTGTCACATTATTAGGAAACATAAATAATAACGTGCTTCTTCCCACAGCAAGAATAAAACTGGTGGGCAGAGATGGCACCGAATATCATGTCAAGGCTCTCATGGACAGCGGTTCACAGGTGTCTTTCGTCACCTCAAAAGTCGTTCAATTGTTGGGATTAAAATCTCAACACAACGACATAAACATCATTGGCATTGCCAATGCAAAAAGCAAGATGAACGCTTGCATTCAATTAGAGATTTTTTCGTTAAAAAGTCCATTTAAAACAATGATAACTTGTCAAATTATAGACAGAATAACTTGTAACTTACCTCAATATACATTTGATATTTCTGAATTTACAATTCCTCCAGACGTTAGTTTAGCTGATGAAAAATTTAATGTGAATTCTGAAATCCATATGCTAATCGGATGTGATGTGTTTTTTCAGGCACTACTGCCATACCAGCCGAGGCAACTCGTCAAGGTTGCACAATCAGCAAGTTCTACGCAGCCACAACAGGGAGACCACACGAGCTCTTGCCCCACATTGCAGCATAGTAGTCTACATATAATTGACACTGTGTTTGGTAGCATTGTAGCAGGTAACTTGCCCCAATGTCTATCTCGACCAACATGCAACAAAGTTGTTTTAAAATGCGAGTTCTCACTTAATGAAATATTAGCCCAATTTTGGGCCAATGAAAAGGTCCCTGAAATTCTCAATGAGAAAACTTCAGAGCATGAGCTCTGCGAAGAGATTTTTCAATCAACGGTCAAATTAAATAACAATCAATTTGAAGTTGCATTACCTTTGAAAGTAAAATTGTCGGAGGTCAATGAGATATTGGGGCAGTCTTTTCATTTTGCGTTAAAAAGATTTCTTAATTTAGAGAAAAAGCTTCATGCGAACACAGAGTTATTGTCCCAGTATAAAAATTTTATTCACGAATATTTGTCTCTCAATCATGGTCACTATGTTGACATTGAGTCATATGATTTGAATAAACAAGCAGTTTACTTTCTCCCCCATCATGCAGTGTTCAACGAAAACAGCAAAACAACAAAATTGCGCACAGTTTTCGATGGTTCAATGCGGACTAATAAGAAAATTTCATTGAACGATTTACAATTAAATGGACCAATTGTTCAACGTAGTTTATTTGAAATTATATTACTATTTCGTTTAGGAAAGTACACATTTACAACTGACATTAGGCGTATGTTTAGAAACATAAGAGTAGATTCAGCATTTACTTCCCTTCAAAACATTCTTTGGAGAGACAATCCTAGAGAACCAATAAAATGTATTAGACTAGACACGGTGACGTATGGCTTAAAGTCATCAAGTTACATAGCAACAAGGTGCTTATATGAGCTAGCAAAGAGGTATGAAAATTGCCACCCTCTAGCTTCAAATGTAATAAAAAATCATAGTTATGTCGATGACATCATTTATTCAAATGACAATTTAAGTACAATTATCACAGCAAGGGACCAACTATGCAATCTGTTAAAAAAGGGTGGTTTCAACACCCACAAATGGTCATCAAATGATGAACGAATCTTGTCAAATATCCCAGCAGATCAGCAGCATTTTGATAGCTTAGACTTGCAAAAAGATAATTTAACAATGAAAGCTCTAGGGTTGCAAATAAATATTAAAAATGATCACTTTATTATCTCATCCCCAGAGGCGTTCAACTCAGAAAAGGTCACAAAAAGAAGTATACTTAGTTACATAGGGAAAATTTACGATCCCATGGGGTTCGCAAGCCCAATTGTGGTCAATGCGAAGGCCATAATGCAAAAGTTGACACAGCAGGTAAAGTTGAAGTACATTTACTCTGTTCCAAATCAAGGATAAATCCAGTGCAAAAAAAAGGTATGACAGTGCCTAGACTCGAACTGAACGCTGCACTTTTGCTTTCAAAACTGGTAGTAAAAACTTATGAAACTTTAATGCTTAAAATTAATATAAAAAATGTTTATCTGTTCAGTGACTCACAAATTGTCCTTGGATGGCTAAATAAAGATATAACGAAACTCCAACCTTACATAGGAAACAGAATAAAAGTAATTCACGAACACACAAGTAAATGGCGATGGTTATATGTAAGAACGACTGAAAATCCAGCAGACTTGATCAGCAGGGGTATCCAACCCAGCGAGCTGGGAGGGAAAAGTCTATGGTGGCATGGGCCACAGTTCTTGCAAAACAGTGAGTATGAATTTTCATGCTGTAAAACTTATATACCTCACGATTTACCAGAGGTTAGGCATGACTTGACGTTCTCCGGTAGCGCGGTGCAAAAAGGAACTGTCAGTCATCTGTTTGATCGCTTACATAACCATTCAGATATTAACAAAATGGTCAGAATTTTTGCATATATATTAAGATTTTTGAATAACATAAATAAAAATAAAACTAAATATAGTACAGACTTCCTGAGTTGCTCTGAATTCAAGCAATCTCTGATGCTAATAATCAGACATGAACAAACTAAATATTTTCATGCTGAAATCGACTCTATACGTAAAGGTCATAACGTGAAAGATAATCTAAAGAATTTACATCCCTTTATAGACGACTTAGGGCTTTTGCGAGTTGGTGGAAGGCTCCATCATGCAGATATTACTTATGAACAAAAACACCCGGTTATACTACCGAAAGGTTCCATTATCACCACCTTGCTCATCAAAAGTGAGCACGAAAAATTAATGCATGCAGGTCCTAGGCTCTTACTTGCAAATTTGAATCAAAGGTTTTGGATTGTGAACGGTTTGGTAGAAATAAAGAAAGTTACTCATAAATGTGTCACATGTTTTAGACAAAAGGCCACTGTGGCGAGACAGCTGATGGGTTCTTTACCTGCGAGTCGAGTCACAATGACTAGCCGACCTTTTGAAAAAATCGGAGTGGATTTTGCTGGACCAATTGAGGTCAAACTCTCTCGCATTAGACGATCTGTAATAGGAAAAGGCTATATTCTAGTCAGTGTATGTTTCACGACAAAATGTGTTCATTTGGAACTGGCCTCTGATCTCACAACAGATACGTTTTTGGCTTGCTTAAGAAGGCTAATTTCAAGACGAGGGCTACCCATCGAAATCCACTGCGACAATGCAAGCACATTTAAAAGTGCAAATAGTAAATTGGTTGAACTCTATTCGCTGCACGCTTCACAAAGTCACCAGGCGCAGGTGCATGATTTCATGGCACAAAAGGGCATAAATTTCCACTATATCCCATGCTATTCCCCGTCATTTGGTGGTCTTTGGGAATCGGCAGTGAAGAGCACCAAATATCATTTAAAACGCATATTGCAAAAAAATGTCTTAACTTATGAACAACTGAATACTGTACTTATTGAAATTGAAGCAGTGCTCAACTCGAGACCTCTGTTACCATTGTCTTCAGATCCCAACGATTATTGTTATTTGACACCAGGTCATTTTATTATAGGTAGTTCACTAACTATGTACCCAGCACAAGATCTATCTAATGTACCTCAAAATAAACTAAAATTTTGGCAATTATGTACACAGTTAAAACAAAAATTTTGGAAAGTATGGCATAAGTGTTACTTAAATGTTTTACAGAATAGACCTAAGTGGCTTAATGAAACTTGTAATGTAAAAGTAGGCAGTCTAGTTATTTTAAAGGAAGATAATATTCCGACTATGTCATGGCCTATGGCCAGAATTGTAAAGGTTATTAGTGGTCATGATGGTAAAGTGAGGGCAGTAGAAGTGAAAACCTCTAACCAAAAAACACACCTTCGAGCCATACACAAAATATGTATATTGCCTATAGAAGATAATCTCTTGTGAGGCCGCAGCATGTTGCGCATGGCAACATTTAAATATTATAAATTGTCAAATACAAATATTATAAATTCGATGTCAAAGATCGCTCTTGTTTCTCGGATTTAATGTTCAATACACGGTTATACGTCTGCTCAAGTATTTTATTTCCCGATACACGAAGACTCCAGCCACCTACATAACAACAAATACAGTCCGACGTGCTACAACGCTATCACAACGCTTTTCTTCGTGGAACGCTCTACTTCGCTCTATTATTTACATTTATCGCTTTTTAAAGAAACTACCTCGCGCTGAAGTAATTACCAGTTCACAATTTGATTTCGCTGAAACTCAAATAATTAAGGTTATGCAATCTAAATATTTCGCTGACGATATAAAATGTTTAATTTCAAATAAAAACTGTTCGCCTCAAATCAGAAAATTAAACCCATTTCTAGATAAATACGGATTGTTGCGCGTTGGTGGACGCCTGCGTAATGCAGACTTATCCTATGATCAGCAGCATCCTATTTTATTACCTCGAAAGGACTATATTGTCAATCTCATAATAAAATATTATCACGAGAAACATTGTCATACTGGGCCGCAACTACTTATGTCTATACTTAGACAACGCTATTGGATTTTATCTTGTCGAAACACAGTTCGCAAAATTATTCATCAATGTTACTTTTGTTTTAAGGTTAATCCAAAAAATACATTTCCTATGATGTCTGATTTACCAGCTTGTCGTGTACAGCAAACTAAAGCTTTCACGCATACAGCTGTAGATTATGCAGGTCCAATCAGCATTACGCCTTATAGAAAACGCGGTGTTCGTCCTATAAAATGCTATTTGTGCATATTTGTGTGCCTCGTAACGCGCGCTGTACATATAGAGATAGCCTCAGATCTGACAACTCACGTATTCATTTCAGCTTTTAAACGCTTTCTTGCCAGACGGGGTGCGGTTTCGTGTATGTACTCGGATAACGGTACGACGTTTATAGGAGCAAAAAATACGCTTAAGGAACTCTATAAATTTTTATGTTCTGAAAATTACAATTTTTCATTTGCAAAGGAGTTATCAGAAAACAGAATCACCTGGAAACTCATACCTCCACGCAGTCCTCATTTTAATGGACATGTCGAGACTTACGTCAAAGCGTTTAAAACTCATTTGTTTCGCATAATAGGTTCGCAGATTTTAACATATGAAGAATTGTTGACAGTATTGGTGCAAATAGAGTGCGTACTGAATTCGCGTCCGCTTACGCTATTGAGTTCTGATCCATCGGAGCCTTCTGCTCTAACGCCCGCGCATTTTTTAATGTCAAGTCCAATAAAACATTTACCTTTTGTAGATGAGACAGAGTTCTCTAGTAATTTAGTAAAACGATATAAGCTTTTGGATAATATGGTACAATCTTTTTCAAAAAGATGGAAGTTAGAGTACTTACATCTTTTACAAACGCGTGAGAAATGGAATACACCTTCTAAACCAATCGAAAAGGGTACGATTGTAATTGTAATGACTGATGATACCCCTATCCTTCATTGGCCGTTGGGCGTAGTAGTTTCTACATTCCCAGGAGTCGACGGAGTAGTCCGTGTTGCGTCAGTTAAGACTGCAACTGCAATTTACAAGAGACCAGTCGTGCGTCTCTGTCCTCTACCCACGCAATAGAAATAGTTTAATTTAATTTATTCTCCGCTTTCTTTGTTAAATTTTAAGTTTATTTTAATATTTTTCTTTCATTTTTCCTTGTGCAATTGAAAGCGAGTCTTTCAATGGCCGGGGGCAATGGCTACGCCGCATCCCTGATTCTTGTTTCCGCACTACCCGCTTTTTCCTTTACATTCAGTCCGCTGTTGTCTTTCCTATGTGACGCACTAAAAATACAAAACGCTAAAACGCATAATCGCTTATCGCCTAAAACTCATATAAAAAACCTAATAATATTGTGTAACAAACGCTATAATATATAAACTGTGGAGTGTGCCCGATTACGTGTTGGTGCCGCGCCGCCGCCTGACTGGAGGAGCTCCTGGCTGACAGCGAAGACTTATATGTGTGTTGCTGCGTCAAGGTCAGTCCCTTTAGTCTTTCCTCTCCTTTCGCTATCGCCCCTCGCTATACCTATAAATACAGTCCACTAAAACGCTCACGCTTCAGGAGTGAGCCCAGACGAAGTTCAAAGAAGAACTCGTGGGCGCCTTCAATGGGTAATACCTGATGTTGCAAGAATTCTGTTAATTTAATCTTGTATGGTGGTGTGGGGAATAGCGTCTATTTTTAAAGATGTATTGGTTTGATTGTACTGGCAACACCATTCATATAACGTCTCTAATTTGCAAAGAGATTTACTGTAGTTTACTGTAGTTTTAGTCGTTAAAAATTTGTTTGTATTGGCAAAAATGTTTATTTTTTTAATAGTAGATACTATACAGATATTTCACACTCAGACACGGAACAATAGATACGTTCATACACAAATATTTGTCCTCGGCGGAGATCGAACCCGCAACCTTTGGGTTTGCAGCGGGCGTCTCTGACCACTATACCAATCGCAACATTGCTTCATAAGTAATGAAACCTATGTTAAACCTAAATTGGTAATATGGTACTGTTAACGACATATAACAATAATAAAAGATAATATTATAGTTAATAAAGCAACTAACCAATGTCAAAGCAAATGTGTAACTACCAATACTACAGCTACAGTGAAAACGACACGCTTAAGCCGAGAACTATAAACTTCGTCGTTGGAGAGAGCAAAGAGCCATACTGATCAGTACTCCCTAATCGGCGTGTTTTAATTTAGCGATGACTAAAAACGTGCTGGTGGTCTGGTACTAACACACCTTGCTCCCTGCAACGACACAGGCACAGCAAGTTTAATAGTTCCACCATTCCATCAGCCTATTAAACCTCACTACAGAGGATTACGCCTCTCCCCATGTAGGGTGAGCGAGGTTTGGAGCTTAAATCCACACGCTGCTCCAATGCGGATTGGCAGATTGTAACGACTAGCGACTGCCATCTATTGGCAGCAACCGGGAACGACTGCTTAACGTGCTCTCCGAGGCCGGAGTCAGTGATAGTTATGTACTTAAGTCAGAAAAACTCATTGATATACCCCCGGATTCGAACTACAGCCTCATTGCCTTATAAATTTGAAACCGGTTTGCTGCGCTCGGGCTATCACTACACACAAGTTTATAGCGGTTGGCCTATAATGCTTGCGACTCTAAAAGAAATAGTAACCGTATTTAGTCTATCCCCGATAACCGCGAATAGAACGCGCCCATAGTCGTTGATGCAATGAATTTTCAGTCAATTTAACTTTTTCGATCTCGCCGCGCTTAATTCAAAATTATACTCCCGCTGTACCAAAACCATTGTGACTCTAAATCAATTTCGTTTAAATTAAATTGCAAAGAGAGAGGGTCGTTTTGCTAGAATGTTTCTGTTCAAGATTAGGTATGGTTTTTTTGCGGTTATGATAAAAATTTAAGAGCTTCATTAGTAGCTATAGATAGGTTTTCACAAGTAGCAATAGATAGATTCTGTTATCTAACTTCCAGCTACATCATCAAACTCTCACCACCATGTGCTCGTGACGATAATCAATTTGTAGGCAATGATAGTTTCTCTTATCCACGTTATAACTCCATAATCAGTTCCTGGTCGCTGTGGGCCATGAAAAGCGCTCGTAAAAAAAATCTAATGCGCCAAACTCGATGGGTTTATGAGTTAGTAGCAATGAATGGGTTCTGTTATCCATCTTCCAGCTTTAAATCCGTACAACTGTCACAGGTGATATATATATCAGCTTTCTATCTAGATATAGACATTCATTGAAAGAAGACGGAGAAGACTTTCATCGATCGCTTAAAGCAGTCTCTTCGATTTCGAACTCATATAGGGCCTAAGATGTCTCAAGATGATATACTTACCAATGATGACCCTTACCGACCCTTTTGACACACCTATTGGCTATATATTTCTTTCTTCATATTACTTTCATTCATGCCATCCATAGAGTAAATAAATTTGACAGCAGCGTTTGGTTTTATTCTCAGAACAATTATGTCAAACGCAATTTCTTGGGGGTGAAGACCGGCACGTGGGAACCTCGCGAACTAAACTCGGACTAAAACTCGCTATCTCGCAATGGGTACACACCAGCTAGCTAGAGTATGAGTGGTTAGACGATAAACACAGAAGAGGACTTCTAGTCAGTTCTTACTTTTATGATCTTACATAAAATCATTGTCACGGTTTGGTTGAACCTTCAACTTAGCCAGATAGATAACGATTTTTATAGGTATTGGAATCGAACAGTGCAGAAGGCCTCTACCGCCGACACATGAATTTTAAATGAAGATACAAAATGTTTTATTGGGTTCGCCGATGCCTCATGAAATGTTCTTTTGGTCATAAATTTTATGTTTGTTTTTATGACGACCTTTTGTTATACGTCTTATTTATTTTTTATTATTATTTGTACGTGTTGTGTCGAAAATGGTTTCAATATTATTGAACTACAGCTTCATACAGTATATTTAAGTAAAAGCTCGCCTTATGACTATTTGACAATGATGATTTTCACCGGATTTTCGGTGAGATTGTGTTTATTCATTGTTAGTCTGTGCTTTCATTTAGGCGATATTGAAAACATTGTTGATTCCTATGCCATAACTATAAGTTCTGAATTAAAACATGAAACTCTATAGCCTACGTGGACATAATTTAAACTCTGTAAAATATGATTCCATGTCATCTGATTGTTAATATTAACCTAAATATAATTCTATAACATCTATGTATAGAAGCACGTGTTATAGCAAGTAGGTACTACAAAAGAACACACGGATGTTCTAACACATCGACCAAATACAGAAATATCCAGGAATTTCGAGAAAAAAAATTAATTCCACATATTAAATTCATTTTACAGGCGGTTTCTACTCAAAGAAAATTACACGTTCGAAAAATTGAATTTCGAGGTAGAACGAAGTGGACTGCCAAACGTGACGCCGCCGGTGACGTCCAAGAAATTCCCACGGTATATTGATATTGGAATTTTAAAACAGAATATTCGACGATGGGAACTTCTAGCTGCTGTCTGGAGGGGATTTTAAGACAACTTTATAAGGAGGCGACGCGACGCCAGTCAGTCAGTGTTTTTGATAAGTAAGTGTGATCAACTACGAGCTATGAATGCGCTAAAAGCGTAATTTGTGTGAATTGTGATTGAAACAGTTCGTAATTTCGTTTCATAATAAAGTTATGTAGAATTAAATCAGTGTTTTAGTGCATTCTATATATCTAGACCTATAGCCCGCAACAATACTATAAATATCTTGCCTTTTTCTAAGACTTCATTGTAGTCATAAGTTTTAGGGCATACATATAAAATAAATACTAAGAATATAATATAACAATATGTTTTGCACTTTATTATCGTTGTTGTTTGGAGAGAGCCCTTCATTTATTCGATATTGTCACGTGCAATATAGCTTCACATGAAACTACTAATACCAAACATGAATAACATATGAATAGTCTAAGTATAATGATTTGTTTCACAAGAGAGCGAATTTAGTTTTTGTTCCTACTGCTAAGTTTGAATTTCTAGCAAGCGAAGGACTCTATAATTGAAACAGGAGCATGGCAAGTGATTTTAAGTTAGAATTCTGAACGTAGTGAGGGATTCGAGGAATAAAATAATTTGCTTTCATTTGACATACACAATTTTTCATCTCACTAGCATAAACCCCTATAGATGTAAAAAAGTGATTGTACTTAGGTTGAATACTTATTTTATAGGTCTCCGAAAAGCGTTTGTGCTTTTAGCGTATCTTTAAATTTAAATTGAATTATTACATGAATAAGACAGTTTAGTTCAGAATTGGAAACTTGTTCCGTGAATTCTAATTATGTAAGATTATAATCTTTGTCACTAGATTCACTCATTGTTGAAACTTTTTGACTCTCTAAGCAATAAACAAAGTACTTAACATGAAAAATAATCAAAAATTCATTATTTTTTGTAAATAATACATGTAAAAATATTGCTTGGGAAATAAAATATTAGAATGAACAATGTTTTTGAAAATTTACTTTCGCTCGCTGGTTTTTAGTTTAACTAAAATTCTATCCACCATAGGTTCCAAAAAAACATTTTAGTTAAGTTTAATCAAAGGGATATTGAATATTTCCTCTAGGCCGAAGCCGTGGGTAAACGCTAATGCTCTATTGTGAGATTTGATAGAAGTCGACATGTTTATCTGTTTGTTAAGTAAAATATGAGATTCAAGTAATTAGCCTTATTCGTGAGCACAGTAATCAGATACTCATTTTCGTAGATCATTGTGAGCTAACGCGAGTAAGCGCTAGTGTTTGGACTTCTCTCAAATGAGGCTCTCGTGTCAGACTCAATCTGCTCTCGTGATATATATGTAGGCTTTCTTGTTTACCAACAGTACAGACTAGACTAGCTTGTATAAACGACAATCCAACGGTTTTCTTGTTTTATTCTAGAGTTTTGTGTTAAAAATAGAATACATAAGTTTTATTTATAGGTATTTCTTATTTTGTTTTTTTGGAATTCCGATGAAATCACAATTACCAAAGTAAAATAGTAAACGTTAAAAAATACGGGGCTGTTGAAGTATTTTTATAATATAATAATATAAAAGCTTTTAAGATATCTATTTCATATTTAAAAAAAAAATATTTACATTTGTGTACCTTATGAGCACCTGCACCCATGATGAGTGGCCAAGGAAGAGATTTTTTGGTAGCTATTTTAGCTTTTTTTGTTAAGATTATTTTTAACTTTTTATTTAAGTGTTTTTATGAAATAGAAATTTTAAGCTTTCTGGAAAATGTTCAAATAACGATTATGACAAAAAAAAATGATAGAAAGTGTTTCTAGTGCCAAAACATCAACTTGGAAATTTTTTTAAAAATTTATTACATATCGAAAGGAAATACAAATGAATGCCTTGAATATTATATTAAATTAGGTACATTGCGAGTCTGCTACTTACATAAGTTGGTCATCAAATAATTTCAATAACGTAGTTTTTCTTTACTTTTGCATTATTTTCCTAACTCGCCCACCATATTATTAAAGATTCTGGGTGTGATATATCTTCGGGTTCTTTTTCCACAATAATTTACAGCTCGTGGCTTCTTAACTGTTCTTAGGTTGCATTTGTATATAGTCCACCAGTCCGTTGTGCTCAGGTGTAGGGGATTAGGCCTGCCCCAGGGTGAGGGGAATTGGAGCTTAATCGACCAAGCTGATTCAGTGCGAATTGGTGGGTTTTAATGACGGTCATCTGCTGATGGCAACCGGGACCGATAGCTTAACGTGCTCTACGAGGCACGGCAATATTTGTATATTATGTTCAAAATTAACTTCAAACTATTAAACTGCCCACCAGCTGTAAGTATATTATGTTTTTCTGGACTGGTAATATATTAAACTAAAAAAAAAACATTGTAATTCTGATGATTTTTTGCAAATAATAGGCGAATTGTCAGTTTGACCTGGTTTCACCGATTCATTAATTTGCTATCGCATTCAGGTGTATTGCCAGACATATAGCGTTCTCTCTTTATAGCCAATTGATGTTCCTCTGATTAAAAAACTTGACCGTGGATTGACAAGTGACTAGACAATAATCAGAGAACATATGTATATTACACCCCAAACGTTGTCGGTTGACTTTTGTAACATATTATTGATTGGGGAAGTGTTTTAAAACTCGGATGTTAGAATTCACTTTATAAAATAACGAGTTAAACAAAGTTACAATTTTCCTTAAAAACGTTTCACTTTTCCTTTCAAGAGTTTTCCCGAGTTTCAATCCTTCGAATCAACTGCCATAATTATCGATACAGTGTTTGTCAAAATTCGCATCCCCTTTGAATTCCTTTCGATTAATTTGTAAAAAGCTTTTCTTCAGTCCCATGAAAAGCTATTTATTATTAAACAATTTTACTTTTCCATAGGAAGAGCTTTCGGGTGAAATTCACTTGTGTTCTGAGTTCCGAAATTAGGGAAGTTGTGTTTTTATTTACACTGAGTTTTTTATACGAGGCAAGTATTTTATAACTCAAAGAAAAATTCATACTTCATTTGATAGCCGTTTTTCGTATCTATAACTAAGTCCGACTTTTTAACTGTCGCACCCACAGAAAGTTAAGTAAATAACGATAAATAGCAACTCTTCTTGGGATATACTACGTTTTTCTTGCATATTATTTCCAAATTAAGATTTTCACGATTCGGATTTTTATAGTTGATTCTCTGCAATTGTTTTTTTTTTACGGCCACCTGTATCATTTTATGCTGCAAGGGGTGGGAAAGGTAGGAGGGTTAGAGTGGAGAAAGGAGGGAAAGGCCTGTGTGAAACCTAGGCGGGACGCTATAGGATATTTGTGCGAAATGGTAATGCGAATGGAAATGAGAGCGGGAAAGAATCAATACATATTATAACACAAAGACAGAAAACTAAAAGTGTGAAAGGAATGAGAACATAGTAATGAAAGCGGAAAGCGACTACAGGGCGTAACGAATGCCCGCGCAGGCAAAACAGCGGGCGGAAGGTAGCACAAATATAATAAACCTAACTAAATTTAGTGTCATTATATTTTATTTGGTTATACAAATATGACAATCGTTGTGGTTTGTTTAGGTGGTGACAGGGCGTAAAGCTTGCTGAGATTTGGTAGTTATTTACTAAAATTGGTTAACCGATACAATTTTAAGTAACTACAGACATCACCAAAAGAGCTAGAATCTTCATGATTTTACATTTTCATAGTATGGTGAACATTTAGCATTTTTTAGGGTTCGGAACCTTAAAAGGAAAAAAAAACCAAATCCATATAGGATCACTTTGTTGTCTGCTTGTCTGTCTGTCAAGAACTTTTTTAGAACCGCGTAGAGGTATCAAGCTGAAATTCATACCAAATGCTCAAGTCTACTGTCCCTTGAAGCTGTGAAAAAATCAAACTTCTAAACCAACGCAATCAAAGGATACAGCCGTTTATGCTGTAAATTTTCTATACTCGCAAGAGAATCAAAACCTACAAGGTTACTTCCCGTAAACTCGGAATCTTGAAATTTGGTACGAAGCACGGAGGATTGGTACGAAGCAACGTCTTATAGCCCAGATAAAAGAAAAATTGCGAAAAGCATAAATTTTTAGTTACGTCGTATAATAAAAATATTTTTAATAATTTTAAACTTACTACCCCTTTCCCCAGGAACGCATAAAGGTATTAAAATGAAATTTATATCAAATACTCAGGTCTAAATACTTTTAAGCTGTAACAAAAATTTTTCTTATATACCTACAGGTTTGTACAGAACCCTCGGTGCGCGAGTCCGACTCGCACTTGACCGGTTTCCTAGTTTCCATATTATTTTTTGATAGTAGCGTATTGGTTCTGAAAACTTATTTTGGGATTCATTGTATTATTAGCGATATTTTATTAATCCACTCTATAGTAGCATGATGATACATATTGAATTATGATTATCATTTAGTCATGAAAATGGTAAAAGTTTCATTAAATCGGTTCAGTGGTTGTCAAGTGTGTTTGTTTTGTATTTAGCGATGACTAATTAATCAATTTCAATAAACCTAACAATATTTTCCATCTGTGGATGCCCGTAACGGTTCTATATATAGATTTTCAATGAAACTTACGAAAATGGCGGGGTGATTACGTCTTGATTCGTTGGCGTCAGGACCAGATCATTGGATTTTAGAAATCGCATTGCAATCTGGTAGTGCCCTACCAAAATGCCTGTCAACCGATCAAAGCTGATAGATGGATTCAATGACTGAATGAAATGACCATGAAATGACCCATCTTAAGTAAAACATCATCAAACTTCACTAAATCATTATAAACGTACATTGACAGGAAACAGAAGGTTTCTTTTCAAAGAATAAATACTCGTGGACTGCTAAAACATAGTGCTTAAGAGCTCACTATGGCCAGCCTTACTCCATAGAAACCTAATTTCTTATACTCAGTAACTATTTGTTGTAATAATAATTAATTAATTAATTAATAATTATGACAATTCCCAAAATGAAACTTAAACAAGACTTCAAATAGAGTTCGAGTACACTTCAAATGTTTTCCGAATACGAGATTATGGGCAAATCATATAAATTTTTATATAATATCTTTAAATTTTAAGAAGGGATTTTAAATAAATAAATAATTTTCAATATTGTTTCTTTCTCTTGATTTCGTATCATTGAGATACGAAAGCACAAATATTTAACCTAAAGCACTTGACACGACAAACAATTTCAGATTTTCTTAATTAAATCCCCGTTTTCCCACCCCACTTTTTCTGAAAAATATAATTTAAATTATTTTCTCCGACGTGAATCCATTATAGATTTCAAAGAAAAGTATTTAACATCCCGTTCAAGTTTCGATCCACAAAAAAAATATTTTCAATCTACTACTAAGTAACAAAGTGTCACAGTGTCAGTTCACGTCTTCGGAGAATAGTAGATTTACTAAAGTTTAGATATTTAAGAAATTAATATCTATCCAGATCAGACTTTAGTTATAACTATCTACCTAGATGGGTACTATTCTTTTATGATAGGCGATAAATACTGTCGTGTTTAATATTTACTGCCATTAAAACCCAATTTTTCTTAACGCCATGGTTGCTTGATGGGAATTCGAGCGTGAGTGTCACTGCAATATCACTATAAGTTCTAAATATTATTATTAATAATATCAATATATAGGACATCTCACACAGCGCCATCTAGTCTCAAAGTAAGCAAGTTTTATGCTTGTATTATGGGGTACTAGGCAACTGATATACTTACTTAAATATTCTTTATAATATGTACATATGTAGATATTTTTACACCCAGACACGGAATAAATAGATATGTTCATGCACCTAGAAATAAATATTCGTTCCGGGCGGGAACCGAACTCGCAAATATCGAACTCGAATGTAGTGAAAAATTAGCGATTCCCTAACGATCTTTTGTAAAAAGTCTAATACTCGTATCCAGGAGTAAATAAAACGTTAGAAGGGGCGTGTCGTGGATTAGCAAGAAGTGTTTGGTAATTTAGCTTCAATATTTTCATAACAATATGAGTACATATTATTCAAAGTCTGGACCACTTAGAGTTTTGCAGCAACGTGTATGCAAATTGTATTTAATGTCACTAAGTGTAGTTCAGTGCAGCGTGTTAGATTGAGCTTCAAGCACCCTCATCCCGAGGGGAGACCTAATCCCTGCAGTGGGGCATTAATGGGCTGATGGTATGGTATGCTAAGTGCAGCTCATCTGCTTTCTAATTTTCTATTTGACCTTCTAATTTTAAGAATTCAGAGTTAGATTTTTCTACTTTTAGAGCAAGAAGGCACTGGTGATTATGTCAATGTGACAATTTATGTTTGTCTCATCAAATGCATGGATAGTTATAATATTTACGTCGTATAGTACGCTTACACCCATTCTATTCCGTAGACTTGATGGAATGGGACGTCAAAGCTTTTCATCCCACCTGGCATGAAAGTCGTCTTAGTTGAAAGTGGCACCATCCTTGTGGCGCAAAAAAGCGTGAAAGCCTTCATTGCGTGCAAACTGTGACACTTAAAACAGTCTCCGTTATACGCGTAAAAACTTACATGTGCACATGCTATGGGTCAGGTGCTATTGATGGCTAAATTTTGTCTACAAAATTTAGTAGTGTGCCAGAATTTCAAAACTCATACGAAAGCTAGCTACGATGTCGCGGTTGCAAACGCCTTAATTTTCCAATTTATTTTCTGGCTTCGTGCTAAATAAAATTTACATTTGAAAAATGCTTTACATCCTTGAAAGACTTTTTTCTGTGTAAATAAAGGTAATCTTAAACCAATCTCTTGTTAGTTGACATCGATGAACACGAAATTATGTAACTTGGTAACACCTGACTGAATTTACCAACTTACATCGTCATGTTGTTATTGTTACAACGGTATTAAAGTATATGCCTTGTGATTAAGAAATGGGATTTATATGTAGAAATTAATAACGTATTCCTTAGAGGGTTCAATTTAAACATTTTATCGATCAGAAACTAAAAAAAAACTTATTATAACTTCTATTAACTATTAGTTTATTTCAGATCATTTGGCTTACATAAACTTATTCACTACTTAAATCATTAAATTATTTCATCAATTTTATACTTAATTATTATACTTCATTACGTTTTCGTTCATCGTTCAACCCCTGAAATAAAAATAAAAGTCCGACGTACCTACTTTAATTATTTGAATTATCTGATACATTTTGTTTTCGACTAAGCCCATACTGATCTAAGTAACTTTGATATCGCATAAAAATAAAATATTTCAGTATCATTGTATCGTTCCCGTGATTCCACAATAACGTGCGAACTCCGTTTTGTTATCGAGAACGATGTCGTAACGTTTTATTGTAGTACCGGCGTCCGTGCCAAACTGCTCGTTTATGTTCTACGGACTGACTCATATAAAATCATATATTTCAGATTGTCCTGTGGCTAAAGCGTCCCTATTTATATAAGAAACCGACACAGTCGAGTCAGCCAGCTGGCATGGCAGTTCTATATACTTACCAATGAAACTCTAAACATTAGACATCTAGTTGTACTAAATAAAGCTTGGTGAACGTAAACGTGAGTTAGAGTTAATTCCGCTAGAGTGGTATATAATGTTGCTCCCACTACCACGTAACACTACCGACATTACTCGTGTAATCTATTTCGGTATACTCTAGTCGGAGTATATGGTAAGATGATTCAGCGATCCTATTTTACTTTAAACTTTGTTCAAACAAAACATCGTGTCAGGAGTGAAACAACTTACGCGAGCACGCCGATAAGAAAATCATTTGTCATAAAATACATAAAATGTCAACGTTCTTAGCGTTTGTAGTCCAACGTCTGCTACTGTATTATTTTCTTGCAATAATACAATAAAAATTGTATTGTTATTAATGAATTTGTTCATTTTTGTTCAAGTTTAAATAAAATAAATGAAAAGATTGACTAGCTTAGTGATACCAATACGACAAACAAATTAAGTGATTCTGAAAACTGAAGGTATCATATCAACTCATACTTTGAAACAATGAAAAAATCGGAATGGGCAAAAGTCAGGCTGCTGTCGCTAATTTAATTTTTCCTCCTTACCGGTCGATTTAAGATTTAACTTCTTAAATTTTAGTCTTCTTTGTTTTCGATATTTGCCTTGTGACTTGAAATTGTTGTAATAAATTTTTATATACAGCAAATAAGTCATTTATTCATTAAAATTCTATAAAATAGTTTATTTCATCTAAATACGTTAAATACGACGCTATAAGTAGCTCACTTTTAAATGAGCGACGACCGGACGTCCCATCTATTTCAGCGCTCCTTGCGCCGCGCGCCTCCACCTATGACGTCTCTGGTAGAGAAGGAGCAGGTTTAAATATGTATTTTTTGATAGATGCCGGAACTAATTTTACGACCTTTCTATATTTTAAAGTTTAGGCACACAAAGCTTTTGAAAGTCTCTTTCTGTTGTAGCAATTTTTCGGGCATAGCTGTCCGATCCTTAAATAAGACGTTCATGGAATTGTCGTCAAAACGGAGAAGTGACAGACCATCGCGTCATCGCCATTGTGATATAACGGTACGGAACCCTTAGGGCGTGAGGTCGACTTGCACTTAACCGGTTTTTGTGTGTTAGCTCTACTTCAGCCAAACAGACGGACCTTCACATTCTCATATTACCGAGTAGCCATTATGGCTGTTAACTTGGAAAGCTTCCAGTTTCGCAGTCGTTTAGAAATTCCCTTCAAGTGCAGTGCAGAGGCGTTAACGGGGACGAAATTAGCTTGGGATACAATATTCTCTACAGATTTTATTATTTAGCTTATTTTGTTCGTCTGTCTTTTTGTAGTCTGTTAATTATTAAAGTTTACTACTGTGACCAATGTACGTATGTAAATAAAAAGTGTAATTAAAACACATCTCTTTACATGATCAAAGCTTAACATGGAATTTGTATCTCTGTTTGCTAAATCGGTGTTTTAGTTCATCGTACCTATCTGTACAGATAGCCCGTAACAATATCTTATTTAAGAGTATTATTTCTATGTCTATATGATTAGGTTACGACGAGCTTTCAAATCCGTTAGCAGTACAGTCTGCTCCCTACTATTTTATGAACTTCAGAAAAAACGTACATTGGGAAGCTTCTCGAAGCTTCTGTGAGAAACACGATAACTACGGCTGTTTCTGAAGAAATCGAAATTTTATTTGGTATTTGGCAAATTGTGTACACCCAGGTATCGCGAAATACAACCGATTTTCGGGAAACTAGTATTTCGCCTTTGATTTTCTACTTAAAAATATTTCGAAAGCAACTGACTGTCGTTTTCGTCCTAAGTTATTTAGGCGTAACGGACTGTTGGTTCCACTAGTGGTTAATAATTTTGGAATTAAAAGTTGGAACCAACGACTTTGGTCTAACAAATAGAATTTTGGGCTTGTACTGGTTGTGCGTATGATAAGTTTTAAGAACCTAAGTTCTTAATTTAATAAATAAAATTGAAATCTATGTCGGTGATTTCGAAATAAAGACTTTTTCTTATGCTCAAATGTTTATTTGTACATAAATAGTCCCTATATTAATAAAATTGAAGCGTCTGTCGGTCGGTCTGTTCCGGATAATCTCCGAAACGGCTGAACCGATTTCGGTGAAACTTTGCAGACGTGCAGAAGGCATTATCGAGGGTAACATAAGGTACTTTTTGTCTGTCCGGATGTGACAACGTTCTGGAGCGTGTGTAGTCCACGCAAGCAAAGCCGCGGGCGGAAAGCTAGTATTATATAAATATGTATTTATTTATTGGTACAAAGAAAACGAATAGCGATAAATAATTTAAAAAACTTAAATCTAACAAAATTAAATTAATAAGCAAAGAGTTTTTAGTTTTTAATTATTGCTTCCATTGCTGAACATTGAAGGAACTGTAAAAACAGCTCCACCCATATCAAACAGTGGAAATGTAAGTACTTGGAAATTCTACTGTAGTACCATTACTGTACCCACTAGTAGAACCAATCAGTGGAACTAACAGTCCGTAATATCTCGCGTCGCGACTTTGAAATCTTTGCTCAAAGTCTATACGATCTTGCACTCATGTTCATTGGCTGCGTAAATATCTAGACTCTGTAAGTTCTGCGTCAAGAAAGGTGAGTGCTAGATAATATTAAACATTGAAATGCACATTTTAACATTATTACTTGTCCGTGTCACGCATCTTGATTGTACTCATCGCAATCTCATTTTATAATAGGGTATAGTTGTTTGTTAATATAATTGTCGTAGGGACGTAACGTTTATGAATTTTAAATTATGAGATAATCGATTATTCTTAGGGCTCCCTATGTTTATCATATGTAGGAGCACAACACGTGACGAGGTCAACATGTCCGTTATAAAGGCTTTCTGAGATCTAAGTTGCTTGCAGTTTCCGGCTAAAAGAGCGTCCATGGAGATTCAGAACAGTTGCTATATGACCTCAGTCGAGCACGAATTCGTTTGGCAGATTTTGTACGGGTATCGCGGATCTCTCAAGCCAGTGTTCAACCTATGCGTGTATTATGCATAGCTTGTACACACACCCGCGCTCTAACTGACATATCAGCAACATACTGTCTTGTAATGTCAATTGTATATGTATATGCCAAACTTGAATTTATCTGTTATTTGAAGATCTAGGAAACAGTGAACAGTGGTGGAACAAACAAACGAAGCTGAGATGGTATGGAATGCAGGTAACTCAGTAGAGTAATTAAGCCGGTCTCTGATTGTGATGTAAATTCTCATTTCTCGTTGGGCTAGAGTTAATAGCGAATTCTTCAAGGCGAATAGCCTAAGGATCCACTACTATTATTCACAAGTATTCCGCTTACTATATTCTAATTAGTTTTAATATGGTGTAAACTCAATCTCGTAAATGCAGGTCCACGCGTAGGTCGTGCAGTAAGCGCCTGTGGATAAAGTCGACGAGTTGACTAGATGCGAGGGCCTGCGCGTCTGGGCGCCAGAAAAGCAAGACCGAAAAGCAAGTCGGATAAGTAAACATACTAAAAAATTACCTAACTTTCTTCTTGTTTATCGATTCACATTCAGATTTTTTCAGGCGTTTGATTACCGTTCACTTTATACGCTCACTATGAACCCAATGTAAAAGGACACATTGGCTTTATTTATTAGACGATTACGATTAGGCCAAAATTAATACATTAGCCAAAGTAAATATAATAACATAATACAATATAATACCTGAGACATCCTATACAGCGCCATCTAGTCCCAAGTATTATGCTTGTATTATGGGGTACTATACAACTGATTTACATACTTAAATATCTTTTAGAATATATACATATATAGATACTTTTTACGCCCAGACACGGAACAAATAGACATGTTCATACACACAAATATTTTTCCTGGGAGAGAATCGTACCCGCAACTCTTGGCTCTGCAGTAGGGTGCAGTAGGCACTAACACTCGACCAATATAAATAAATCGTAAGTGTGAGTTCAGACTTCTTCCGATAAACAAAGTAAAATAGTACATAGAACATTTACATTTGCGCTAAATAAAATACTTTTAAAAGGTTAACTACGAAACGTTTATAAGAAAGTAAGTGTAGCGGCAAAGTGGTTCATTGAGTCCTAACGAGAGAGAGTTAGTTGGCTCTTAATTAAAACGTCGCGTCTACGCGTCTGTAAGAAAGCCATGATCTAATAAATTCTGTACCTACTGCTCAGTATATTTTGTATATTATAAGTTTATTTAAGTCCCAAAAAAACCCACGAAATTATTTTAGTTTCTCATAATTCGTAATTATTAATTAATTAATTCATACTATTTTTTTTAATTTATATTATTTGTATTACGTAATTATTACTGTCCGTAATTGTGAATTGTAAGTAACTGATAAAAACAATTTAGAATTTTAATAAATATTTATGTAGCTAATCACTACATATAATAAAACAAAGTCCCCCGCCGCGTCAGTCTATTTGTCGTATACCGTACAAATTTTCATCTCCCATTTTACCTATAAGTAATATGCACATAATAAGTTTTATTTCATTTTTATTAAGGGTAAAGTTTCAAAAAATCATTTTTCAATTGATGCTAGTGTCACAAAAGAAACCTAGTCTCCAAATTCCATGTTATTCATTTCAGCGGTTCCCGCTGACGTTGATGAGTGAATGAGTGAGTGGTATTTCTATTTATTTATATATATATAATTATATTGATATAATAATAAGGATACAAATTAACTCATATTTCTACTGTACACTTTTATAATTTTGGTAAAGATCAACTCAATGTGAGTTTGTTTACATATCAGCTCTTCATGCCTCACTGCAGGGGCTTGGGCCTTCCCTCGGTATGAGGGTGCTTGAAGCTAATTTACTACGCTGCTTCAGTGTGGGTTAGTACACTTTAACGACTGCTACCTGATGACGGCAACCGGGACCAACGGTTTGGCGTGCCTTCACGGAGTCAGTTAGTTGTCTTAAGTCAGAAGAAATCGGTACATTCCCTGGGATTCACACCACGACCTTCTAAACAAGAAGTGGGGTCTCCACCACACCACTATCACGAAACTTATTTTACAATGTTGACATTTTACTATATTTTTCTACTGTCAACTTCGTTTTAAGTTTAGGAATTTTTAGGAGTTAACGCGCGTCACAGAATGTCGAGCGAACTGACGTCTTTGACATAAAGTACAAACAAGAAGCTTGTCTCGCAAAGCTCTCCCGCCAAAATGTGAAATCGAGCGGAACGGCGTTTGCTAAGACACAAAGGGCTCAATTCTCAAACACAAAGACATAAAGTTACTATCGCGAACCGGGTTGAATAGAAACGCACTTGTTAATATAAACATATTTATTAGGAAATGGATAATAAATGTGATATTATTTTCATCAGGATCTGTTTCTGTGATTATACGTCAAGTATTTTTAGAAAATTATTCGGGTTGTCTATAGGTTTATTGATTTTTTTTTCTATTTATGCATATGTTTCTTTTCAATCCGGACTACGGTAACGTACTTTTATTTTATTCAACTATTTGTGACATGACCTTTATAAATTTTCTAACTAATTTTTAACAAAAGAAAAATGTTTTGTTGGCCTTGATAAAATGAAGTCACTGAATGTTGACAAAAATCACTACATCAGTGTTTTAGATAGCATAATCGTCTAGATGCGTCTCACACTACGAAACAATTGAAAACGTGAGCGAAATGACAAACTCAGTGATCAAACAGACACGGTAGGTACCTACGTAACTATTATTTTTTTAAACTAATATATTGTTACATTACAATTGAAATAAAATTTAATAATCTGTATTTTGCTTTTTAGTACGAATTTTATATGTGGATCTCACAAAATTCTACTTCAAAGTAAATTATTTCAAAACATCAAGTGGCGTATATTTGCCCTGCGGCGTATATATTTTTTCAGATTTTGTTGTCAAAACGCGGTGTCTCTATGCACATAAATGATAAATGTGCAGGTACAAAGTTATATTTTCATTGACTGAGACTCACGAAATGAATCTATAGGTGGTTTTAACTGTCAAGGGAAAATGTCTTACCCGTTTAGTATAAAAAATATAAACAAATAATTTCTACACTTTATGAAATAAAAAACTTCCCTACGGACTGTTCGGGACAACGAGATTACGATTGGGGTATGCAGGAGCATTAGTCGACGTCAAACTTTTGAATTCAGAACAAATGTTGGCAACATTGATTACATACACGACAATCGGACATCAAGATGAATCACGGGATAGATCCGCATGATAAAGAAATTATCGCCAACTTTAGGAATAATTTATAATAAACACTACCGACATAGTAGGCGAAAAATCTTGTTGATATTATATTTAAAAAAAATGACTTTGACACTGACTTAAAATTTTTTAGCAAAAATGGCGCAAATAAGAAATAACTAATTTGACTGACTGAAATAAGAAATTTGACTGAAGATAATTCCTGGGATTTCACCATATCCGTACGGACAGAATGTGTTACTTATTTTACTTAATTTGAATTGAAAATCGTCTGCTGAAAAATATGTCCTACCATTTATGTTCGTAAATGTGAATAAAAAGTTGAAAAATTATGAGAAACGAACTATTCAAATCTAATTTTAAGATATATAATTTATAAAATTTTTTTGCAATTTAGTAAATGGAGTGAATCTACATTGGGAACTTTTAGCTGCTTGTGCACCTAATCGAAGAATAATACAATTCGTTTTACGTTGCGAAAGTGCAATAAATTAAACCACCATATTTGCACACTCATTTAACTATAACTTATGAAGTATTGTTGTCGCACCAGGTTCTGTACTTACGCTGATTGCAACACAGGGTTGACTCTTTATGCGTTCATTTCGCTTTTCGACACTCTACAGTATACTTACAAATTGAATGGATTAGGCTCCTTTTAAATTCTGTATGTTACGCTGACATTGATAATTCCGTTAATTCGTACTTTCACCTTGAACTAAGCTTATAACCTTCGCTTTCAAGACTCAACTGCTGATCAGTTGTCAAATACGCCCTATCCAAACTTATAGAGCGTGTAGAGTATACTGAACTAAACAAAACGTTTCAATTGAGCAGAAGACGCAAAATAACGGTTACAGAGAAAAACTTGTTTAAAGTCTTTTTTTATAGCAACCAATAAAGACATTAAAGATTGACCTAAACTTGTACCGCGCCTAAGCTTTAACGACGGACTAACAGAGCAGATCTGCCTTCCCTCCTCGCCGCGCACATACCTAAGGTGCGGTACAGCAGTTTCGGTCAAACTATAATACAGAATTACAAAAGGAAAATAATATAAAATAATAATAATAAATAAAATAATACATGCGACTTCCCACACAGCGTCATCTAGTTCCAAAGTAAGCAAGTATTATGCTTGTGTTATGGGTTACTAAATAACTGATATACATACTTAAATATTCTTTATAATATATACATATATAAATATCGTCAAATATATATATTTTTTAAAACAGGTTTATGTGCAAACCAAAAAAAACACTATAAGACTATCCCGTGAAATTGAAGAAATATTACTCGTGAAATTGCTGATTAGGCCCACAACCGACTATTCTTTGAAATGAAATGTTATTGGAATTTTTTGTTACGGAATCATTTTTAAATTGGCGGTTGGCGTTAGACCAGCTGTTTCGGAACAGCAATAGATATCTGAACAATTGAGTTTTTTTTTTCGGTAACCGTTAGTTTTGTCTGCTTTACCTGCTTACTTGAAACTTTTTATTTAGTCTGTTAAATTCTTGATGTGTGAACTGATTTCAGCCGAATGCGGTATTTAACTATTCGAGTGTTATGGGGAAATGTCGATAATCTCGGTCATGATTGTGCTCGTAATAATATAATAAATTGTGCTACCATGTAATACTTTGCCATCTGCAAGTGTTAATTTTGTTGCACGGATATTCGCAATACAAGATCCTAGTTTAAATTTTTATGTATTTACTAGCTTTCCACCCGCGGCTTCGCTCGCGTGGACTACACAGTTGTACCGGGACAGTTAAAGGAACGCGACGCTCCAGAACCTTGTAACACATTCTAGAACATTCTGAAACTTAACTACTTAAGAAATCTCTATTTCTACCTAATTTCATAAAAATCCATTTAGCCATTTTAGCATGAAGAATAGCTATTCCACAAGTCGGTCCCAAAATCAGTCAACCGTTTTGGAGATTAACCGGAACAGACAGACAGACTAACAGTCACTACGATTTTTTATATGTATATATAAAAAAATTGCTTTTCATTCGTGATAACGCCCTCGTTATGTTTGCAAAGTTTTAGTAAAATCGGATCAGCCGTTTTCGACGATTAGCCCTAACAAACAGACAGACAAACACACAGACAAAAACCAACTTATGTTACTCCTGATAACCTCCGTTTTATGTCTGCGAAGATTAATAAAAATGGTTTAGTCGTTTTGGAGATTAGCCGAAACAAAAGACAGATAGACAACCACACGGACAAAAAGTTATCTATATCATTCCTGACAACCTATTTTTAATGTCTGTATAGTTTCATTAAAAACTTTAAAAGTTTAGCTGAACATACATATAGACAGACAGATAGACAGAAACAAAATGTAACGATTGGCACTCCTCACACCCGTTTTTTCACGTCTGCGAAGTTTCATTAAAATTAGTTTAAATGTTTTAGAGTTAAGCTCAAACAGCATTGAAATCGGTTCAGCCGTTTCGAAGATAAGCCGGAACAGACAGACAGACAAACAGACAGACACTACAAATTTATTAATATCTGTGAAGTTTCATTGCAATCGATTTATACCGTTATGTCACCACCGATAATGCCCTCTGCACGTTTGTTAAGTTCATTGAAATCGGTTCAGGCGTTTCTGAGATCAGCTCGAAGAGACAGACAGACGGACAGACAGACAAAAAGTATCCTATGTCACCCTCGATAATGCCCTCTGCACGCCTACAAAGTTTGATTGCAATCGGTTCAGCCGTTTCGGAGAATAGCCGGAACAGACAAACAGACAGACAGACAAACAGACAAACAGACAGACATTACATTAAAATGCGCAGATTTATTTAGAAAAATAGTTAGTTCTATACACAAGCAAGATCGCTAGACAAACACGTTAGAGAATTACAAAAATAAAAATATCTATTCGTTTTCATTTGATCTTAAATATATAACACTATACTTATAACAATGTATAAGAATAAAAAGAAATTTTCTTTGATTTTCTCTTTGATGCGAATTGGTGCTGCAATGTTATTTCATTTTCATGGAAACTTGACATTTTTATTTAATTAGAGGCTCGAAAAGAAATTTCACTTTCTTACATTTGAATAAGGTTATTTGCACACAATAAGTTCACAGTCAATTTGTTTGCAACATTTTTTGTAGTAGGGCGATTTATGTAGTATGAAAAATTCGTTTGATATTCAAATAAAAGCTACAACATTAAAACAGCGACAAAAGAGCATAACCGTCGAATGTAACATCCATTGGATGTGAAATATTTCCATAAAAGTGCTAAAACGCCATCGATGGACTGCAAACACAATTTCCGGAGAAAGCTCGAACTATGCCGTTTCGTACAAACATTTCGGATACCGTAAAAATGGTAAAGAAGTTTACGTTTGAAAATATCACAGTCCTTGGTTGAAAAAGTTAGAATTTATTTAAACGTACTAGCAGGTGGCCGTAGTTTTGTTATTTTTAATACGGTACTGAATTCGTATCTAATTAAGGTTAAACAACACCACTGATTTCCATACAAAATTTATTTGTTCAGAAGTAAAAGAAACACACGCTGTTATATAGTTAACTTGTTAGTTATACACATTATGACACATTATATGTAATGTAATTCTTCCTGCAGTCAAACTGTTGAAACAGTTTTGCAGGGTATTATATTATTATTTATATTGTATTATATGATTAATAAATAAATAAATAAATAAATAAATAAATAAATAAATAAATAAATAAATAAATAAATAAATAAAAAATAAATATTTATTTTACTATCGAAATAAGTGAAATGTACCATAAAATTGTGATTAAACTTATGAAATATGTGCTTTCTCACATGAGAGAGTTTTAATTAAGATTTTCAAGTAATCTCGCTCACACAAACATAACCGAAAATTATGGACTTTAAAAACAAAAATTAGAACCTTTTCGTGTTAGAAAGAACGTCACATTATAAATTCAAAGACAATTTCGAGATATATTTTACAGTTATTAAGATATACGTAGTTAAATAAATATAACAATGTATAAAATAAATTTTAGGTAAGGTTTAACCATTTAAATGTTGATTTATAAATTACAAACTAGTGTTCTCATCCAAAAATTTTTTTTTAATATACTGGTTGGAAGGAGACTGCAGAGCATACTATACACTGCAATACGAAATGTGTTCAACAAAAAAATTAAAAAAATTGGCAACTCAAACGATCCAACTGATGGGGTCTTAATAATGGTTCATAATCCCTTGAGTATCTACTTTCGGTAACGTACGCAGCGTACCGGAAATGATCGCTGGTAAATAGCAGCACTATGCAATAGTTTCATCTGTTTATAGTTTTACTATGGAACTATATAAATAGGAGAAATAATGTTGCCAATTACCTATTACGGTGTAGACGAGAGTTGACGGGGCATGCGACAAGAATATACGGAGCATGCAGAGCCTATCGAATTAAAAATAGTTTCAAGTGAGCAGATGGCATAAACTAACGGTTACAGAAAAAAACTTTTTGTTTAGTTCGGTAAGCTTTACCGTTCCTATAAGTTTGGACTAGGTCCATCCAAATACCACGTATACTTTATTGTAAAAACTATCAACTTGCAACTAAACAGATTTATATACATTAACAATTGCAAGTCAAAATGTCAATATCGAAAACTAAAACTTAATTCCAGTTGTGACCGAACAAAGACACTTTCGCCAACGGAGAGAGCATGGCGAAAAATCCATCGTTTGAAAAAGAAAAAAGCTCTGGAAAATTAGACTCGAACCAGGTTAACCAAGATGGCGAGCGCCGGCGACGAAGTTTGACATTTTCAACTTCACAGCCTTCTAGGTGAATCGCTTCAGATAGCTTCTTTATTCGTTCAGAACAAATCATCGAATTCATAGATAAAACTAACTAAAGTAGCCCGATTTCAACCCACTCCAATTTTTCTGTCGTAGTGTTATCCCCGAAATACATAGTTGTAATGCAATTCGCTAGTTTAACTTCATAACATTCTACGTTCTATTAGCGAAAGTCCGAATATAATCCGCACGATGGTTACAAATAAACATAAATCATTTACACGACGTTTAATTCACACAGTCCAGATATCTTAGCTTAATGAAACTCATCATTAAGTAAGAAATGGTTTTTCCTTTATCATGAACCATTTATTGCGAGCGCAAAAACCTAATAAAAATTTCTTCAAGTAGTTACTGATATCAATATATCGATAGCAGATTAATATTTCTTTACTTTACAATTAGCCGATATTAGGCTATTTTCAAATATTTTAAAAATAAATTAATTGGCATTGTGTTACTACTAGCGGTCGCTCGCGGCTCTGCCTGCATACCTAGTTTTTGTAAAGCTAGGTTTTTTAAATAAATTGGGTCGATGCACAGTCGGAGGGATTGATAAGTTATAATAATAATAATAATAATAATAATAATAATAATAATAATAATAATAATAATAACACACACAATCACAACAACGTCTAGTTATGTCATTGCTTTGGTTACGGGTGCATCTAGAATTGGGTGTCTCGGGCCAAAACGTAAACTGTTTGCGTCAGAAGGCAAAACTGATTTGATCTATCTCACATTTTCGTTGGCTGGCAAAGACAAAAGTAGAGTGTCTCTGGTTTTCTGATAAAATATATTCAATTTAAGCCATGCGCTAGCCAGTTACTTTCATAAACTGCAAAGAATGATCACTCACAATTTGACTGATTACACTCTATCTAAAACCAAGCTGGTTATCGATTCATCTCATCTTAGACTAGGTACGATAAAAAAAAAATCGAAAAATAATAATTGTTGTGAAAACTGTGATGTTTGATATATCAGTTTTGTAGCACTTTTAGTAAAAATTTGAACGTAATTAAATTGTGTAAGGTATATTATAGAAAAAGCAAAATAATTTTACTGGATACATTGTTTACTTAATGAAATCATATTATTAAATAATTTTAGTGTATTTAAATACATTATGTATTTGTATTTTGTATTCACTATTTTTTCCATGATAACACTAGCCAAAGATCGATTTGTGCATACAAATCGTATCTCATAGAAATATACACAACGGAGCAGTGGTGAATGCATAGGACCATATAACATGTAATATACAATTTAAAATAAATTTTAAATTTAATAAATTTTTTAAATCATATACTTAATTTATAATTCATATTTAACGCTGATCGGTCTCTAAAGTCTAACAATATCCTAAACTTTTCGTCCAAAGCTCGGAAGTTGCAAAGTTCCAACGTAATGAAAGCTTCTCGTTAACGAGGATGGGGGTTTTAATGTTACAACGTATACACGTTTAGGAGACGTTATTTATTACTTTTACGTAAGAATTTGTTAGCGACTCGCAATGAAATTGCCGTAACGTCTACGTAAGAAAATTGATACGGTTCGTGTTAGTCACTGAATAAATTTCACAAAATTTCTAATATGTTCTTGTAATTTTGTTTGTTTGTATTTAATTTAAATTCTACGTTTATATCAGCCCATTATGGATCACTGCAGGGGCTTAGACCTCCCTTAGGACGGGAGTGCATGGAGCTTAATCCACCACGCTGCTTTAGTGCGGGTAGGTAGATTTTAATGACTGTCATCTGGTGACGGCAACCAGAACCGACGGCTCAATGTGCTCTCCGAGGCACGGAGTCAGTGATAATTATGTACTTAAGTCAGAAAAAAGTCATTGGTACATATCGGTTTCTGGGATTCGAACCACAACCGAACCGCAAGAATAGCCTCTGCTCGGCTATTACGCTATAACAGCATTATTTAGGTTTAACTTATATATGTTAACTACAAACCAATGAATCTTATTATTTAGTATAGAATCTCTTATTAGATAGGGAACTAGATATTGTAAGAAATATTTCAATTCAACCCTTAAGGGGTGAGAAAGGGTTCATGGTTTTTTTGTTCCTACCACATGAGATTTATAGCTATAACATCATGTTTGTTGTGAGTTGACATAATAATATAATTTTTACTTTAATTTTGTGTCATTCGTGCATGTTGACGATAATAATATTTGAAAACAGGAATCGTCCGTCGGTACAAATTCACAACAACGATTACGACCTGTAAGGAACGCAAACTCTCGACGGCCGATGTAAACTAAAACGAATGACGAACGAACGAATAGTATTAAAACGAATGAGCTGTTCAATAATAATTACTATAATATAATATTATATAAAACTATCTTGTATATAAAAAAAGAGGTGTTTTTCAACTAATAAAATAATCGATAGATCGGTCGGCTCCCCATATTTTTGATAGATGTATAAACGAATTTGAAATCCCGCGAGTGTTCTTAAACGATTAGTTAAATGGATATTCTATTATGGTTCCGTAGCCAAATGGCCAAAAAGAAACCCTTATAGTTTCGCCATGTCCGTCTGTCTGTTTATAATTTTTTCTCGGAAACTATTGGCAATATATAGATGAAATTTGGAAGGTAGGTGTAATCTATGAACCGCTACACAGCGACGTAGTGAAATTATTTTTTTTTATTTTCTTTGTATAGGTTGCCATACATGTAACTGAAGAACGAAAAAAATAATTTCATCGTATATTAACGCGAGAGGTACCAAACGATATGTCTTAAAAAACATCAAGGCTTCAAACAACTTTTTTTATTTAAGTAAACAGTTGTTGAGATATGCACTCCTAAGGTCCTAGTTTTTGTTAGAGTCATGTGTCACCCCCCCCCAAATACCAGCTAAACCGTTGTTTTCGGATATGTGGAAAAAATTTATGACAGAAGTATATATAACGTAGTTAAAAGGAAAATTATCACAGCTAACTAGACTGTATTATTTAACGAGTAATAGATTAACTTATAAAATGTACTTTATAAGTAAAAATTTTGTAAAAATTCCATAGAAAATGACAGATAGCGTTTAGCCAATAAGCGAAAACTAGATGCATTTTAGCCTTGTGATGTTATTGTAAAAGTTATTTAAAAAAAAAGTTATAATGAAAACTACGTTGTATTACTAGGTACCATAAATTTACGCTTTCCTTGGCAGAGCTTATTCTCTTCACAATCGATACTAAAAGTCAAAAGTTCACTGTAATAAAATAAGTAGTAAAAATTGTCTCTAGCAATAACATCACTGATATGTAATTACTTTTCAGATTAGCCAGAAAGGATCTAGCGCCTTCTAAATAACTAAGGAAATAAAAATAACATATATTTATACAATTATTCTTAAATTACATAATAATAACGATTATTGGTTAAGTTCGATTAACGTCGCGCTGATTTTTTTATATTGTATGTTGGTATGGAACCCTTCGTGTGTAAGTCCGATTCGCACTTGGCCGATTTTTTATATTTTTCTTTGTTTTAATATATGCTTTCATTATTTGTTATTATTAGTTCTACGATATAAAAGATTGGCCAAAAAAGTCTAGATAAGTTCCTGTAAAGCATGTTAGATGTCAATGTGGCAATCCATGTAATGTAGAATAATAAATACACATAAATATTTAATGCAAATCGAGTAAAACTTCATGTCTGCTCTGAAGACCAGGTGAATGTACCTGGCTCGCGTTGGAGTGATTTGATTGCGGTTTGCTCTCAAACCGGTTGCTGTTACCACGAATCGCGCAATCATATGCAGATCTAGTGGGATTGCTTAGACAAGGTGAAATTTTAACAATCATCCAAATTTTAATATTATGATTTTTGGTAAAAAACCGATGGCTGCCTTGTTTTCTTTTTTGTTGTACGTTCAATAGATAAATATTGAGATATAACTACACATACCTTTCCCGAAAAAACCAATCACTCTAGTCACCATTCACGGCCCCTGCACGATCCGCTCCGTTTTGGTTTCAAGGTCTCGGACCCGTCGTGAATAAGAAGGCAAACAGACGTAATAAAATAACCTTGTAGATAAAATAACTTATTATGAAAATATAACCTATATTTATTATTTACGTAATGAGATCTATTGGTGATACCTAACATCTAGAATTTTTTGGATGATTGCTTAAATTTCACCCTGTATTTAGATTAAGCGCATACAATTGATGAACTACATAAAAGATTAATTTTAATAATCCTTTTAATACAGCAATCGCTGTCAGCTAATTTCGTTGAACCGAAAACCTTCAGTATTAGCTGAAATTTATCTTATAGCATTTCTCTTCATTTCGTTGAGCATTTTTTGTTCGTTTAATCCGAGAGACGGCGTTTTTTTAATCCGAATAATTAACTCGAGCCCTTTTTTTGTCGTAACAAAAGTTATTATAGCGTTTTATTAAATTAAGAAAATAACTAATCGATTTCATTATATTATTGTTAAAATATTAGTCATTTGTTAATGCTTTTTTGATATTAAACAACAATTGTTTTTTTATATTTATTTTTTAATAATCTTAATTAACAATAATTACGAGTAAGTACTGTATGTACATAGTACAAAGTAAGGTGCCTAATCAACTAAACTTAAACTGAACTTAAATGGTTGTACAAAAATTGCATAAATTAATACAAAGTGTGGCCTCCTCTGTTATGGAGAACTTGCTGGCACCGATTATTCATAGAATCGATGAGACTGTTAATGTTATCCTGCGGAAATTGCTCCCAATGAAATTTTAGTAAGTCCATCAGTTGTTGGGTTGTTGTCACTCTATCCAAGTCCTTTAAAACACGTCTCTGGAGCATGTCCCATGCATGCTCGATGGGGTTGAGGTCTGGCGATTGTGCAGGCCAAGACAATACCAGGATGTTTTTCCTTGCCAAGTACTCCCGTGTGTGCAAAGCTGTATGCGAAGGCGCATTGTCATGCATCAACGTGAAATCGGAGCCAAGCGTTAGTGCGAATGGACGGACATAAGGCCTTAGACCATCCTCAACGTAATTTACAGCGTTCATGAAATTAAAAAAAAAAATTCAAAAAGTTTTTATTCAATATAAGATGTTTGCACACACTTATTGAAAGTCGTAAAAATTGATTAGGTACCGGTTCAAAAACTAGGAGGAGAAGAACCGGCAAGAAACTCCTCTCTGTTTATTTTATTTAAATATATGTCTTTCTTAATTGTTTTTTTTTTTTAAATTTAAAGTCTTACAACTATTACAATGATGTCCATGCGCACTTATCATTTAAATACTCCGTAATACAATAGTAAGCTTTTTTCATGAGTTGGACTTTAACTCGCTTTATAAATTGATTAGAATTCAAGTCTAACATTTCTTTTGGAATTTTATTATAAAAACGGATACAATTTCCCATGAAAGAATTATTAACCTTTGAGAGCCTGAACCTGGGAATTGATAACAAATGCTTATATCTTGTATTTAAGTTGTGGCCATCACCCACCCTAGAGAAAGTATTTATGTTTTTATGTACATAAATTATATTTTCATAAATATACTGACAAGGGACTGTCAAAATATTACCTTCTCTAAAATAAGCCTTTACACTATCTCTAGATTTTAATTTATATATAGCTCGAATAGCCCTTTTCTGCAGAACAAATATTGTTTGAATGTCAGCGGCCTTTCCCCATAGCAGAATGCCATATGACATTATGCTATGAAAGTAGCTAAAATAAACCAGCCTCGCTGTAGGCACATCGGTTAGTTTTCTTATTTGCCTAATTGCAAAAACAGCAGAGCTCAGTTTACCAGCCACCCTCATAATATGAGGACCCCATTGTAAATTTGCGTCGATAGTAATGCCCAAGAACACAGTTTCATTAACCAAACTTAATGAATCTCCTCCAAGTCTCAAATTGACATCAACTTGTCTAACATTGGGCAATGTAAATTTTAAACATTTTGTTTTATTTGCGTTTAATAATAGGTTATTAGCGTTGAACCAATTTAAGACCTGCAAAAGTGAAGAGTTTACTGTTGAGAATTCCTCTTCATTTCTATTAATTTTAAATACGAGAGAAGTGTCATCAGCAAACAACACTATCTCGGCAGATTTTTCTACCAAGTAAGGTAAGTCATTAATATACACTAAAAACAGAAAGGGACCTAATATAGATCCCTGAGGAACTCCCATTTTCACAATAGAACCCTTCGACTTAACTCTATTAATATCAACTTTTTGAATTCTATTACAGAGGTATGATTCTATTAGATTGTTAGCACAATTATTTATACCATAATGTTTTAATTTAAGCAACAATGTCCGATGATCAACACAATCAAATGCCTTCGATAAATCACAGAAGACCCCTATAGCATTTTTGGAATTTTCCCATGCATCAAAAACATGTTTCAAAAGTAAAATGCCAGCGTCTGTTGTGGATCTTCCTTTCGTAAAACCGAATTGTCTAGAATGAAGTAAATTGTGGGACATAAAATAAGAAAGCATTTGATCGAGCATGTTACCATTTACAAAAACGAGCTCAGTTCGTCTGTTCTTCATAATACCCGCCCATAACCAGAACAATTGAGCCGTTGTATGGATGCATTTCCTGAACGCACCTCAGTCTTTCAGCATTTCCAGGACGACGGTACACTCTTACCCTTCTAGTATCAGGTTTGAACCCAAATCGAGACTCATCGCAAAATAAAATTTTATCCCATTGTTCCCGGGTCTATCTAATGTGTTCCCTACACCATTCATTTCGACGAGCCCCATTCCCGTGACGTATAGGTGGGCACCTAATTGGCCGTCATGCTCGTAGGCCATACTCATGCAGTCGATTTTGCACAGTTTGGCAGCTAACAACAACACCACCACTTGAATTTTGTAGTCTTAAACTTATCCTATAACCTAGTGATACTAACTGGGCAGATTAATCTTGTAACTTCAATGTGTTTTGAAGAAACATGACTAATGAACGCGCCGTGCGTTCATGTATTAGTTCTTTCGCAGTTGTAATTCTGGCTTGCATAACTAGCTAGCCAGTAAAGTTAATAATAAAGAATTGCAAACGATGCTGGACGGTGATTTGTCTTTACCTAATCTATTGCAGAATTAGCAACTTGATTTGTGGCTAACATATCTACAATTAGAATAAACTAGAAAATTGGGTAGATACCACGTGGATTGAATGGCCTGCACAAAATGCAAGTAAAGCTTGTCTTTCGTTGAATAATCGATCCCAAAATGAGTAAATCAAAAATCTACAGTACGATGCAAGTCAGTGGTTCTATCGTCGAATAATGTTTTGGAAGTGACATAGGAAAACTGCTGATTGTCGCCAAATGTTAATTTTAACTTCATTTGTTTTTGATAAAATACATATAATTTTTGGTTTTATAATGCATTACATGTATACTAGCAGCCAGCGTTATTAATAGATCAAATCAGTCGTACCAGCTGATATTATTTTATTCAAAATTATTAAAAGTTTAAAGTAAAAGTACAAGTTTCATTTTCTATCGCTGATAATATTTTTATTCTTATATATATATAAATTACCTACTGTTATAATTTGTAAATTATAACATCGTTTACAATTTTTTTTCTAAGAAAATATTACAGTAAAGCTCTTAAATAAATATGCGATAACTTTCCAGATAAATACTCAAGATAATTGTGTATTCAATAGACAACTTGCTCTTAATTTACACAAGAAAACGCCTGCTACGGTGCAGCGTAAAATATGCAAAAGACGTGTCCTGCCTTACCGACCCCATATAGAACTAATATTTTAATTATTAAAAATATTAAAAAATAATAAAAAATATTTTAAAGGCATGAGTACTGGTAAACCAACCTGTGGAAATCAATGAATGTGAGAATTTATAAATTCATTGCGTGGTGGATTAAGCTCTTACCTCCCTCATCCCCAAAGGAAGCCTAAACCCCTGCAGTGGGGTATTAATGGGCTGCAGTATGCTATAGTATGGTATAGTATGGAGCATCTTGGAAAAATCAATATTGTTTCTTTTAATATTTGACGTGACAAGCTTTACACCGTACGTTTATAGAAAGTATACGCCCTGATATTTTTTTTACTCAGTTCTGTGCATATTATTCATACGCGTATTAGAAACAGAATTTCGGAAAAATAATTACACGTAATATGTCACAATACTCCCACACCAGTGACACCTGACGTGATTAATAGACGACCTAAACCTGTTTACATCGTTCACTCTGAAATATAATTTCGGAAAAAGAAATTGTCCCTCTCTAATGAATAAATAAATAAGCAAATGCACTGTACGCGGAACAACCTTTTTAACCTTTAAACCTTTTTAACAAATATTCTACATTATAGTGAGATTCGTATCAAAATGGTGTTCGGCTGAACGTATGCAAACTTATAGATGATGTAGAGTTTACCGAACTCTGAACAAAAACATTAACAAAAAATTTATGTATAAAATTAAACTTTAAACAAGTTTTCTCGGTTATCGTTTATTTTGGGTCATCTGCTCATTGACACGCCCCATAAGTTTGGACTACGTTCAGCAGAACTTTAACTCAAGTCACGGTCGAACATATAGACAGACGTTCTATTTCGTACTGACATATCATACTTGACTGACTCATTAGTCGAGTGGTTAGGGACTCTAACTACGGAGCCAAGAGTCACGGGTTCGATTCCCGCCTGGGACAAATATGTGTGTGCATGAACATGTCTATTTGTTCCGTGTGTGGGTGTAAAAAATATATATATGTATATATTATTAAAAAAAAGGATATTTAAGTATGTATATCAGCTGTCTAGTACTCCAAAATACAGGCATAATACTTGCTTATTTAGGGACTAGATGTCGCTGTGTGGGATGCCCCAGATATTATTATTATATAAATATACATTGTATTTTTAATACTTTTATTTATTTTTTCTTACATATTATTTAAATTTTACTTTATTTAATTGAACTAATTTGTTAAAAAAAACGTATAAACAATGTGTAAAAATGTAAAATTGACAATGGGACTGACACCCAAATTAATTAATTAATTCATTAAAAATACAGATATTAATGTGGTCATAGGCAAAGATCTTAGACTATTTGTACTATGCATACGCTTCTGCCGATTCTATTGTTAAAAAATTGTATTTCTTCGTCGCGTCGATACGATCGCAACCAGGTAACGCTTCAAAAAGCCATTTCGCCACAGTAAACCTATCGGTTATCCAGGAATATCTCAGGAGAGTTGAAGCAAAAACGAAATAAGGCAATATTTCTGTGTACGTATTGCTTCGCGAATCCCGCCCCCTAAGGACTAACTGCGAAATTGGCATATTTGTTTGGCCGTTGCCAAGGATAAAGTGAATACGTTTTACCACATAGAGTACTGTAATGTTGTTGGTAACGTACAGTTTGAACATATTTACGTTTAATGAAGTGTTTACAACGAAGCAATGAAAAAATAGACCATATGCACACACTTATCATATTACAGACTAGCTTTCCGTCCACGGCTTTGCCTTCGTGGACTACACAATTCCACTGGGACAGATAAAGGTACGCGATGTTTCAGGACAATGTAAGAGTTTCTAGAACATTTTGAAACATAATTACCTAAGAAATCTTTATACTTAACTTATTTACCCAATTTTATCAAAATCCGTTAGGTAACTCATAGGAACCATGTATTTTTCAGGAATAAAATTACCCTGTCCTCCTTTTTTGTCTGCAAAGTTTCATTGAAATCGGTTCAGCCGCTTCAGAGATCGGCCCAGACGGACATACAAATAGTCAAACAGAAAAATAAAAAGTCACCTATATCTTTTTCCAAGGTTTAATTTATCTCTGCATCAAACATCAAAATCGGTTTAGCTGTTTCGGCAGGAACGCATAACAGACAGACATACAGACAGAGTTACTTTCAAATTTACTATTTATTCCATCCCACCAGCTTATTATGCTTCCTTGTAGGGACTTTGGCATCCCTTAGCGTGAGGGGGTTTGGAGCTTGGAGCTTAAAATTAAACCACGTTGCTCTAGTGCAGGTTAGTGGATTTAAAGGACTGCCATCTGTTGATGGCAACCAGGACCGACGGCTTGACGTGCTGTCAGTGGTATGGGCTCATTGATAGTTATGTACTTAAGTCAGGAAAAACTCATTGGTAGATGCTCGGATTCGAACTACGGCCGCACGGCCTTATCAATTAGAAACAGGTTCGCTACGCTCGGGCTATCATGATTAAATAATTGCATAGCATTAATTACACCTTCACGTTACACAAGACGGAATTTTTACCTACTACCTAACGGAAACGGTACATGCATTTTGGGCAAGAGTTTTTACATTTGTTTGATTTTGTGTATGTCTTAAGCATTTTCCTCAAAACCTAGCCAACTGCTATTAATGATTTTAGCATAACACAGGTAGATTTTCACTTCAAAACATGTTTTTTATAGTTATTAGGCCACCAGGGTGTGTCGCACATATATTGTTCTCAGGAACAGCTGTGCCGATTTTAATGTGATTTTTTGCTTGACACGGGTTTAGCCTCAGATAAGTTTATTATTATAAACCGCCAGGAGGCGTTACAGTAGATATGTTACTTCAAAACTACTTTGTCACAATAATCAGCCCATAAACGTACCATTGTTATGGCCTGTCTCACTTGACACTACCTATAAATCTAAAAACTAAGGAGGTTGACAACTTTAAGTAAACAAATATAAAAAGTTCATCTTTTCAAAGAGTGAAATACATAACTAAATTTTTTCTCAACAATTATAAAACAATGCATTTAAAATATTTTTTTACTGTCTTAAAATTGTCAGATAAAAATTGCAGTTAATTATTTCACTTTTATTGGAGGATTTTATTTACGTTTTTTTTTTTCTGATATGAGTTTTTAAAACTTTTTCTTTTTAATGTTGTCACACTAATCGAGCAACTAAACATAACTAGTTGATTTGCCGATCTAACCTACTTACCCCCAAAGAAGTGCCAATTGACTTGTTTAGAGCGTCCCATTATCTGGCTGTACGTTTATGCATTGCGTTATAAACTTTCGTGCTCTAGGGAACACGATGTATTTACGTTGAAAAGGATTTATTTGTATCTTAAAGTATGCACTCCTGGTAGCTGATTCAATTCAATCGAGAGTAATGTATCAGATGTTGTCTAAAGTGTTACGTTAAGGATTCACGGTTTATTCTCTTTTTGGCTATGTAAAGAAGTACACAGTTTAGGTGCCTACAGTTCCGTTCTAGACAATTTATGATACGCCCTGAATTCAAATTGAAAAAGATCTCTTGGATCTAACTCTAGAAGTTTATCAAATTACACAAACAGATTATAAATTAATCTACTTTAAACAGCGTGTTATCTTGTTTCTTTCAGTAAAATTTACTAATAAATATATTAAGTGTACACTATGTCTTAGACACGCCAATTATCATATTTCATATTTTTATAAATTACGCGCGGCTCCCGCGGCTTCACTTGTGTTGTGCAATCTTACTCTTTCCCGTTAATAATAAAAACTATAAGGGTTCCTTTTTTGCCATTTGGCTACGGAACCCTAAAAAGTAGCCAAACTACCTCCCTGTCGAACTAAATCAAAGTCGGTTTAGCGGTTTCTAAAAAGGTTACAAAAACTAGACAATTTATATAGGGAAAAATTACCAAGCCCGTCTTTAAGATGCATCTTGTCCGCTGCCTAATTTTGAAATGTATAGTTATGGCAAGATCACAAAATACAAACATATTATACCATATGAACCCATTGTGCACCACTGTACGAGCTCTGGTTTCTTCTCGAAATGAGGATGCTTGGAGCTTAATCCACCACGCTGCTCCAGTGTAGTAGTAGATATACTATACCGTGCTCTTCGAGGCACGCTTTTGCCGTTCCTCAATTTCCACACTTATTTGTTTTGTGTTTTAAGCATAAATAAGTGATAATGATAATGCATTGACAATATTCTGTAAACTGTGTAGCACAATTCTGTATTTAATAAAAACTCAACTAACATGGTATACTTACCACTGAACAACATTATCTCGTTTACCAAGTGCAAGTTATGTTACATAGAGAGGATGTAAATTTTGCGGGCTATGCTGCAGGCATTTCCCACACCAAGGGTTGTTAAATTTAAGCTCAGGGTATTCCTAGTAAACGTTCGCCGTGGCCATTGACTCACTTAACAAGTTGATAACGCTTTTGTAGTTAAAACGCTATAATTGGTTTGAAAACGATTTCGCTATAAAATCTAATGAATACAGAGTGGTCACGGGAAAACTCTACCGCGTTTATTAAACTGCACTCACTACCTTGTAATTACGGTGCAATTTGTACTAAATTTATTTTCATTCAAATATGTTCATCAGACTATGGGCTTTTTTTTAATCTCAATCAAGTTAGTATTGTTACGTGTTAGGGTTGTGTGTGTTCGTAACAGTATGCATATTTTCATGTTACTATTTATTTTGCACTTAGGTTTCATTTCGAGATGTGAATACATTTTAGATACCGAATGGCGAAAGTAGGTACGTTACCGGCTTATATTTCTTTGGCACAATAGAACTGTGAGTTACTTTTGAAAAATTTCTATGAAGTACATTCGAAATACAACCTTCTATGTATTAAAATTAAAACCTTTCTTATTGATTTATTAGGACAAGTGATCAGTAAACGTATAACGCTTTTACTATATGATGTTCATCAAATTAAAATAAATTCTAACTTTGAATTTTTTTTAAATGTTTAATAATTTAATTTGATTTGAGCCCAAGTTTATTGGATTTTTCCGAGTTAAAAAGTGTAAAGTAAAAATAGTAATATTTTTATAATGAATCAGTATTATATAAAACACCCAGCGTGGGTGTTTCGTGCAATTTAATGGCACTGACGGAAAAACAAAATTTTCATAAATGGATGTTTGCAGTTCAAAAAGTTGATTGCGAATTCGATATTAAAGTAAATCTAAAATTTTGTTACTGGTTTATCCATTTTTTACATCATTCTAAATTATTCAATAAACATTTATGACTTTATGCTTAGGTTCTAATTCGAAAATCTTTTCGTTTCTTGTCAAAAAATGATGCATTTCATTCTTCGGTTATATTAGGCATAGAAATTAAATAATTGCATTAATTATTCAATTATTTAATACAATATTCTTAAGGGTGTTATAAAGCCAATGGTCACTCTCATCAAATTAAGATATCCAAGTATTGTTTCGCAATTTAATTTCTTAATTATTTACTATAGATACACATGATAATTACAAAAATAAATAATTAAAAAGAAACAACATATTTTTAAAATGAAAATTAAAATACATTTAATAATCTATATATATTAATACGTGAAGAGAAAACTTTGCACTTACCTCTTTTAAAGCATATTGCGGGTACGGAGGAGATTTGGCATAGTTAAAGTTTAAATGGAAAAAAAGTGCCAAAGCTAAAATTGATTGAGTATAATAGTTTGCAGTTTGATACAATTCGAATTGACTTACTCTCGCTAAATAATTATTGGTGGTTTCAAAAAAGTGAATAATATGGTTTAAATAATAATAATAATAAAGTGAAGAAATTCGACCACTGAGCGACCTCTAGTAAGTCTTGAATACATAAAACTCTATTTTGAAAACATTGTACCCGCCAAGCAACAATTACACACCCCTCTTTTACCTCCCATCGCCCGCCTTAAGTACTTCCTGTCTCGTGTGTAACTCCCTGCCCCTTCCGATACAGTACAACTGTAGTCCGATGCAGTGCAGTACTGCTTGCTGTCTATACTGGAGGAAACAATATAAGTTATCGATATTTCCATTTATACTGTTGTAGACAATATACACTTTGTCTTTGATGAGATGAAATCATACACTCATATCGTTAGCATCTTCGCTTGTGTGAACCACACATTTGTATTATTTTGACTTTAAGCTTAAATCATATTAGAGAACATGTGGCGACAGCCCAGTGATGACGAACCCGCTTCTCATTTAAAAGGTCGTCGTTTGAATCTCAGAATCCGGCATGTACCAATGAGTTTTTTCTGCCTTAAGTACGTAATTATCACCGACTCCGTGCCTCGGAGACCACGTTAAGCCGTCAGTCCTGGATGCCGTCACTAGATGGCAATCGTTAAAGTCCACTAATCCGCACTGGAACAGCGTGGTTGAAGAAACTTCAAGCACCCTTATCCCGAAGGGAAGCCTAAGCCCCTGTAGTGGGGCATAAAGGGCAAAAATGGTACATTAGAGAGTATTTAGTACATTCAAAAACAACTTCTTCAGACTTTTTAACATTATTTATTTACCTCTCTAAAACCCGATAGAAATCGTTAATTGCTACAAGAAATCATTATTTTTTTTATAACGTATACATCACGACAAGATCTAAGCCCTAAACTAAGCATTAGCTTGTATTTTGGGTACCAAACGAAGACACCACATAGGTACATATAACAACCAAGACCCGGTACCAGTATCGATATTCATCATATAAATACTGGCCCGACCTGAGATTCGAACCCGGAACCTCCAGCTTCGTAGGCAGGGTCGCTACCCACTTGGCTAAGCGGCAGTCATATTTTTATTTATTCAGTCATTATCTTACATATTTTTAATTTAAAGAAAATAATAGTGTTTTCACATCTTTATAAAAAAGTATCACTTTTTACTATGAAAAAATTTCATTGTTCTACCAATAGATATATTATACTGTCAGATTAAGCGAACCGAAAATAAACCAGCCAATTCACTCCACTTGCTTCTAGTGTGTATAATTCAGAGTGTAGGACATTATTCGCTAGGACACGAATATGTCCTTCACCGTAATTGAACTACTCGGAATTGGGTCGACCGGGCTAAAGTAAGCCATTTGTATAAACTCCCTCAGATCCGACCGAACCCAATAACCAGGCTTGTATATTTAACTAGAATATTATTTCTTCTCAATTTCATGTTATGTTTTGGAGTTATTAAATATTATGAATAGAGATAACGTGAAATCTATATTTTATAGTTAATGAAAAGGGATTTTGTTTGAAACCGTCTTTCTTGGATTCAAATAAAATTATCCATTTATTTCGGCTTCGACTTGTATTTTTTATGGAGCTAGGAAAATTTCTATGTCACTTCAAGATTCCATTTTTATAATTACTGAAATAAAATGTAATTATAAAGTTAGCACTTTTACATTTCTTAGTGAAAAGTAGCTATGTTGACGTCCATGACTTGGAAGAAAATAAAATTATCCATATATTTCGGCTTCGAGTTGCATTTTTTCTGGAGCTAGGAAAATTTCTATGTCACTTAAAGATTCCATTTTTATAATTACTGAAATAAAATGTAATGTCTATGATTTGGAAGAAAATAAAATTTCTTGCAGAATCCTACAAATGAACAATTATGTTTAGATCCAACACTTGCGAAATTCCGAAATTACTGCAATTTTGGATGCATATTTTGCGATTTACATTCGGAAATATTTCCTTTGACTGCCTTTTATAAGATCCATCCACGTTTGACTCGATGGGTTACGAGAAAAGTTTTTTATCCCACATCCGTTATATGAGGTAAAGCATCACAAAATAATATTTTTGCTATTATAAGTATACTTTTTCTTCTTTTTTGTTATGAGCAGGTAAGTATTAAATAATACGGTTTCTGGCCGACGACACAATCCAGGGTCTCGTGTGTTCATTTATTACGAGCTCGCAAATGTAACTATATTTTTCGAAAAAAGTTCGTTTAGAAGCTTTCTTATTTGAGATCTTTTAGGGTTTTGTGTAACAAAGATAAGAAACGCAACAAGAAAGCGACATTACGACAGAAAAAAAAATGTAGGCCTATAAAATAGATTAACTGATTTGTTTGTATCTCCTCTTCATCTTTATCATCCGTAGGGAATGTGTAAAGAATATATTTTTGGTCGAAAGACCGTTCTATTGTGTAGCTTGTAGCTTTATAATTTAGGTGCTCAGCGGAAGAGTGGCCTAAGGTGAATATCATACTGAACCGGTTCGAGCTAGCACCAACAGCATCCCGAAGGCATTAGTTGACAGGTGGGACTCTCCAAAGTAGAACCATAGGCTCTGCCAGCATGCGATTTTAGCTAGCCTTGTGTAAGTCTTGAGTCGTGTTTATTTTTTGTGTATTCATTTTTATTTTGATTATGTATCGTTGACTTTTTAATATGTAAGTAACAAAATTTTCATTGTTTATGTTTTGATTGTTTTTATTTAGTATTTTGTATATGGGTTATTGTATACGTAACCTGAAATAAATTATTATTATTAATAAGCTTAATGAATATAATATGGAGATAATGAACATGTGAATAGGAAATTTATATATTTTTTTTCTTTTTAATTGTTGGAACTAAGTCAAAATTAAACATTATTTTTTTAAAAAGTATTTTTTTATTGCCATATTAATGCAACCATTACAAAATTCAAAAATTTATATACAGCCCGTTGCTTAAGCCATTACTTCTTGTTCTTCCTATTTATTTAGGTTATTCCTGGGTTAGGCCATTATCATAAAAGTACGTTTCGTTGTCCTGTGCCAAATTATTCATTTTTAAGTTTTGGTAAAATACATGTTGCACTATTGTAAGAAATAATCATATTTTATTTTAGTGGGGCGTAAATTTGGATACAAAAAATACATATAATTCTAGAACAGATAATGAACAGGAAAATTGTGTCTACTTCTTTTTCAAACAATTAGGCCAGTGTAGTTTTTTGTGAAATCATAAAATTTATAACAGAGAACTTTATTCGACCAGTGTCATCTGTCATACCACGTAAAACTATGTTAGGTCACTATGGTTTTGAAAATATTATTGAAATGATAAAGTTTACATATTTTTTATATTTTACACTATAAATTTATATTTGAACATTTTTTTATTTTTATGACTTGGATCAGTCTTCCGCTGAGCTACTCAATTTTTATTTCACATCTTTTGTATCAAAACTAAACCATGTAAAATTTCAAGGAAAACAAACGGTCTATAAAGAAGCTTAAAGCTCGGCAACCAGAATCCGGATTAATTTGTGCGTATACCCGTTTCTTTGTTACAACTAATCTGGGTAAAATGCCAATATAGAAATTGCGTTTTCGGAACGCTTCTCTACCTTGTCCTTTAATTATGTGGAATTCCATAGCTTTTGTAATCGCTCGAATGAGTTTCGTTCTGCTAAAGTCAGGATTTTAGAAGAGATCTTTAGATTAGTAATCCGTTGAAAAGCCTTTTTGGGACAGGTTAGCTATTTTAAGGTCATGTTAAATGTATACATGGTTAATTTTTAGAGTTCCATGCGAAAGGGTACCAACGGGAACCTTATTAGTAAGGGTCCGCTGTCCGTCTATTCGTCCGTCTGTCTGTCATAAGGCCGTATCGTCTGAACCGTAATAGGTAGACACATGAAATTTTTAGAGTATAGCACATACTATGGTCGCTATAACTAAAAATAATTAAAATAACAAAAAGGTAAAAATTAAAGGGGGTCCCCTTACAAGCAACATGTTTTTCCGATTTTTTTGGCGTTTGGTAGTTGTGAGATCATTTTTTAGGACTTGGATTTTTCATTAAGTATGTACTGTTATGGCCGCTATGACAACAAACCAATAAAAATGAAATAAAATTAAAAAGTAAAGGGACCTCCTATACTTTTTCACTTTGTTTCATTGATATTTAGTTCCATACAAAGAAAGTGTTTAAAAGACTGTGCGACCGTGGTTCGAATCGTTCTTTCTGTTTTTTTTTTTGACTTAAATACCTGCTGATCGTGTCAGACTTTATGGCGGATCTGAATACAACACTTTGAGCGGGCTTGTGCAGGTAGTCATATACCCCTCGCTCCACTGCGCCCGCTACACCTAAAATTGTTTATTGCCACGCAACTTCTGCCTACTTTCGTATCCGTCATAAAGTTTTATTATAACTGTACATAACTATTACTGACTCCGTTCCGGGCGCTATCAACAGATGGCAGTCGTTAAAAACCACCAATCCCCACTGGAGCAGATTGGTGGATTAAGCTCCAATCCCTCTCACCTTGGGAGGAGGGCTAAACTTTTACAGTAGGGCGTAATGGGCTGGTGGAATGGAATTGTAATATTATAAATCTACTAAAAAGCTCGCCGAGTGTGACTCTAATTTGTGCTCTAAAGGTTCCGTACTGTTGAAATACATAGAACGTAATTAGTACTCGTTACTTAATTACGTTGTATTTAGCCGTTTTTTTTTTGAGATACCAGAACCTTATTATTGTAACGTAGAATATAATAATAAGTATAACGTAGAACCTTATAACGTAGGTATCTACGTGGAATTAAAAAAATATCATATTCTAATTTCAAGTATATATTAGGGTTTTCTAAAATAATTATAAATAACTAGCGACCCGCCCCGGCGACCCGGCTTCGCACGGGTAGCAGAGCATATAAGCCGTAGTGTTTTTTTTTTCTGTCGTAGTGGATTAGATTTAATTAGATTTAAATGTAACATAAGTTCATCCTACTTGAAGTATTTTTAATGTTTTGTATTTACAATACTGGAAGTATTTGAAAAAGTAAAGAATAAATACATAAAAATTAACCACAATATTTCTTTGTATACAATATTGATAATTTCTGTCTAACTTTGCACGACGCGAGTCGCGTCGGCGGGGGCCCGCGGCCTGTATTTATTTCGTCATAACTCCGAAGATATTCATTTAAATTGTATGGTGTAAAGGGCAATTATAATGTGCATGAAATGTTGAAAGAAAATAACGTATTTAATTTGATAAGGATCAATATTGTATCCGTATAAATTGCTTTCCAATCACCTCATCATATGATACCATTGTTTTAAACATAAAAATAGGTATAATTCGCTATTTATAAAAGATAAACAAATGCCATTGCAGACTTTTCTCTAGTCCTGTGAAAGGGGAACAATTTGCTAGCTAGCTTGTGTACGATATCCAGTTTTAATACAAGTTTCAATACACAAGGTCCCCACGCATCGCTCCCCACCCACGAGAAATCCCCGCCAACCCTGCGAAATTGCGTAATGTCACTTCGATACTGTGAATTTACAGCATTTATAACTCTATTAAAACCAAACGCTACTATTAAATTAATTTACTCTATGGATTTAATGGTGCGCTATATAATAATATGAATTTCAGAATTCCGCAGGTTCGAAAGATCATAACAAGGCAAAGATTTACAAATTCGACCATTAGGACTGAAGCCACAAACCTGAAAATTTGATATTACTTTGAATTAGAAGTTTTTACCCGTTCTTGACAAAAAGAGGTCACGATAGACAGACAGACATACAACATACCTACGAACATACATTGAAAGGGAAGTGAAAAGTTTCTGTGCAGGCCTTTGATATACAAAGCACGGCAAAGAACTCACCCTAATGATCCGAACTCGATTAACTGTAAACGAGGCAAAAATTTACTTCATAGTATTTGCCAGACCGTTTCACAGATTTACCAGTTGAAAAGCGTTCGCGTACGTTGGGGCAATTTCGCGCGCTGCGATCCCAATCCTGTATCCCGGTATCCCGCCGGGACGCCGGTCACTTCGCACTAATCCCGCTCTAATTCCCAGCCAATTTAACTCGCAACAAATGCTCTCCCATATATACTTACTAATTGTACACGAACTAACTTAATTATTCCAGTCTCGTTGGCTAACTTATTTGATTTCCCTTCTCAATGGGAATCTATTTTTTTTGTGTTAATCTGGAATTAGATTTACTCGTTATTTTGTTTTTTTCTTTTTGGCTGTGTTTTTTATATAATCAGCAAAAAGGATATAAATGTTATTATCGATGCTTTGCCATTGTCGGTTTTGTTCCAGAAGCTATGGCCAAATACAAACGAACATTAATTTAATATTATAGGAGTGTCATAGTATAGTATATTTGAACGATCGCATAATGAAACGCACTTGACAAGAAAACATGACAATAAAGAAGATAATAGAACAGTCATAATAAACGAGTTATCAGCGTCAAAGAGACATGTGAATTTTATAAGAGTTAATGTCGTGATTAGTACCTAAATTTATTTCAAATGAAACTGTTGGAAAGCAAAATAAAGGAAAAAAGAACTCTCTGTTGAGGTTCGAATGTGTATCGAACGAAAAAAAAAATTGCATGGTGCATTCTATAAAGCTTAAACAAAATTCTATAGAAGTGTAGAACCTGTTTACGTCTATTTAATTACTATTTTTAACACTGAAGTTTTAAATTTTATTTACTAGTTATTATATATTTTTAAAATGTTGTTTTTAAATGGTCACGACCTTTTGATATGCCTTGTGCGTCTGACCCTATGTCTAAAAGGCCGCTAACTTCAAAACGGTTAGTCGTGGCAAGTTATAATTGGATATAGGTGTGAGTTATAAGGCCCACATAGATCCGAGGTCACTTTCAACTTATGAAATTGCTCGCTTTGATGGCAGAGTAGGCGCATTTGTCATGCGTGAGTTCAAATGCGTTCAGATGTGCCTAGTGTCACGTTCACCATAATTATCATCCCGTTTATATGTTTGCCTGATAGCATGCCTTATTGACCAATAGTCACATTTATAGTGACGACCGCTTAGCCTAGTGGGTAGCGACCCTGCCTACGAAGCCGGAGGTGTCAGGTTCAAATCCCAGGTTGAATCAGTATTTACAGAGAAATGTATTTATATAATGAATATTGATACAGGTCCCGGGTCTTGGTTGTTATATGTGTCTTCGCTTGGTACCCAAAACACAAGCTAATGCTTAGTTTGGGACCTAGACGTTGTTGTGATGCATACGTTATTATAGTCGAAAGATTTTAAAACATTTGCTAAACTATTAAAAGTAAACCAACAATATTCGTTTCCATACAAATGTGTCAACTCAGTATTTGAAGCCTAATTATTTTATATAGCTTTCCGCCCGCGGCTTCGCTCGCGTGGACTATACAGTTGTACCGGAACCGCCTTTTGCGTGATAAAAAGTAGCCTATGTCACTCTTCAGCTTATAATCTATATCCAAGTAAAAAGTTATAGTGGTTCCTCAACAATTGTGTAGTCCACCCGAGCGGAGTCACAAGCAATAAGCTAGTTTGAAAATGAAATATAGCATAGTATAGGTTACTCGCTGATTATGTAGCTTTATAGGTGGAAGAATTTAAAAATCAGTTAAGTAATTTTTGAGTTTATTCGTAACAAACTAACAAAAAATCAATTTACTATATTAGTATAGATTAATTGGTTTCAAATGTCTCATACTACATTTGAAGTTTTTGCTCCAATAATAAAAAAACTAAATTTATATGATTTTTTCGAATATAGATATATTTAGATTTCCAAGGCGATGACTAGAGTTTTTTTTTAATGAAATAGGCATCTAAATATAGTTTTTCTAAGGAAAAATGTGGACTTTACTTATATCGAGCAATCTCCGCGGTTATTTAAGTCTATTATATATAATAAGATATAAATAAAAAATAAATATATCAAACATCGAACACTTATTATTTAAAATTATATAATAATAAAAATACCATATTTTTTCAAACCTAGCGGTAATGTGATGAGATCTTGAACATCCAACTTTGGTAACCAATATGGAACTGATTTCATCAAATAATTCCCACGCTCAGAATAAAAATATAAGGGCTTTAGGAAAAAGTATGTGGCGGGCGGATATCAAAGGCAATATAAAAGAATTTCCAACATATATGCCCGTGTCACCTGCGACGGGTATACTTCTTTCGGGTTAGCTAGAACTTAGAATTTATACAATTTTACCGAAAAAAGAAGTAGTTATTTTTAAGGACCTTATTTTATAAAATCTATCAAAATACATATTAGATTTTACAGTCTGAAGCATTAAAAAATAATGAAAATTCTTATAAATTTTTTATTTCCTTAGTACATATTCAAATAAAATCTGGACTCTGATTCTTTGATGCATGTTTAGTAGTTTATAATTGGTAATTAAAAAGTTACAAAAATGATTAATATATTATATGAATAACTTAATAAAAATAAAAAGAAACTGATTATGGACAATATCAACCCAAACGAAGGACTAGAAATTTGAAATATTGCAGATTCCTTGTATAACGTGGGCATATACATATTAAGAAATTGTTTTTTTCTAAAAACCCCCTCGAAGGATTGAGGAAAAAAAATATGTAGAAAGGAGCTTAACTAAATAAATCAGGTATGAAATAGATTTGTCAAAAGATTATTGTGTCCATTTAATAAGTAATGAAATTTTTACCGATATATTTACATAAGTTACAAACAGAACATTTTGATAACTCAATTGAATTTTAAATTATTATATTTACTGACTTGAATAAATTACATAATTTTTTTTTTCTTTCTTTATGTGGGTACATCAAATATATTACTAGACCTTTGCAACTAATTCATATAGAATAAATAGGCTTCAAATATTATATATTCACAAATTTATATATAAACAAATTTCGTAGATTTACTTTTAATAAGATTTGCTATTGTTTTAAAATATTGTTACGGGCTACCGGTTCTAATATTGACGATGCACTGAAACACTGATTTTAGTTTACTTTACTTTATTATAATTCCAAATCACAAAATAATCCAAGAGCAAACAATATCGAACACTAATTGCACAGTTAAAACACTCCGCACTTCGCAAATTGTCGCGCTTGACTTATTTCCAAAAATCAACTTGCTCGACGCCGTGGACCATCGCCTTATATAGCTCTCTCCCTTCCACTAGTCACCGTCTCGAACATTCTATCTCTCGAAATTTATAAATTACATTTTAATTTCCTGGACCGTGGGAACGGAATTCTAGCGCCGCCCGGCGCCGGTGGCGTCTCTAAAAATGACCATCGATTTTTAGAAATATCGCGAATATTCCTTTGAACGACGCCGCCTATGTATTTAAATTAGTAAAATTAATTGTTCGTCTAGACTTTTCGGTTTTATTGAATGGCTGTGGGAATTTTTCTCGTAAGTTCGATGACCTGTTTTTGTACTATTGTAGATTGGTGTCATGCTTTTTCTAGTGAGTTCGATAACGTCGTCGCGAGAGTAGATAGGCGTTACAATATTTCAGATTTAAATGTAAATAGCTCATTAAGGCGTGCTGTAACGATTGGATTGGAAACGTGACACTAGGCACATCTCATTACATTTAAAATTAGCTGGTGGTATCGTTTTCATCATCATCATCAGCCCGTGTCTCTCCACTGCAGGATATAGGCCTCTCCCAAGGCTCGCCACCACACACGTTTTCCGCCTTCCGCATCCAATTACCGCCGGTATGGTGCCTTAGGTCATCAGTCTACCTGGCCGCGAGGCGTCCAATGCTCATTTCTAGAACTCGTCTACCCCGTCGTCTGGTGGTCGCATCGTTCAACTTTAAAAGACCCACCGTACCACCAGGGACGGCAAGTGGCACAGTGAGTCTGAAGCGATTTGACTCATGAGTGTCAAATGCACCTTGTTGTTCACCAAAGCCTTCATTTTTGTAAGTTGAAAGTGACCTCATGAAAATCATATTAGCAAAGCCGAGGTCTATTGTTTAATAAAAATGGGACATTATTTTACTTCATATAATATATTTTTAACTAAAATCAAAACGACTGTATTGTCAGAGTCTCAAGTGAGACTTTATGAATTTATTTCTTGGATAGTTCTGCATAAAATTGTTTTATGCATCGCTTGAAGGTACTCGATCGAGTGAAAAATTCAGGAACGAATGATATAACCACAATTTTTAGTCATTAAAATAGTTGCTTTTTGTGTTACACCTCGGAATTTTGTCATTTCTTCATGATTTTTATAACATAATTTCCTTTATGTATATACGCATACGTAAAGGAAATTTTGTCAATATACGCAAAAGCTGAAGTGAAAAAAATATATACACCGTGTTCGGCTGAACGCAATCTTAATTTAAGGAACGCGTTCCTTAACTAAACAAAACTAAACAAAAAGTTTCAAGTAAGCAGGTAACTCAAACTAACAGTTACCGAGAAAAAATCCACAACACGGGCAATCCAAATGCTTGGTCACTCTACTGTTGGTCACTTATCTAATAATAGTCTGAGACAGCAAGTATACCACTAATCGTCAATATAACCATGATTACTTAATAAAACATTCCACTTACATTTCAATTCAAAGAATAGTCGGTTATTGATTTTATCAGTTGTTACGCAAGTAGGGTTTCTCAAATTTTGCGATTCCCGAGAGTCTCTTGATGTTTTATTGAGTTAGCAAGTAAACCTGATTAAATAAAAATGTATTACCTTCATATTGTAATTGTGTATTGGTTTTTTTTATTGGTTTCTATAAAAAAAAATAAGCTCGGTAAGTCGGCAGCGATTCTCATGGAAAAAATAAGCAGTGGTTTCCCGTTGCCTTCCGCTCCAGTACTTTTAAGGGTTATTTAGGCCTCAAGGCTGCTGTAGCCTCATCTACTCTAGGCAGGTGAGTGGGTATACAGCCACTTTTGCAGTCGCCAGAGCCTCGTTGGTTATCCAGCAGGGAGTGTCACGGAAGCCGATTGTCTTCCACCGCCAACCGGCGGCGTATATCGAAATCCTACTTCAATACGTCCCCGCCGCCGACTTAGACGAATTGAGTTAGCATTTCCAACCGATAAACACCCATAAATGCTACTCTATTACGTCTCAGACGGTGATGCACTGCAATAGGATTTCTAAGATAATAGGTATTTAGATGTACTAGTAACCCTAATTCTATTCATGAAGCTCGCGTGACGTATTGGCGTAGGATTTCTAGTTAGTAGAGTGCAATTAGCTAGTAATTAGCTTTAAAAAAGCTAACCCGATGCTATGACTCTCTATGTAGATATTGCTATCACGCGCACACAGTATGTTATTACATAGGTATTTTTTATGTCGCTCTGCGCTCGCCGATCCTCTTCAAATCCACCAAGCCACACTGGAGCAGCGTGGTGGATTAAGCTTCAATCTACCTCACCCTGAGGGAGGCCTAAGTCCCTGCAGTGGGGCATAATAGGCTGGTGGAAGGAGAAGTGAAATATAGAATGTGAGAAAAATAACACTTATGGAATAAATCTATATAAACAAATGTTCAAAGTTCCGAACTATATACATACGGCATACCCTTACTAACATGACCTATAAAATGCTTTTAGGAAATGAAAACTTGCACTAGTCGATCGCTCCTTTCCATTCCCCGATTTTTGATAGTAACTCTATCAAAAAGCTTAAGTTTCTGTAGCGAACTTCGATATTCACTTCATACATTGCTTGTTTGCCGCAAAGCAAATTTAAAAGTTCCGTTCTCAATGAGCAATGAACTTTGCACCAAATTGTAGAGCGAATAAAGTATGAAATCTTTAATGTCTTCTGGTGAAGTGAGGAAAAGATATTCTCGATCGAGAAAATTGAACTTTGCGTAGGAAAACTTTGTTTTGGTACATCTGTGGAATATATCGAGACATTTAATAGAAAGTGAGAATTGAGACATGCTTTTAAAAGTATTAGAAGAATATTTTTAGCCGACTTCAAAAAAAGAAGTTCACTCTTTGAGGAAAATATATTTTTAGAATAGCGTATCTAAATGGCTAAAAACGGATGTCTTATAATTTTGTCTCCTACTTGTGTCTGTCTGTCTATCCGTCTAGCACAACCATTCTACTAGGAGACTATTGGCACTATATACAGATAAAAGAAAGCGATTCTTCCCCGTAGTCAAACTAATCAAACTGATTTGACCACAAGAAATAATGTTTCCTCGTGGTCAAACTTTTTAAATTGTATATTTTTAGCATGCTGTACGTATGCAGTTTATATATGTAGTCATAGGTAAAATAAATGTATATCAAATGTCGTGTCGTTCACAATTATTGTTTTCTTTCTTGATACAATAATTACTCATTAGTCATATTTAAGAATGGATTTGAAATATGTGAAACGTAAACGTGGGATAGTTCTACTCCACGATGGCGTACCTATAAAAATGGGAACGTTTTTCGGGCATACAGTCAACAAAACTAATAGCAGTTTTTCATTTGCTCAAAACATTATCAGAAAAAGAAAGCAATTCCTCTGAAGAACCATGTCGTCGCCGAAATGAATTTATATAGAGAGATAAATTCATTCAAAAATATAAAATGGAGATAATACACAAAGAAATAGATATCGCCTATTCTTTAAATAAATTGAGATAGAATTAATCTTTATATTATAAATGTAAACAAATTATATCAGGAATTTTAATTTAATCATGACTGTTCTATTGTAGTCAAATGTTATTAACTTTATAAATACAGGTAGGATTATTTGACCACGGGAAAGAGTATTCTTTGTGGTCAAATCAGTTGGACAGAATAGTTTGGCTATGGGGAAGGAGCGAAAGAAAGGCAGGTGTAATTATCAACCGCTATACAATGAAATAGTAATTTTTTATGTAAGTCGCCGTATAAGTAAGTGAGAGACGAAAAACTAATTTCCAGAACGCATTGCAGTGTGACAGTCTATTAAATTATTATGTATTATATTATAAATTATTTGGTAAATAATTTAGGATTCCCTACCCAAAGGGTACCAACGGAATCCCTATTACTAAGGCTCCGCTGTCTGTCCGTCCGTCTGTGACAGGGCTGTATCGTCTGAACTGTAATAGGTAGACACTTCAAATTTTCACAGACTGTGTATTACTATGGCCACTATAACAATAAATAACAAAAATAAAATTAAAAATTAAAGGGAGTCCTATACAAGAAATTTGGTTTTTAGAGTTTTTGATGATTGCGGTAATTGTGAGATCATTGCTTACTCTTGAAATTTTCATGTAGTGTGTTTCATGTTTCATGGCCGCTGTAACAGCAAATAATAATAAAATAAAATTACAAATTAAAGGGGGTCCCACATACAAGAAACTTGTTTTTTTTATATATATATATATTTATATGCGGAACCCTTCGTATACGAGTCCGACTCGCACTTGACGGGTTTTCTATGTTTATTTTTCTTATTATTGTTGCTAATTATATAATTTTTGATGGCTAGAGTTTTGAATCTCTGTTATCTTATTACCTAATTTATATAATTGTTCCGTATAAGTTTGAAACTCTTGTCAAAAGTCCGCTATTTACCAGAATTGTTATTTATTTATTGTTATTTATAAAATTAGTTGGTGGCTTGTTTTTCACTATATTTTCTAAAATCAGACTTGTGATACGGACGTGTGGAACATCTACGGCGACAATAATTTTCGGAATACTGAGTGCCACCAGGCAACTTGGAACATATATACCATGAAAGTATAACATGTACACTAAAACTAGAAAAAAAAATTCTGAAAAGGTGCTGAAGCTTTACATGTAAAAGTATTATCAAATTGATTTTCTTTACGAAAGGCACGTGGGTATATTTATTATATGTAACGTTATCTTAAATGAGATTTTTTTTCAATTTGAGATCGAGTTTCGATTACGAATTGTTTTTTTATTCAGTAAAGTTTTTTCCTATATTTTTATGAATAATGTCCGGCAAAGAAAAGATTGTTCGGCTAAAATCAATCAATGTTCATAAATAAAATCTATACTTAGCAACTTATCACCTGTCAGACCGTGTTCAAACCTATATCAAAACGCAAAGGTCACATATAAACGTATTTAATATTTATGTTATACAATATCATAGTTTTTGTCTCAGAGGTGTGAGAAATAAGTTATTTTCTTGTTATAATGAAATGTATGAAAAAACTGAGTCGTAATCAAAAGGTATATTTGAAAATAAAAAGCAAACTGTCTAATAACTATCTCGTATTTATGCAGAAGAATATGTACTGGCTGTTTATGTGCTCATTTTCAATATATATCTCATGGTATAGACAGCACTGGTGTCGAAAACAAAGTAAAACAAATGTTCTACCAACTAGGAATCGAACCAAACACCTTAAGAGTTAAAAACTGTACGTCGTGGATGTGAACAATATTGTGTGTTATGTTACGAGTTTCTTATAAAAAAAAGATGGTGTGGGTGTGTAACCCTCGACAGAAGTGTAACTTCATGAATAATCCCCCTTTCTTCAACAATTACTACGAGGTTGTATTTATTTTACTATGGCGCATTTGAAGTGATTGATATGTTGTTACATGGAGGTCGCATCACATATCGCTATGCCGGGTTTTCAGCTGAACATATTACAAACTTATAGAGCATGTAGAATTTACGGAGCTAAACAAAAAGTTTCAAGTGAGCAGATAGCGCAAACTAACAGGTACCGAGGAAAACAAGTTTAAGATTTCATTTCCTTTTAAATATTTTATAACTTTTTGTACAATTTTGTTTAGTTCGGTAAGTTCTATCTGCTCTATAAGTAGTTTGGACTATGTTCAGGCGAACACTATGTATTTATTTGCACATGTGCAACTATTTTATTTTGACGAATCGCCACATAACTCCATAGCTCTAACATTCTCTTTCATGGTCTTTCTTTACTTTTGGTCGAATGAAGTTTAGCCACTAGCATCTGACCAATTCAGATCAGGTTTTCAGATATGTTAAACGGTTTATAGGCTACAAGGAGGCACAGAAGTAAATATCTACTGCCAGTTTTGATGTAGTTTTCTGTAATATATAGATATCACCTTAGGACAGATTCTTAGGCATGTTTTATGGTAATAGGTCTCCAGGGGGCACCGCAGCAAATGTGACCATCGGTTGGTTGGACCTTATTTAACTTAATGCGGTTTTTCGCATCACACATATCGATCACATAGTTATCAGCTCAGAACAAGTTCATTCATTGCTTAATTTACCACCAGAGGCGCTGCAGTAGATATGTTTCTTCGAAATGGGTATTATTCTATAAATGTCCCATTGTTGGGCACACGTCTAGTAATACTTAAAAACTAATGTATACAAAAACCAAAATTAAAAATTCTGAAAACCCATGACGAAGTAAAATTTTTAGTAAAAGAAAATTATAACATCGTTCGGTTCTTCAAAAATAAAGAATTCATTTGTAATTGTGTTTTTCCTTCCAAATCTGAAAATAATAAAGAGTTTGACTAACCGTCGATAATAAGAATCACGAACGACGTTAACAAAAATCTTACATTTTATTGTTACGGTTGTAGTGTTAATATTATGAGGTAAAATACAAAACACACAAATCACATATTTATTAAATTCAAATACTATTTGATATTTCTTTAAATAAAATACCTTTCATTGATTATTTATTTCCACGTTATATTACCGATTCCCACGGTTTAACTAACTGATCAAAAAGTTGGGATTATTCATACCGTACCCTGTTATCGTATATCTTTGCTCAGTTTGATTTTTATTGACCAAGAAAACCTGGTCAAGTCCGATCGAAATTTGCACCTCTAGAGTTCCCTTTCTTCATCGTTTTGTAAAACTTGAGAAGTAGTTAATTTTTAATAGTTATCCGCAAAAACACTTAGACTGCAAAAATCTGTGCGAAAACGTATTGCTCCTACTGGTCAGGCCGTTGCGCCCACAGAGAATCGAATAGGTTAGATGTGCCATGTGGCAGTATTTGTTCAGAGATTTGTGTCCCAAAATTTATTACTCCCACAACGATCATAATTAAAAATATTACGCATACATAAATAGTTTTGTGTCAGATTTATATCATTTAAGAAAGCTGTTAAGTCGTTCATCCTTACATCTTTGGTATGATTTGATGTCGCATTTTAGAGTTTAGGTTGTGAGATCTGTCTTAAGTATAAGATACTGCATACATGAAAGAGAGAGCGCCCGCCTAGATGCCAACTCTGACCTACTCTAATGATCTGTGATCGCACTCGTCGCACGTTTTCAGGCATTCTTGCGAATCCTTGCAAATTTTTACAATTCAAAAATTTATTTTTAGTAATTTCATCAAGTTTAGATATTACAGATGCTTTGATTCATCAGTATTAAAATATTTTTTTAAAGGTCGTTTCTTTTGTATTACAGTTACTTACGTTAAAACATGCATTTGACAATATGTTAGAAGATTGTCCATTGATGACTGAAACAACCTAATAATTTTCGGGTGTTTCAGTAATATGGTAGTTTGCGAGAACACTGAATATTGCATGATCGCGTACGTGGCGCCTAGTTGGAATACATACCGCGTGTTGCGCACCATATTGGACGAATTCCATATAACAGGACAATATTGGCATTGATAGTGGCCTGCTCGCACGTAGTCAAAATTGTAAGCTATATTAGTGACGTGCAGGAGAATATTGCTCGGGTGTTGTGGAAGTATTGGCGTGTAGGTGGTACCTAATTAATTCTTGTTGTGTTACTTTAAACAATTAAATATGTATTATAAATTTTTAAAACATTTTTTTTAAAATATCAAACAAAGCTAGTAAACAACAAATTTCATATAAATATTATAACACTTTCATGCCACCATTTCGTCTAAAACTACAAAGGCCCTGTATAAGCCGAGCATAAACACGAGAGAACTTTAGTTTTATAGATTCAAGGAAAAAAAAAAACAATAATATATTTATAGTTATAATATATTAAAGGTTCATAATCTGTTATAGAATTTTGTTCAGCGATGTAGATTGCATCATTAATTTTTTTCGATTCCTACTTAAGAAAATAATAAAATATATCTACTACCATATAAATATGATTGAATATTGTAAGGTATTGTAAACGGAGACCCACAAAAATTACAAAACTTCTATTGTGAGAATCACTACATACTGTAAAACAAAGTCCCCCCGCCGCGTCTGTCTGAACGCGATAAATTCGCAAAAAATACTGAACGGATTTTCATATGAATGACGCCAATAGACGGAGTGATTCAAGAGGAAAGTTTATGTGTATAACTCATTAATGTTTTGTGCAAATTCGTTAAAATATGACGATAATTGTTCAAGGTGTCGGAAAAAATCTAGCCGATTGAGAGTTTTCACCGAAAACGCTGCCTAATTCATTTGAGATATAACAAAACAATGTATGTAATAGATTATATAAAATAAAATTAATCCTTATCACATTAATTACGTTAGTTACCTGAAGCATTTCATGCCCATTATTATTGCCCCTTACCTACAGCATACAATTTCAGTTAATATCTTGGGAGTTATCGCTAAATTAAAACTATCGCGCGACATTATAAATTAGAGCGACTCTCACCGACGCTACACGCCTGATGTGTTTAAGCTTAATTTATCAATGTTTACAAAGAAATATTTTGGATTGTTTTTATGTATATAATGTTTACTTTTTGAAATATTTAAAGAATTGAAAATAAAATACATCAAAAATACTCCCAGTAGGACGAACTCATGTCACTTTTAAATCTAATTCACATATTCACACAACAAGCTGATAAGACACAACGACAAAAGAAATGTAAATATATAGCTCTGCTACCCATGCGAAACCGTGGCAAGTCGGTAGTGAAAATATATTTTCACTTAAAACACATTTTGGTTATTGGTTTTTCATTGTTTGCGACATGCGATACCTAACTTACAACATTCAATTTATATTTATATAATAGTACATTTTATTATTTGTTTAAATAAGTTACCCAAACAACAAAGGATTGCATGGTGGATTCCGAGTTTCGTGACTTGATACGAGAAATACAACACGGACCCAAGAAGTTTTAGAAAAAAATTGAAGAGATTCCACAAGGGTGGAATTTGAAACAAAAAACGTTATGATAATGTAACGTAAAATGGTAACCAAAGAATCAGGAAAAGAAAATAAAATAGGATACTCATTTTATTGTTTCAGATTTTTTCTAGAAACTAGTTGGCGATTCAACAAATTAAAAAAGCCTGTACATTCATTAAAATAAATTCTAAAATGTCTCTTTGTAACCAATCAACGTAACATCAGCGAAATACACAAAGAAACACAATTATATGCTATATATACATCGTATTCCGCTGGACGTATTCTAAACTTACAGAGAGTGTAGAGCTTATCAAACTAAAAAAAGCTTCAAGTGAACAGACGGGACAAATTAATGGCTACCGAGATAAACATGTTTAAAGTGTCGTTTTTATATTACATTTTTTTTTTAAAGTTTTTGTTAAATTCGGTAAGTTCTATACACTCTATAAGTTTGGACTACGTTCAGCCGGACAAACCGTGAAGAGTTTTTATATAGCATTTGTCACAAAATAAATTGCTCGTCCAAAATAAAAACTCAAAATTTTCGAACCCTCCTATAAAACGGTTTCTCATAAAATAGGTGTAAATAAAACACCGATTGGTATAAAATAAAAACATTTTATTTTGGAAATTTTACAAACAATGTAACTAATATGTCAAAGATTGCTTTTAATTAAACTGTTTATGCATTTATTACTGAAACGTGCAGTAACTTCAAATGAATTTTTTTAAATTATTATCGTAAATGGCGCTACAACGGTGAAAAGGTAAATAAAAAAATACAAAGCAACTAAAAATACGTTAAAAAAATAATAGTCAACATGTCAACAAAATAGAAAAATTACTATGATACCTACATTTATGATTAAACACAACTTGGGCATTAAATGACTAGATCGTTTCCAAAATTTATCAAATGTTTTCAAATGGATTTAAATTTTACAAATTAATTTACAAAGTATTTATTTATTAATAATACATTTAATAATATAAATTTCATTAAAATCAGTCTAAATGATATAGAACACAATTTTAAAATATTGCACCTCCCGAGATCAGTCTCAAGATAGAGTTAATTACAGAAATAAATTAAAATAAAAAGAAAACAAATATTTTTTGACAGCGCAGCGTTGATCCACGCATTTTTAAAGTATAAACTATTTAAACATTGCAACAGTTGCTCAACATTATGTATATACAATTTTTTCAACACATTTGAAGCGGTCAACTGAAATGAATCTGAAATTTTTAGATGTGATACAAAAAGGTTTTTATCTATAGTGGAGAACTATAATACTTCCACGTTATTTATCAATTTATTGCACATTTGTCAATATGTTAATTATTCCTAAAGACAGTCCACTTTCATACAAAATGTTCATAATGGATATGTACAGAGAATGACATGAGAATCTACGTGACACATACTGAAATATACCTGAAAAATAGACTACTCTGAAAGATACACGATTTTACATGATTTTGTGATATGATGGACATGTTTCAAGAAATCTACAGCCGCACTCTTGGTCCGTACATACATGTGAAACTATAGGATGAATACTTTTACCTACATAAGTATGATTTTATCATGTTATGATAGTGATCATTGAACACAATGGGCTTGGATCAAAGTTTTCAACACCTAGTTTTTATATTCTTTTCCGAAAATATAGACCAATTTATCACTTCTTATAAAAATTAATTAATAAAATATTCCTGTGACGTGAACTGGACAGATGCTTACTAATTACATTATCTGAGACTAAACAAAGTCATAATATTTTTATTGATTTACGAAGATTACAATTTTATTTGATGAAATGACCTTACCTCAATATGTTTTACTTAGTTTTAGCTTTGTTTTTTTACTGTGGAAAGCAGTGCAATAAGCTCGACCGCCCAGATGACGTCACAGGGACAATTTCGACATCGGGTGAACTTTTATAAATATCTGGCAAATTCGTAAATAGAAAAAAAAATTTTAAAAGGTATATTCTAAAACCTTATTCCTTGTAATTTAAATTACCATCAACGCAATTTCTAAATTTTGCTCCAAGTCCATTTAATTTGATTTAATTACACTACATTTAGATGCAACAATACTAATTCAAAAATTTTAGTCAAATAAGTACCTCACGTCAAAGTAATACACTTAATATATATCTATTCATAATTGTGAATCACGGGACAGGTTATAATGTTTTTTCTGACATAGTTTCAATTTTGTAGCTTAAACCTGCGACTTTTTTTTTGTAATACATAGATATTATTATTTTAGTTTTAGCCTTGTTGAATTAAAATTTATAACCGTAATGTTCCAAATTCGCGCTTTGTCAGTATTAAATAATACATAGAATGTATTCTATATGATGTATAGCTTTTGTCAATGCATTTCTATGCGAATCGAACTCGAAAATGACTAGTAAATGTTGAAAATAAATCACTACCACTGCATTAACCACAAAACGAATTTCAACATAAATAATTTGAAAACATTTTCATTTGTATACTAATCTTATAGATAAGCCTTTTCTGTCGTTTATCGAAATGACTATTCTTCTCTAAAAACTTCGATGCTCATTCCAAAATATTTATCAATAATCCATATCAAACTTAATCGAAATCGTTATAATTTTAGTAATTAGATTTTAACATCGAATTTATCATAAAGTTTGTTACTATCAGTGTGTTCGTCAAATTTTATTTCGTTCGACGATTCAGAACTTTCGTCTGCGAATTTGATATCGTAGGAGTTTAAACTTCTATTGATAGTATCAGAGTTTCTAATTTCTCTGTTTGTGTCCGTCACTCTTTTTAGAGTCGCGTTGTTATAATCATTTCTCTCTTTCTTGTGCACCCTCACTGGTGAATTGCTTAGAGTCAAATCTTTCATAGGTATAGAAACTGCTTCTGGGTTTCTTTTTTTCTTATTGGAGTTTCGACGTGGAACTTTGGGAGAGTTTTGTAAGTCACTGATGCTGAAATTCAGAGGGTGTATGATGTTCGTCCGATCTATAGTGTTTCTCATAGGTTTCTCGGATCCATTAGATCGGTTTGAATGTTTTTTATTCAAATTTCTGTTCGGTCGATCATTTTCTGGAGACTCCGTATTGCTACCGGGGTCTGGATGTAATTCTTTGGGCAGGATCTCCTGGGAAACAATCATGATTGTTAACATTATCGATAATTCGAAATCGTTACTTTATGAGCGCTTCAAGTGGTTGCACAAAGCTCCTTATCGTTCGCTTTAATCCAATTTAATTAAATCATTATCGTTACCTACGTAATAAAATTGCAAAGATTTTTATCAGATAAGCTTCAATAAGTATAAGCAGATGACATGACATTCTTGTCACATATTTCGAATTTATTTCATTTAGTTAATACCAGTATGGCCATAAAAGCTTACATTGTTTCTTATTTAGTTTTACTAAAAGAAATGAATTTATCTTGAAATTTAATATTGCTAGTGACTACCATGTTTGTATACAATAAACGATTTGTAAATAAAATCTAGAAATTGAATTGAAATATATTTCTTAGTAATACTAACTTCATATATCGGCTGTTTACTCTCGTCGATTTCTCGAATGATGTCCCCCTCCTCCAAAGGGGGGATCCAAACTAAAAAAGCTGGATCCATTCCCAAATATGATCCGGGCACCGAACCTGTATCGAAATAATATACTTAACTATAATTTTCAACAATAAAAAAATTATGAGAATCTGTTTTTAAGAGTTGTCAGTTTTGTCAGGGAGATAGATATGGAACCAACTGTGTATTTAAATATTAGATGAGCAATTAGAGAAATGAATAAAAATAAAAAAATGTCGTGATAACCCAAAGCGCAGCGAACCTGTCTCTTTATAAGGCCCCATAGGGCCATGGTTCGAATCCGGACGTGTACCAATGAGTTTTTCTGACTTAAGTAGATAACTATCACTACTCCGTGCCTCAGAGAGCACGTTAAGCAGTCGATCTCGGACGCTGTCAATAGATGGCGGTCGTTACAATCCTCAATCCGCAGTAGAGCAGCGTGGTGGATTTAAGCTCCAAGCCAGGGGGGCTTCACCCTAGGGGAGGCCTAAGCCCCTGCAGTAGGGTAAAATGGGCTGATAAAGTGAAGAAGTGAAAAAAGTACCAGTATGTTCAATTAATGAGATAATTCAAGTAATGTCAAGGTTTTGATGAAAATACACAAAAATAATATTTTTTTTAAATCGTAAGATTTTTCATTGAGGTGGGTTGTTTAATCTGATTGTAAATACGTTGTACTGACCACGAAAAAAATCGAGGGTCGCTGTATCAAACAGCCTGTATACCTATATAGGTATATAGATATATACCATATCAACGTAACATATGAGGGTTCTTGGAGCTTAATCCACCACGCTGTTCCAGTGCGGGTTGGTAGATTTTAACGACTACTATCTGGTGACGGAAACGAGGACCTACGGCTTTACATACGTGTTCTCCGAGGCAAAGAGTCAATGATGAATTATGTTCTTATGTAGAAGAAAACTCAATGGTACATGCCGGTTTAGTGGGATTCGAACCACGGCCTTCAAGACAAGAAGCGGGCTCGCCACTACTCGGCTATCACGATATTGTGATTTGTTTAAAGATACCAGTATACAGATATACGAAGTTATAATTAAAAATTTAAATCAAAGTGCTTTGCATACTCTACTGTATTTTATAGACAAAAGGAAGTTTCGAATTTTGTTAAGTTTTGTTTTTCATAGAAAACTTTGACAAGGATATCTATGTTACTTTCCGGCCATTCAACTATCACCATTCAAACATACGTCATTTTGTTGCTCATTACGACGTGAAGATAGGACAGACAAACACACTTCAACATTCATAATATAAGTTAGGATCTGCAGAAATATGTAACGGAAACAAACCTGCATTGTTGACTTCATAGTCGTAGTAGTCGATCTCCATTTCAGGGTGTGAAGTGAGACTGAGGTCGGAGCGCAGGAGTCTGTTGCAGGACTCCTTCCCGCGCTTGGGGTTGCGAACTCGAGCCGCACGCACCCCGTTCAGCGCAGGGGAATACCAACCCTGATGGTCATGTGTAATAGTTATGAGCAAGCATTAGAAAATTACCATGGGTCACAAATATTTATAATAATATTTAAGTGTGGCGTTTTTTTTAATAAACGATTTTGCTTTTACAATTATAATTGTTAACGAAAACGTTTAAATTTCTGATATAATTCAAGATTAGCGAGAGTAGTAGTAGACTCTATTGAAACCAAACGCTGCTGTCAAATTTATTTACTCTATGTAGCGAATTTATGTTGAAAAAATATCAAACATAGCAATTTTAAGAAATAATTTGTTTAGTTTGATTTATTATTGTTTATATTTATTAATAATATAAATATTTCCTGGGATATTCTATACAGTGCTATTTAGTCCCGAAGTAAGCAAGTATTATGTTTGTATTATTGGTCCTAGGCAACTGACATGTATACATACTTGAATATTGTTTATAATACATTCATATGAGACATGGAATAAAAAGACATGTTCATACACACTATTATTTTACCCAGGCGGGAATGGAACCCGCTACATTTGGTTCTGCAGTTAGGATATCTATAACCACTCGGCCAATCGGTCAGTAATTGAGGAGCGTAAAAGAACAAAACTATTTTGAGTCATTATTGGTTATCATTATAGTGACAGAATAATTAGAAAAAACATTTTCAGTTTTGAAATAACTTAGAAAGGCTTTAGCAAGTTATTTATTGGCATTTCAAGGAAATTATAGAACAAGGTAGAGTGAGTCGACGAATGTAATTCATTATGCCACAACAGCATTGAAAGAAACAGAACATATTCCAACCAAACTAGGTCTATAGTTTAACCGAAACCACTGTACCGCGCCCTGGATATGTGCGCGGCGCGGAGGGAAGCAGATCTGCTCTGTCAGCCCATCGTTAACGCTTACAGCGATTTCGGTACAACTATATACAACTTACTATAACAAACGTTTCGTAATTAGACAGTTAATGTTTGAACCTAATGGTATCTGTGAAACCATCAACAGATACCTAAGTTGGTGGTGGTGCCATTAAAGGAAGTCAAACGGTAGCTCTAGTCTTTGATAATCCTGTTGTGGAATAATTAATTACATTTCTATACTCGCTCTATCATATGGTTCAAACACTAATAAATGTCCAATTCAGAAACGTTTGTTTTGAACTAGTTAAGTTGAAAATGTTCTGTTTCTGTCAAACCTGTTACCATGAAAAATAAGGACAATACATATTTTAATTAAACACGCTCTAAATAAAGGTTTCTGAATCGAACAGTAATTTGTGAGCGTATAGGAAGAAAATGGAAAATATTTGCCATCTATGAATTAGCCGAATTAGCATTGGTTATCCAATCCAACGGCCGCCGTGACGACGAGTTGTATTTTGCTAGCATAAATAATAATTAAAATACCTGGTTGTGTTCTTAGAGAGAAACAATCTAAAAAAAAACGAACTGGACGATTATTATCACCTAGCTTTACGACACAGTTTCCTATTTTATAGTTTTTACAAAAATTTGTGACAATTTTTAAAAGAATGTTTTTCTAAACACTCCAGGATATCTAAAAAGTGACGGTATAACATTTCATTGGTAAGTAAACGTAAAAACGTTCAAAACTTTTTGAATATTTTGCGCTATGTGACAACGCTCACGAGAATTGAACTGCAGATGACATTTCGCAGACTAAACATACATTCAATAGTATACGAGGTATTATGTGGTACTTTGATGATAACAATTAATTTTTTTTTCTACTTTGCCATTTAGTTAACTATTAATAAATTATGAAATAGAGAATGTATTGTAATGAATTTTTGTAGATACAAAAATCGTATCATTTCTGCGGTGTAAAATCTCAACTTGTTACACCACGTTGAATAAAACACGTAATCGTCATTAAATTCCTAGCGCTTACGACGTGTTGGTCGCGAGAAATTTATACTCTATTAGGCAATTAAGCGCTACATGTTTTAGTAGTTTGGTTAGACGTAAAACTAATGTTTTAGCGTTACAGCGAGCTTTAGTTTTAACTCTTACTAATATGAAGCGAAACTTTGCCTACATAGCTTCTCTACTAACTGTAGTACAACATATCTCAGTGCTTAGTAGAGTACTTTTAGATAAGTAATTTTCATCGTGCCCAACCTTAGTGACAAACAAGTACAATATCTTACATTAGTTAGTGTGGCTGCAGAGGATGTAGAGGCACGACTTTCGCTCCTAGAGTCCTTTTCCCACGCACTGTCTCTGTCTTTCTCACTGCAACTGTCGTGATCCCTTTCGCTCACACTGCTGATGCTAGTGCTGAGGTCTGCAGTCACCGTTTCGCTTTGCGATTGGTTTTGCGGTTGTAACGTGGCCTATGTAGTAATAACATATTTAATTTGGTACTTTGTGAATGTATAAGGATATTTTAAAACAGTGACGATATTGTGGCAAAGTTCGTTTTAAAACATACTAAATAAATAGCACGAGGTTATCTAGAAAATTATTATAATTCGTTTTGTTAATTGTCACATATTCATTATTCATATTATTCATCATTATATATATATTCATCATCATTCAGGAATCATCTATTGTAAAAACCTGCAATATGAATTTATATTGTATTCATATTGCAGGTTTTTACAATAGATGATTCCATTTGGGCCTTTTTCGAATCAATCCATAACGTGAGTTTTGGCTTGGCAGATGGAATTCAGTTTTTTTTTTTGTAATATTTCCAAAAGATGTTCCAAAAATTATACTAATGAAATGAATAAATAATGACCTAATTTGGACTCTGATTCTTCCTCAGAAGAAGAGATAAGAAGATCATAAGAAGATAGCGGCGTTAGTTAGACTTTGTATTCTCAGTATGAACTGTGGATTCGACATGGACTCAACTTTTGAGTGTGAAGGAAGTCGCGCGGGTGTCGTGGAATGGTCATAGTCAGCTGTTTGGCCTACAACCTGGCAACGTACGCTAGTACTGGTGTGTAGGTGGTGGCATGGAACAATCGAAATACTTTTTCTACGTAATGAACATTGCTGTCAATTTTGTTACTTTAGACCCTGGTTTCTTATTCTTAACAAATAAAGCCAAAACAAAATCTTACAAAAGCGTTAATATCCATAATATGTAAGTTATAACAGTTTTTGCTTACGTCTTCCGTCGAAACTGGTGCAGTAGACATAGTGTGTGATCGTTTTAAAGGCGAGTGTACAATTTGAACGCCAGGCGGTGCACTGCTGCTTGAGGCGCCTTCAGGGGTGATAGTATTTTGACTACATGGTCTGGTTTTAGTACTTGCAGCGCTATTGGGACTGGCAGGTCTAGAAATGCTCTCATCACATGGTTCTTGCTCGACGTCCGTTTGTTCGTCTTCCGCGTCCCTTAAGAAGTCATAAATCATGGTTAAAGTATTTTTAAAAACCACTATGCTCGCAGCTGTACCTGGAGAAAATTGAATTGGGATTGTAATCTACTATGTGGGCGTTGTTACTGTCGCAGCTCTATACACATAGTATTATTACTTCAACGATCTTTTTTTCATTGGCTTTAAAATTAACTATTTTATACAAATAAATTGCACGTTTCATAGCTTTGTTGAAAGAATCGAAGCGTATCCAATTGTGAGGTACGTCTAAATTAATTTTAAAAATTGAATGCTTTGTGATTGAAGTGGTCTGTAAAGTTGGCTCATTCATAACAATTAAATGACATTTTTAACTCTTTTGAAAGTGTTAACAAAAAATTGTTAAAAAGCTCAATTTTATTCGAAATTTTCCTAACGTTTCATATAAATACTCCACCCTCTCTTTGCTTACGGTGAGGGTTAACCGCCTAAAAACTTTTCAGAGAAGATTTGTTATTATAAAAATACAAGAGCCACTAAAATGTGTGTGAGGTTGAAAATCTAATTACTCGTATAAGTACAAAACGAATCATTAAACGTGAAAACAAGTAACCTGCTCTGATCGCACTCACGTGAATATGAGTTTTTAATTATTTTGTATCACCCTAGAGCCATTAGTAGTTCGACAAATGGTTATAGTGTAACGTGAAAATCTTGATATTGGAAATATCGGAATCATTACTTCTAATAGTCTGTAATACGACTAGAAGTAGACGTCGTAATAGCCTTGCGGTGGCGAGCCCGCTTCTTGTTTAGAAGGCCGTGGTTTAAATCCCAGACCCGGCATGACTAATGAGTTTTTTCTGACTTTATTATGTATAAATATCACTGATTCCGTGCGTCGGAAATCACTATCAGCCGTCGATCCAGGTTGTCATCATCAGATAGCAGACCTTAAAATACACCAAGCTACATTGGAGCAGCGTGGTGGATTAAGCTCCGAGCACCCTCATCCCGAGAGCAGGTCTAAGTCCCTGCAGTGGGACTGGTATACAATGGGATGGTATGTAATACGATTTTATATCTAAGCAACAATACAGATTAATGAACAACGACTGGAACAACTTCCTTATACAAAACATGAAACCGTTACAAAAAATGACCCTCATTGTACTTATCAAAAAGTTTTTCTTTCCGCCTTATCCGCGGACGAGCGAGTTTTCGCTAATTTTATTTACGTTTGTTTCCCTAATTATTTCGTATCAAGGGTAATTCTTTCAAGACAGGCGGCACAAGGAGAAACACTACAGTGAATGGGCTCATAATTTCCTCTCCTGCTAGGCCCGTTCCGCGAAAAAATATTTCGTACAATCAAAAAGGCAATTAGTGAAACGCAGCTTCTACCAGCCCTCGCGTAATGAACGTAAGCGATCCGAGCGTGTACAGACAATGGGACCCGAGTGTCGATTAACGAGCTCATAATACTTATAGCTTTGTTTTTGCCAACGGAGGGGACGCTGTAACTGCTAAGTGTGGAGAGTGCGTTAATTAAAAATAATGTACAGCTTGATGGCATACTGATTGGTGTACATCGAATCTCGGCTTCTAAGTACAAATACGGATTTATCTCAATTATCCAATAAGTATGTCGTAAATTCAGGACGTTATGTATGTCCGTGTGGACATTATTCCTATTATTATATTTTCCCGTTCATGTTCCCGCAGCCGTATTATTTTTGTGTTCTACTTTCACTACTAACCCATTTCACGACTAAAAGCTTCGTTTGTCATTTATTTTGAGTCTCAATAATAGTAGTACCTTAGACATTCCACACAGCGTTATCTAGTCCCAAACTAAGCAAATCTTGTATCATGGGCACTGGACAACTCATGTACGTACTTAAATATGATTTTGTAATATATACATATATAGATATTTTACACCCAGACACGGAACAAATGGACACGTTCATGCACACAAACATTTGTCCCGAGCAAGAATTGAAATCGCGACCTTTGGTTCTCCAATCAGAGTCTGCTACATACGATAATTCCATTAGAAAAAAATTATGACCCCTTTTTGGATTTGCCATAGTCTGGTCTGATAAGAGTTAGGTACCTCTGTTCCATATTTTGTGATATTCGTAGAGACTCCCTCAAACGCGTATGCTTGGCCCTTGCAGATGGCAGAAGTCTACGAAACGTTGCACCGCCCACCACTTCAGACAAGAGCGTACTACGGGACCCGGCTGCACCAAGCTCCAACGAAGCTGAGCAGGCTAATAAAAAAAAAGAAAATATATATAAACATTTCTAAGAAACTTCTAAGCTTCAGTAATTTTGGTGTTATTTCATCGAAATTAATGAGAAAATTAGAGGATCGTAACAGAATCTCTGAAAAAATTGCATAAGTAATGTAGGATGATTTGTAAATATATCCTGTAATAAATATAACATAAAAAAATAATGTCAATAGAAACACCGTTAACTCTTCTTAATTTTTTTTAATATCACAAGAAAATAGGCTAAATGTTATCATACCATCACTATCAGTCAGAGACTCCTTATCAGCGGCTCGTTGGTAAGCCCTTGTTCTGTGAGCTGAGTGTAAAGCTAGTGCGAGTGCAGCCAATGCAGCAGAGGCAGCCAGGGCTAGTACAGCTGCCCGCGCTCCACCACCGGACGTCCACCAACCAGCACCACCGGTCGATGCCCATGCTACTGAGGCGTTGCGAATCGGCTCTGTGATAATTAATCATGTCGCTAAAATAAACGATCAATAAAAAATTCAAAAAAATACAAAAATATGTACAATAAAGATATAATATCTAAAACCAAAAAGAAAATGAAAAATTTTCGAAGATATTTTCTTTTTCTCAAAGTATATTTTAAATAGCAGTACTGAACATCACATATTTCTCGAATTCCGTTTAATATTTGATTTCGATGGGAAAGCAGCACTCATAAGTTGGTTATTCAGTACGTATCTGTTTTAAAAAAGTGTACTGGATAGCTTTATACCCTTGAATATGACGAAATAGATAGAAAATGATAATTATATACATAATATTTTTTTTTTTGTACTTAACTAATACTTCCCAACACTTATAACTATTTTGTTCCTCTAGATTATCAAAAACCTATTCTATATAATATATTACTTGTTGACTTTTTCCTTTAATAAAGTAATGTTAAATTGTATATGGATGTGGAATGATGGAGCGTCTCTTACTTCAAAATGATTGAAATCGTCAGACTCAGTGATTAGACAAACTATACAATCATTGTTTTCAATAATTTTTTTGTGAAATTAGACATAAAATGTAATTTCAGAATATTTGTTTTTTTTTATTACGGACTTTATACCTGGATCATAAAAAATTCTACTTCGTAGCGAATATTTCAAAACATCAACTGGTGTATATTTGGCGTACGGTGTATATTTTTCAGCTCACATGTTTTTTATAACTTCGCTGTATATCTATGTATATCCATGGTTTAGACATAGTGTTTCATTAGGTACCTGCTAAACGTACTAAAGGAGGAAAAAAAATCTAAACCAGCAATACTTACCAATCTGCATAGCATGTGCTAAGAACCCACCAGCACAACGCTCACTGGTGTCACCTGATCTCAATTCTACGAGAATATGTCGTCCTCCTTCCAATTCTAAAGGACCTTCAGCTCGAGAGGTACTAGCTTCTGCACTTCCCTAAAAGTTGTTATACAAAAATGGTTTAATTTTTTTAAAATAAAGACTTTTTGGTTAATATTGTATTTGTAAGGCGGCGATAAATAACACAACAATCTAGGTCAAGCGAAGTTGATTTACGTTGTTGTCTTAAATTCTGGATATGGCCGTTCAAAGAATATTGACAACAAAAAGTCGTTATTTTGAAAAGAATATAGTTTTTATAATTATTAAATAAAATCTTTTTGTTTTTAATATTTTTGTCTTTGGGTGATACATATTATATCAGCTTTTTTATTATAGTCCGTCAAAAAAACTGATGTTGTTTTTTTAAATTATGTGCTTGACACGATCTATACGTATCATCCCTTATTGGATTTAATGTAGGGAAAGTCATTTAATATTATCACGCAACCATCTTAAAAAAAATAGAATTGGTGACAAATATTATTTAAAACTTTTATACATGACTACGAACCACCTGTTACCACTAGTCCTCAGGAGCGGGGAGGCGAAACGTGTTCTATAGCACCCTCGCTTGGAACCTTGTATCTCGGTAGATACCAATTGAGACTTTTAATTCATACCTATACTTTACAGAAAATGGACATAAACGTATACTTATCTTTACAGGTAGGCAATACCTGTATGCTAGAATCAGGACCGTCCCAACTGGCAAGCAGAGGTGCAGCAAGAGAGTCACCGTCTCTCGCACGTAAAGCCTGACCTGCACAAGGTAGCCGTACAGCCTCCATACGCAGTCGCACTATTAACCCCTCTTCTGCCTGTGAACAAACAAATCCACTAAATAACTGTTTTCATCCAGTCATAGATCATAGCATATATGTGTCGCAGGGTGACGATAAAATCAGGGTTTTGATCAAACTACTAGAGTTTTGAATTGATTACTAGAGTAAAGAAGACAACTTTTTTTCATATCCCTAATCAAAACCAATGTTCTGACCAAAACCAAAATAATTTAAGATTATGTTGAACTAAGTTTCACTGTAATTTTTCTTTATTTTTATCATTGTTTCTAGTCTGATTCTAAGTTAATTCAAAACAGTAGAATTTTGTAAATTTTCTAGTTCAAAAGAATATTCACATATGGTACAAAAAGGAAAATTAAAAACGTGACAGCGGTCAGTATTGAAAACTGGTTATGCACGTGTCCAACCATGCACAGTGAAGGGTACCGTATTGGAGATTATGAAAATTCATGTTTCAAATTCCAATAATGAATATGAAAACACATGTCTCAAAAACTACTTAATATATCTCATACAAATCGGTTTCCATTAAAAATGTTTTAAGTTGTAAAAGATAAAAGGGTGAACACACTAAACTTTACGACTTTAAGAGTGCATATTGTATTTCCACTAGTATTCACTTATATAAAAAAGTTAGTTATTAACCTCTATATCATTTTTAACTAGCTATAGGTACGAATACTTCACCCATTAATGTGAACTGTTTTTTTTTTCGTGCTTCAGTTACAGTAGTATTAAGTATTAGTAGTATTAGTAATTAGTACCTTTGGTTGACCTCAATCAAAATTTTTCTTTTCATGATGTTCGGCTGAACGTAGTTTAGCCTGGGGGAGGCCTAAGCCCCTGCAGTTGGGTAAAAATGAGCTGATGAAGAACGTAGTCCAAACTTATAAAGCGTGTAGAAGCTTATCGAACTAAGCAAAAAGTTTTAAACGAGCAGATGGCGCTGACTAACGGTCACAGAGATAAACCTGTTGAAAGTGTCTTTTTTTCACTTATCTTTTTTTTGAAACTTTTTCGTTAGTTCAGTAAGCTCTATATGTTCTATAAGTTTGGACTAAATTCATCCGAACGCGTGGTATAGCGGTTCATAGATTACACTTACCTTCCAAACATCTATACAGCGCCAATGGTCTCTGAGTAAAATGACTGTGACAAATGGACAGACTAACAGACAGACAAACATAAGGGTTCCGTTTTTGCAAGAGTTTCGGAACCATAAAAACAGTATTAATATAATAACAATACCTGGGACAACCGACATAGCGCCATTAAGTCCCAAAATAAGCAAATATTATGCTTGTATTATGAGGTACAAGACAATTGGTATACATACTTAAATGATTTTTTAAAATAATATATACATATATAGATACTTTTTACACCCAGAAACGGGACAAATAGATATGTTCATGCACACAAATATTTGTCCCGGGTGAAAATCGAACCAGCGACTCTTGGCTCTGCAGGTAGAATTTCTATGTCGCCAATCGGTCAGTCAACAGCGAAAACCGTTCAACCGATTCAATTGAAAATTCGAAAAGTCATAACCGAAACTGTTATATCCGAGACAGTCTGCAATGGCTATTGCTGGCTGTCTCGGATATAACGGTATTGGATAGGAATGAATTGGAAAAGGGAGTGGAAAAGCCCAACAAAGTGTAAATAATCTCATGAACCGATTGAAGTTCAACTTGTACTCCGGTAAATTTTCGAGAATTTCCCAAAATTTAGGACAAAGCACATAACATTCTAATGTAGACCTGTTAGGATTTTAATTATTAAATTTTAGAGTAAAACATGTTTTTTGGATCACATATACTAACAACATTTGGCTCGAATAGTATTTCTGGAAATTTTAATGCGCCAAAAGTGTCAAATCAAGAATTTTGTTGATAAACATAAAATTAGTTGACTTAGAGCCAGTCTGATAGCTACCAACTGTCTGCCAATTATTTTAGGCTGGTAATATTGCCACATGACAACGTTATTTTACAACTTGCATGTATCATTTTTATTTTAACTTAACTTAATTAAGTTAATAGGAACCGGTATAATCGCCTCTCACTCTACGATATTAACACCTTTTAAATATCAAATTGTTTTTTAACTATTATTTTCCATCCTTTTAAACATTTTAAATATTAAACTTTTAAATTACGTACAAACAACTCAATTTATTTACGCCGTATTTATACTAACATTTTCTAGAAAGTTGACTCCTTTCATTGCCATCCATTAAAATTTACCAACAAGTTTTCGCTCGGCATCGGAAATCCTCAAATAACGGACAACAGGAGCCATTTAGTGGGAAATTGCTAAGTTTTAATGGTCATATTGAGGCTATACAAAGTTAACCTCGCCTCTGACGAAGTTGGGAGATTCAATTTTACATCCATTTCATCATTAATGAAATAAAAACAACAAATAAAGGTGGAAAGAAAAAAAATTATAGTCAAATTTTGATCTGAATATATTTTTTCATTAAAATTGATTTTAATTTAAACTTGGGCTAGTAAATTTTAAGTATATTATTAAAAACTGCTGTCAGATTAATATAGTCGATGATAATTTAAGACACGAGACAAGATATGCATGACCAAAAATAGCAGTTCTTTTATTCGCCGCTGTTACCCTAGTAACTGTATTATCAATATTGACCGGTTCTATATTTAATATTTACTAAAGACTCGTACGAACATTGAACTTTGTCCTATTTAGTGGTGTGCTCACGCAATTGATTCGATATGTATTTTTTGGAACTATTAAATTAGACAATATACTATAAAAATTTATATGTATATGAGTTGTCTGGTACCCATAATACAAGCTTTGCTTAGGTTGGGACTAGAAAGCGTTGTTGGGAAGTCTCAGGTATTAATATTATTAGATATCCAAGCCAAAAGCTTTATTTACGAGTCAACAGTTTTCTGCAATTTTGAGACTAAAGTGTTTGTCTATACTATTGTGTTAAAGCGATGACTAAAACTATATATATTTCTGCTTACTAACTAAACTCTCAATATCGTTTATGAATAAGCTAAAGTACTTAATGTCCTATTAAAAAGTATCTTGCATTACATATTTTGGTAAAAAATTGCAGATATTTGTGAATAAAATATTATTAAATTTTTCAGTTTTGGATGCATGGGTTGAAATTCAGTCACCTCAAATAAAAACGCACTTCATAGCTTTTATATTTGATTATGTGATATTGGTGGCAAGCCTGCTTCTTGTTCAGGAGGTCGTGGTTCAAATCCCAGAAACCGTCATGTACCAATCACTGACACCGTGCCGAGGAGAGCGTATTAAGCCGTGGCGTCGGTCCCGGTTGCCGTTACCAGATGGCAGTCGTTAAAATCCACAAACCCGCACTGGAGCAGCGTAGTGGGTTAAGCTCCAAGTATCCCGAGGGGAGGTCTGAGCCCCTGCAGTGGGGCATAATGGGCTGCTATGGATGTGATTATGGGTTGAATTTTTGTATTAGTTGAATGAATTATTGAATTTGAAAGATATTGAACTCACGAATGAATTAGATTAGACGCTTTATGCAAGTATGATATATCTATGAAACACTAACTCTCCCTATTCTATTCTTTTTAGTCTGTAGTCTAGACTATGTTATTCTTTTAATAGGTAAAGGAAAAAGTGATTTGTGTGTTCAGAAACGAACGAAATTGTTATTTTGTTTTTGTACAGTTTAGTTTACTAATTATAAGTAGCTACTGATAAGCATATCATCTGTTACGTGAACTAGATAATCTTCGGATTACTGTTGTGGTGTCGATCCTACACAATCTTGTTCGATGACTGCGGAAATTGACCAATTCCAAACTTTACTAATCAAGCTTGACCAATTAAGGCGAGGATCAGCCGTGCTGCGTTCGTAGTACTAATTAAAGCAGAGTGTAACCGGTGATTCCTAAACGCCTGAAATAAAACGTTCATATCACATTTTTCTTTACATAATTATTATTACGTTTGATTTAAAACTAATTTTTATCCTCAACCAACTAAATGTGTTAAAGTGAAATAAATAAAATTTTAAGTGAACAACAAATTCAGTTAAAGAACTTTGATTTTTTTTTTTATTTTCAAAATTTTAGTGCCGATGAACTGGTTACATAATGTGCACTTTGCAAGAACATCGCTTTTGCTAGTTTTTTTTTTTTTTCTATGAAACTCTCTACCATATATTTTAGCAATCTCTAAGGAACCAGGGATACTTAGTAGATGGAGCCCTCAGAGTTTTGTAGTTAATTTCATGTGTAGTAGGGATCAAAACTACTATCCGGATCTTTATTTTATCCACAAATATATCATAATAATTATACTCTAGTACTTGTTTTTAGTTAATCTTTATATCCGACACAGTACGCCATATTACTTTTGATAATTACACAAAAGAACAAAGAATGGGATAATATAGGAGAGACCGCTGTTGTGATTATAGTTTTTTCTCTAAACGAAACCTTACTAATTAAGGACTAACCGATTCGGCAAAAGATTAGAGACCCTAATTGCGGAGCCAAAAATTGCGAGTTCGATGCTCGCCCGGGACAAATATTTGTTCATGAACATGTTTATGTGTTCCGTGTCTGGGTGTAAAAGAATCCATAAATGTATATATTATGAAGAATATTTTTGTATATCAGTTGTCTAGTATCCCTTGATACAAGCATTATACTTGCTTACTTCGGGTCTAGATGGCGCTGTGTGGGATTTCCCAGGTAATATTATTAATTAAGCCATTATTAAGTGCAGCTTTTGCTGGATACCTAAAAAGATAATATTTTTGATGACACTACAATAAACTATTTAGCAATTATTATTGTATTTTAACCTGTAAGAGCCAGAAGGAGCGTGCAGGACAAGCGCGTGCTGAACCAGCCAAAAGTCTCGCAGCAGGAGCTAGATGCAAAACGCAACCACAACGACATCTCGCGCCAACTTCGCTTACAACGCCAGCCGAGTCCCCTGGCCATTTACGCGCAGCACATTCACAAGCTGCTAATTCCACAGCGCGACCCTAAAAACACATGTAACTGTACCTTTCAATTCACTGTAAAATTATAAATTCAGCCCTCCTTACGATAGAAACGATAGAAAACAACTTCAGGATATGTTTCTAATAGACGAGTGCACTTAACTTTAATATTGATACGTATGTTTGTTGTGCAACACAGTACTAAATAAACGATAGAGCATAGTTCTGAAAATATTTATTATTTATGTGTGCATCACACTATCACAAAAATAAAAATTATGTCAAAAGTTGTGACATCAATCACCATAAAATATCTTGTGTTTTTTAAAATTGAAGGATGACTTAAAAATAGCAGTTTTTCGTCACTATAAAATAATCGTAGTTAATTTACTTTTCTGCATCGTCTTTTTTCTCGTGCTCATCTGAAACTTCTTTAGTTTCATCTTTTTCTTCTGCACCGTATTCGTTTGTTTTATCCTCTTCCTCTTTTTCTGTTTCTTCCTTTATTTCATCTGCTTCTTTTTTTGAAGTCACAGATTCCGTCTCCTCTAATATCACTTTTGACTGCGAAGTTAGAGCTATCTTAGAATACTTTAGATCCTCTGCTATAGCTTTTTGTATTTGGTGTTTGCTCTCGGCAAGAGCTTTCTCCATCTCGGTCAAGCTTTCTTGTTCTTCTTGTAGACTTGTCGAAGCTTCCGTTTGACTAGATTTAGTCGATGTTACAAAGGAAACTTGACTTTCTTTTTTAGATACCTGCGTTTCAGATAGTACAGGTAATATTTTCATACTAGGAATAGTTTTAATACTACCCAGAGAAGAAGAAGACGAAGATATTGTGGACGATTCTTTAGTTTCAAAAACATCTCTAGAAACAACAGTACTGATAGCAGCTGTCGAATATTTTTGTTTCGGTTTTGGTATAAATCCAAGATCACCTTCGCGGTACACGTGTCCAAGCGAAGCGAGTGTGTCTATTGACTCAGCTCTTTCCATATCTTTGTATTGCGATAAGATATCAAGCAGTCGTGATAATAAAACCTGTCTATCCATCATTTCTCTCGAAGGATCAGTAACAGCCCAACTGTCTAATTTTAAAGCGGCCTGCACTGCGATAGCGGTTTCTTTTAATACTTTCTTAAGTTTATCGCATTCTTTTGCCATCTTTGTAAACTCTATGTCAGTCTTATTTTGGTCCGTCATTTCTGCATGTAAATTTTGTTCTAAAATACGCACTTGCAATAATAATTTGTCATTTTCTTTTGTCAACTTTTGAATTTTACTTTGAAGTGTTTCTAAATCGAAAGTTTTCTTTTCATATAAAGCCTTTTCCTTCTCAATATCCCGAAAAGCTGTTGTTAATTGATCTATTACTTTTAATTGTACGACATTTTTATTGATCGCTTTGTCACGTTCTTCCTCTGCCACCTCTAACGCATTACGCGCCGCGCGTTCGCTTTCTCTGAATTTTTCGTTTTGCTCGGCCAATTTAGCCTGTGTTGATAAAATATTGTCAAACTCGTTATTAATAGCAATATTTTCTCTTATAACTCGATGGGTAGAAGCAGCTATTCTTAACTCAGTGGCATCTTGAAAGTCTTGAGCGAGTTGTAATAAGCGTGCTTCCATTTCTTTTTTAAGTTTATCTTTCCCAATGACAAGTTTTTTTTCAGCTTCATAAATTATTCTTTTGTATTTCATCTCCTGATCTTTAAAATCTTGCTCCTGTTGTTCAAATTTTCTCATCAAGTCATCACGGATGGCTCTAAACTCTTCTAAAGTATTTAGTTTACCAGCTAGCAATTTGTTTTCAGATGTTAATTGGTCTTTCATAAGTGTAAAGTTTTTCTCTAGCTCAGCTACTTGTTCTTTGAACTGAGCAGTTTCTATTTCACGAGTTTCTTCTAAACCTTTGACTTTTTCTTTTAATTCGGCATTTTCTTCATTTTTCAAGTTAAGTGTTTTTTTTAAGTACGCGATTATATCAGCCCGATCTTCGTCCAATTTTTCATACTGTTGTTCAAGTTCTTCATTACGTACTTCATATTCATCGACGAGAGTTTGAAGTCTTGCAATTTTTTTATTGAGCTCGGCTATTTGGATTTCAAGAATTACTCTATCGACTCCTGTAAACTGAGCACCCTTGGTGGTATCTTCTTCAGTTTTCTTTTTGTCTTTTTTAGGTCCCATGTTAAATAAATTTTAACAATGTCGAAAAATAAAACGTTCTTCGTTGGTATATTGCTGTGACAGCAGCAAATAGAAGGTATTGATTAATCTGTCGCATAGCAACCACGATTGTAGTATATGCCATGAGTTTGCAATACGCTGAGGCATTACGGGCGTTGTCACTTGTAGCGTAGCATTCTGACCATGGTTCCGACCAGTTACGATGTTGTTGTCTATGTATAGGCATTGTAACAGTTATGTGATTACTTTCTATGCATTGTTTATATGTTAAAAATGTAGTATTTTTTAACCATTTGCATAAGCGTGAAAATTTTTATCCTTACTTTATAAATATATTCTTTCAGAAATACTCGTGTATATAACACGATTATTTAAGATTAACAACGAGTTGCACCAAAATAGATAACGTAAATCCAGCTTCGTAAATCTATATCTCCAGTATAAACTGACAGCTATAATTTAATTAGAACCATGACGATTTCAATGTCTGGTGCGCCATAGAAGTCATCACGGTTCTGATCAAAGTATTTCTATCAGTTTTTACTTGACAAAAACGTTTACATAATCTGGAGGCACGGTCTGGAGCACCCACCAAGTCGAGCGAAAAGCGGCTCGGCCGTACCATCCTTTTCTCAAAGCAGTTCAGGTCATTCTCGACCCCCTATAACTTAGTTGTGGATTGAACTAGAAGCTTGTATTTTCAGTAACTTAGCAGGCATTGTATAAACACGGTATATTATTTCAAATTTCATTCAATTTGAACCAGTAGTTTAAGAGTTATAACTAGTCAAAGTTTCTTAATTTGTTACTCACTGACTGACCAATCATCGAAACCACTTCTAGTAGACATTGAAACTTCAAATTTAGAATACAATTAGCGTTTAGTGTATAAATAAATTACAAAACTAAAATGTTTTGTAATTTTGTTCCTGTTTTCGAAAAGCTCATAAGCCAAAGAGTGGGCTTTAAGAAAATACGTTGTTGGTATTTAAGAAGTAGAAGGCACCCAAAAAGAAATAAAGAAGGACTATTTACAAAAAAAATGAGATCCCATCAAAAACAAAACTTGTAAAAAAAACTAAGTCTCGCAACTCAGTTTTTGTAACGTAAAAAGTTTTGAGATCCATGTAATACCAAGTCAGTTGATTTATTGAGTCCCTACTTAAGGACCTTTTGTCTTAAGTTATTACGTAATTAGCTAATCTAACAATATCTTACAGTGACCACGTCAATATTAAAAATATTTTATGTTTAAATAAAACACATTGACTTGGCCATCGCATGAAAACACAATTTAACTCACAAGCAATACACATTATGGTAAATAAGATTGTTTAGTGCGATTGCAAAGTCAATCTATTTTATTTAAACATAAAAGATTTTTAATATTGATGTGGTCACTATAAGATGTTGTTAGATTAGTTAATTAAGTAATAACTTAAGACAGAAGTTGCTTTAAGTCGGCATAAATCCATTAAGTTTTGATGGCATTTCTTTTACTGCAATTCACTATTAGGATTTTATTTCAAATAATCACGTTATATATGGTTTCAAATAATATTTATTGTTCAATAAAGTTGTGCCAGTAAAAGTTATTCAATACCTCGCAATATTTGGCTCCGTATGCCGGTGGTGGAGAATCACAGAAACGGTGTCTAGATCGAGTGCGTGTAGAGCAGTGAGCCGGTGCTGGACAAGATGACCAAGGTGACCACTCTCCCCAACCACCTGCCGCGCCCTCTATTTCCAGAATAACAAAAAATATTAGTTACTAGCTATTGTCTGCGGTCTACTCGTATGGACATATGTAACATTACCGCAACTGTCCGTTTCTGTTCCTGAATCCATATAAGCTCCATTACTGTCGTTTTTATTTCATTACTTTCACAAGCCGACTTGAGAGTGCTTACAATGTTTTTATGACCTAATTAGTTTTGTCTTGGATAAGAAAAGAAAAACTAACTAGGATAAGAAATAAATATTAAGCAGCTATGAGATAAGATGTTAAAATATGTACTCAACATGTAATACCAATTTTTAGCTGAGTAGTTCGAGTACGATCTATCAACGACAGTTTCAGCGCAAGAGCCGTCCAGCGATTTTTACATCATGCGCTAACAGTTAAAAATTAAAAAAAAACCGTCTTACTCCTGGATAGCATAAAAATAGCATAGATTCTAAGGATTTGGTGAAATAACTTACCTGACAAGGGTGATGTCGGTAAGCAGTCCATTCGTACGTCAGTCACTGCTCCAGTGACCGCCTGAGAGACGTACACAAAGCAGTATTCCGGATAACGCTCGCTAAACAGCCGACAGTCGAACGACGCTATGTGTTGACCTCTGTATCAAAAGCGATAATGATTATGCGATAAAACAGTACTTCGTAGAACTGAGATTTTCTCAAGTTTGGTTACTCTACATTATTGCCAAGTTCACTCGGCTTAGAAAGTATGACATGACTGTATTCGCGCTTATTTAATAGTGTTAGCAATTTGATAAACTAATTCTACTTGGCTGCTTAGAATGAAGATTAAAATAAGAATTTAACGTGTCTACAACATCATTTTGGTACAAAAGTTAATAATACAATGCTATTCTTATAATACATAAACTAATGTTTATACATGAACTAAGTGAAATATTAGAATTACAAAATAATGTTATATTGATTTACCTTCAAATGTATTTAAATTTGATTATGAATGATCCGTGTGTGCAAGTAAAAAGCACGACAATTCATTAAATTTTGCAAACAACGATTCATAGCGAAATAATCGTTTTTTCTCAGAAAACGCTAGATTTAGAAATCAGAAAATGGGCACAGCAAAAAAGCATTATGATGAATCGTATATTTTCAATAAATAGGGAAGCTTTAAAAAATCTTATCTGAAATCTTTGAAGAGGCAAGTTTATAACCCAAATTATAATATATTATTAACTTGTGGAGTAGAATTTGTAATAAGGATATCAGTTATATTTCTTTGAAAATTTTATGTATAAAATCTTTAAAGATTTTCTGGAAAATGTCTAAAGAATCTGTTCTTCTTTCTACTTCCCCAACTACTGTTGTTAAAACTATACAAAATAAGCAGGTTTAAAATAAACTAGCGACCGCCCGCAGCTTCGCTTGCGTAGACTACGAAATCCTGTTATAAGTACTATTAACGTTCGAGATGGTTTATACGTACTTTTTGCTGGAACTAATTTTGGTTACACCCATTCAAACTTTCAATCTTCATTCCCCTTCCACCCTTTAAAAAAACCGATACTATTTTCATCTCCCGTTTCCCACCCTTAAAATGTGGAAATCTAAAAACCCTGAAACACGTCATTATTTGAGTCCCTCCATTCCCATCCTTAAGTTTGAAATTTCTAAAAAAGCCTTTCTTAACTTAATGCTCACGTTATAAAATAAACCTATGTTCCAAATTTAAGCTTCCTAGACTTAGTAGTTTTGGCTGTAGTAGTTAATAGATCAGTGTGGACAAACGACAGACAGATAGACAGACAAACAAACACAAAAAGTTGCTTATGACACTCATGACAATCTTCTTTCACGTCTGCAAAGTTTCATTAAAATCTGTTCAGCTGTAGTGGAAATTAGCTCGAATAGATAAAATTGAATTGAATAGACACATAGACGTACAGACAAACAGACGGACAAAAAGTAGCTAATGTCAAATCTCTTGACAACCTTCTTTCCCGTCTGCAAAGGTTCCTTAAAATCTGTTTAGCCGTTTTGGAGATTAGCTCAAATAGACAGATACACGTACAGACAGACAGACGGACAAAAAGTAACATTTGTTAGTTTTGACGACCTTCTTTTCATACTTGTGATGTTTCATTAAAATTGGCTTAGACAGATGGACGTACAGACAGACATACAGAAAGTTCTGTATGTCACTTTTGACTACATCCTTTCCATATGTGTAAAGTTGCATCAAAATCGGTTAAGCTGTTTTGGCCGAAACCTATTTCCTCGAATAGACAGACAGTTCGTTTTCATATATATATAGCCTATAACCCTCCGCCAGATTCAGGCTATCAAAGGCAAAAAAAAATAAAAAATTCAAATCCGACTGGTAGTTTCAGAGATTAGCGCATTCAAACAAAGAAACAAACTCTTCAGCTTTATAATAAGTATTTCTATTATATAGATTAATATATTATAAGATAATAAGAAAATAAGATATCATTGAAAACCGTATCAAAGTCTATTGCGTGGTTTGGAAGTAAAATGTTAACGAACAGAGGCAGACAGCGAATTTATTTTCTCCCGCTATAGTTTTCATATTTCGATAAAAACTGCTAAGATATTAATTTAAATTGTATGATGTAAAGAACAATTATAAAATGCATGAAATCCTTAAGACAACTAACGTATTTAATTTGATAAGGATTAATATTACGTTTAAAAAACATCTTCGCAAATAGTACATAATGTTAGAACAAATTTGATTGTCATAAAAAAGGTTATAGTAAGTTAACCTTAAAAGATACACATATGCTGTCGCGGACTTTTGGTTAGAACTTTTAAAGGGGAACAATTCCGTAATACATGATTTTTGGTTAACATTAACCGTTTACGCAGCGCGCGCGACGGAAGCTCTCAAAAGGAATATTTTTTCCCGTTTTTGCAACATTTTTCATTGATGCTCCACTCCTATTGGTCGTAGCGTGATGTAGTATAGCCTATAGCCTTCCTCGACAAATGGACTATCCAACACAACTATAATTTTTAAATTTGAATTAGTAGTTCCTGAGATTTGCGCGTTCAAACAAACAAACAAACTCTTCAGCTTTATAATATTAGTATAGATAATATAATAAACTTTAATTTCTATCTTAATGAGTTATTTACTTTTAATTTTTTAAGTAGGAGAACATCAAAGAACTCTTGATTGTGAGACTTGTCACTCGATTTTAATATATCGGGTGTTCGGCTGAACGTAGTCCAAATTTATAGAACGTGTAGAGCTTACCGAACTAAACAAAATTTAAAAAAAAGATAAATAAAAAAAAATAAACCTTTAATATGTTGTTCTCGGTAACTGTTAGTTTGCGCCATCTGCTCACTTGAAATTTTTTATTTAGTTTGGTAAGCTCTACATGCTCTATAAGTTTGAACTATGTTCAGCCGAACACCCAGTAAATAGAAATTTTCGGTGATTTCGAGTAGGAACTATGTTAGGTTTCAGCAATTATACGCTTCCTGTGATATTGTAGATTCTGACGTGGCGTTGCTAGCTTTTTGACTTTTGTAACACTTTTCGTATCTCATTAGCGGGAAGAGCCTATCGCCTAAAAAAATTGAAGTTTCAAATTCAAACACGACAAAACATGGCGAATAAATATCACTAACGTATTATAAATTGCTATGTTGTGGATATGTCTTCGGCAAATAGATGTATGTATGTTGCTGATCAAACAATATATCAGTCACGATATTCTACATGAGACAATATTTTAAGGGCGTTCCACACTCGCGCGATTGGTGTTTATGGTAGCTTTGGCTGTTCTATGGATTCGAATCAAAAAAACAATATATCTATTTGACATCGATTGACCTCGTTTTACTAATAAATAGAAACTTTTGTTTTGATACAGTTAAATAATTTAAGACGAACCCTAAAACAATAGAGGAATCATTTGAATATGCAATACGTTCGTGGATTATAGGATCAAACTTGCATGATACAATTTTCAACTTCAGATATCATGATAAATATTATATGATAAAATATATTTATCATATTCAAATATCTAATAATTTTTATAAATCCTTTTTATTGTGTTTTTTTATTCTTGTCTAGAATCGTTATTTTTGTTTCTTCTATTATTTGTTCAGTTTAGGGTAAACAAAAATAATTTATACCAACCTCACAACTCTCCTCTCAGTGACGTAATGCAGTCTCTCGCCTTCTCTCCCGAACACTCTCACTCTATCAGCTCGTTCTAACACGCATTGAGGGTACTGGAATAGAACTCTCACACCACCTCCGCCACCTCCTCCGCAAGGAAACACGGAGCCACCGTGAACGTTCAAAACGAATTGCTCCGACCAGTCGGCCTGAGGACATCGAAACATACATATTGGAGTACTGAGTTAATTAGTAAATTGTGTAACAAGTACAGTAAGTTAACAGTTCCCCACTCGTATTACAAAGGCACAAATTGCACTTTATTATTTTATTAAATTTTCATAAGTCGGAGAGCTTACGTTTCTTTATTGAAAGATGGAGAGGGCGATTGAATCTATGGACCGTTCATTAATTTTCTTTTCTTTAAGTACTTAAAATTACTATGTTATTGAAGTCAGTTTTTAACCTTTATATATAATTTTATTTTACTTTCAAATTTTTGGTTTTAAGTGTAATTTATTTGTATTTAGTATAAAGAGAGCTTCTAAACGCGCTGCTCAAACGATCCAGCGCCGTTTGTAGAAAACTGTCGACAAATCGCAGTATTGTCCATTAACTTCTAACTGTTAAGGAGTACTGCAGCTTCCGTCAACAGCTTAGTAGCATGAGATGATAACCTACAGACGCAAACACTCGAATAACTAAAAAATAGAGCTCAAACACATTATAGTATCTATAAAATTTGAGGGTTCCCTCGATTCCCCTAGCATCATAGTATCAGATCCTGATTTGGTGACAGTGGACCACCGCAGGAGCATATCTTTTCAAACAAAAAATAATTTTCCAAATCGAACTTTTCTGAAGTGGTTTTTATTTTATATGGGACGGGCCTAGCCTAGTGTGGGCGTCAGTGAAATTTTTTTATTAAGTAAGATGTTTACAAAAGTTTAAAATTAAAAAAAATATATATAACACAAAGTCATTAATGTACAATCATAAATCAAATTTTAGGTCAAATACCTTAAGCACTCTACAATGAAAAAAGTGAATATAGTGAAAAAATACAAAAAGGTTTCACTTCACAATTTCACACTTTCACAATATCAAATCAATATACGTGAATACTAAAAGGTTTTACCTTTCAGTATTTCTGAACAGGCGGTAATTTTGATTTTCAAGTAGTTTATAACTGTTTTTTTTTTAATAAGTATGTAATATTTTTGTGCCAGGATATCCAGGTCTTCCATATCGAAGTTATATCAAATAAATGTGTAAAATGAAAAAAAAAAAACTATTAATTTTAAATTTTTTGAAAAATAAGTATTCCACGTATAGAATTTTCACGAACTATAATATCTGTTAGTACGTTTTTGTATACTTATCCGTTTTTAAAACGGCTGTAGCGGTTTTATCCCGTTCAATGATGCCGGATCAGAGTTTTCCTATTTGCAAACTTTCGGTCGTTTAATCAGACGTAATGGAGTAGTTTCTGCGCGAAGTAAATGTTATATTGAAGTTTTTCAACGAAAACTACTTTTCATTTGGAAAAACTTTTAAGTTTTTTATGGAGCAAAGTTATTTTAGATCGCCTTAGTTTTTTTGAGAAAGTTTTTTGTGACGATTAATCATTGTTAACGTATTTCTTTTCTGTAACTTACATTGGTTTTATCGTGAATTTTATTTACATAAATGGAAATAAATCTTAGTAACGAAGGGAACAACAAAAATGCAGGATGGTTTAGAAAAACAGCTGTTCCCAAAGGGGCAGCCGCGTGTACCGCAATGAATCTCAATAAACCATGAATATCCTTCGCACGCGGGATCGAGTTTTTGCACTTTGAATTAAACACCATTGCAATATATCACGTGAGGTGGGCCACCCGCTAACTAAATATACGAAAATTCCTGAAGGCGAGCCTGATTCGACGAGACTCTCTCATTTGATGCTGAAGTACTTTTAAGAGATAGGTGGAAAAGTAACTGAAAGGTAATATAACAAGTTGTCGTTCTTATAGTGACTCTCGAGTCGGTACAACACTGTGCTGGTTCGAATACATCTATGTCGATGTCTCATGATAGTAAGATAAAGCTATACCATGTTAAAAATTTAACAAATTTTAGCTTCGGAAACCACGCGATATTTTAAGTTTTCAAATATTTTTAAGCAATTTATTATATTGGAACATTATATTGAAATGAACGGCAGAGATAAGCTTTTAACATAAAAGTACATAAGTACATAATACATACTTGAAAAGCTTACATAATATAATAACAGTTATTCTAAATTATAATCTAAGTAAAATATTTAAATTACCTACAAATTGAAAATACTATCTAATTAACGATAAAATTAGATTAGAATTAGAAATCATTTAAATTGTTATTACCTTGTGAATACCTGGAAAAACGGTAAACGGCACACATTCATGAAAATAGTACCTATTATTGACATAGTTTTTTATGATTTCCTGAAGAATACTTAGTATGTTTCTGTAAAAATATTTGTGACCACCTCAGAATATATCGATCAGTTAAACCGTTTTCGAAAAATCGGTAACGAATCGAATGTGGAACTTCCTACTTTTTTTTAAAGTCGTTTAGCAAAATACGAAAAGATATGTTACCAGAAGGTAGGTAAAATGATTTGAAACCTTCCAGGAATGCATTATATCCATTTTACTTAATAAGTGTGATTGAATAACAACCATATTACAAATACCTTAACAAAAGCAAATGCGAAATCTTGTGGGCCCGCGGCGGCTGCCGGGCGTAATGTGAGAGCGTAGTCCCCCGCTTGGCCGAACCACTCGCAGCGGAGGGTCATCGTACGTCGACCGGGGAAACCTTTTACCTGTATATATAACATAATTATCGACGTAATATCATTGCCACTATGAAACTTAATTTACTTAGATATAAAATTATTAAGTTTTCAATTGGTCTTATTATATTTAAAGTTACAAGTGATTTCTATTGAACGTTTGTTTACCTGCTATAATCTATACTAATATTATAAAGCTGAAGAGTTTGTTTGTTTGTTTGTTTGTTTGTTTGTTTGTTTGTTTGTTTGAACGCGCAAATCTCAGGAACTACTCGTTCGAATTGAAAAATTCTTTTTGTGTTGGATAGTCTATTTGTTGAGGAAGGCTATAGGCTATATGTATAAAATAATACTATCTATCTGTCTGTCCATTAGAGCAAATCTCCAAAACAGCTAAACTGATTTTAATGAAACTTCACAGATATAGAAAAGAAATGGTCAAAAAAGACATACACTACTTTTTGTATGTCTGTATATACGTCCATCTGTCTATTCGAGCTAATCTCCAAAACGGTTAAACCGACTTTAATGAAATTTCACGGGTATGAAAAGGAGGTGGTCAAAAGTGACATACGCTACTTTTTGTCCGTCTCTTTGTGTGTACGTCTATGTGTCTATTCAAGCTAATCCTCAAAACGGCTCAACAGATTTTAATGAAACTTTGCAGACGTGAAAGAAGGTTGTCAAGAGTGACATCAGCTATTTTTTGTGTCTGTCTGTCGTTTGTCTTCACTGATCTATCAACGTAGATAAAGCCGAAACTACTAAGTCTAGGAAGCCGAAATTTGGAACAGTGGTTTATTTTATAACGTATCAATTTTTTATGAAAGGAATATTTGGAAATTTTAAATTTAAGGAGGGAAGGACGGAAGGGCTTTGTATGAGTCTTTGGTCTTTAAAGTTAGAAACATAAAAATTTTGACATAAATAAATAATGATGTCTTTCAGGGTTTTGGATTTCCACATTTTAAGGGTGGGAAACGGGAGGTGAAAAGTATGGGAATATCGGTTTTCCTAAAGGAGTGGGGAGAATGAAGATTAAAAGTTTGAATGGGTGTACCCAATATTAGTTTCAACAAAAAGTATGTATAAACCATTTCGAAACTTAATACTACCTAAAACAGGAATGTGTAGCCTACGCAAGCGAAGCTGCAGGCGGTCGCTAGTGATTAAATATTTACATTTATTTTGATGATTAATTGCATTCATATTAAATGTTTATTTGATTTTAAGATATTTTTTAAAATGATATAGGTAAATAATGCATATAAATAAAAATTAAATACCTCGTAAAAATTGTATAATTAATGTTTTTAATATTAAGGAAATAAAAGGTTATTACAAATATACTATATGTAAATCATACAAATTTACTAAATATAAATAATAAATATACTATATGTATGCATTGTTATAACTTAATTTTATTTTACGTCGTTTTCTAAAATGTGGAACCCGCCTAGAATTCCTATTTGCACCAATAGAGATTGTTTACCCAATTATTTAGATAATTATTGCTTCAAAAATTATAAACAAATGGAATAATTTAATTATAATGGGATTTTTTTACCCTACAGTATTTTGTATCATTTGTGATTTTAATCAAACCGATAAAAGTACATAGATATTTATTTATAATTTTTGAGATATTCAATACCTTAGTAAATTATGTATATGTGCAACTTTAGTATGAAATGACATATTCGTGGTTCTATGACAATATGGTTGACAAGTTTATGGTATGGTTTTACAGCTTATATTTATCACAAAGAATTAATGAAGAAATAATCTATGGCAGTTTTTTATTGATTGCCAACGCATCTTAGAGTAACAAAAATGTCAGAAGCGTATGGTATAGCAGTGTGAGTAATATCAGTTTGAATTATGAATCGAATGTAAACTAAGTTGGCGGGTGTGAAGACAGGTGAACGGGAGTTCCAGAATGGCCGTTTCTTTATAGCCGTCAGCTGTTTCGCTTAGCAAATGACCAGTGATTAGGTGGTTAGCAGAACGACCGAAATACCATTTTTGCTGTAATATACTTTTGCTATTTATCGATTTTGTTTTTCTATGCAATCTATCTCGAATAAGTTTGTTAATGCTCATTCATTTTATTATTATATATGTCTAAAGACATGCATCAAATTACCTGTTCAGAATACAACACCTGGGCATGCGAACTGGTATTTTTACCATCGCACAACACCACACCACCACTCGAATGGCCACAGTACAAGAGTTCGAGCCAAAAATCCCCACTTGACTCAATAGGCGTGCAAACTACGCCAGGGAACTCTATTATTGCCGTCACTTCATTTTCAGGATATGTCTGGATCTTCTCTGGAGTCACCGCCAACCTTGCCGACGGCCACATCACGTCGAACCTCCAAGATTTCACTACACTCGTACCTACTTGCATCACAGTACCGCTGTCGGTATTTTCATTACCGTATTTAGATTTACTCGAATCAACTAAAACACTAACATCTCTCTTCACTTTGGTCCTTGTGTCGATTTCGTTAATATTACTAAAGTTATTAGTGTCATTTGTGTCGTATTCATCTTTGATATAACTCTCTTTAGGATCTGAGATTATTTCTAAATAATAGACTCCACCACGGGGGAAATATCCGCAAGGCAGAGCGAGTCTTCTCTCTGCGTCTAGTGCAAGAGGCATAGTCGCCAGGATGGTTCTCCCATCGTCGTCGTCTCGGGTGATGCGAACACGGAGGGTAGCTGGTTCTATTACACCGTGCACTTTTACGTGAAGGTCTCCTTCTAATGCAACCGGTGCACTTGGTATTTCCACCCATACTTGAGTCAAGTCTATCGGATCTTCTACGTACGGATTGGATTTACTGATGCCACCTGTTGAAGAAACAAACATTTGTTAATTGACGTTGATCTATCCGTATTTAATCGCAGCGTAAAAATATTTGGTAAGTATTTTTGAAAGCTCAAGAATGTTTGAACCCTCGGATATACGTATAAGACAAAAAGAATCGTCGAGGAATCGATTCGCGTGAGTGGAGATTAAAAAAGCCAAGTATAAAGAGAAATAAACGAATTCTTAGAGACAAAGTGTCGTGCAGATTTCATAAAAAATGTACGTCGATAGATTTATGAATGTATATTGCTGTAGAATGTCGCGGCGCGAAATAATAGGAGGAAATAATTCACCGTGCGTTTTATTGATCACCCACATACCTACAAGTCAGAGTCGTAAGTATCGAAATTGGAATAATCTGTCCCAAATCACAGATTTATACGTCTCATTCACTGAACCCATATTTCAAACACGAAAATAATATGTGTGATTGATTTTGGGTGTTACGCAAATTGATTTGAAAATATAGGTATATGATTGGATCATGATAACAAAACCCTACGATATATTTTTATTGGGATATATATCAAACTGTACTAAACTGTATTTTTATACTAATGGTGTACCAATTTTGAAGAGCCAAATAAATAAATAAATATATCTGGATTGAAAATTTTAACATTACAATTTCAAGAACCTCAAATCAAATAATGCGTAATTACGTCGCTGTTTGGATTATAACGGGATACCATTAAGTTTCTGTCGTATACAAACACGAGAAATGAGATGAAAATAGACAATCACAGAGTTACGTCAAACTTAAATCACTTAATAATATAATATCATAATACCATAATAACAACAATAATAATAATAGTTTATTACCCATAACAGATGCTACAGAATAAAAAAATACATAACAATCAAAGAATTAAATACTAATATGGGTAATGAGAGCAAGCTCAGCAATAAGACCAAGACCAATGAAAACCATCGTCAGCAGCAGCATGCTGCTACCGACGATGGTTTTCAGTTTGCTCTCCCCGAACTGATAATACCATAAAATAAATTTAGCATGAGGTCGTGCTCAATGCTCATGACATATCATGCAATACAGCTATGATAAAATACATATCACAAAAAAAGAAAAGAAGGAATTAAATAAGAAATTGCAAAAAACCATGTTAGTGTCGAATTTATAGCAATCAAATTACAGACAGACCGATGATTTGATGAAAAGGTGCTTCGAAAATTTTTATTTGAATTTCAAACGTAAAAGTACAAGTCGGGCTTAAAAATGGTAGTCAAGCTATGCATAAAACTAATACAATATTTCAAGATGATAATTTTAACTTATTTATGTTGTTAGTTTAACAATAGAGGATCGTCACATTATGCAGAAAAGGAATCTAACCATGGAGACGTCAACGTCGTTTCCCGCGCTGTTCCTTATACGTGTATAGAACACGAATGAAATTAGTTTGGTGAGGTCGAACAAGAAACTTTGATTCGCCGTCGAGACGTTATATAACCGGTGCGATTGGACGCGGTGCGGAAGCTGTTATGTCTGTCTGTACGCTCATACTACATTCGAGAATCATTGCACTAGGATCGGATTTTAGGACATATGTCAGAGAAGAAGAAGTTAGAGATACGAAAATTTATTTGTCCATATTGGAACTTAAATTTAAGACATGGCATGATTCGAGTATTACAGCACGATAATAACACCTAATAATAATACCTGATACATCCCACACAGCACCATATGATCTCGAAGTAAGCACATATGCTTGTATTATGGGTACTAGACAACTAGTGTACATATTTAAATATTTTTCTATAATATATACATATATTGATACTTTCTACACCTAGACACTTGACTCAATAGGCGTGTGATAGCCGAGTGGTAGCGCGCCCGCTTTTTGCTTAGAAAGCCTTGGTTCGAATCCGAGCGCACGTAACAATGAGTTTTTTCTTACTTATGTACATAAATATCACTGTCACTGTGCCTGAGAGAGCACCTTAAGCCGACGGTCCGGTTAAGTCGTTACAATTCATCAACCCGCACTGGAGCAGCTTCACTTTTTCACTTCATCAGCCCATTTTTTACCCCACTTCAGGGGCTTAGACCTCCCCCAGGGCGAGGAGAGGGGGGCTTGGAGCTTAAATCCACCACGGTGCTCCACTGCGGGTTGGGGACTGTAACGACTGCCATCTATTTACAGCGTCCGGGACCGACTGCTTAACGTGCTCTCCGAGGCACGGAGTCAGTGATAGTTATGTGTCGTGATAGCCCAAAGCGCAACCAACCTGTTTCAAATTTAAAAGGCCCAATAGGACCATGGATCGAATCCAGGCGTGTACCAATGAGTTTTTCTGACTTAAGTACATAACTACATAACTGGAGCAGCGTGGTGCATTAAGCTCGAAGCCCCTATTCCGAAGGAAGTCTTAAGCCCCTGCAATGCAGTATTAATGGGCTGATGGTATGGTACACAGACACACGGAACAAATAGACAGGTTCATGTACACAAATATTTTGCCAGGGCAGGAATCGGACCCTCGACTTTCGGCTCCGCAGTTAGGGCCTAATCACTCGACCAATCGGTTAGTTAAACTTATTTGACTTAATATAACCGTAGCAAATAACTTAGTAGATACAATTAGTTATGAATAGCTATCCTGTGGAGCTTTGCAAAGCGATCTGATTGGTTCATATTATGTACAAGATAAGTTTTCATGTTGTGTTTTTAAGAAAATATAAAATAGCAATAATAAATCCAATTTCGACGATACAGTTAGGTATAATTGGAGACTAAAAAATTCACAGGCCGCGTGTTACATGGCAGTCCCATTTATTATGGAACAAAGTGGAATGAGACGTCGCAGATTCCGTAAAGCTCCCGTGGTGAGAAACTTATTTTAATATTAATCGAATTTTAGGTAAAGTTCTACCTGAACGAAAACACAAAAAAATTCATACAGCGAATATTTGTCCTTGGCAAACAGTAAAACAATGATAAATAGGGTCTTATTACTTAAGTATAGTAGTTTTAGATAAAAATATTCACCTAGTAAACACTTTTAATGAATACAAAATGAAATGTGTTCACACATTTATTTATATGTGAACTGGTTTCAGAACAAATTTAGAGTAAACTATCTCTAAGGTACTAAGGCTTTGCAAATGTTTGCATGCTATGTTTTGATTTTTCCATTCCACTAGCCCATGTCCCACTGTAGGGGCTTAGGCCTTCCCTCAGGGTGAAGGGGAATTTGAAGCTTAATCCACTACGCTGCTCCAGTGCGGGTTGGTGAATTTTAACGATTGCCACCTGTTGATGGCACTCGGGACCGATTGCTTTAACGCACTCTCCGAGGCACGGAGCACGGATAGTGATGAACTTAACTCAGAAAAAACTCATTGGTACACGCCCGGATTCAAATCACGGGTGCACGGCCGGCCTTCTAAACTAGAATCAGGTTCGCTGCGCTCGGGCTATCACGACACGACATGTTTTGATTACAAACGTTTTTATCCCTTTAAATTTCATGCTGGTGTGCGTTTGCGCAGTTGCAAAGACCGTTATCGCTCCGCTGATACTGAAAATTAAGTCTGCGACGCTATTGGCCTCACCTTCAGAGCGAGCAACAAATGTGACTCGAACTGTAACTACTCAATTAACAATTTTGTGTATTTAGTTTTCACCCACGACGGGAAGAAGACGGTATATGCGTTTGAGGTAAGAGGTTGTGCGTATCTTTTTATGTAATATTTTTTTAAATAGATCTTAATTCGTAGTATCAAATATATTTTTGTTTTTCACAACAATGCAAGGATTTTGGCATGTGAGGTTATGAACAACGTGGGTAACGCCCAAGTAAGTGCCATGCGAAAGTAAATGAGGAATTTTTTGAAACTATTTTCTATTTATTTATATTTGGTCGTATTTTATATAAGTTGGCATCACCTATCAAATACATAGAGTAAGAAATAAAGCTGACGGCAGTATATGGTACAAAAGAGATTGCGATGTCTGTTTTAAATATGTAACTAGACCGACACGAATCTGTGGGGGGAGACGACGTGTCTTTTCATAATGAAAACTCTGCCGTAGGTACTCATATAAAAAATACTGTCACGATAGGGTCCTGACTGCCATGCCGCCATGATAGCTGCCGTGCAGCTACCGTCATCTCGCTCGGCGAGTTATACATGCAAAAAGCATGTATTATTAATAACTTGGTGAAAAATTTTATTCAAATGCATCATCATCACTGTACATTTTTAACCGATGAAAAAAATGAAGGAGGTCCTCAATTCGACGGGTACTATGTTTTATTTCTTTATGTATGACTAGGCATAACTTTTTGCAGAGTAGTCCGATTTAGATAATTCTTTTTTATTAGAAAGGGTATATCCCGAAGTTAGGCCCATATAAATTAAAAAAAATACTAATAATAATAATATTAATAATAGTTAATAACTTTTTGCAGAGGAGTCTGATTTTGATAATTCTTTTTTTATTAGAAAGGGTAGATATATCCTGTAGTAGGTCCGATATAAATTAAAAAAAAAATTAAAAAAAACCCCTGACACAAAAAAAATTACCTTTAAAAAGCGTGAAATAATACAAGTTCGTTCATTGTTTAATGATTTTTTATCTTCTTCTATCTGGGACCGTTAATTATTAGGTATTTTAAGTATAATTAGCGGTTCCAGACGCTTTTAAGGATCAAAAATTATTAGACAATGAACAAACTTGTATTGTTTCACACTTTTTAAAGGTTAGTTTTTTGTGTCTGGGGTTTTTTAAATTTTAAATTTAATTTTCATTTCAAAATTTTTAAACTTAGTTATTTAGTTAAACTAATTCATACATGATTAGACAAAAAAATAATTCTCAAGTTTCTGAGTAACTTTTTACAAAAAATCAAGAAAAAAAGATCGATTTTTCGGACAAAAAGTTGGAAACTGTGGGCTGGGCAGGTGGTGCCCTTTTCATTGAATGATTATCAGATTAGTTATCCCGGAGAATAAAATTCGATTATATTTCAGAAAGTTATAAGGGTACATAAATGGGAATAGTGTCAAAAGATGCAGAAGCTTGCGGGGCATTGTATGATATAATATTTTCGAAAATTAGTCCCTAATTTTTTTCGAAAACTTAATAAAATTGTTTGACAAAAATGTGTTATAAGTTTTTATTTTTGATATATTCATTTTTAATGTCCTTCAATAGTTACAAGAAGCACTAAATCCATAATTTTTTTTCTTATTTATGAACACAGAATAACGTAAGTTGCAAATCCACTAAAAAGGTTTCAATGAACGATTCCATAAATCATACTTGAAGCTACGAAGTCTGAATAACCAAGAGTTTGCATCCGAAAATCCCTGCTTTACATATAGTAGATCCCACCGTAAGTTAAACACACTGTACTGGTATTGAAAGACCATTATTGATACTTTTGTATTAATGTCACTCAACACTACAGTACAGTTGCAGTAGTAACAGTAACTCTATCAGATGATAGAGTTCGATTAACAATTCTTACCAGTACGGAGAGGGATCGTCGTTTTCCTTAAAGACAAAAAAAGTCGAAGAAAATCAACAACTCGAATCAGGTAGACCAAGATGTTTAGTACGAAGTCCGACTTCTTCAATTGTTTGACAGATTGTCTTTGCACTAAAATGTTTTCAAACCGAGACAACTCACTCACTGACCGGGACACGGGGACGTAGCATTATAAATTGGGACATGTCCCGGTCTACCGGAACGTATGACGGCCATAACCTAGATCATTATACTATTTACCATAGCGTCGAGCATCACCCACCGCACAGAGACAATATTAACTATAAATAATCGTTATTTCGGAAAAAACATATCACGTCGCCATTCTTTAAAATGTTTATAATTTTATAAAATATTTATGTAATGCACACTTAGTTATAGTTAATCGAGTGATTCGGTCATTTTATCATAGCCCTAAGCCGACGAAGTTGTATCTCTCAGATGAAGGACGCTAAAATAAACTTGGCCAAGTGCCAGTCGGACGTGCGCTCTGAGGGTTCCGTACAGTTTGTTATATAACATATTTATCGCTACTCAATGCTACAATGCTACATGGCACGAAAACACTTGTGAAAAAAACTATAATTACAAATTTACGAATGTCAGGTTTATTTCCTCTATTTGGCCTGTGAAACATTACTTTTTGTCAAATTTCGTGACTGTAGGTCAACGAGAAGTATCCTATAGTTTTTGTATTATTTACGAGTGTAAAACATGTAACATTGTTTGTCGTAAGTTCTGATTTCATTAATTTAGAAACTTGTTTTTTTCTTTACAGCCCCTAGGGACCATAGACCTAATTATTTGGTATTAATTTTAACTTCAAACCTCCACACGTTCTTGAGAACACGGGTATTAACAAACAGACGGACAGACCGACAACGAAGTGATTCTATAAAGGTTCCTTTTAACATGAAAACGTTTTTGAAAAGGCATCCATACTAAAGTCCTGCTAGAATTAGCGATGAAACGCTTTTGTTGTCGCCGCAAGCGTTAATATGTTTCGTAAACTCAAGGTTGGTACCGCCAAATAATGTACATATTTTGAAAATAGACAGAATCCTATACTGGTTGATGCACTTACTCTATTGTACACTTACATCATCGAGCTGAGGAGATGAGTCGAATAAGCGCCTCGAAATGCACTCCATGCGCCAAAGAATAGTCATAACTTTGAAACGGAAAGGGTTTACACAAAATATTTGTGCGCCGCATGTAGATATTGAAGTGCTCTAAAAAGTGTATTGAGTAACTAAAAGCTGTCAAGTGTTCCTCTTAAACGACAAATAATTAGTCATTATGCCGCAACAAAAACCATTAGACAAGATATTTGCAGCTAAAGTTGTCAAATGTTCGTCTTAAATTATACTTGGGATCACGAAAAACGTTTTCATGCAAAAAACTACGGTAATGTAGCGATATTACTTACATCCATATTATTATTTTTTGAGATAAGCAAGGATAAGATAAGCAAATCTCAAATGTTCTTAACCAAACAAGAATGCACGCTCTCTCATTCAACTCGACGCCACATCCGCATACATTCAAATGCAAACAACAAAAACAATCATAACCGTTGTTCACATGACGTATCCGGAAAAACTTCAAACAGTTCAAACAGTTTAATTCCTTTAAGGAAATTGCTCACTAACTTTCATAAAATTTTCAAGACACCACTGTCCTCGTGTTTTCCCGACGCGGTGTTTAATTATCGCGAAAATCTTTTGTGATGTCACCACCTTTATCTCGTCTTTGTACTTAGAAATTAATACATGTCACGACATTCTTGGAATAAATAATTCGTGTTATTTACCAAATACATTATGCCTCATACGTGAACTGCGCTGAATGTGATCAACATACAATACACGTACTAATTGAAGATCAAATATTGCTCTGTGTTTCTATATAATATAAAAATAAAAATCCATCCTTCTGTGATAAAGTATGCGTAGGTAACAAAGTTAATTTGATTGGAATAATATTACTGGATAAATAACTAGAAAATGTGATTTTATGTCGGTAAAATGTAAGTGTTATTTTAACTAAATGTGGTTTTGATAACTCACGGATTATTTTTTTAGTAATATTATTAATATAACTATTTACTATATTTGGGAAAGCATAGTTAGGCATTAAGAATTTCACTTTTATATAAAATAAGAAAACGAATCTAGCATTTTATAAATATTATTAATTTATTAAGTAATTCTAATTTCAAATGTAATTTTATTTTATTTATTTATCAACTAGTGCTGCAAGCATAAAAGTACGAATTAACTAGAAACTCTCTTCTGCTTTTACCGTCTCACCACTTTAGTTAGCTGGTGCAAGATGACAAGTTTTAGCGCGCAAGGTCCCCGCGCGCCAGTCTGCACCCCGTGAAATCCCCGCGTGCCAGTTATCAACCCCGCGAAATTGCGTAATGTCACTTCGATACTGTAAATTGACATTTATGACTCTATATTAAAACCAAACGCTGCTGTCAAATTAATTTAATCTATGGCTGCAGGGCTCACTCCTGAAGCTTGTGCTGAGTGGAATACAATTTGGCTATGCTATCTATTTTTTATTAATCAAAATCATTCGCCATATAATAATGATTTTCTTTTAAGTTGTGGCCAAAAGTTCTCTTCCCAACAAATAATAAATAATACGTATTAAATTATTTTATGATAGGAGAAAGAATACTATGCTACGTGCGTAAAACTTCTTATTTGAACAACATACGGTAGTCGGCTATTTTCTTAAAATTATTTTAAATTAAAGCGTTTACTTAATAAATACTGATGTTCACAGATATTTTTAAATACGTAACTAATAAATACTTTTAGTTTTTGCTAATTTTATATTTTACTAATTAATATATTTTCAATATCAGGCAATTACCACTTTTAAAACAGAAAAACTATTAACTTCATTAGAAATTACTTTCGTTTTTCATCGGTATTTGACAATCTGGCCGTACTTTCAACAACACGCGCCCATCTTGAACGTGACACGAAACAAAACCATTCATAAATATCCATGCTCGTGGGTGTTGTGAAAAGAAAGCTTACTTGTAGACAAAATCTTTTAATTTCAATACGTTTTCTTAATTGGAGACACTATAGTAGATTACTGCCGCGGTCCGCAAGTGCAGCATAACAGGACGATCGTGAGTGGCCGTGGCACAGCCGAGGCACGCACCATAGAGTCCGGTTATGCACAGTTGTGGCCAAGGCTTGTATAGTACTTTTCTCAAAGATGTGTGTAAATTAATAAAATTTTCATACGTTTTCATGTATCTGTCCTTCGATTTCGGTGGTAAACAATTTGCAATAATAGCTTTTGCAGCTTCTTGTATTTCAGTATAAATGTCTTCATCACTCGTAGAACTCATGTTGAATAATTATCGTAGGTAAAGAAAACATAAACTAATTATATTGACTATTGTATTATAGTAGTAAAAATACTTTATGTAATCTTCCCGTCAATTCGCTGCGTTCCAATGTTGATTTAATTTTTTACTTTTTTAAAGTCATTTAATGGCGTATTCTTTTTGTAGTGCCAGTTCGAAATTTAATTAAAACTTAGATGAGTTATCTCTTTAGTTATCAATATTCGGGTTTAAAATTATTGAATATGTAATTTTCAAATTACATATTCGACCGCTCGAGCGCGCCTGCTAAAAAATTGCTGGACACTTTCTGGTCCGGTACTGCAAGTATGATTTATCCCAAAGAAGATTGTGCAAGATATCGTAGTATCTTTAAGAAAAGTAGATAAATATATCACTGTCTGAAGATAGTTATAAAGAATAGAGTCCCTGAAAGTATGCTGTCTTGACTGCATTATTAATAATGATATTCTTATTCGACTTGTGCCAACCCTTATATTTTGCCTGTTCACCACTTCGCTAGGTATTCTTTTTTGCGTTTATTCTCTCTCTTTCCTCTGTATTTCCTAATTCCAGTACTTTCCAATTTTCATCCCCACCAAATACCTACTTTTGCTTAGATTTTTATCATACTCATAATGGAACATATAGGCTTTTTTCACGGAAATAAGAGAGTTATTTCTCAATCAGAAAAAAGTCACATTAATTCAATGCCTAGAGCAATACTGATTATACTTAACATAATCTTTCATAAGATAAGCTGCGAAATATACAGCCGTACACCATGTTGCTATTTGACATACGCAATTAATAGATAGGAGAACATTTATGGATAGAATATATATATCTTATAATAGAATCGTATAATATCTTAGTATTCTTATAAATGTGTATTAATATTAAGAAAAAAGTTTGTCTTATATGATTTGAGAATGTAATTAATGTGAGTAACAATGTAATGTAATTATTGTGTGTATTGATATTATTAATGTAATTATATGTAATAATAGCGTAATTTACTTAATGTGTCTAACAATGTAATATAAATAATGTGTGCCTGCTATCTATTTTCTTTCTTAGTGAAATATTTAGGTTAGGTAATGTACATGTACACGTAAATATCGTAAGGTCATTAAAAAAAATTATGTAAAAATCCAACCCTATTTGCACGAGAATCGATTGGCAGTGGACCGAATATTTATTTCATTTATTTTCATTTTATTTGGAACAGCAACAGTTGTCCCATCACTTAATACAAACGAAAACATTTTTTAACAATTTTCCAGCTAAATGCACAACTAATTACAGGTGCACAGCATGCATTATTATTATATACAAAAGAAATGCAATTATTATCATAGTCATCTATAATAAACTAAATGATAACATACTTTGCCATTGAGTAACAAACAATAAACCATTCCTAAGTCTCTCTTCCAAAAGATTAAGCCGTACGAACATTTTGGAATCTCATAAGAAGGTGCTTTTGTAGCGTCGCACTGTCACCTTTCCTAACAAAACACTTATGTTGGTAATGCCCTGGGGCGGAGGCAACCTTTTCTTAGATGAAAGAAACTTTTACGAAGTTTGCGAGCTTTTTATTTTATCCCGTAGCGAACGATGTGTTGTCGCCGCCGTCAATAGTAAATACTTACACGAATAACAATCAATTGGTTTCTCGTCTACAGAGGTTAAGCACTTTTTCTAAGTATACTAAATTTTGCCTCTGAGTTCGCATGATAGATTGTATGTTTTTAATTAATCAGTTTTTATACTACGTAAGTATTAGAAATACGCTTTTATTACATTACATGTATTCTTGCTGCTTTACTAAAAAAACACGATAATAATGGACGATATTGTAGTTTTTATTGTAATCTAATACAATTAAATTTGACGTTCCTGACCCCAACTTTTTTTAATAAATTATCCGTCTGTTTGAGTTTGTTTTTGTTTCCACGCTTGTAATACAAGAACCAATACAAAAACAAAGAAAAAAACTTTTTCATCATCATCATCAGCCCATTTTTACCCCACTGCAGGGGCTTAGGCCTCCCCCAGGGTGAGGAGGGGGGCTTGGAACTTAAGTCCACCACGCTGCTTCACTGCGGGTTGGGAACTGTAACGACCGCCATCTATTGACAGCGTCCGGGACCGACTGCTTAACGTGCCCTCCGAAGCACGGTGTCAGTGATATTGTGTACTTAAGTCAGAAAAACTCATTGGCACACGCCCGGATTCGAACCATGGCCCTATGGGGCCTTATAAATTTGATACAGGTTCGTTGCGCTCTGGGTTATCACGACTGAAAGAAAAAAATTTTTAAATAGATATAATTAAAATTCAACTAGAAGGAAAACAGTAAGAAGAATAGTTATATATAGGTAGAGGAGAGTTTCAAAAAAGAGATGAGTAAAAAGTATGTAATAAATAATCATGTAGATTAAGGATTGTAACACAACTGTAAAAAAACATCCAAGTGCGAGTCGCACTCGCACACGAAGGGTTCCGTGCGGTGGTAGGGATTTTATTCGATGTTTTTGGTGATTGATGGTTGTGAGATCATTACTTGCACTTGAAATTTTCATGACGTAAGTACTACTGTAGCCGCTGTAACAGAAAATAATAAAAACAAAATAAAGAAAAGAATTTAAAGAGGTCCCCATACAAGAAACGTGTTTTTTATTATATTGTACGACGGTAAAACGTCGAAAAAAACACGTTTCTTGTGTAGAAACCCCCTTCAATTTTCAACTTTATTTTATTTTCAATATTTGTTGTTACAGCGGTCATATTGATACACCATCTGTGAAAATTTCAAGTGTCCACTTATGATGGTTTAGATGATACAACCTTGTGACAGACAGACAGACGGACGGATGGACGGACAGCAGAGGCCTAGCGATAGGGTTTCCGTTGGTACCAGTTGGGTATGAAATCCTAATAATGAGTAATACATGTACGTAATTCATGTATATATAATAAATAAATAAATTTGTTATAGTGCCGTCACGATAATATTAGTTAATATACTATATAAACAACAACCTAATTTTCTCGTAACTGACTTTATCATGTGTACAAAGGTTGGCAAACTCTGTTACGTTCGTATACCAAAGACGAGATGTCGACGCGGATACGAAGTTACTTTACAAATGTGGATCATATTCAAGTATATACGCATTTTGTTATATGGGCTTATATGATCCTAGAACATTCTGCGAAAGCTTCTTAAGTGTGTTATGTAAACATCTTCGAATTAGAATAACAAGACAATATTATGTCAAACATAACGTTAATATAATTAATGAATCGTAAACTTGTCTACGCATAATAGAAAGAGCGCTGTTGCCTGAGATACAGGTTTTTTAACCTACTTCAGGCACAGATGCAAATTATTGTATTTAGTAAATGTATTCATTAAGTATTTCGTCAGTTTATCGTGAAATCTTTTGTAACTTGTTTGAAATAAATATTATTACTAATAAAATTTACTTACATTTACGAGTGATAAAAGTGGAACGATAGCTCAAAAGGTTGGATAAAATTTTCACGACCATTCTTTAGAATCGAAAGTACGAGTAATGTACTGGCGTAAAATTATGCTTATTTAGTTTTGGAAAGAAATGTTATAATATATTTATATAACCGAAACTGCAAAGAGAAATGACAGCGGAAGTGAAAGTTGAAGATGGTATGGGAACGATAGGGGAATATAGTGCCGGGAATGTGTAATTACTAGAATATTAAAAGAACATACCCTGCGCTGTCCCTACTGATGTAATATTTTTGAAACAGGACAGAAAAAAATAAATGTTTCAAGTAACGAATCATGGTTTCAATTTTTTTCTCGTGTTAATGGGAAAACAAAGCAGTTAGTCAGTTAGTCAACAGTTTTTCTTCACAAAACAGTAACAATAATTATAAATGTTAAGTGGGTGGATCTCGCATGCTTAATATATGATTAAATATAGATCTCATATGAAGATATCAAGGATGCTTTAAAAATAATATAATTTTTGACGTTCACTTATAGGAACATTGTTGTATTCTTATGTTATTTACTTTCGACTTAGAGAAAAAAAAATATAGAAGGAAAAGAGAAAGGACTTACCACGGGAGAAGCTGCCAGGTCTTACTCTACTGCGGGTGCGTCCTGTTTCTCTCCTTTTTTTAGTGTCTCACTTGATTCGATCGGTTTAAATATTTTCGATAATTTTTATACGAGAAAACTCAGTGCAGGCGAGCCATTTAGTTGTTCTTATGCTTCCGCGTCGCGACCACAGCGTCTCAGTTTTTGATTGAGCGTGCTGGTAGATGGCGCTGGTTGTTATTTAGAAAGGTAATGCGGAACGAATATTTGGGTGGAATATTATTTTATACTGGATAGCTACGATGTCGCAACAGATAGCGAAGTTTCTTGCTTCCTCCCCACTAGGAACACGGTAAGTAAGACGTTTACTGTAGGAGATGATGCGTTCTATTTAGCGGGGGTGTGAGGTACGTTTTCAGGGGGAAGCGTCCATACAATTTCATACTTTCATATGAAAACTTATACCACTCAACGTCTATTTTTGTTTTTGGACGTATTTTTACTACATTTGACTGCATAATTCGGTGTTCTCGCGATGAAATACTTGCTAACGGGAATTTGCCGACTAACGACAGATGGTGGCATACCTATACTACTAGCGGGGTATATGAGGGGTCCACCTGTCGATAGCGAGCTATGGTTCTAGTGCGAAACGGAGCGGGCGCGTTTCACTTCCGTTACTTCTATGGCTTTGTTTCTTAAATATATTTGCGTGTATAGGTAGTCCAAGGAAAGCTGGCATAAGCAAATCACTGACACTGTATTTGCATAAGCGTAAGGAAAACAAAAGATATAATTTGTTTGATATAGACTGACCGATTAACCGAGTGGTTAGAAATCCTAACTGTGGGCCAAATGTCGCGGGTTCGATTTCGCCCAGGACAAATATTTGTATACATGAATATGTCGATTTGTTCCGTGTCTGGGTGTAAAAAATTTATATATGTATATATTTTAAAGAATATTTAAGTATGTACATCAGTTATCTATAGTAACCCATAAAACAAGCGTAATACTTGCTTATTGTAGGACTAGAGGGCGTTGTGTGGGATATCACAGATTATAATATTTTTATTATGATTTGTTTCTTTTACGCACATGTCCGTTTACCTGTGCCAACTTTCCTTGGACTACCTACACGTAAGACGACGATTGTTCTGATACTTCCAAAGCGACTTACTAGTTCTATCTAATTATATTGTTCGTACTTTTTCGTAAACAAAGCGGTGACGACCGCTTAGCCTAATGGGTATCGACCCTGTGTACGAAGCCGGAGGTCCCGGGTTCGAATCCCAGGTCAGTCAGTATTTAATGGTATGATATGATGAATATTCATACTGGTACCAAGTCTTGGTTGTTATGTGTATGTGGTATCATGTGGTACCCAGAACACAAGTTAATGCTTAGTTTGGGGTCTAGACGTTGTTGTGACGTATACGTTATTATTATTATTATTATTATTATTACTATTATAAGCATATACAATGCTTTTATTTCGAGCCTTTATCTTTTTTATGTGTATAACATAGGCAAAAATCAAAGTCACGCCTCTTGTCCACAGATAAGGCGCATGTGGAGGTATATGTATTGTGTCAAATTACCACAATATAAATAATATTAATTGATTCAAAGGTTTTTATATTTTCTTTGTTTACATATTGTAATAATAAACCCCTTAGCAAATATGAGGCTTTAATGAAATAAAATTAGACGTATGTATTTTACAAGAAACGTTAGACATTAATATTGACTGACAGATCGTATGATGTGAGAGTTTCTTTTAATGGCCAGTATTATCTACTACATTTCTCCTATCTGAGTTTCCTGGCCACACGTAGTCTTGCAGATAAGCAGGCGGTCTACAGTCTCGACTGGGCCGCTTGATTTCGGCTTGATGCGATTCATCCGTAGGAGATGTATTATTGTTTGTGGTAGTGTGTAAATCTCTAGGTGTTTCTATAATCTCTATACTTTCTTCTTGTCCATCACTATCAGTATCACGGTTTCTACCTGTAGGCGCTAAATCACGCAGGGAAACGGTGGATTGTCTTCCATCTGGATATCTTACATGTGCGTATAGTGGGTTAGCTTCTAGTAATTGAACTTCATCTACTAGAGGTTCATACTTGCTACGACGAGCCTGGCGCTTCAATAGTACAGGTCCTGGTTCATTTAGCCACAAGGGCAGACTCGTACCATTTCTGCTTCTACGGCTATAATTGAACAGTCTGTCGTGTGGCGTACTCCCTGTCGTCGTGCATAATAAGGACCGAATACAGTGAAGAGATTTGTTTAGTACTCTACCCCATTGAGTGATACTTAATTTTTCAGATTTTAGAGCCAACTTAATGGTTTGCCAAATTATACCATTGTAGCGTTCAATCTGGCCATTGCCTTGAGGATTATATGGAGATGTTCTGCTGGTTACTATTCCAATCTTGTGTAAATATTCTTTCAATTCTTGAGACATAAAGTTAGTCCCTCTATCTGTATGAATATATGCCGGAGTCCCAAACATTGTGAAAATTTCTTCTAAGCATTTTATAATAGTTGAGGCCAACATATCCTTACAGGGAAATGCAAATGGAAATCTGGAAAACTCATCAACTATAGTTAACAAATAACCGTCTCCAGGTAGCGGTCCTTTAAAGTCCATATTTAATCTCTCAAACGGACTAGTAGCCTTGATTAAATGGGCTTCAGTCTTTTTGAAGAATCTCGGTTTTATTTCTGCACAAGTTGAACAATCAGAGCAAGTTTTTCTAATTTCATCTAGAGAATAAGGTAGATTTTTACTTTTGATCCAATGGTACATTCGTGTTACTCCCGGGTGACATAAACTTTTATGTAATTCGGCTAATTTATAAAAATTTTGGGTCGCACTACCACATATTGCATTAGCTCGTGACATTGTGTCGGCGACGATATTCTGATTTCCAGGTCGGTGTACAATTTCAAAATCATAGCATGAGAGCTCCAATCTCCATCTCATCACTTTATCATTTTTTATTTTGCTCGTATGCTTCATGTCAAAAATAAATGACAGTGCTTTTTGATCAGTTATTAGTTGAAACGATCTTCCGATCAAATAGTGTTTCCAACTTTTCAAAGCTTCTACAATAGCCAGTGCTTCTTTTTCTACGGTTGAATGTCGTTTTTCAGAATCATTTAAAGTTTTTGAATAGAATGCAACAGGTCTACCATTTTGGCTCAGTGCTGCGGCAATAGCAAAGTCTGATGCATCAGTTTCGACTACTAGAGTATGATTAGGATCGATGCTGTTCAGTAATGCATTACCAATTTCTTTCTTTAATTTTTCAAAATCTTGATTTACATTATCTGGTATCGGAAATGTTTTACATGTAACTAGGCTTCTTATTTTTTCTGAAAACTTGAAAATCCATTTGCTATAATGAGCAAACATTCCAATAGTTCTTTGCATCGCTTTACTATCTTTGGGAGGAGGCATATTTAAAAGAGGTCTTAATCTGTCAGGGTCAGGTTGTATAGTGCCTTCGTTGATGAGGTAGCCTAGTAACTTGACTGACTTTTGTGAAAAGATACTTTTCTCCTTATTTATTGTTAATCCATATTTGTCTACTGTTTTCAAAAAGTTGTTACATTTATTATCGTGATCTTGTTGATCATTTCCTGCTATAGTTATATCGTCTAAATAAATAAAAATTCCCTCCAGTTTTTCGTCTTTGACTATCTTATCGATTGCTCGTTGAAAGGCAGAAACTCCATTGGTAACTCCGAATGGGATTCTAGTGAATTCATACAATTGGCCACATGCTTCAAAAGCTGTAAAGGGTTGTTCTTTTTCTAGAATAGGTATCTGGTGATATGCACTTTTCAGATCAATTTGCGAAAATACTTTATAATTAGAAATTTGTGAGATAAGTTGTTCAATATTTGGTATTGGGTATGCGTCCAATAAAGTGAACTTATTGATCGTTCTCGAGTAGTCTATTGCCATACGTCTTTTGTGATTTTCACTTTTCGTTACTAATACTTGGGCTCTCCAAGGAGACATACTTTCTTTGATAATTCCTTCAGCCTCTAGTTTTTCTATTTCATCTTTTATGAATCTGGCATCATCATCATTAAACTTTCTTGACTTTGTAGCAATAGGTTTGATGTCGTTGGTCAAATTGTGGAAAATTGACTGTGGAGGTATTTTGGCACAAGCAACATTACAAATTTTCAATGGTGGTTCCAAACCTCCAAAATTTATAATAACACTCTCGTGTTTAATCATTAAGTCGTGGCCGATCAATAAGTTCACTTTATTGGACGCATACCCAATACCAAATATTGAACAACTTATCTCACAAATTTCTAATTATAAAGTATTTTCGTGGCCGATCAATACATCTGTGCATAAATTAGCAAGTATGGATAGACGTTTTTGTTTGTATAGCTTTTTCTGAATTCTTATATCAACGATCACAAAACCTTTTAAGGTACAACAAAATGAAGTAGATGCCATTGCTACTTTACTGTTATTTGGGTGTATCTTCGTATTTAATTTTTCAGCAAAACTTTCATTTATAAAACTCGATGAACTACCTGTATCAATGAGACAGTTAGCATCTTGTTCATTAACTTTTATTTGAATAATTGATTTGAAAAGTTGATTAAGTGGAGCAACAGCATTAATGTGTGTTATATTTGTAGCAATATCTGAGTCTTCCTGCTCATTGACATTTCCGTCAATATTTTCATTGTAAATCGCATTAGTGTACGTATAAGATTTACATACTTTTGAGAAATGGCCTAGCTTCTTGCATTTAGTACAAGTTGCTTGGCGTGCGGGGCATGTAGACCTTGGATGTCGTTTGTTCCCACAGAAATAGCATGTTTCATTTACTTTGTTGATATTTGTTGTTTTACGATTTACTGCGGCATTTAAGAGACAATTATTACTGTTTTTATACTCTAACGCGTATTTATGTGCTTCCTCTAGAGCTCTGGATTTATCGAGGGCTTCTTTTAGTGACAGTTTAGAGTGTTCCAATAGCTTCTCGCGAATGGTATTCGAAGCCAAGCCATTTATAAAAGCATCTCTTATGCATTCATTTCTGTACGTTTCAGCACTAACAGAAGTGAAGTTGCATTCTCTGCTTAGCAATTGGAGTTCGCGTACGAAATTATCTATAGACTCCTCTGGTTTTTGTTTTCGAGATATGAGTTTATACCTACAGAAGATTTCATTCTTTGGTTGTAAATAAATACTGTTAAGGATATCAATAGCTTCCTCGAACGTTTTTGCCTCATTTATATACTGGTATACATTATGCTTCAAGTAGTTAGCCAATATAGGAAGTTTGTTTGAATTTGAAATATTAGATATTTGAATAAAGTTGTTTAGTGTTACTAGCCAATGACTCCATTCTTTTGCAGCACAAGGATCTTCAGGATTAGTTTCGAATCTTTCAGGTGATAGGAAACGAAAATCACATTGTCTAACAACCGACTGTACATCTTGTATGTTTAGTTTAAGTTTAGATGTTGATGGCGTTTCTTCTGTCATAATGATTGTTTTAAAACTGATTTTTTATTTCATTAAATTGTAATAATAAACCCCTTAGCAAATATGAGGCTTTAATGAAATAAAATTAGACGTATGTATTTTACAAGAAACGTTAGACATTAATATTGACTGACAGATCGTATGATGTGAGAGTTTCTTTTAATGGCCAGTATTATCTACTACACATATATATATATATATATATATATGTTATGTATATGTTTTATATATAAGAAAAAACCTATCAAACTGTTTTAATGTTAAAAAAAGTGGCTGACTAAACATTTTTCTAAATGAAATAATAGGAGAAATAGTGTGCCGTTTGGAAATTCGTTTGATTGACGCTTGAATAACAATATTTTTTTTTTTGATTGAAGTCAATATCACTTCTAATTCTAAAACAATTCATTACAAAATTTGTAATTTTGCGTTTTTCAAGTACGTTTATCAAATTGTGCGTTTATCTCCTTTAGCTAAGCTAAGCGAATTTGTGTATGATATGCTACGCGGAGCGGTTTCATACCCAGGAAATTCCAAATTTTACGATGTCTTTTACATACAGTCACTTTTAGCCAGATATTTCAGGTCGGCTGTCTATCGGACTGGAATAGCGCCTTACGCTCCGATTTTCCAAGTCATGCTTCCCATTCAAGAACTAGTCGGTCATATCGATAGCAGTTCTTAAACAGATGTGGCCGGCCCACTATCAGTTCAGCTTGATAGTTTTCTAGGCTGTGTTGACAACTCTCGTTTTCTGAAGATTTTTTTCGCTTTTCATTCTATTCATCAAAGCGGTTCTGAACTCGACAGAGTTAACCCAATCACCATACTTCGACTCTCTCTAAAGCTGGTCAAGTCGACTTTCTAATGATGTATGACAAAAGGATTAAATTCTTTTTTTACAATTTCTTTTGTTGGTTAACAAGAATGATCGAAAACTGAATATATGTATTACAAAAGGTGAACAGATATCAATGATATAAATTTCAAATGTTCTCAAGATACAATACGAGCGATTGATCAATACTTGTTGAGACTGAGTACTATTACAATTTCCTTTGAGTGTAGATATCGAACGTACTCGAACTGACTCGGATAGTTTCGGGTAGTATATAATTGATAAAATGACTTGGTCCGATGAATGAATAATCATTCGAATGAAATGTGATTGGTTCATTAAAGCATGATAGATTATTAAATGGCTTTCTAAAGTTATTAATTTTAAAACAATATTTTCTTGTAATAATAATTAAATTGTACGTAATAACTTTAAATTTAAAAAAAAAATGGCATCTATGCATGACGCTTGAGTACGGCGCGCACTTGGAATTTTTTCTTGAAAAATTAATTTTACTACTGAATTCTAAATATAAATAATTAATCCTATACTTCATACGAGCTAGTTTAAGTACTAAAGGTCTTAGTGCCCTAAGAAGTTAATTCTAGTAGCTCTTGGCAGAATTAATGTGTCTGGCTTCACCAAGTCCGGCCATATAATATATTATACATTAAGTATAGTAAAATGTATAAATCTGTATAGTATCTTAGTAGCCATACTATGCAGAGGTCGGATAAATACAAAATTCATGTCATCAATGGACAAGTGAAGAATTTACTTCATAGTACCAAATGGTCGCGACTTTGGTCGTTTGATTGTCATAATTTCTACAGTTTCAATTTTACGCAAGAATCCTAAATAATATAAGTTGTTTGCCTGCCTTTTAAAGTTCCTTTAAAGGACTAATCAAAATATTTAGTTTGATTAGTCCAGACAAACAAACACACAGACAAACATTTAAAAAAAAACATCGATTTATTTGTGTAGACTAGCTTTGTCTGCCAGTTTGTGCTAATGCGATTCCCGCTATTCATCCGACTTTTTTTACTATAAGCGGCACAAGTTAAGAACGCTAGCCTTCATACATACAGCGGTTTACCTCAGTGTCTGTCAGGCAATTCTGTTTTTTCCTTGAGCAGAAAAGATTTGTTTTCAACGCTTATATTTCCCACGATTAACTTAAACGAATCATACTTTTGCAAACAAACTTCTGATTTCCGTACATATTTGTTTTGTGCCACGATTGAATGTGTATATATATCAAAGGCATAAAGAAAATCAAGTTCACTAGAATTATTATAAAAATTATAAAGTTGTAGATCAAATTTGTTAAACTAATAACACTTGTCTGTAGGTTTTCGTCTTGTTGTTATATTAATAATGAAAATAATAATTAGGAGTAGCTGCAAGATGTAACAATGTTTGACACAAACTAACTTATTCCTACCTGCTTCGGCTAGGTGTAATTTATAATAGGACACAATCACAAAATTTTCAAAATCCATGTGCTCAGTAGTAGTAACACCCTAGAAGACGTACGCTTATATACTAAACTCAACGACTCCGAGCCGACAAAGTCGCCCTTATTATCCGCCTTTTATTCAATAGTATACAACTATGTTGTGACAGGTAATACACAAAGACCTAGACACAGCACAACGTCTAGGTAACTAATCGCGTTGGGCCAATGGCGCAAATGAGATAACTTTGGATCTCGAACTAAACAGCCAAGATTACTTCTCTATTGAACTAATTAAAGCTCGGTGCATGTACTTGGCGTTGGTTGGTGCCAGATTGTGGTATCGTGTTAATTTGCTTTCTATTTTCTGTTTAATTATAAATCTTCTGGATCTGCTCGTAGCGTTCACGAAAAGAGAATTATGAACCTTAATTACTAACTTCTTACTATTACATTTTTTTCATATTTGTGGATATTTTTATGAAAACGTTAAAATATTCAAACTTTGAATTGTCGGATGTTTGAAATGATAGTCGAGTGTGACAATCATGACCAGATTGAAGAGAATAAATGAGTTGTCAATAAAAGTCCTATAACGTACAGATCTTACGTCGGCTTTAGCTTTTTTTTAACTGTGTAAAGCGCAATATATGTATAATGAATTTGCCGAGCATTTTATTGAGCACACACAAAACCTGAGGCGGTAAGGATATTCGGTATTATTACGGCGTCTTATTCCAGTCAACAGAATGTATAAAATGGATTTTCTGCTGGTCAAATCTCATTGTTCAGCTTTTTTTTTGATCGTTTTTATTTTAACCTGAATCAATTAATTTCCCTTGAGTTTCCAAATAAACAAATCGCATGCATAAAAGTAATAATAAAGCCTTTATTGAAAATTTCTTTTTACAGTGTTTTGCTTTTACAATGTATATGTATATAGATATTTACTTATGTTTATTTACAAAATGCAAGGTTATTATTAGTGTTTTTATTTTTAACATAATGTGCATAGTAATCAGTAATCTAGTTAATTTTTATTAATTACATTTTTATTTTAATATTTTTTAGGCAAACTTACAGTTAATTACAACTAAAATATGAGCATTAAATGCGTTAATTAAGGACAGTGATTTAACTAACTTGTTAATTTAAGCTTTTCTTGAAAACACTGAAAATATTTGCCGGCATACGTTTTGGGCAGTCCCGGGTTTGTAGAATTTTTGTTAATGTCTAGTACAGCCATGTAATAAAAGATGGAGCCACCATACAAAGAAATGATTTTAATTTTTGCATGATCACGAATCTACGTTTCAATTGATAAAACATAACATGCGGCTATAAAATACATTTCTTTTTAATGTTTTGAACTGATATTTATGATTATTTCAACAGTTTCAAAACGTTTGTATAAAAACCCAAAAATTTAATTAATAACCGTACTAGGCAGGCGTTGTTCCACCTTGTCCTTGAACGAAATCTGTTTTTACGGCTATTTAATAATAGATGGAGCCACCACACAAAAAATATTCAATTTTTTCATGATCACATTTCGTCACGTCATTGACAATCACATCTCATCATTAGAAAGTTGATTGTATCATTCTGAAATATGACTTCATTATATAAATCTAATATAATTACTGAAAATCGACATAATATAAATAACACAAATTAAAAATAATTAATTAATTACTGAAATATTATACTATTTTGAAAAAATTGAAGTAGAGTGACAACAGTTATATGTAGAGGGGATGTGTGTGATGTAAGAGTTGGTAAGGGATACCTTAGAAAACGATATGTTAACCAAATTAGTGAAACGATCGATGATGTTGATGAAGCGAATGACATATGCAAAGAACCTATATATCAAGTGGAGATCTACAGGTATCTCCTTCTAAAAAAGAGACGTGGTTATTATATGTACATGACAACCTTCGAAGTGCAGAGCGCAAGAATTCTACCTGCAATGCCGTATTCATTTCCTGTAACGTTGAAAATGTATTTTTCAAAGTAGTTGCTCGTAAAGTTTTCTTTTTTGTGTAACAAAACTATGCGGAAACCGACTCTTTATTTCACGCGTGAAATAAAACAGTACTTAAATCCTTTATTTCACGCGTACAATAAAGTAAATTTTTAATTTTTTTGATTCTATGGCGCATGGTGCAAGTCAGAAAAAAATTACAAAAATGCAAGGAGGTTTTGATATTCGAAAAAATAAACAATTATTTAAAAGTATGTGCGCTCTAGCAATAATTAAATCATGATAAACACCTTAACACATAAGATTCCTGATTATCTCATTTAAAAATACGTGTTTTGTTTCCGCAAACAAAAATATTTTTCACAGTATTGGCTGTACGTATACTTTACTTTGCCTCAGGAAAAAAAAACTGTATGAAACGCGCGCTCTGCAAAGAAAGCGCGCCATTTCGTTGTAAATAGGCTTTGGTGAAATAAAATTACTTTATTATACTTATTTTTTTGTTGTATTTCCTCGCAAAATGCATTGAAAAATGTTGTAAGATACTTGAGCGTAAAAGGTTTTATCCGAATGCGTGCCAATGAAAACACTCGCTGCGCTCGTATTTTCAGTTTGGCACTTGTTCGTATAAAACCTTACTTTCCGCACGTGTATCTTAAATAACTATTATAAGGTTTGTTCTGTCTGGGTGTCTAGTTGTTGCACGGGTTCCAATAACACTGAGATAATCATATAGTTTTAGGCTGGTGCAAAGCCGTAAGTATCAAAGTGTTGTTATATTTAAAAAACGATATTTCAGTAGGTACCTGCTAATAACAGCAAGAGAAGCCGCAGTAGCGCGGCGAGTGGCGCACGGCGCATACTGTCACCATGCCATCATCTGCCCGCATCTAATGCCGCCATATCTGTATAACAATAACGAATAAATTGGTCAGTTGTGAGTTGAAATCTAATTTAAGTGGATTTTTCACACAACGAAGTATTTTAAATCATAGTTTGTTTTGAAAAGAAAATGGGTCGAAATGGACTACCGGTGTATGTAAAACAAACTTAATTGTACTCTATGAAATTACATTTTATAAATTTTTTATTGTGGTGGTATTTTTGCGTATTATGTAAGATTGTATCTGCAAAATAACGCAAATTGTATTTTTTATTTTTTTATTAAGTACCTACATAACTATCACTGAGTTGGGGCCTCGGAGAACACGTTAAGGCTTCAGTCCTGGTTGCCAGTAGCGTGATGGATTAAGCTTCAATCACCTTTATTCTGAAGCGAGGCCTAATCCCCTGAAATGGGGCATAATGGGCTGTTATGAATTGAGCCCATTCAAGTGACCATTAAAGTTTTTGATTTTGAAGCACGTTAATATTGAAAAAATAAAACTATGGAGCTGACGTTCTTCAACAAATACTAAAAGCTCTTCAACATTTGAACTGAAAAATGCATGTGGATATTGAGTGAAATATATTACAATATAACATAGTACGGATGCGTCAAACATGTCACTAATTAGTCAGTTGATGAGACACGGGAGTTCGATTGGAATAATTTGGCAATTCAGTTGATAACATGAACTGTTGAGGGGAATATTACCTAATATTCTGTATTATGTACTTAAATCATTAGGTACATTAAAAAAATACTAAAGATTTTAATAATAAGAATTCTTTATTTTGAAATTAAAAAAAAACTGTAAAATGTTAAATTATTATCTGAAATTAGCAATCTTTTATTTCTTAATATTTACGGTAGGTATCTTGGATTTGTCGACTTTTTGTATAAAACATTTACATACATGTCATACTGTATTTACATAGAATATAATATTAGCTGACCGTCCGCGTTGTCGTCCATAACTTAAACTTAATTGTTTTAGAATTAATAAAAAAATTAAAAGTTATTTAATTTTTTCCCTCTTTGTAAAGGACTACTTTTTAACTATTTTTTATTTAACTTTTTTTCGTCGTGTATTTTATAATAATTAAAATTATTCTTTTTATTTATTACTTTTTGAAGATTAGAAAATCTATGCCCTACAGTGATACTTTTATAAGCCGATCATAATGAAAAAGCCGTTCGGAAAAAGCTTATCTATGGCAGCGCCCTTTGACAGCTTAAAGCCGTGAATGCCGTAATGCGATATGCGTAATACATCAAAATAAGCCAAACGTTTTATAGAAATAAATTTACTGCAGCGCTCCCTGGTAGCCTGTAACCGTAACACTTATCTATGAATCTACTCTAAGGTGATATTTTAGTATTATTATATCGAAAAAATACGACTCTCTTATTTTTGTTTCTAGTTTCGAATAAAACAATAAAAAGTAGTGGTTAAAATTTTTAAATGTCAATTTAGTTTTCGGGATCCTTACTTCAGAATGACTTGCTTCGGAAGTCAGACGCAGGCTTTTGTGTTAATAAATTGTGTTAACACTCGAAGCGAATATTCAGATGGGCGTAATTATACTTTTCACTATCTCCCACGGAGGTGAAAGAGGGTCTAACCTAACCAGTCACTCTAACCAGTCCTTGTCCTTTACAATGATCGGTAAGTGGATAATTTCATGTCACCAGAATGTTAAATAAATTCGTCATTAGAAAACGTGTTATTAATTGCCAATTGACGTTATAAATTTTGGCGTTACTGAAGTGTTTTAATAATTAATTCGCTATTACGGGAAATCCAGTAAAACATATGCCCCTAAATATTCTTTAAATGTTTATTTATGCGACAACCGCTTAGCTTAGTGGGTAGAGACCCTGCTTACGAAGCCAGAGGTGCCGGGTTCGAATCCCAGGTCGGGTCAGTATTTATATGATGAATATTTATACTGGTACCGGGTCTTGGTTTTTATATGTATGTGTTGTCTTCGCTTGGTACCCAGAATACAAGCTAACGCTTAGTTTGGGGCCAAGACGTTGTTGTAGTGTAGACGTTATTTATTTATTTTTGGTCACAGCCTTATCTATACTAATATTATAAAGCTGAAGAGTTTGTTTGTTTGTTTGTTTGAACGCGCAAATCTCAGGAACTACTGGTTCGAATTGAAAAATTCTTTTTGTGTTGGATAGTCTATTTATTGAGAAAAGCTATAGGCTATATGCATAAAATAATACTATCTGTCTGTCTGTCTATTCGAGCAAAGCTCAAAAACGGCTTAACTGATTTTCAGGAAACTTCACAAATATAGAAAGGAAATGGTCAAAAGTGATATACACTACTTTTTGTATGTCTGTATGCACGTCCATCTGTCTATTCGAGCTAATCTCCAAAACGGCTGAACAGATTTTAATGAAACTTTGCAGACGTGAAAGAAGGTTGTCAAGAATGACATCAGTTACTTTTTGTGGCTGTCTGTCGTTTGTCCTCACTCATCTATCAGCGTAGATAAAGCCAAAACTACTAAGTCTAGGAAGCTGAAATTTAGAACAGTGGTTTATTTTATAACGTTAGTATTAATTTTTTAAGAAAGGAATATTTAGAAATTTCGAATTTAAGGAGGGAGGGATGGGGGGGCTTTGAGAGTCTTTGTTCTTTAAAGTTAGAAACATAAAAATTTTAACATAAATAAATAATGACGTGGTTCAGGATTTTTGGATTTCCGCATATTAAGGGTGGGAAACGGGAGGTGAAAAGTATGGGAGTATCGGTTTTCTTGAAGGAGTGAGGAGAATGAAGATTGAAAGTTTGAATGGATGTACCCAATATTAGTTTCAGCAAAAAGTACCTACGTATAAACCATTTCGAATGTTAATACTACTTAAAACAGGTTTTTTTTTTTTTTACCCTTGCGACGGGAAGGCGGATAAAACTGCTGAGCTTCCGCGCGCCCGGGCGCGCGGGGTATGTGGAAGTTGCACCCACTAAACAACCGCCTGAAGCAGAATAGGGACGCGTGTCGTTAGCCCGAAAGCTCCTACGACTTCATCGAAGCGGCCAGACGGCACACTAGGGTGTCGCCGGCGCAAAGTTGTCGGGTGACCCCTAAGGGTTACTCGAGGCGAAATAATTTAAAACAGGAATGTGTAGTCTACGCAAGCGAAGCTGCGGGCGGTCGCTAGTACAGTATACGGCTTTGTTTGTGTGACTTGTCAATCCTACAGATTTCAATAAAATAATTGGTCATAGCTTAATAATGATAATAATACTTGATACAATTCGTACAACGCCATCTAGTCCCAAACTAAGCAAAACTTGTATTATGAGTACTAACAGATGACTAATATACATACTTAAATATTTTTTATAACATATACATACATAGATACTTCACACTCAGAAACGGAACAAAAAAACATGTTCATGCACACAAATATGTGTCCAGGGCGGGAATCCAACCCGCGACCCTTGACTCCGCAGTTAGGATCCTCTAACCACCCGGCGAATCGGTCAGTCCATAAATGACTTTTCGATAATTCTAGAAGTGCTCTAGAACGGTAGAAATAACTGATCAATGCTAATAAGCCAACAAAGCGAAACTTAGAAAGTAAAGTGTAGTAAACGTTAATATTATTGGCGGTGAAATGAATATAGTTCTATAAAATGCCCATGTCTACTCCACCTTAAACCTTAAAACCTTACCTTAAAAGTTATTTTTTTTCACTCAACTATAATAATAATAATAATAATATTAATAACACACACAATCACAACAACGTCTAGGTCCCAAACTAAGCATTAGCTTGTATTTTGGGTACCAAGCGAAGATCGCGCATACATATAACAACCAAGACCCGGTGCCCGTACATTGATCATATAAATACTGACCCGACCTGGGATTCGAACCCGGGACCTCCAGCTTCGCAGGCAGGGTCGCTGCCCACTAGGCTAAGCGGTCGTCGACTATGAAATATCAAATCAAATATCACTGATTGACACTTCGCTTGACTTGCTTATTTATTCCTTAGAGTCAGAGGTTCAAAAAACTCCCATTAAATTTTTGTTGATCGGAAAATTTTGTGATATAGAAACTGATCGATGTCGAAGACCTGTACGCGACTATATAAGTTATTGCTTTGCCTGAATTCAAGAAAAAATAACTTAAATAGTATCCGAGCGAGCGAAGCCGGGCTTGTTTAATATTAGTGACTATACATTTGAAAAGATGGATCAGTAGCCCTGGACGTTTGAAAGTTTCTCAAGTGAACGAATTTTGCAAAGCATTCGTAGCGATATTTTCCGCATAGCATTCGAAAAGATGGCTTGTTGTACAGGGGAGTATGGGGAAATGGCTATTTGTATACATCCAGATCGTTATATTCGTACGTTTCTGCCTTTTGTTGGATGATTTCGGTACTTTCTTAGCAAATGTTTAATTTGCTATATTTGTGTAGCGTGCTCAAAGGATATCTTTAGAAATTCGGATACTAAATGGAAAATTCTTAAGCCCTTTCTCAGATATCCGCATTTAATAATTTTCGTAGAAAACTCACTTTTAAAATATTACCACGAATTCATCTAACTGTATAGTATCGCTTTAGAAATTATCTTCTGGTCTTCTGAATATTTTGTATATATTTTTAACAGACTTGATAGCAAAAATAATAAAGATACCTCAAAATTTTGCCAGGTATGATTTATGTTATTCCATTTAAATCGTTACTGTTTATTTTACCAAATAAAAGTTTATGGCAAAACAAAACCATTGACTTAAGTGATTCCTGAAAAATCTACACGTCTTGTTGGTACTCACCAAGTCTGACACATAGTGAAATGCGCTGTTTTTTGTATCCGAAGATACAGACGTTCTAGCGCTTTCTAAAAAGTTCCCTTGTTTTTCATCTGACTTAAGCATGTTTGTTATGTATGCCGTAATGCCCTTGCGGTATATCAATGATATCACAAAACCGAATAAATCCAAGTGTATTCATAGAGTATTAGATAAATAGTAATAAGGTCACACCACTTTCCCAGAGAAGAAGACAGACACTAAAAGTACCCACATTATTCAATTCTTATATGCATCAATTCGTTTATCAATCGCTTCACGCAGACTCGTGGGTTTCCAATTCTGAATAATTTGACACTTCTTTGAGATGTTGCCGATTTGTTAGATACATGATTTTTAGGTAACCCCTTACTGATCCCTTGCACGCATCTATCTTAAAGATGTCTTTTCGTCACTCTTCTTTAATTCATCCCTTCCATATAGCCAAATCACCCTCAACGTACCTTTTATTAAATACGGAGACTAATACTTTAACTTTCGTCTATATAATAATATGATACTTGAGATAGAGGCGCCTGCGGCGGTATGCATTGCGAGTATGACCCCATAAACTGTGAGAAGAATGCTTACACTTGAGCGTACTGCGTATTTTGCTTCCACTTTTTTGGCGAATAGACTGACTTCACCAAAACAGACCGTTTTCGTGAAATAATTTATTTTACGTTAGGTGTCCTGATAGCCCGAGCGCAGCGAACCTGTTTCAAATTTACAGGGTCGTGTGGCCGTCAAGCAGTCGGTCCCGGTTACTGTCAATAGATGGCGGTCGTTACAATCTACCAACCTGCATTGGAGCAGCGTGGTGGATTTAAGCTCCAAGCCCTCTCACCCTAGGGGGAGGCCTAAGCCCCTGCAGTGGGGTATAACGGGCTGATGGCATCTATCTCAAATATTAATTAATATGGCGTTGGCTGGTTCTTGATCTTGTGTAATGATAAAGCTGGCAATTATTATTTAAGCTAAAAATAATATCCGCCCATTATATCAATATCACTTAAGCAAAAAGGGTTGCCAGCGCAGTCCCAATTTAGATTACCAAGTTTTCACTCAATTTTCGCAGTCTAGTACTCACAAACACGATTTTATTAAATGAACGGCGCTGGTCTGCGTTTTACCTAAACAAATATTTTTTTACGAGAAGGGACAGTACTTTAATTTCACATCAGTCGTCGTTTCGGAACGTGTTCCTGTAATGAAATCTGTAATGAGACCTTTTGTTATCATATTTAATGGAAGGTTATATTAACGATCAAATGAAAATAAATCAAATGAAAATTGTGTTCAAAAGTGATCAGATTTTATTATAACGGCGTAGCTACAGGAAACCTACGTAACTACAAAACCAAAGGTCGCGGGTTTGATTCCCGCCCGGGAAAATATTTGTGTGCATGCACATGTCTATATGCTCCGTGTCTGGGTGTAAAATGTCTATATATCTATATATATTATAAATAATATTTCAGTATGTATAACAGTTGTCTAGTTGCCATATTACAAGCATAATAGTTGCCTAATTTTGGGACTAGATGGCGCTGTGTGGTATGTCCCAGGTATTTATTATTATTAAAGTAAATTCAATATTTCCTTATCACCAAATTATGCAAAAACTGCAACGAACAGATTAATTTCTTTTTATATAGTTAGAATTGAATTTTATATGTTACGTGCTTATAATATTTACTCAGGACATTGAAAATATTGTAGGTATTGTATATTTTTATTATAATATATTAGATTCCTTTGTGGTATAAAATTATATTATTTTGTTTTACAATGAGCATGAAGCCAAAATATTCATTGTTGCCCTGCTTGGATACCTACCTCATTAAAACGATGGGAGTGACAAGTGGGAATATTACATTACAACAATCTTCATTCATATATAAAAACAATATGAATCGATAGGATATTTGACACTAAGTCAGACTCGGAATTTAAAAAAAAATGGCACGTACTTTTATAAATTTTATTATAGGTACTTATGTTAAGCTTACAATTTTTACATTAATAAATCCCAAATAAAAATAATAATGTTACAGATTACTCCTTTTTTTGTACATATTTGTGTCAGTTTCACTTAAGAAAGACCATCGGGATTAGGTTATGACTCCCAAGGCGTAGTAACTGTCAGTACGCGTGGTTTTTTCTCACTACAACATAGGAACTCCAAATTGTAGTTATTTCTTTTTTCCCGCAGCCCTGTTTGTTTAAATACTTTTTAATTTTCACATACCCTTTGAGAAAGCCTTTTTCTTCTAGATTTGTTATTAAAATTTGAAAATATTGGAAGTATGCCTGTTTTACTTCTGTGTTTTGTCCCTTCTTCGCCATGATTATTTTACCACAAACATAACAAAAGTTGTTAGATCCAGTTAATAATTTCTTGAAGACATAATAATATTAAAGCAAAATAAAACATTTAACAAAAGTTGCAGGCAGCTATAGTGTACCACAACTGAACACCTATTAAGATCGCTTGAGAATTAAATGTGGGAATAATTAAAAACTTGACGTGAATAAATTATGTGACATTTACTTTTGTGATAAGTATAAGAGGGTTAATAGAAAACAATATAAGTATGCTTTATTTTTGGCTCAAAGAATTTTTTTATTAAGTAGTGTTTGTATTCAAAAAGTGAAGTATAGTTATTTGCGTATTATCATCACAGCCGGAGTCACTCTTTTCGCACTGACGGGTTAATTTTTTTTTCGATTCACCCAGAAATTATATCGAATACAAAACTATTCCTTTCAAAGTCTCTGTCACAAAAACCCATTTATTTTCGAAAGAAAACAAAGATTATCTTGCTACTTATTATAATTGGGATCGATAAACGAATAAATGCTGATTGTACGTTAGACATAGATTAATAACCAGAAATATTTCATTCCACAACATCAATACCGGTTAGTTGTAGTGATGCCGAGTAATTACTTCTGTTGACCTCAAGGGTTCGGAAATTCGTCCCGTGATTTATGCCAACCATAGTTCACTGCCCGTCTAGAAACTGAGGGCTCAGGCCAAAGTTAAGTTTAATATATGTAAACGTAGCTCGAAATTGCCGAAAAGGGTATTTAGGGAAAATCAGAAGCTACGACGGTACGAAAAACTTGCGTAATTGCTTTGTGAAGTTAGGTATACGGGAGTCACGATTTCGTTTAACTGTATGTACAAATGTTACCGGAAAAGTTGTAATCAGGTCTAAAGTATCAAAATCTATATGAATAACCCTTTTTAAAAAAGTACACTATAGAAATGGTAAACCTGTTAAAAAATAAATAACTAGCGGCCGCCACAGTTTGCCCGTGCATTGGGAATTAACTGTGACTCCAGAGTAAAGGATACAATAGTCTCAGAAAATTTACAGGCTTCGGCTACGATCGTCAAACATCGAGTATTTTCGTTTTCAGCACATATTAAAAAACGAAAGAAAAAACGCCGTCATTTAGTTATCAATTGTATTTCGAATGTACAAAGTTCCATTTTATTTTATAGCTTGTGCTATTGAAATAAAATCGATATATATATAATGATATATATCGATTATATATAAAGATATCGCATGCTGTAATCGGACGGAAGCATTACTTTAATAAACATTAGGTCTTGAATATATTAATATTTAAAGAAAACTAACGAATGAAACTTTTTTTGTCCTTGTTTATTAGTTAAATTACTACGCATGTGTACCTACTAAAAATTATTTGGAGCGCCACTGAAGAATCTCATCATAACCGAAACTCACAACGAAAGTAAAAAAGTTGTTGTATAATCTAATTTATTTTGCATATTTATTTAGAACTTAAATTATATAATACTTATAATTGAAAACCTACTTAAAAAATAATTCAAATTATTCACTATACCCCCCAACCCAATAATTATTGTTTGCACTGTAAAAACGGGTGGCACAATACAAATGTATACACTGGATATGCAAACAGCTTAATTTATTTAAAATAGGGATAAATATACTTTCAGTGTGTTCTACGCTCACATCGAAACTAAAATTGTTATTGAACTATTCGTTTTGCGCTATGATGCCTATTTTTCGGAGCCTACTGCAAAGTAGCCTACTGTACCTGTGTACTGATGATAAAATTGTACTTCTTGTAAAAAAATCACACACTTCCGCATTTATTCAATTAGGTGTAGCTAGGGTTGTTTTATTTTCGTTGATCTTCATACTACGAGTATGATGACGTTTGAGTTGATTAAATTTAAAATCTATGTCAGTTAAGCGAAACTAAGAGACATTAAGCAACTTTGAGCCCCACAGCTTAGTTTCTTGTTCGCCGTCTATCCCGAGTGTAGTTACTAAATCGTTCGGCTTAATTTCTCTTGCTACAGTTTCGTAGTGGACTCACGAGTATATGTCCCCTAACTGTGTAGCAAAACTTCTTAGATCCAGAGTTTTAGATTGGACTATCTTAGATACTTTGATTACTCTGCATTGTTAATGTTTATTGGAACTGTCCAGGAAAGCGCCACAGGTACGACGTCAGGCAAATGACATCGGCATTTAAAAAAAAGAAATTGAGGTCAGTAAAATATGTAAGTTCATTTAATAAGCGTTAATAAAGTTCATTTAATTCGATCAAACGTAAATAAAATGCGCGAAATCTATAACGTCCATAAAATAAATGAAATATGAAATGTCTATAAAAATTGAAATATGTGAAATTTTATTTTGTTTTTACTGAACCCAATGCCTTTTCACCTAACAGTTTGGGATCCATCCATCCATCCATCTAAATCCATTCTCTTTATTCTCATGCCGAGTTTATATTTGGAATATCTTTTGTTTCGATACGATATTGAATTGCATGTTATAGTCAGTAAAACGCACGGTAAGTTCTTTCATTGTTTGTTTCGCTTTCCTTCACTTTACAGCAAAATGAATCCATTAACCTCGCGAAATTAAAATGTATTTAATCTGCATATTACTTTGACTCTGACAATCCGTTTATTTCTTATCTTAACCTTCTACGCCTATATCCTACAATTGGAATATCCAATACAATAAATCTTACGCTTTTGTAGGTACTTATTAAAACTACACTTTCAAGTATGGTATAGAAATAAAAATGGAAAGGAAAAATAACCACGAGTCATAGCATTGTAGGGATTAATCAAATCCGTTCCTTCACGTAACGATAAACTATAAATCATTGTATCTATGCATTGAACATATTCATCAGCCGTCACGTTATCGTCACGAGATATATGTCGTATCGGATCATTTTGACAAAGATATTTGTCGGCTAACGTCAACCAGGACCCGCGTCAACTAAGACATGTTATTGTTTAGATGCCAATCAAAAATATATTATATTGGAAAAAAAACAATGTGATCCTTTCCGTATTCGATTCCTTTACACAACCTGAGATGCAGTTGAATACGTGTACTAAAGTGAAAAAACAAAATTTAATGAAGTGTTTACATAATATAATACAATATTATTTAACCAAATGCTTTGATTACATGCTTGGCTGGCCCCTCGCAATACACAGTCAACAACAATTAAAGGCCCAAATTTACATACTTGTGTGTGTGACTCATTAGTCACACACTCTCGCTACGCTTACGAACATGACAATACCATCTTAAATTTTTTGACAGAAGAATTAGTCAGTGACATAACCAAAGTAGGTATTATATGCTTAGCATGACCACATGTTTAAAACAATAACTTAAATTTTATAAGAATTTGAAGGATATACAGATTATACAGTGATGTTTAATAGCTTTAAGTGCGATGAATGTTACTTAAGGAGTGTACTTTAGTTTTTGTTTTAGTTATTTTTTCTCTATTTATTGTGCTCAACTATTTTTACGTACATATGACAAGGCGTACTCTTAAAGTCTATGATGATAGCCGTGTGGTAGCGGAACTTAACTTTCGACGCTCCATTCTAACTCACAATTAACTGATTTTCCATATAGCGATCACCAAAACGATATCGCATAGTCTCCGATGTAAAACCCTCACTTTCAATTATCTCCTCAAATTAGAAACAGTAATGTTGTATTACTGAAGGAGTCATGGTGGGCCTGCTGAAGTTTCCAGCAGACAGGCCGTCACGTGCACGGTTTACGAGCCTGCCGGGACGTTCAATACCGTTTCTAATTTATTTGAGCTGTCTGCTAGGGAATTTCGAAGAGTTTTCGTTTCGGAATCGAAGACGGATAAAAATTACAACGCAAATAATGATCTAGAAGTTCAAATTTAGAACGGACAAATTCTTTTTAAATTTTATTATTTCCCATTAAGTTTGTAATAGTTTAAACTAACATAAGTCGTGGGGTTTGGAGACCTAAAAGAACAAGTTCAACCTAGTTTAGGCTTCAGGCTCCCACGATTATCTGTACTACTATTTATTATAGTTTTTTTAAGGAAGTTTCAAAATCGAAAAAATTATTATAAACGATATTAATTCTAGTTTATAACCATTACACATATTGTTTGTTTTATAGCATTTCGCTCTGAAGAATGGTCTATTGGGGCTGTTTAAAATTATGTAATATGGTAAAAAAAATTGTATTTATAGGTGAGTTTATTCATCAGAAAAATACAATTTTTGGAGGCAAAATAATAGAGATTAAATAAAAAGTGAAACTTTGATGTGACGTCACGACTACATACAGCAGTCGATGGCCTTGCAAACAAGTGCAGTAAATACGTGGAAAATTTATAGCCACAATTAGTTGCAGAGACGTCATCATCTATCAATTTGTAACAATCGATTATTACTTGAAAATCCATAAAATGTAAACAAAACAACCACAAATATACTTCAGGTTGTCTATGTTTACATAAAAAAGTATTCAAATGTAATGTAATAATTTTTTGTCACCCCATTGTCGTAAATAATGTGTCATCAGAACTCCGATTTTAAGATGCAACCAATTAATATTATTTTAAAGATCTTTTGAAAGATACTCCACTTGTCATAGTTCATTGACTTTCAATTTAGTTTTTGTCACAATATGGCGTCTTGTTCTAGCCAGATCGATTTTTGATTACTCTTATGTTTTTGTGACACTCATTAGATTAAGACAAATCGATTATCGTAAGAATCATCGAATCGGCCCCGCGTTTCGTCTCCAGAGCGATCTATTCCAAATTCAAAATTATTTGTACTATGTGAGATGCATTATACACACTTATTGAAAGTCAAGATACATTTATCGTCGGTCGGCTCCAAATACTAGAAAGAGGAGAACCGGCAAGAAACTCCCTCCGGTATTTTTTACTATATATTTATTTTTTCAGTAGACAATATTTAAGACTCTTACAGTAATTTTTCTATCAGGCGATAGGAACAAACAGACATAAATGTAAAGGCTGATGAATAAATTACCCTCCGTAGTCGGGTAAAATTCTAAAAGGCTATCATCAATTTTTTAGTTTTTTATTCACGCCTATTTTTCGTTTACCTCGTCTGACGCTCGATCGTCGATTCAAAAATTTGCCGTTGTTGCTTTGAAGTACTGAATATGCGAATTTCCTGTTTTATTCTTTAGTTTTAGCATTCATAGACAAAATTGAATTTTTTATAGTTCCGTCACATCTGTCCGCCCGGCCCCGGCTTATACAGTATCAAAATTGTCTACATGGAAATTTTGCATTTGATAATAATAATAAAACATGGGATGTCCCACACAGCGCCATCTATTCCCAAAGTAAGCAAGTATTATGCTTGTGTTATGAGGTAGACAACTGGTGTGCATAGTTATTTTTTTTTTAATAATATATACGTATATGGATATTTTTTTTACAGCCAGACAGGGAACAAATAGACATATGCACACAAATATTTGTCCCGGTTTGTGTTTAGCTCCGCAGCTAACCACTCAGCCAATCGGTCAGTCAATGTGCACGGATACGATCATGCGTCACATCGCAAATTTTTATCATACCCTGCTCTTTTAAACAAGTTTAGACTTGATTGCGGTATAATTAAATGACAAAAAAAAATCAGAAATAAATTCATTTCAATCTCGGCTGTAATAAAAACCATGTGCACGACGAGATTCGATTTCACTGCCGAGCGTTGATCGGTCGCGATAGGTTGCTTATAATAATAATAGTTATGGCAACACATCTAAAAGATAGATTGCTCGTTTATTAAAAAAATATTTAATAACTTACCTACAAACCAGATGAAATAAATTTGTCACCAGCATTTGCGTTTTAATAGTCAGTTTGATGTCTCTTCACAGTATCGAAAATTACTCTCTGATTTTCCACATATTTTCCATTTACTTTTAAACACGTACGCACTCGTTCATCAACATCACTATCGCATAATAACTTTGACACTTATTTCACTATGGTTCTATGTTACTAAGGGTGCGTTCCGTTTGCATCAAATAACAGCTACAAATGGCAATTGTACATTTCGCTCCACACCAAAAAAAATTGCCAAAATCGTTCACGTGTGGCGATTGTCAGTGTCATGCGTTTCACGCGCTTCGTCTTGAACGTTTTGCTCATCTCGAGTTTTGACATTTCCTAAAATAGTTTTGACGTTTAACATTTAATACCGCATAATACCGTTCCAGACGCAATTTACGTGTTAGTGGCTTTGTTAGTAAGTTATTCGTTCGTAACAGATTAAGAAACAAACTTTTGTAGCTTCCGTGGCGGTGTCGTTCGTTGCTGTTATTAAATGCGTATAGCACATAGCCTATAAATGTATTTATTGTAAAAAAAAGAAAAAAAACCAATAACGAATACTCGCAGCTTAGATAATATTAAGAAAGCAAAATCGCGACTTTTCAAACCGGATTAGAAACGCTTGATTGGAGCGCGGCAGGCGCGCGCTGTCAAGGTCCATTATTAATTTTCAAATGTATGTTTTGTGACTTTTTTTTTGGAAACTATTTACTCATAAACTATGATTTCTTTAGAGAAATTAGTCTATAAAACCAGGAGATTATGAATATTTACGATTTAACGCATGATCTTGTCTATGTATCTTAATTAAAATTTAGATCTTAATATTGTTGCAGGTTGAAAAAAAATCTGAACGTCATCTTAACACTCACAATTACGACAATTTGTTTATTTTTATTTTCCACAAAAATAAACTTGCCTGCCTGAGCTTCTTCCTCAACAATCTATACTTCCGTCATCAACTTTTAAGAATATATCACAAATTTAGAGGTTCAAACGTTCGTGCAATAATAAGTTTAAATGGTGGAATGATATTCCATGTTCTTACAGTTACATACGCGGTTCAAAAATACTAAATATTTTCCTGTACCAACCCGATTTAATTTAATTTCCAAATAATTATATAAAATTACACAACACGCTGCAAATCAAGAACCTTCGTCAACTTTAATGACAATTTGAATAATTTTACGTGTAGTTAGCATACGTTATAAACTTTTGGACTCCAATGTAATCCGTGAAGTAGTGGAAGTTGTATAATTGATATTAATAAATAGTTAACAATATTGTAGGGAATAATGTGAATTAGAAAATGAATGTATAATTTGCAGTGTTTCATTATTATACAACTTTCCGTCCGCGGCTTCGCCCGCTTGGACTACACAGTTGCACCGGGATAGTTACAGAAACGCGACGCTCCAGAACATTGTAGCACTTTCTAGAACATTCTATAATTTAACTACTTAAGAAATCTCTATACCTAATTTCATAAAAATCCATTTAGTCATTTTAGCATGAAGAATAGCTATCCCACAAGTCGGTCCCGTAATCAGTCAGCCGTTTCGGAGATTAACCGGAACAGACCGACAGACTAACAGACACTACCATTTTTTATATGTATATTAAGAAAAATTGCTTTTTACTTCTGACAACGCCTTCTTCATGTTTGCAAAATTTTAGTAAAATCGAATTAGCCGTTTCGACGATTAACCCCCTACAAACAAACAGACAAACACACAGAAAAAACGCACTTATGTCGCTCCTGATAACGTCCTTTTTATGTCTGCAAAGATTCATAGAAATGGTTTAGTCGTTTTGGAGATTAGCCGGAACAAAAAGACAGACAGACAACCACACGGACAAAAAGTTACCTATATCACTCCTGAGAACCTATTTTTAATGTCTGCAAAGTTTCAATTATAATCTTTAAAAGTTTGGTTGGAACATATACATACATATAGACAGACAGACAGACAAACAAAAAGTAGCGTAAGTATCTCACTCCTAACACCCGTCTTTTTACGTCTGGGAAGTTTCATCAAAATGTTTTAGAGTTCATCTTGAACAGACAGAGAGACGGCCAGACAGACAAACAAAAAGTATTGTATGTCATATGTCACTATAAGTAAGTACAACTCAAATATTTTCAACGAAAAATTGTTTGATTATTGAGTAGTTTTTAAGGGACTTATTTGTTTTTAAAGTTATTATTTTAATTTTAACATGAAAGTTCTTCCTGACTCTTTCCTTCACTGTGCGTGATACGGACACGCATTTGGTAATTTATTATTTTTATTTTGTTTTGAAAAGATGTGAACATGCTTTGTTTTATGGTTTTATGGTAATAAATTATGACTTAGGAGAGTACACCTCTAATGGGCAATTATAAATCGTTTTAAGTTTAATTGCTCTGTGGTTAGTAAAATATGATAAAAATCGATCAAATTTTAAATATAAGAGACGGAAAACTAGCATTAACCATAGTTTTCACTTGGCAATCGATTCATTAAGCAGCAAGGCAAGTATTAGTTATTATTTAGATTGTTTAATAATTGAAAATAAATTTAGATATGTAACGTATATTAATTAATACTATAATCGGTTTTGATATTCGTTTAATTATTTGTAAGAAATATTTTGAAGCGTATAACGAATCGTATATTATCATATATTATATAATTAATAATACACAAACCAGCGTTAAATTACTTTCATTAATAATATAATAAATTATGTAAAGTAACTTGAAAAGTATTAGTGAATTTATTAATCAAAAATTTGTCTCCCCTAATTTTATACCTACGCTACAATTATGTCATGAATTAAATAGGTTTCTTAGATGTTTAATTACGGTACATAGAGAAACTTTAGCAGTGATCCCAGGTGTTCGAGGAATTGACGTCATATTAACAACTGTATTTTTGGGTTCGATTAACTTCGTTGCATCACACTTTATAATGGTTTTCACATTTTTTTTTATTAATACTATGAACGTAAACGACTATATATGCGTATGTTTGTTATTTTTGTTAATAAAATGGATAATCCTATTTTAATGTTACGAGATCCTTACTTGAAATCACACTTGACTGATATTTGTTAGACAATCGCACTTTACAAACACAAAGTAAATTAAATCAAATCAAATATCTTTGTTTCGTAGTTGTGTATCATAATCTAGAAATACGTCACAAAAATGAATTTAATACCGGGTGATAGACCGTCCCCACAAAAGCACTAAGTAACTAAGTTGTAGTAACAAAGTAACTAAGTAGGTTATCGATCCGATTGAAATATAGGTTTTTAGACTTCAGACTTATCAGGCTTCTCGAAGTTAAACTAAGTTCACACTAAGTAAACCGACCAAAAAAAATCGTACCAATAAACTTTTCGTAACTAAAATTGTGTCGTTCCATATCTAGTAAATTTAACAAAATATTTCTGAACATCGACTTTTTTTTCAAACCTTGAATCGGGGTTTTTTTACTACTAAACTCTTAGGCCAATCAAGTCCATAACTTGCCGGTGGTACTACCAGTGTTGTACACTCGAGTGGTCGTACTACCAGTTGGTTCTCAGGGGATTTTTTTGCCCGTGGTACTACTATGTACAACTTGTACAACAGGAGATTTTCACTTGCTTGTGGTACTACCCAGTCTTGAGTTATTGAAAATTGTAACACGAAAGTGAACCAATGGCCGCGGCAGTTACTGTACATGCGCTTTTATATTATGATGACTGAACCAAACCCTAACCTAATGATGAGAATGACAGTTTTCAACTAATTTAAGACTTGGTAGGACCTCGGGTAAAAAAATCTCCCGTGAATCAAATGCTAGTACAATCCTGATAGTAACACGGGCAAGTCATGATTAAATCTCCGATCTTAACAATTTTTTTTTTTCAGATGAACGCGACAACAATAATACTAGCCGTGGTGGTAGCTTTCCTCGCCGGAGAGGTGCCTGCAGTGAAATCATACTACCTTCGTTCCGGTTTTTACCCCGGTTACCGCCATAATTACCGTAGTTATCCCTATTCGTATTATCCCCGCTATGAAGTAGAAGTCAGCCCTGAGGTAGATTTTTTCGACCCGCTGACCGCTGAAACTTATATCGTTCCATCACCCTCTTACGAATACGTCAGAGTAGTTAGAGATGCCGCTGTAAAGAAAGAAACGTTTCCAGATCAAGCTAAAGAAAAAGCTTCGGAATATGCACAAGAAGCTGAAGGATCCGGCAACCCATCACTTGATATCCCGAAGTCTCCTTTTACATTGGAATAGTCCTTTGAAAAAGTATTCAAATGAGTTGCGTTTGGTTGAATATTTTTAATGTCGTTTGGTTGTATTTTATGCGAATTAATCAAATCTGATAATTGTAATAAATAAATACTTAAAACTAGGACAATTAGAAAGGAATTAATTTCATTTTCCTTTGAAAATTAATCCTTTTAGATTTTACCAGAAAATGGAGATCAACCTAATTGAGTTTCCTTAACTATTTCATAAAGGTTAATATCAAAATCAAAATCAAGAGAATCCTGTAATATGTGCCTTAAATTGTATATACTACCAGTATATTAAATGTTTTGTTTTCAAGGAGTACTTTTGAAAAGTAATTACCAACAAAAACTTTATTAATATCATTTTATATGTCTCGATATCGGCAGAGCGAGTTTCGACAAACTTCACTTATGAAATTTATTCCATCATATTTATTCTCCATATAACCAAGTTCGTAATTTTTCCCTTACACAGAAAAGTTGAAAAGCTTCTTATGATTTCGAAATAATTTTAGATATTCTTTTAAGGGTAAGTTACCAAAGTGGGAAATATCTTGGGATCAACAGAAAATACGCAGGCAGATTTTTATCACCTCCCAAATTTTAATATTATAAGCAATTGTTAAAATAATAACGTACGTGTTTTCATTTGTATAGTATCACTTAGTACTAAGATAGTGCGAAATAGCGCCACAAACTTATACTGTTAGTGGGGATGCGCAAGCGACTGACAACTGCATCTCGCTCCACCGTTGTGTTTCCTTTCTTATTCGTAGAGTTTATGATTGATTTAGTAAACAAGCTGTATCGATAATTCCGCGAAAAATATATGAAAATGGAAATTTAACAAACAATAACTAATAATCAATATATTTGAGAGTTCGAGGAAAAGTGTTTACATATTTACTTTGTTAAATATGGGAATTCGCTTCAGAATATGAACCGTCGATAATTACAAAGAAAATAAAATTTAACCATTTTCTTTTTTAGGTTTATCTAATGAGGAATCGATGACTGGGCGTTAAAGTTAATTGTAACCTTGTTCTGTAAATTTTCATTTTGTAACTCATGTATTCAACATGACTAACCACTTGTTTAGCTCCAAAGAATCTTAAATCTTTAAAGTGAAATGGGATCCTTATTAAATACACTTTCAACAGCCCTTTTTATACCCCACTGCAAGAGCTCAGGCCTCCCCTCAAGATGAGGCGGTTTGGAGATTAAATCCATCCAGTAACGACAGCCATCTATTGACTGAAATGTTACGTCACAGTATCGAAAATTTCAAACACAATTTCACGGGGGTAAAGACCGGTACGCGGTAAGTTCTTCCGCGGAGAACTCACGGACTGAAACTCGCTATCTTGCACCAGCTAGCTAGAGTAAGAGTGGTTAGACGATAAACGCAGAAGAGGGCTTCTCGTCAATTTCTATTATTACGGGCACGACTACTGACCGGTGAACGAAGCTGAACGTGTATTATCAGCTTTCACAATTGTCTTCAATTCATCATTGTTGACCAAAGCGTCTGAACGATCACGAGGTTCATTATTCAAGTCATAATTTCCAGAACGGAAGCGGGCAAACCAATAATGGGTTGTACTCATATTCCATAACTACACGAATTTTTAAAGTGTCCTTTATGACGAAAAATGTTCAAATGTAATGAAAACACAACGCTGATCAATAAACAAAAGACTGACTTTGTAAAAAGAATGTAATGTTTTTAAAACAAAATTAATTTGAATTCAGAATTCACAGCCAATTAATTTTTTTTTTTTTTTTTGGTTGAAATGGCCAGTACTGAAGAACGGCAACTTCATAGGTTAAGACCTAATATTCATAGTACGTGTTACTAATAGAAAAAAAAAATCCATATAAAATAATTTTACTAAAAATAATTCGCCCTGAAATAAATAATACACGCAATAGTTTACTACTTACAAGTAATTAATTGTTTATTAGCCATGTGGAAATTCCTTTAGGAGCAATATGGACACATTTTCCCGTAAGATTTCATACGCTGATACATCTCTATGACCTATAATTAACATGCGTTCATTTATTGAAATGCAGAAGTAAAATGATATTATTTTAAGGGTTTAATTTAGGAATAGATAATTAAATTTTTTTAATATATTTTTAAGGTCAATGATAACGTTTATCATAGTATTTTTTTCTCTCATCGTTTATATACATAGATATAAGTTTTCACTTCAATTTTGTAGTCTTAAGCATTATAAAAATTGTCGTTTGTACATAGGATGCAATTCTGCAGCTCCCAGGTGTTTGTACTGAACTTATGGGTTATGCAAGAAGGCTTTGTAGGATTTACAGGGACTTACGGCAACCAATCTCGTAATCATATTGTAGCACAAACTGGATGATTAAATTGTTGTTGTATATAGTCGGCATAAACCATTGGTATTTGGAAATAAATTGATATAAAATTATTTAAATTTTTCTGCTCCTGCCTTTGTACAGGCCCATTTATTCTGATAGTTCTGAGACTGATTGTTTTTATAAATATACAACGGCAATGGCTAGACTTATAATTCCAGTGACGTCACGCTATAATAATTTTCAATATAACATATCTACGTAAATACCTCCAAAAATTTTTTTTTCTAATTACGTTCTTAAATTACCTATTCTTTGGAAGTAAAATATAACAGACTTTAGTTAAAAAATTTGAGAATGGTCATTTGCTAGGATTCAGTGTCGAATCTGATAATAAAGTAATTTACTCTGTTAAATGATTTTTTCTGATTATATTTTTAATTTAGTTAATTAATATCAGATAATAATATGAAAACAACGTGTTCGTGTTCTTTGTAAACCAAACGCTAATTAAATCCATGTACGAATCATAATATATTTTGCATTTAAATTATATAATTTTTTAAACCATTTATTCATAAAATAATAATCTATCATCCAAACAATAATTGTAAATGACTCAGCAGAGCGCTGCGTAACACGTTGTGGGCACAAAACAAATGACACCAAAAAATAAACTTTACTTTGTTCGATTTCCCTTAACATCATTGCAATAGCACTAAAGCAGACTGAAGGATATTTGGATATAATCTGTTTCACATAATATTTTCAGACATTTATATCCTTTGTTGCGATAAAATTGTCTCTTGTGACAAAGCAGCAATTTGCAGCGCTGTTTGCCTTAGACTTACAGACTTTTACCAACTTCGTAGAATCTAACTCGTTCTTGTAAAATACACAGAATAATTAATCTGAAACGTAATACAAACAATTTTTTTTTATGTCGGCCCATTTTCGAGAAGGATAACTGTTTTAAGCGAATTAAATATGTTTGGTCGTTTGATTTGTCAGTGCATGGTGACGTTTGTTGTTAACGAAAAATCTTACACAAGTAATATCGTTATTCAGCTGAGGAGCGGTCAGCGGTCGTTGGTCGAAATCTTACAGTCCATTTTGATATTTGGACTGCTATCCTAGCGGGCCGTTGTGACCATAAATATTCGAAATGTTGTTGGGAAATAGTGTAATTTTTTTCAAAACACAAAGTAACAGTTGCTCAACTGAAGATTTATTGGGAGGTAGATCAAACCTATAATTAGAATTAAATAATTTCTTTCATTACTTAAAGTACATCAAATTGCGCATATAGATAAAGAACAAATGCCAACCCACATCAGTTATACAACACCAGTAACATTCCTTAGCTGTATGCTTTGTGTGTCAAAGCGCTCTATAATAGGAGCATAAGCTGCACTTCGGGGCCAGACAGCGTTTGTTGGCAGTAATTTTTATGGTTATTTTGATCGGTGTTTTGTCTGGTTCACAGTGAAGATGAATATTAAAAGCCTCTATTGTCTGGAGAAAACTACCAGCGGTTACAGTAACGTGCTTCGAGACGCTTCAAGCATATAAGGAACACCTTTTAAATACGCGCGAACTTGACCGTCTGCTATCGCTATCTTATCCGACCGGCCGGGATATGTTCGTGTCGGTTGAGATAACTATTCATATATATATACATATACATACCAGACAAATTTGTCAGTGAAAACAGATATTCTTGCTTATGCATATGCTTATAGTAGTTTTATTTTAGTTTCCAATGTAGTGTGGAACAGTGCGATGATGTATGGATGGATAAACCACAAAAAATTACAATATAAAAACAAACTTTTATTGATGTAAACAAAAAATATAATCACACAAAATCAAATCACACAACTATGCGAATTATTGAACAGTATTATTTATTTAAAAAAAGAGAATATAATAAATTTCGTGAATGTTATGACCTTAATATAGCCTATAAAAATAAGCGTGAGGTCTATGAGAACGGGGATAGACGTGACGTGGATGTTTGTAGTAAATATACTCGATAGGTTCCGTGTCCACCAGACGATATTGGCCGGTTTCGTCCCAATGCAGAACAGCCATTGCTACTGCCGCGAAGCACAACACTAAAGCCACGACGACGTATTTCATCTGGTACAAATAATTTACTGTAGTAAATGTACATGACAATAAATATTACTTACACCATGTCAAATCAAAACAAATTGTTTGTGCCAAAATAATTAAATTGAACACATCTCTGCAGATAATTCCCTTAAAAAAATTAAGTGTTTACTAATTTTCTCTGATATTTATTTTCAAAAATTTATTATTAAAGTATCCCCGTGACGTCAACTACACAGATACTAAATATATCATCTTAGGCTAAATAATGTCACAATATTTTTATTGATTCGTGAGGATTACAATTTCATTTTAAATTACCTCAATATATTTTATTTTAGCTTTGTTGTTTTCGTGTGTAAAACAGTGCAATACCTAAGCTTAACCACCCTCATGACGTCATAGGGACAATTTCAACGTCAGATGAATTTTCATAAATGTCTGGAAAATTCATAAATAAAAAAAAATATTTTGAGAGGTTATTCTTAAACCTTATTCCTTTTAATTTTAATGACTATCAGCAAAATTTTGGTCCAAGGCCATTGGCGAATATTACTCTCACTCATTAAGAAAACTGTATCGTAAATCATTATCAAATTTATTGGGTTTTTAATTATTTATCATAATTAGGAGCAATAAATGGATATATTACACCGAGTTTATATGAACTTTTTCTTTATAAAATATGAAATAAACCTTAAAAAACAATAGTATAAAAATAGATCCCAAGTAATATACCTCAGTACTTGCTTTGGCAGTACAAACAATAAAATTTAAATTGCAAAATAGTTTTCGATCAGCAAAATAAAGAAGTATAATTTTTTAAATTTCAATATAAAATTTATAAAATACCTTTACTAATTTAGTGAGATGTTCGTCACCTTTAAAAACAGATGACAGATCATATGCACACAGGAATCACAAAATTATTTATACTAGAATTTAAATCGCATTTTCATAATTATTAAATCATCAAAATTAAATCATATGATAAATGTTCTAGTCATTAGTGGCCAATGACTTATATAATGTGAATGCTATACCGGATGCAGTGGCGCCACTATACGATAATCGGTCCCATTGTGGTCGAATGTATTTTCCATATAATTATTTAAATCGATTTTAGATTTAACCATTTACAGAACGGATGGCGATATAGCTATGACTGTTGCCTTGGTTTCGGCTTCGGCTTCGTCTTAGTCTTATCTTAGTCCCAAACTAAGCACAGAATTTATTATGGGTACTAGACAATAGATATACGTATTTTATAGTAGATACGTACATATTTTAGGAACAAATAAACATGTACACAAATATTTGTCCAAGGAGGGAATCGTACCTGTGACCTTCGGTTTAGTAGTTAGGGTCTCGAATCACTCACCCACTGGGTCAATACCATATAAAACTTTACGTCATTAACTACCAACACCAGTGCATACGCATCAGTGAAGTATAAAGAAATAAACGTTTTATCATTTTTTGTACAGAAGAAATCCATTTGAGGAAACTCTGTTTTTCGGCAATGAGTCGATTTTCTTTGTCATGCACGAACTAAACAAACTGATATTCTGTATTTTGCTATTGGTAAATTCCTTTGCGTCACTCCCGACTGCTAAATTGTTATGTATGGACACTTATAGCGACAATTTGACTTTTGTACAAAAGCAAGTTCAACGAAACAAAATTCCCCGAAATAAATCAAATCTTCTTGTGTTAATAGAAATATTGCTTCGACTGAATCAAAATATTGATGAAGTTAAAGTCAGATATAAAAAAAATAATTTCATGTAAAATTTTAGTCATATACGTAAGAATGATTATTATATATTTTAATATTAATTATTTTATTATTATTAATATTCTATATTTACTTATTTAATACGGATTTCATTGTAGGTATTTCATGGTATTTTAACCCAAAATGAATTAATTGTAAATCAAGGCAAAAATTATTTTGCACTCCCTAAAACCGTCTACACCAAAAGCAATATTCTATAGAACGTTTGTGGGTAAGGTGTGTACCGATTAACTCATGCAGTTGAAATTTCGCACAAGTTTGTGAAAATAAAAATGCAATAATCTGGTAACCAGGTCCTGATAAGGCAGCCAGGATTGTTTCCTCACGAGACAACTCCTCAAGGATTAATAGAATGAAATTTAAATTTGACTGATATGTGTAATTTAAATAATATTCCATAATTATAGTACCATCGAGCTGATCTGATGATGGAACTAGAAGGTGGATAACAGAACCCTTCAATAGCTACTAGTAAGTCATATGGTCTGTCTTCACAATCATTTGTCGTAGCATATAGTGATAAAGGTCTGATGATAGAGCTGGCAAGTGGATAACACAACAATAATTATTTTCATTGAAATTACGTATTTGTTTCGTTTTGTGAATTTATTTATCGTAAGATTTTCCTTCAGTTTTGAAATCACAAGCAAAAAACGGAGAAAAAAGTGATAAATATAAGTGAGGAAAAAAAAATGGACCCCCTCCCCCCCTTATCTCATTAAGAAATTATTAAGTTCAATTATGATACATACAAACATGTAGTCCACGCAGGTGGAGTCGCGGGCGGTCTCTAGTTTAATTATAAAAAACGGTTGATAATCGGCATCGTTCCAGTTTATGTGGAGCAGGAGTGCAGAAAGCTAAAATTGAAATATAGTCTTTCCTTTGATGCAAGTTGAATTTGACTTACTTTCGCCTATTATTTTTCGTGGTTTCAAAAAAGAAAGTACGTATTGTAAATATAATATAACAAGATAAATAATATTAAATGTTAGAAAATAATTGTTATATCAATGCTGCAATCGTATGTTGGCGGAAAGCGTGACTACTGATGAACGATTCGTCCATCTCACGACGGAAGTTATGCGGGATCATTACTCAGACCTGCGTCACGTCACGTCGCCAGCCGTCATATGCCGCACGTAATCCATAATAATTTTTATATGACTCCTAACCCAAAGAGCAGGATTTTATTAAAATTTTTATCGAAATATAATGGCTGGTTGAACTTCAGGCATCCAACCGCCTGCATAGAAAGTAGGGCGTCGGTCATAAGGCGACGCCTTTAAGCATTTAGACTATAGAAGTAATTTATTAATTTCTGAATGTAACCCTCTAAAAAAAGAAAGTGGATCCACTATTTTGTGTAAAATAGTATTCGATCAGGTTAATTTTAGTGAGCGATATACGTTTTTAGTGTGTAACATTTTTTATTCGGCCAATTACTTTTGTAACGAAGTATAATAATTAGTATAACGTACTTCCTCTACCTACGTTTTGCTTGAAAACTATCCACCAACATCGTCAGGCTTTTGTGTCCACCGATGGATGCAAGTTTTCTCGGAGGTTCCTCATCATACACAGTCCCTTATCTATAGCATCCAGCTCATCATAGAGTCGTAGCTTGAAATAGGATATTTTGACTACACGTGCTAAGTTTTTGAAATATAAATCGCAGTCACTTTACGATAAAACCGCATTACATATTTATTACTCTGACAATCGGATAAAACGTACAATACAAGAAAAAAATAAACTCTATTCATACAAATACGACTGTCACATTATTCTATTCCATATATTTTCTACCAAAGTAGAGAAAATATTTTAGAGAACATTTTTATACATTTTATTACAAGAACATCAAAATTCAATGATGCCTAGTAGCGGGGAGACGCGCAAATGGAGTACAAGGGAGCGTACAAAATAACAACAGCTGTAAAATGTCAAGAAGACAGACAATCAAACTGTTTCCATTCTAGCGTACGTCACGTATAAAAGTCGTTTCAAATAGCATTAAAGCTAATCTTAACGTTTCACAAATCTATGCTTTATATGTTTATAACTTAATTTGGATTATAATGTCAAACACTTATCTAAAAAATTTTAAAGGATTGCACTTTCTAGCATACTAGGAAAACATTGTCGATACTCTATTTAGTTTCTCATAATAGTAAATATTATATTTAAATTCATATATATCTTTAATTTCCAAGTTTTGATTGTCGATGTCATTTTACATGCATTTAAAATGTGATTGAAAGTATGCTGCCCTTATGCAATTTCAGTATTTAAAATAATGGATTTCATGTTGGATATATAATGGCAAAAGGCAACATGTTTTTTCAATGTACAAATTTAAGTAAAGACTGAATTTTACGGTGATAACTGATTTTTTACTCACCAATAAGTTAATTAATTTGTTCGGCTCAAAAATACCAATAGTTGATTATTTAAAATTGGTTCAAAAATAAACGAAAAAGCCGAAGAAAGCGCTTTAACTCTGGCAACGTTGAATGCCATCTATCTACCTCTTTCTGTGTTATTAGATGTATTTGGACAGTTTAGTATTTAGTCCCTATCTATCAATGGTAACGACACATCTATTCGCTAATAAATATTATGATCTACGCCTCACTCTAAAACACGATTCGGTTCTCCTATGGCAGTTAGAAAATAATATATAACAAAGATATTGCCTAATAAAAAAATTATAAGTGCAATTTAAAAAGTATGTTGGTCATTTTGCATAATGTGTATAAATGATAATAGTAACACCTGGTATATCCCACACAGTGCCATCTAGTCCAACAAAGTTAGCAAGTTTATGCTAGTGCTATGGATACTAGGTACCTAATATACATACCTTAATATTCTTTATAAAATTTTTATATATAGATATTTTACAGCCAGATACGGAACAAACAGACGTGTTTATGCTCACAAATATTTGTTTCGGGCAGGAATCGAATCAGCGATACAACTTGTTAGTTTCAAAGCAAAACGTAAAGTAGCAAAGACCACACCTTTTGGACCGCACGAAATCTAGAAATGGATTGCGTGTTGTCACACTATAAATGTAGTGGTTAAACGAGTACGAACTCATTTGTAGGCTTTTAAGATATTAATGTTACGATACTCGGCGAACCTTTTAAAGAGCGCCTTCAAAGTCATTACACTCTAACATACGGTTAAAATGGCCGTACCTTAAATACCTTTAATTTAATGACCGTTTTGTTACCACGAAATATAACAACACCCTTTTGATTACGGAAACATAATAACGCCCTTTTCCTTTTAGTATGCATGTGGGTGTAAATATAAGAATTCGAAGTAGTTTCCCAAAAGTAACCAAGATACTTAATCACTTCATTTTTTTAATTTGATTTTTACATGCATGTTAAGAAAGAAGCTTGACATGTTAATGAAAAATGGTTACACGAAATAAGAAATAAGAATATTATAATATAATAATGAAAGTATCGGTGATAAAAAATTGTTTGTATTATAACTTAGGCACATACAACTGTTTCGTAGAGGGGTAAGCAGATACCTATTAAAGATTTGCATTGGATATAATTCTGACAAACTTCTTTTCTGTCATCGTTCGTTTCATGCAAGCTCTTCAGCTTAGACTGATTCAAGTTTGGTTTTTCTTGAAAATATCGCCAACTGGGTTGACACATTTTTATAGGGACTACTTAACGACCATTCTATCACACTTATATGGTCTATAAATTTTATTCGTCACTGCTTTTAATCATACTTTCCACATTACTAAAATACTTCAACATACATTTGCCACTCTAGCCACTACATTTTTAAACGTGATCCTTGATGATCCTTTTAGTTGAATAAGAGTATTCAACTAACACTGGTCAAAATACAAATGCCGGTTTTGCTGTTTATCTCTTTCTCGACACAATTACTGTCCAAGGTGATTATTTATGTATATGCCTTAAAATACTTTCACAGGTTATGCAAGTTTAGTTTATTAATACATGTTGCTAAAGAGTCACCCACGAGGATGCCATACAACGGCTAATGATTAGTGTAAGATACATGTAGACGGTTTCCGCTTATTGATGTATTCATTCATTTCAATTTTAGTCTTGGAATATCATAGTTTTTAATCAGAAATAGCATTTTCTAGTAAAAGCTTATACTTTTGATAGTAAAAACTTATTTTTTCCACAAGGATTTCGACGATTTAATGCGTTGCAGTAAACCAGTATACTCCGACGGCGACGCAGCAGGTCGTTACGGAACGGTCGGTATACGTGTCCCTGTGAAAGTCCGAAATTTTGCGTTTCTTAAGATGTACTAGTTCATGTTGACATTGAAAGCTTAGTTGTGAAAAACAGTTTTCTTTTTCGCTATGAAAATTTCGGTCGTAAATCTGAATCAAATGAAGTTGCCGACTTTCTTAAAAACCACTAAAGAATTTTAACATTCATATGATTTCTGAGTGGTATTTCTAAGATCCACGAAATCGTCTTCGTATATGTTAACATTTATTAGTGCATGTCCGAATATAATAAAAATATTAAAATATTTCTTTCATACTCTAAAGAGATTAATCCATTGTCAACTTATGTTAATAACAACTTATATTAAGAGATTGTCAACTTATACGCCGGTATATCTTAATATTCTCTAGCTTGCGGCGTTCACGGTGCATAAATATATACATAATTTATCTCTTTTAACATATATCAGCGCATCGAGCACATTACTATCTAAGCACTTGGATAGGTACTCTGTTTTTTTCTTCTCTGGCATCATTCGTCAACCACTAATATCTATGGAAACATTGTGTCGTATCGTGTATGAGATCGGAGACGCGATCAGCACGCGTGGAGTGGCAGACACAGGAAACAAGCTCGAGATTGAAGTGCCACGGATAATGATTTTCCGCGAAAAATCATCTGCCGAACGAAAGTTCGTTTCCCATCGCAGGCCTCTTTGATCGACGTGATAATACTCGTTATTTCGGAGTATCGGCGCAAAAGTAACATGGAAATTCCGTTTTAAGGTATTCGCGAGGAATAAAGTTAAGCTTCGAAGCTGTAGAATAAATTAGTTTTCAAATGAATTTCTTATTGAAATAAAACGAAAATTTGAAATATATTTTATTTTTCGTAGACATAAATAAGATTATGAATCATTTTATGAAAATATCGTTGTCGTAGTCTTTATTATATATAACCACATAATTATAGCTAACCACACAGTTACTGTTTTATTAATTCCGTTTATCCTTTAAAATATAATTATACAGTTTCTTTTTTGAATTTATTTTTTAACACTCTTATTGACCTGCTTATAAAAATAGTACATGCTATTTGTTGATGTATGCAACAATCTATTTAAACGTAAAATTTTAATTAAAATAAATTAAGTAGTTCTTGAGTTTAAAGATATTTAAGAAAATTAAATTATAATATTAATAATTTATGTTCTATATATATTTTTTTTAATATAATACAGATACCGTGAAACAGAAAAAAAAAAGAGTTTTTCAGGTCTCCGGATGACGAATTACTTGTAGTAGCTCACAATACACTACAATAACTTTCATGTCAAAACATCATAGTCGAATTTTAAAGTGGCACATGGATACGATCAAAATGTAGTTTTTTACTATCTATTCTACATTATAATTAATTGCGTTATGATATATAACAAATCATTAAACAAGACGATTAATAAAATTTCGATGATTCGGGATGGTTCATAGAAAATGATTACATTCCGACCATACCGTGTGCCATATTATAGCCTCGTATTCACTAAGGGACACCATGTATCGTATTCTTTGTCATCCATATATTAGTCAACTCAACCATATCGCCTGATGAGGTAGTGTTGTTAGCTGCGTTTAACATAACTATGTATTTATAGCAATTATACGAAAAAGAAGAAATAGTGAATTAGTAACTATTTACAAAAAAGACTATTTCTTTTCAGCGATCTCAGTTATTTTAGGGATAAGTGAATACGAGACTTTAATCTCGACTAATCTAAATATAAAGAACTAGAGACACGATATTTTGGTATTTTATTTAGTAGTGGTACAGACACTGTACACTGTTGTATTATTAATTAGATTTCATTGCAATGCCATTCAGTTTAAAATTAAACAAGCACCTCCTAATTAACAGGGCAAATGTATTTAAATAAATTGGTAATATGTGCATACGTGAATCATGAAGCGAACGGGAGATTAACGCGGATTTACTGTACAGGTGTTTAAAATAAATAATCACGATAAATCAATTTACACTTTATTTTAATAATAATAATAATACCTGTCACACCCCACATAGCGCCATCTACTCCCAAAATAAGTATTATGCTTATTATGTGGTACTATGGGGTACTAAACAACTGGTATGCATACTTAAATATTTTTTTATAATATATACTACATATATAGATACTTTTTACAACCAGACACAAAACAAATAGACACGTTCATGAACACAGATATTTGTCCCGGGCGAGAATAGAACCCGCGACCCTTGGCGACCGTTTTTTGGAATATTTCATGAATAGGTAGGTATGTCTTTTTACACAAAAAAATGATAACTTCGTTCCGGATTTATCAAAATGACTCTTTCCAACAATTGAGCTATAAAAGAACGTCTGAAATGAACATCGCAATTTCAAGAGGCAGGTGACAATGATGAATGACGAACAGACATCAAACCGGGGGGTGCTGGGTGAGTCCAGGGGGTGAAAAGTGGAGTCTACCTGAAGGGATCTAAATAATAGATAAGTGCAGTTGCACGGACGTTCACCCTCCGTAATAAGGCTTCGCTCGCTTTAAAACTTAATGGGTTTTACAATTTATAGGTTTTTCGTCTGGAATTTGAAACAGGGAATATATACTTTTTGAATTTGTTTCCGTATTTTTAGATTATTCCTCATTATAAATCGATCGTTCCTTTTTCCGCGTAATAACGTAACCAGTTTATCGTATTTTCAACTCGTTGCATTTTTAAAATTATATTGACATTTAAGATATCAGAAAACACGATACAGCGGCGTAACTTCAAATTATGCGAGCAACATAAAATTATAAAAATTTACAGCAGCGTTTGCTTTTAATAGAGTAATAAATGTCACTTGAGAGTATCAAAAATGTAAACCGCAAATCCGTGGGGGTAAATACAAGCGCGGGGATTTCGCGGGGCTGAAGACCGGCGCGCGGGACCTCGTGCATTGAAACTCATCATCTCACACGAACTAGCTAGAGCATGAGTGTTTAGACGGTAAACACAGAACGGGCGGCGGAACAAACGGCGGTAAACACAGAAGAGGATTTTTAGTCAATTCGTACTTTTATGGCGAGCAAACCCAGGTTCACTATGACGTTTTATGTTTTTCTCTAGTCATTACGTCATTATCAATTTCAAATTTTTGCTCTTCTGTAATTGCTTGAAAAGATATTATTTTTTTAAATGACAATGTCATGATGGTCTTCAGTTAACAAAATTATGATATGCGGCAACTCGATAATTATAATATCTAAGCTAAGTTTATGTACATAGTATATATATATATATATATATATATATATATACATTACATACATATATCAATCGACTAAAGATCGATTAGAACCCGTCTTCATCAACGATTTTAGACCGCAAGAGCCTTTACAGTAAGTGAGGGAATTCGAAAAAGATTTAGCGAAAACCCAAACAATATCATATCATATGCACACTGTTATGCCTAAATCAACAAGAAACAAAGGCTTCAAACAATAACAAAGGCGTACACTCCCATATAAATGACAGCGTAGGGTTACCATAAATACGATTATAAGGAGGACCCTCAAATGCTAACTCGTGTGATAAATGTGTCTAGTCGAGAAAACTGGACAATAGAGGTGTAACGTTAATTGCTTTTGCTGGGCATATTGGATTATATAAAATGATTAATCATTTAATTTATTGTGGGGCCTGGAAAATTCAAAATATATGAAAAATGCGTTGCATAAAAAATAGTTGTTTTAAAGAGCTTCTCAACATTCTGTGAATAAGAAATTCATTCAATCTTCACACATGGGAATCAATATTTGTCATTTTGTTATGTATATGAAATTTGTTCTTCCATAATTGTTTATTTCTGTTGCAATGAGACTTTAGCATTTATACATTTTTGTTTTGTTATGTTGACAAATGACAAAATATGCGTATCAACGACCTTTTAATGCGGCAACCAAAGGGAAAAAAACAAATAATGAGTGTCTAATGTTTAATTCCCCAATGAATGACTAACAAGTGCTTGCTAGCGCACTGTGAAAACATTCTGAGTGACATCGATCGATTAATACACTATACTAATTTGACGCAAAAATGCCACTCGCTGAGCCAGTAGATATTAGACGCTGCAAGCTTATGTGCATGAGGGAGGGCGGCATATCGAGCGAGTGGACGACAGCCCAGCGGTGCATTATTATTCGGCGAAAATATATAACTATTAGCAAGTGGATTATTCCCAAACCATAGGTACATACCTATATTATCACTCTATCCAACTCTCTCTCACCAGGTTACATACAGTTACTCATATACTCGTTTATAGTTGACTATTGGCCGAATGGTTAGAGACATTAGCCGCAGAACCAAAGGTCGCGCATTCTATATCCACCTGGAACAAATATTTGTGTATGAACATGCCTATTTGATCCTTGTCTGGGTGTAACATATCGGGATTAGAAGGTCGTGTGTGAAATGTCCCAAGTGTTAATTTAATATAACACAATAATATAACATAATAAAATAAAATATTATTAATCTAGTTTCCCAACTGTAATGGATTCGCAGCTTAAAAGTTTAGGTTTTCATCCAAAATAAATATCTAAGATTATTGAGCTTTATGAAGGTTGCCCTACGATGCCGTGCAGCATGAGAGAGGGCAGCCGCAACTATGAATCATTGAGGCGGCGGCGGTCGATGCAGTCTACACGCTACATCGCTCGATACACATGCTATGAAGTTGGTATGAGGGTAAGTAGCTGGCATACGAGAAGGCGGTTAGGAGTTTGATGTATTGAATATTAGGTCTTAACCTATGAAGTTGCCGTTTTTCAGTACTGGCCCTTTCAAACAAAAAAAAATTTTCTAATATATTTTATTTATTATATATAAAAATTCTAAATTCAAATTAATTTTTGTTTTAAAAACAGGACATTCTTTTTACAAAGCCAGTCTTATGTTTATTGATTAGCGTTGTGTTTTCATTACATTAAAACATTTTCGGTCTTAATGGACACTTTAAAAAATCGTGTAATTATAGAATATGAGTTCCGTCGTGGCACTTAAGTGGTACAAACGGGACATAACATCTACAACGTTTACGGAGATAATTTAACAAACGAACGCACAACCCGTTATTGGTTTGCCCGCTTCAATTCTGAAAATTATGACTTGAATAATGAACCTCGTGGTTGTCCGGACACTTTGGTCAACAATAATGAATTGTAGGTGATTCTGAAAACTGATGATACTCAAACTACAGCTGAACTAGGAGCAGCTTTTGATGTTAGCATCAACACAATATTGGACCATTTGCGACAAATTGGCAAAGTAAAAATGCTTGATAGATGGGTCCCCACGAACTCATCGATCGCCGGTGCAACGTACGCGTCGAGATCTGCCTCGCGTTGCTCAATAGATACAAAAATGAATAAATTTTGAACTGAATTGTTACCTGTGATGAAAAAATGATTCTGTTCGACAATCGAAAGCGCTTAGAAAGTTGGTTAGATCGTGGTTCAGCACCAAAGCAAAGTGTTAAACGAAAAATAACCCCTAAAAGGTGATGGTCACTGTTTGGTGGTGCCGGTGTGATGCATCACAGCTTTTTACAAAGTGGCATGAGCATTACTGCAGATGTGTACTGTGAAGAACTGAAGACAATGATGGAGAAGCTCGCACGTGTGCGACCAGCTTTGGTCAATCGGTCGTCCCCGCTGCTCCTTCATGATAACGCGCGACGCCATACTGCACAACAAACAGTCTCCAAGCTACTAGAGTTGGGGTTGGAAGTTCTCCCTTATCCGCGATACTCACCAGACCCTAGCATCTACTATTACTTTTTTCAAAATTTGGACAACTTTTTAACGGGAAAAATATTCAATTCCCGAGAGACAGTACAAAATGCCTTTGAAGAGTTTGTTGCCTCCCGTCCAGTTGATTTTTACAAGAAGGGCATCAATAAACTGCCACTGCGTTGCCAAAGATGCATCGATTGCACGGGTGATTACTTTGAATAACAGAAATAAAGATGTTTGAAAATAAAAATGCTTTAACTTATTTCATACAAAACGGCTACTTCATAGGTTAAGACCTAATATAATGTTACCGTAAATGTTGTTGGAAAGTGTTAAGATGCTTCTGTATGTCTAGACAATCACCAGTTTCGATTTTGTAAGGTCAAAATAGTTTAGTATTTATACAATATACGCAAATGCACCGGAGCATGCCAACCACCGAACTTTGAATGTAGCATTTCAACGACTCAAAGCCGATAATTTTTTTGAACTAAGTATACGTAATTTAAATTTTTTGTATCGGTATCTGCCTTATATTCAGTAGTAACTAGTTATGACGAGTAATATACAAAGACGCGGTGAGGAAGATTACCTAGGTAACCAGTCGCGTGGACCATTTATGCGTCCCGCCCGTCTCTTTTCCTCGTGCTATGGCTCAAAGGTGATAACTTTAGTTATCGAACTAAACGGCCAATATTACTCCTCTATTAAACAAATTCAAAGCTCGGTGATGTTAACACTTACCAAGAAGAATTTGTGCATCTCAGAAAAACCAATTCAGTAATGCGTTACATGGCTATCATTTAATAAATTTATAATTACGACTTAATGATTTTAAAATCAAAAGCTTTCTGAATGGGTCACATTTGCTCCGCTTCGTACCATACACTAGAAAACCAAATCTAAGCTAACCTATTCTAACGAATATTTTCCTGGGACTAACAAAACCGTCGCTGTATCAAGAAAAGTACTATGAATAATTCAGATTTTGTTATAGTGGTTTTACTATCAGTAGAGCAATTGATGATCAATATCATCATAAAAACGAGGAAACTGAGGAAGAAAACTACGCGTCATCATAATTTCGTCACAGGAGCCATAATTTCCGCTGATGCATATTCTTTTCCTCTTCATATTTTTTGTTTTTTATTATGGGGTCATCCATTGCTCGACGGATGATGAACACTTTTCTCTGGGTGTGTATTTTAACATTCTCTAGTGTGACACCTAAATGACTATAAACAGAAAAATAAAAGGACTGTCACCAAGCATTTGGAATTTTCGCATTTAAGAATTTATCAGGTTTTAGCGCCCACCAGAAACTCCTACCAAGTTAAATTGGTCACTGATTTAATTTACTTTCTGGCACCAAAGTAGTGATGAAAATGTTATGGTAATTGAAGACGAAAATGTATACCTAACAGTATCATGACATATAATTCATTTAGACGACTGCGATATTAAATCTCCCTGTGCATTGTTTTTTTTTTTTTTTAAATATATTTATTTTGCATCTCGACAAAGCTATCACACAAAAAAAATTTTTTCAACCTATCGAACTAATAACTTGTAATCGAACTAACTGTGTCATGATAGCCCGAACGCAGCAAACCTATTTCAAATCTACAAGGCTATGTGGCCGTGGTTCGAATCCGGGCGTGTACCAATGAGTTTTTTCTGACTTAAGTACATTAAGTATCACTGACTCCGTGCCTCGGAGGTCGTTAAAATCCGCCAACCTACATTCAAGCAGCGTGGTGGATTTAAGCTTCAAGCCCCCTCATCATGAGAGGAGGCCTAAGCCTCTGCAGTGGGGTATAAAATGGCTGATGGAAGGGAATGAAACTAATAACTAACGTATACATTCAATGGGGTCCAAAAAGCAAGGCGTAGAATAGATGGCGCCCATGGCGACCCGACTGCTATCATGTCAAGCGACTAACTATATACCAATGAATTCGTTAATGTTTTTTGTTTTTTTAGTCCTTACGGTTAAATCCTGCTAATTCACGGACTATAGAATGTATTCAACATGAAAAAAGGATCTGAAAGCTGAATTCAATAGACGGTTTCAAAGGACCTTGCTGTATTTCTGTATCAATATTTACAGAAAAAATATATGTAACAGGAAAAATACTGTCACAGGGCGGTAAGTTTTTGTTTTTTTTTTGTATCTTGTTTAGTTGTTTTAGAATAATTTCCTGAAAAACATGATTTCCGTTGGTTCTTCGTTTTTCAAAATAATGAGCCGTACATTCGGTATGGACTGTTGGAGAAAAATCTTTGAAAAAAGTAGAGCAGGTGGATTAATATATACACCTGTGTTGTTTACTAAATAATATTTTTTTAATAATGTACAATACAACATAGGTTAGAAGTTGTATGCATGTGACATACATCAATTGTCATGTCAACAATTCGCCCTCTATAGGGAGAAATTGGCAGTTAGGATCCCCATTAGCAGAATTTCTTAAAACAGTATACAAACATTTCTACACGAAACCTCAAATAACAGTTAAAAGCGCAGTGTGTGTTCGCCCTTACAGCGCACACTTTTGCTAAAAGGCTCATTAAGCTCTAAGCGTAGACATATCTTCATTGTGTAGTCGGGCTTAAACTTGAAACTTTGGTAATACACGTTTCTACTAAACTGGTAATATAGGCATTTACAAGCGCTTATTTGCATTTGATTTCCATATTAACCAGTGGAGAAAATGACAAGGGTACAAAAGTTTTTTTTTGGTACCTTAATTTCGGGATTTTTCTAATGCCTATAGCATTAGAGCATGATCAATAATTCGGTGGTAACTCGATTGAATATTATTACTCGTATTACACAAGATTTGAACTTTGAAACTTTGAAATGTTAATTTATTTTTCAACCATTAATCGTTTCATTTTTTTAATGCATTATTAAATAACGTATGCTTGTAGGTGATTTGCCGTGAAAAAAGAAAATACTCTTAGTTTTGTACAAATAAAAGGATCCCAACATTTCCTTTTATGTAGGTAGCTGTAACTGCAACCTGTAATCCGCGAGATTAGTGTTGTAGCTTTCTTGTCAGAAAATTGCAGCTTTTACGATTATGAATAGATTTATTTCCCAGACAAGAGAACTACAGGCGCGGAAAATGTTTTCCTTATCTTTTGTTTATCCTCGAGAGTTTTTAGTAAGAATTATGTTGCTTGTTGTACAAGATTATTTTCTAATCTTAAAATTCTTTAACTGAGCCTATTTTCTTTGGAATGATGTATTCCTAATTTATGCCGAAATACAAAATAATAGAGAATCGTCGTTTTATTTACATAACCATAGTATAAAATACTTGTGCTGATTGTCTAAGAAAACAGAATTTCAAAGTTTTACCAAGCCTAACATATTTTTTTCTTGGAGCACCTTTAAAACTAATATTACTGTCGGGTAGGTCCGGTCGATTCATATGAAAAAGAAAAAGTCAAAATGTATACAAACTCATTCTGATTGAACACACGCCAGGAAAACTTATTATCGGACGAATGCGACAAAAAAGTAATACAAACTTTAGATCCGTTTCTGACTTAACTTCATAAACTAATAAGAAAATACTCGACAGCTGTAAAGATGAACTTCTCCTTTGCTTCGCTTCCTGCCACCTTATAAAACAGAGGGAAACAATGTTAGGGGTAAATAAACCTCAGAGCACTCGAAACTTCTCATTTTCTTTGTGGTGGCTAAGTGTTTTGCAAATTATCTTAAAATTCCTTCAAACACCGCGGCTTCGACTTATAAAGATGTTTTTGAGACCAGGAGAACCGATCCTGATATTATCAAGTGACTGTGGACGCCCACGGCTCGGCTTACGTTGACTATTTATTTGTTTATATCGTTTACAAAGTATAAAAAGTACGGTAGATTATTCTCCGAAAAGTTTCCTATCTGCCAATGAAAATAAAATTAAACTTAGTTCAACAAAAGTTACTGAATTTAAACATATTGAAAGATACTGGGAAGGTGGAAAATTAGGATTAAATGTTTTATTATGTGAGATATCCAAAAAAAATTAAAAATTGGTTGGAAAATTAAAAAAAATCTATATTTCGACAACAGCGCCACCTACTGGGTCCAAATAAAGGTTAGAACTATTCATGTGACCTCATTAATACAAAAGAGCAGGAGAAGAATTACGAAAACACGCACACCGGTTTCTTATATGAAAGTGTTGTCAGGCATTGATACTATAAATAAAATACGTATTCCTTAACCAGAAAAACTTCCAAAATATCACAGTAATTATGTATGTATATATTCATCTGGTGTGGTAAAATACCGCTCTCTATATGTGATAATTTTGATCACAGTTACTATTTAAGCTGAAAATATAAAAGTAAGGTTTTGATATTGTGACGTCCATGTATATGATATATGTCTATGCACGTCGATGTGTTATAAAATGTACTCGAAAAGATCACAACCTATGCATACACATCGATCAAATACAGAAACATCGAGATAAAAAACAAATTCCACAAATTAAATTAATTATAAAGGCGGCTTTTACTCAAAGAGAATAGCACTCTCGATGTTTCGAATTATGAGGCGCATTTCTTAAAGCGGCACCATGCTTAATATTACCACGCTAAAATAGGATTATAATTTTGAAATAGAATATTCGAGAATGGAATGTTCGAGATACCGGTCGATGGGGGAAGTCTGAAAGGTATAAAAAGACGACGTGCTGTTGGGCAGTCAATTTACTAATTATTCAAGTGCGACTAACTGCGAGGTATAAAGTGCGACAACAGTGTAATTCATGGTTTGCGTGAATTGTGATTAAATCAGTTTGTGATTTTGTGTCATAATAAAATAAAGTATCTACATTTAAATCAGTGTTTCATTGCATCCCATATATCTGGACCGATAGACGAAGAAGGCGCAAAAAACGATAAACAAATATTTCAAATGTTCGTACAATTGAACTATAGTGTCGTTTTTTTTAAAAGAGGGGATGAATCTATTGTATCGATATTTGTTTATAGAAATTAAAATTTGAAAATATCTTTTAAGGGAAGTTAGGTCCATGACTGCGCGTAGCGATTATAATATCGTATTAAAAGTTTTGGTAGAAAAAATACTTGAAAAGAATGTAGCAAATTTTATCTCAATTACTTTTTGAATTTTATTTTAATTAATTTTATGCGGGTTTAATTTGTATTTCACTTAAAATAATTAGGGGTATCAAAGCATTTCATGTCTAAAGTTGATAAGTTTTTTTTTTTAATATTATGACTATATAATATAAATTCCCAAAAATACCAAAATAGAAAGTCATATTCTTTATGTTTGAATCAATTGAAGATACGCAATTACGCGTTAAAACAAAAGGTATCTGAACTAATCTTCATTTAATAAGGATAAAATTAAATATAGATTTATTCCTGGAGGAATCAAACAATCTACTTGCCTCATTAAAAATATAACTGTATTTATTCCATTTGTATACTAATTCTGTGCGCACAGTTCTGAAAAAGGGCATTGTTTAATATGAACCCCAAAAACAAAAGAAATAACTGTCAATTTTGTGAAAGCTTTCCCCTGTTCATTGCCATAACAAGTCCCTTAACCGGGAAGGCGTCGCCGCACAGGGGTCGCTGTTGTTGCTACATGAAATTATGGCCAAAATCATCATAAACACGAGGAAACCGAGGAAGAAAAACTACACGTCATTATAACAAAATTACGTGAGAGGAATCATAATTTCTTCCTCTTCGTATTTCTCGTTTTTTATTTTGGTGGTCATTCATTGCTCGACTGATGATGAACATTTTTCTCGTGGCGTTGTCACGTTACAAAAGAAGAAAGGTCTCAGGGTTTGTGACTATAAAAAAGGAAGAGACTTACATTCATTATCGCCTATCAACTCCTCTAAAGTAGATGCGGATGGAGGCGACCGACAGTGGCGTTGGATTTTAATGAACTGTATAGGTTTAAAGTGATGACGGGCTTTACCGTGCAAGAAGGTAAGGAAAACTGACCTTGGATGACTGCACTTCTGCAGCTCCTCGGCTCCTGATCAGCGTCGACACACGTATATGTGTCACGCCGCGACCTCATCATCACTTATTGAGGCGGTGGCTTAATATAGATACCACAATATATAAATTGGCAACTATTAGCGTTACATAATAAATTCAAATATTGTTTTACGCCACACCGTTCCGTGTTGAGCGTATAGCAACGAAGTGCGGGGAAATAAAAAAAATATATTAGAACAGCGGGTAGGTAAAAAGGTTTTAATACGGAATGGAAAAAGAAGGGATGTGTGGTGTATGTGAAATACGACCCGATATACTAATATTATATATATGTAAATATCTTATAACACTGTCTCGATCGCACAACGTCAGTTACACGGGAGACGCAGGTGAGAGTGGGCGTCGGTAGTTTGCTGACTGTGAAGTGGCAAATACCGAGTGCGTGGTTCGAGCTAGTGACGAATCATAACAAATAAGCAACTTTTACAGGATGCATTATTGGCGCAAACAACAATTGGTCAGCCATTTACTATGGTGATTTTAGACATACCACACAGCACCATCTATTCCTAAAGTAAGCAAGTATTATGCCTTATGGTTCGAATCCGGGCGTGTACCAATGAGTTTTTCTGACTTAAGTACACAATATCACTGACACCGTGCTTCGGAGGGCACGTTAAGCAGTCGGTCCCGGACGCTGTCAATAGATGGCGGTCGTTACAGTTCCCAACCCGCAGTGGAGCAGCGTGGTGGATTTAAGCTCCAAGCCCCCCCTCCTCACCCTGGGGGAGGCCTAAGCCCCTGAAGTGGGGTAAAAATGGGCTGGTGATGATGATGATGATGATTATGCCTTTGCCATGGGTATTAGACAACGAATATACATACTTAGCTAAGACACGGAACAAATAAATGTTCATACACCCAAATATTTATCCCGGACGGGAATCGAACCTGCGACCTTTGGTTCTGCAGTTAGGATCTCTAACCACTCGGCCAATCGTCACTCGTAGGTCGATTGTATAAGTAGAACAGAATTTAAATATGAATTACTTCCCAATGTACCTAATTTTTACGAGCGACTGGCTAGGAGGACAAAACCTCTTATAAGGAAAAGATCTATCTTCACATGGATGTTAATTTTCACCTTGCTACTCAACATCAGTCATATTTTTCGTAAAACGCGGCGAAGTTTGTTCTTCCAGTTTTGATACTTTATATTTTTATTATTAGGGTATGGTGTGCACACGCGTTCAGACAAAAGTATACCATTGGTGCCGTTATACTGGCTAGGCCAGGCTAGGTGGTCGTTTAGTACTTGCCTTTATAAATGGGGGGTATAACTTTTGTCTGTGTTCGAATGTACAAAGCTTGAGGTAAATGTAGGTAAAAGTTGAATACTAAAAAAACTCAAAATTCGAGAATTTCATAAAAGATATAGGTAAGTTTAAAGACCAGATACGTATTTTAAGCATGATAAAATGTGAGAAATAATAAATAAATTATCTATTAAATATTTTTAACCGAAGCAATAATACTAATTTAATGCTTTGATACAGTCCAATGACTTGAGCTCCTTTGTCTACATAATTATTTATCAACAACATAAACTTTAGCAATGAAAATTTCCCGAGCTCCAAATTATTCATACGTCCACCTTAATAAGAATAATACTTGGGACACCCCACACAGCGCCATCTAGTCCCAAAGTAAGGAAATATTATGCTTGTATTATGGGTACTAGACAACTGATATACATAGGTAGTTAAATATTCGTTATAACAAATAAACATGTTCATGCACACAAACGTTTGTCCTGGGCAGGAATCGAATACACAATCTTTGGTTTCGCAGTTAGGGTCTTTGACCACTAGGCTAATCGGTCAGTCGACCTTATTCTAAATTGATGTAAACTAAATATATTTATCGAGGATATTTTTTTAATAACTTCTGAGACTGACATATAAATAGATAATGCTAAAAGAGTGTTATCATAATATAACGCGAAAAGGGCGTGCATAGAGTGAAATATGCCCTCTGGCCCTGGGCCAAACCACTGATAATACACGCCCAGCTGTTCTGGAGATATTAACTTAGCGATTTTCGAGTGAACGATACTTTATTCTGCATTATGATTATAATTCTATATAGTTCTGCAAGTACGTTTATATACTACAATACTATATGATGCATCTACATGAAAATATTGTTAGTAATCTATTTCAGTCTCCCTAAAGCCAGATATTAACTATTGCACATTTTTGTCTGTTTATGAAATCAATGGTTTGTCAGTTTGGTTTGTTTTGCTTATAAATCACGAATCACTAAAGCGAAATGGAGCATTTAAATTTAAATTGATGATACCAGGATATTATATATATCATATATCTACTAATATAGGCACTCTACTGGTTTGTATTGCAAACACTTTGCCAAAAATCAAGATCAGTTCAACGGGATTAAAAAGGTAACAAGCATACAGACGCACTTTCGCGTCTTATAATATTGGTTTCTTAAAATATTACCGTGGATGTACATAGATATACCGTTTTATGACCACATAAATCGGAGGAAAAAAATATACGCCGCAGACCAAATACACCGAGTTCGATAGAGCGTGTAGAGCTTACCAAAATAAACAAAATGTTTAAAAATAAATTACATTTCAGGTGTAATTTTCTATTCTATTTGCTCACCAATCAACTTAGCGAATCCAACAGATCTGAGTAAAGATTTCGCAAGTTATAAAGAGAATAAATTTAGTTTTTAGACACTGGGTACTAAGCAAAATTTTTGTGTCCAATATTAGATTGTTTATAATTCACAATGAAAATAAATTAGGGACAAATTAAATCAGTTTGCCTGTTAGAAATCTAATCAGTAAGTGCATTATTACCAAATAGCAAATCGATTCAAATCATACTGTTTCGAATCTAAAAACAATACACTACGTTACATTTGGGAAATTGTGGGAAATAAGATGTAGTTCTAAATTAGTTTATTATCAAGACCAACCAGATATCTCCAAAATGTACGGTTTTACGGTGCTTTATACATTTGAGACAGGTTCGTTGTGCTTTGGGCTATCACGACACGCTCATATACACCACATATTAATTAATAAATAAGATCGGGCGACCGAGCTTTGCTCGATTATTTTTAATGTAGGTAGTTGTACGTGTTTGCTCAGTTCAACTTGCTCGTACTTTTAGCTGATATTTATGTGACACCAAAAACCAAGTCAAAATCCTCCCAGTTGTTTTAGAGACACATATCTATTGCAGCGCCCCCTGGGTAGTCCATAACCGCTAACTTTATCTAAGAACATGCTTTTTAGGTAATATCTATATTACGCAAAAAACCACGTCAAGATCCTCCGAGTCGTTTTAGAGAAATGTATTTATTGTAGCGCCCCTGGTGGCCGATAACCGCAAACCTTATCTAAGAACCTGCTCTTAGACTATATCTATGTAACGCGAAAAGCCGCGTCAGGATCCTCCAAGCCGTTTTAGATACACATATCTATTGCAGCGCCCACTGGTGGCACAACTTATTCAATTATCTACTCGTAGGTGATGGCCGATGTAATGCAAAAACCCGTATTGAAATCAGTCCAAGGGGCGCTGCACATCTATTGCAGCGCCCCTTGGTAGTTAGTAACCGTAAAAATTATTTAGAAACCAGTTTTGAAATAATACCTATCAAAATACAAAATTTCATCCAAATCATTAGAGTCGTTTCCGAGATATACGAATACGAGATACGAATTATATATACAAGAATTGCTCATATTATAGTATAAAATAGGTGTTCGGCTGAACGTAGTCCAAACTTATAAATCATATAGAACTTACCTTACTAAACTAAAAGTTTAAGGTGAGGAGATGGCGCAAACTAACAGTTATCGAGAAAAACATGTTTAATATTTAACTACGTTCAGCTAAACTACCCGTACATAATATGCCACGTGTTCGGCTTAACGTAGTTCATACTTATAAAGTGTGAAGAGCTTATAAAACTAAACAAAAAGTTTTAACTAAGCTAAAATAACGATTACGGTGAAAAACATAATAATAATAACCTGGGACATCCCACACAACGCCATCTAATCCCATACTAAGCTAAGCTTGTACCTATAATGGGTACTTAGAAAACTGATATACATACTCAAATATTCTTTATAATATATTATTATAATACACTTTTTTTTGATTAGTTTTCATTTTTTTTATAAATTATTGTATTTTTTTTTAACTTTTTGTTTAGATCGGTAAGCTCGAATCTACACGCTCTTTAAGACGTTCAGCCGAACATGAGGTAGGTATATTCGAAAAAACACTACCTTACGCATTCAAGTAAAAAGACTGAATACAATTTATAATTTATACAAATTGTCCATCCAGAACGTGGCGTAAACTAAATTTAATAATCATGAAGGATCCTTGATGATATAGTGTAAAACCAATTCATCTGGTCGCCTGTCTCTGTGTATACTTCTTTGCTCTGTGTAATAAAGGCTTCTTAGCTAATTGCTTAATTTTGATGCGTTGTTCATCGTTGTTAGAGATCGATAGATAATTTAGTTTCCTAATTCCTTTGTTTGAAATTCCCACCAAACACAATCTACATCTTCTGTGGTTTCAACGACGCAATCAGAGTCAACAAAACGTTGCAGTGGTATCCACACACATGACTTAAAAAAGCAACAAATTTCGTTAAATACAAAACTGTGAAGAAGTGAAAAAAAGTGTTTAATTAAAAACCGTGAATCTCACCATTCAAAAGAATACTACCTGTGAATACATTCAACATTATTATTTAGAAAATTTCAAACTTAACAGGAAAATTCATCAATTAAATCGGAAAAAGCCGCTTTGCAGGCACTTATGTTGATCAGCTTACGCTGATTAAACCATCAGAAGCTACGTATTAATGTGCCACATAATAATAAATTTCAAAAACGTTACCAACAATGTAGCGGCAGGATATTGTTATGGTCATCTTATAACTAACTCACAGTATACAAAAAAACTGAAAAACCGGCTAACTGAATGTCGGCGCAGTGAAGGCTTTTTTAGGTATGAATCTTTATAATTACTCATAAGAAGATTTTTTGGTAAGAAATGTCAAGGTTTTGGTTGACTATTTTTAATGACTTTAATTTATATTTCCTGAATATAATAGCTTTAACTGTATTTGTTTCCATAAACTGTTGTTTCTATCTGTAATTTTTTTTAATTGTACCCACCACTGCAGGCAATCAAATTATTTGCCTCAATAAAAAATAAAACAAATCATCAATATCATATTGATTGAGCAATCGGTCTAGTGATCGGAGATGCTGATTGCAGACCTATAAAGGTCGAAAAATCTATTCTCGCCCGGGACAAATATTTCGACGAAAAAGTCTATTTGTTCCATGCCTACGTATAAAATATGTATATAGGTATATATTATAAACATATTTTTAAGTATGTACATCAAATGCCTAGTATTTAAAGTGCCTAATTTAGGACTACATGACTAACACGTCTCACTATTATTATTACATATAGGAACAGTTTTTAAACTTTATTTATTTAAATTTAAATTAAACAATAATAACAAAGGTTGGGTATTTGGAGAAATCGCTCTTCCTGCAGATTAAATTTAAAGAAAAACACAGAAAAAAAATGAAAATAATAATGTATGAATTTAAATGTGAAAGTATGTAAGTGGTGGTTTCAGGTATATAGACATATTGTTCCTAAATTATTACTTTAAGACTCTATTTGAAAAATAATAATAGGTGTTACTCCCACACTAACGCGCTTTGGGGCCCTACATCCTCAATATTATAGTTAAAAACATTTATTTTATTATTTTCAACAAATAAATTTTAAGTTCACCATAAATGAACCTTTTGGATCCGATTTATCAAAATTTCTAATTTCATATAACGTCCATAACAAAAGTGTGAACGTGAAAATGTCAAACATTCCATAATTCAAAATACCTTCGGTGAATTAGTTTTCAGCGTGAACAAAGCGGCTTCCCAGAAAGTTCGCGCGGTCGCCCACCGGCGGTAGATCAATCCACGCTTTTGTCGGTAACTTTTTTCCTGAATGACTGAGCTTTTCGGGGTCTTTCCACATCGCGGTTTATTCAACTACCTCTAGTACGAGAGCCGGCTGCACGAAACCCTATTTGATGTAACAAAATGAACGTTTTTTTTAAATACACATACATTGCATTTGTTAAGGGTGTTCAGTATTTCAAAAAAATTTACCAATATACTTACTATCTTTATATTTTGATGGATGGGAACATGGTATCAGTACAAAATTTTGTAATTAATTTGTAATTTAACCTGTTATAATAATGAATCTTCATGTGACTTAAATAATCCTATACTTAGAGACATAATAATAGTGCCATCTATATACAACTCTATACATACCAATAAATAAAATTGAATTGTCTATCCGTGATTTCGAAACAAAGATTTTTCCTTATGCTCATAAGTTTAGTAGCAAGTAACCAAAATCCAAACATGTGTTCTTAAAGTTATATCTGTCTGTCTGTCTATTTTGTTTATCCGGGTATATCCGAAACGCATGAATCGATTTGGTCGAGATTTTCACTGGTCGGTAGAGGATATTTTCCATTGTAGAGAAAATATTCCACGTAACTTTTTATTGGGAAATAATCAAGTATAACTATAAAAAAATAATATTCCCATTTTAAATAAAATTAATATTAGAATGGAATATTCACGAATTCGAAATTTTAAAATATTTGTACATTTCTCATTTATATGTCATTAAATTCGTTACGTACCTCCTCGATAGTACTGCTTTTTTCCTGAAACAAAAATATTACACATTATAACACCATTTATGGGGAAATCTTTCAGCCACGGTACGACCAAGGTGAGAGGCGGCAAATGTGCTGACACACGTGGCGTCCCAAAGTAGACACCTACCCTTCTCCCACGGCACCAAAGTCATACCATCGGGTCTTTTGCCATCGGATCGGCTAAGACCAGGAGTTTTGGTATGGTACCATTTATGGTAACATTCAACCAAACGCTGTTGTCAATTTTATTTACTCTATGCAACATTCGCATTAACTAAACCATAAATTATTACTGTGTATATTATGTTGAATTCTAAAAAAAAGGATATTTAATTCGAAGCCACATCTTATACTACACTATAATATGAGAAATTCTTGTATATTTATATTTTTCACGTATTTCAGAAACGGCTCAAACTATTTGGATGAAATTTTGTATTTAGATAGGTATCATATTAAAACGAGTTTTTAAATAAATTCTGTGGGTTTTAATTAACCACCAGGGGACACGGCAGTAGATGTGTATCTTCGAAACCACTAGACTAGTTTTGATACGGTTTTTCGCATTACATAGGTTTCACCTAAGAGTAGATAATTAAATAAGTTTTGCATTTACGGGCTACTAGGAGGCGCTGCAATAGATATAAGAGCAGGTTCTTAGATAAAGTTTGCGTTTGTGGTCTATCAGGGGGCGCTACAATAAATACGTTTTCTAAACCAGCTAGAAAAATCTTGGAGTGGTTTTTGTGTTAAGTGATTTTTGCGTTATATTTATAGATATTACCTAAGAGCATGTTCTTAGATAAAGTTTGCGGTCATGGGCCACCAGAGGTAGCTGCAATGGATATATGTCCCTAAAACGGCTGGGAGGATCTTATTATACTTTATTATTATATTATTCTTGTAAATTTTTAACAATCGATTATTCTTTGAAAATCCATACTTTTAAAAAAAAGTTAGCCTATATTTATATGAAACACTAATGAAATGTGATGTCAAAATTTTTGGTAAGTTCAACTGTTACACTTGGTGTGCAGTCGACTGCATTCGCTGACACTATGGTAAGTACTAAAATCATTTAAGAATTAAGACAGCTTTCGATTTAGCAGGACGCCTACGCTTTCTTTTCTGTCCAATAGGTATCATTATTACCTATAGGTATGGAGTGGCAAGTTTCAGCCTTTAGAAAAGCTCAGTATACGTTTGCAGATATATTTTCGAACGTCATCAGCTTTATTCATTAAATCGCAATGTCAAATAATGAAAATAAATACACAATATTTATTTGTTGTACTCGTTTTAACGTTTATTGCTGCTCCCAGCACAAACCCTAAAAGTATTTTTTTTTTTTAAATAAAAACGAATAGTCAATAAAATACAATTAAAAGAATCCATTCTAATAATATTAGTTTCGAAGCCAATTTGTGACTTAAGTTGATTTTTATATTCAGTTTTATTTTCGCATACCTAAATATTTCATCTTTGTCTAATTACTTAACTTTAGACACCGTTTTTTTTGTCGTCTGTTAAATAATGTGTCTTTTTTCAATACGTATAATACGACTACTTGTAATTCACAATGTTTTCGTACAGCGGATGAACACTATAAGGTAGCTCGCTGCGGTCATTGACCTCAATTAACCTAGGTTACTGTGCTTATCATGGTCGAGCCAGCAGCGTCCACCTGCCGTAATGAGACAATATTAACTTAAATAGTTGCTATTTTCAAGAAAAATGACGCTTATCGGCGTAATTTTTTTTTTTTTTATATTTTGTGCTTATATGTTTTTCACTTGATAAGAGAAAAAAGACTAAAAGTCAACTTTGCTTAGTAAAGAAAAAAATTTTTAACTTAGAACGTTACGAATCTGCATTTTTAATTCAATAAATAGCCCACGAAACGTTCAGAAAACTCCATGTAGGTACTCTAATATTTTGTTTCTATTTAAGATTTTTTTTTATTAATTTGTTCGGAAATACTAAAAAAAACATGAATAAATGGCGGAAAGTCTCAAATGTTTTGAGTAATGAACGAAACTAGTCAGTCACGAAGACTATAATTTGACACTATTAGAGAAAAATTATCTGATTAGAGTAAAAAAGGAACAAGTTTCTAATGCTGAAGTATACTTTTTTCCGGCAAAGTCGCATGATAAATATCTGAAAGTCTATGAATTATTAAATTATTTGAGACGTACAAAAGGCGCAAAGACCTGTACGGAAACCTGTAAAATAATAAGTATTATATTGTTCATTTTAGTTATAATAATTTTTGTTACATTTCGTATTGCTGATATAAAAAGTTTCTCGTAATTTTGAATCCCTCACTAAGCTCGAATCTCTTGTTGCACAAATAATTATTTTACACTTGCTACTCGATATGATCGACTGACCGATTGTCCGAGTGGTTAAAGACTCTAACTGCGGAGGGAAAAAAATTGTGTGCATGAATATGTTTATTTGTTCCGTGTCTGGGTGTAAAAAAAGTACATGTACACGTATATATTATAAAGAATGTTTAAGTATATATGTCAGTTGTTTAGCGCCCCATAATACAAGCATAATACTTGCTCACTTTGGGAGTAGATGGCGCTATGTGGGATGTCCCAGGCATTATTATTATTTGAATAATGTGTATCAATTTGGTTACACATTGAATACACAGCTTATATAAATCCTTTTCAAGTCTTGTTCGTGTAATTGCTACAAGCTCAAAAACAGAGACGCGCGAAATAAAACATCGTCACATAACGTTTTGTAACAATACTCATGAGTTTAATCCGTGAAAACGACGAAGCAACGAACCATATTAACATAGGGCCTTGTTACGTTACACTTGAAAAATTTACGCTTCGATTTGTTTAACGAGTGGGTTGATGTTTGTACATATTAAGACGTTTTATTCTTATTATAATGAATTTAGATTTTTATTTTTATCAAGCAAAAATCCACGTCACAATAAAACCATAGATATAACTACTGATAAATAATTATGGGCCAAATTTAATATTGTCATGCCCTATGGTGTTACGTGACGATTTGTCACAAAAATAAGCGAACCATTTGTAACTATCGTGATGCGGTATCCATGTTATCTATTTAAAAGATATTTGTTTTCTGTTTCATGTCCCTTGACAATGGGTATTATTGGGACCACAAATTTTGACATTTACTACACAGTTAGTTGCATTGCTTTTAAGATTAGACGTTTTAGATCTGAGCACTAATGACAGAGCTGGCACGGTTGTTTTTGTAGAATTATAGAATTAAAACGACATTTTCTATATGGGAAAAAAAAAACTTGAAATTGCGTATTTTTTAATATTTTTTGAGTGTGGTGACGGTAGGGCGACGTAGACGGAATACAGAGTTGGCATTGTATAATTGCAGAAAAATACGAATACCCATTATTGTTAGAAATCCGAAAAGACCAAAAATAAATTTAAATAAGATAAATTATATTAAATCAAAAATATGTCGAGATACATATTATAAAATTATATCATATTTATAACGATTAAAACACGAAATTATTATTTGATTTTGAAAACTATTAAGTCACATAATTTTTATTTGATGTCTTAAAACTACCGAAGTAAAAATTTACTAATAACGGATAACCCAATTCTAAACTTTTTCATGAAATTGTACACAATCTGAAGTATTAAAGTATTTTTTTAATTAGCATGGATTTTAAAGGAATAATCGATTGTTAAAAGTTGATAGCTGATGGCGTCAGTACTACTTATTAAAGCTACGATGTTCTAAGTATTGCACTTATTTGTATGGCCGTCGACCGCTGCATTTCTCTTTTATAGGTACCTCTGTTATTACGCCTCCAAAAATTGTTATATTTTTCCGTTGAATACGGACACCCATTCCTTTATAGGAAATGTTTTGAACCGTGTTGCAAATTAAGAACACTCATTCAAGCACTAAACATATTTTACTCGATTTTTTTATATTTTATTAAAACGTACATATATGATGGAATACACTTTAGCGTCATTTACTGCATGTGATCTACATTCTTCATTTTTGCAAAGTGGGGACTAAGTCTTCGTACCGTTTATAATCATAACTTCTTAAAATAGTCTTACTATATTTTCAAATTATTGCACTTTCTTTTGTTATATGCATATTGCATTCACTTACTTCACAAAATGGTGTCGTATAAATATTAAAATAATAATACTTGGGACATTCCACCATTGCAATCTATCTACTCCCAAATTAAGCATGTATTAAGACGACCGCTTAGCCTAGTGGGCAGCGACCCTGCCTGCGAAGCTGGAGGTCCCGGGTTCGAATCCCAGGTCGGGTCAATATTCATATGATGAATATTAGTACTGGCACCGGGTCTTGGTTGTTATATGTATGTGGTGTCTTCGCTTGGTACCAAAAATACAAGCTAATGCTTAGTTTGGGACCTAGACGTTGTTGTGATTGTGTGTGTTATTATTATTATTATTATTATTATTATTATTATTGCTAGACAACTGATACACATACTTGAATATTATTTATAAGATATACATATATAGATCACTTTACACCCAAAAATGGAACAAATAAACGAGTTCATGCACACAAATATTTTTTCGGACGGGAATCGGACCCGCCACTATTGCTGCTACAGTTACGGTGTCTAACCATTCAGCCACTGCCTTCTATAGTTACAAGCCATGCTATTACATTTGACAACGTCGCATTAACTGTCACTTGTAGTCTGATTTATTTCGTCAGCTGACAAGATGTCATTTAATAATTGAAAATATATGGGATTTTAATAAGTAAATATGAATTTATGATAGCATTTAACAGAAAATAGAAATAGGAGTATCTATTAAATTATATTAGCACCCGCCCGCGACTTCGTTTGCGTGTCACAAGTGGATTTTATGAATAGAATAATCAATAGAATAAAAAAAATGGTTATTATATCTCATTTTTGTTAGTGTTACTATGATTTTGTGCGTTTATCGCAGGCTATATCTTAAAAACTAGTTTTATTGTATAATGTTCTACGGGAATGTACCGTTCCCTTATGGTTCCCTTGCTGTTTATTCCTCTTCCTGGGTTCTACGTAATCAATCTCGCCGGACCTGCTGGTGGCTAGCATGCGGTTAAAGTGACCATGAAAGGTATAAGTATAGTTCCCCGGGACCTTCCAGATTCCATATCCTCGAACTTATTCGAAAAATGATAAAAATTTACTGTAATTTCCACCCAAACGTGTCAAGAATGTGACGTGAAACAAAAAACGATTATGGTGAACATATCAACTTACCGTACTAATTACGAATAAACACGATGCAAAACGTAATTTTTAACATTGGTTTATATATTTTAAATCAATATCTCTGTTTACATAACGTTTAAATGGAAGAAAACGCGAATTAATGACCTGATTGATACTAAGGCTCAGATTACACGCAACGGTGCCAGATTTCAGTAGCATGGCTTGTAAACTATAGATGGCAGTGATTCAGCCAATTTGTCAGTCACCCATAAATGAATAAATACTTACAAATACTTTTATTTTGCTTAACATACGTAATAGACAGTGTGTTTTCCAAATTTAATTCGAAATTACAAACTCAACATTAATTGTATGAGGCAGATGGTGCGTAAAAATATAAGTAACAAAAGTCCGTAAGCCTGGACGAATCCCTTATGTAAAATTAAATACGTAGATTGTTACAGAACGGACGGTTCTGTAGCATATAATATACCATCACCATAATTCGTCAGTGAGATGAATAATAATGGGATAAATAAAAAGGCTAATGAACGGAAATCTTAGATGCCCTTGATTTATACAAGTCCGTTGGCCAATATATTGTCCTTATGTTTGGATTTGGTTGAATCATGAAGCCAAATTGAACCAAGTAGCTGCCTACACATTGGACTCAATTCAGCAAAAAACCCAATACCGATGGAAACTGTTGAAATAATAGACCAACGATTAAATGTATTCAACAAAAGTTTGAAAATCGTCCACACTACAGGAATTTGTTCCAATATTAGATTTTTGGCCAACATGTGGGTCCGCCTTAATAATCTAAATTATGCCAAGCGAAATTCTCGTTTCTTTCGCGTTGGACTCGCGCACTTTGTGCTTCCGCAAATAATTACTTTCCAAAATTTTTCGCCTATTCAAGTATTAATCGTTCAAAGGTGTGCTAATCACAACTTTTTCATTGAGATCTTAATGTTGAATAACTGACGAATTCAAGTATGAATTGATTGTGCTAGAAAAGCGATGTTAGCGCCCTCACTTCCTGATATAATATGCAGCGACTGATGACGTACAGGGCGTACCGTGAGTGCCAAACAAAAACACGATATAGTCCTGTGTGCGAGCGAGACAGAGTTCACATTGTTTACTTCTAAAAATATTGTAAGCGACAAACAGGTTTTATTTAATTTTTCCAAACGATATTTAATATATTAACTTGGTAAGTTTTTCGCAAATCGATAGACAATATTTTTTTACCTACGACTTGAAGACGGTGACAGTATATGCGTTTGACGTAAGTTGTTGTGTGTTTGTTTGTCCATATGTGTTGTCCTCAAAAATTACTGGACTGACTTGGATGGTGTTTTTCATATTACAAAGGGCGATACAACAAATGTGTTTCTCCAAAACGACTGGTATCTTGATGCGGTTTTTCACATTACAAAGTATCAACTGAGAGCAGGTTCATAGATAAGTTTACGGGTCTAAGCCACGAAAAATGTTTCAGTGTTTATCGAAAAGTTTTTTTCATTATCACCAGGCCTAATAAGTTTTAAAAAAAACTAATAAAAATTCAAATATTAAAATTAAACTAGCGATAAATGAACTTACACTCTATGCTCGACGCACTACGGTCAATAAACATCTTAACTTTTATTGTTTTAAGTTATAAGCTACAATAAATTTATTTTTGTTACACTCTTTTTAATGGACCATATTTTTTAATATTAATTTTTTAACGATTATGTACTCGTTTTTTCCTGTCATATAAGATAAATAAGAACGCGTTTAGGAAATAGTCAACGAAACGAGAAAGATCTCACATTAGATTACAATACTCACATACAAAAATTAAAACAATGTGTATTTTAAGAAACATCTCTTGAATCGATTCCTGCTCGTGCCAAATAATTTGTGTGCATGAACATGTTTATTTGTTCTGTGTCTGGGTGTGAAATATGTATATATTATAAAGAATATTTAAGTATGTATATCACTTGTCTAGTAATCCATAACACAAGCATAATACTTGCTTACTTTGGGACTAGATGGCGCTTTGTGGGATATCCCATGTATTATTATTATCTCGCCGTAAAACAGGCATTTCAATTTTGTCACTGGCTCTAAACACTAATACCAGCTTATCGACTCACTGGGTAAGTAAGAAACTAGGTATATCTCTATAGCAACAAGCCCCGTAGTTTTTTCAGTGGTTCAGTGGTGTTGGAGAGGCTTATTTGAATTGGTTGCCGTTTGAGGTCTCAAATTACCGCACGCGCCACAAGTACAAATGAACCATCGAAATAAGGAATATCTAATAACCTGCAACTTAATTGTATTTTTGCCTTCATAGCTTCCTTCTAAACAAATATAAACAGCATTTCAAAGTAAAACAATCTTGTTACACAAAAGAGTATTATTATAATCATGTTGTGACATAAACATAATGCACTCATTTACTTACTAAAATTAAATTATTATACACGTCGTACCACCACAGAGTAATTAATGTCAACCTAATCAACCCAACGTTGCGAGTGCTTCTTCGCTGACTTTCGGATTGAATATGATAGAGCTCTTGTTTTTTGTAGGCATTTTTCAGTTGGTATTCGCAGTAGTTTTTTTATTATGTGCTGAAAATATGCTACTAAAAAAAGGTCTTCCCTGCGTCAGTGGCAGTTATCAAACGAGAAAGCCTTCAACGATACACTTATGGTGGGAAAAGTTTTTCAATTTTTATTCATCCGGGTTTTTGTAATATAAAACTCAAAACGAAGAAAAAAAAATTAATTAACAATAATCGAGTTTTTTAATTTTTAAACAAACTTTTTTTTTCACTTTTTAGTTATTGCAAGAAGGTAAATTCATCCATTTATCAATTACATATTTTAATATATTGTATAGTTTGCCTCAAACTTTATAGCGGGTCGGAATACAACGCTATAAGCGTGCTTGCACAGGTACAGTCATATACTCCTCGCTCCACCGCGTCCGCTACACCTAAAACTGGTTACTGCGACGCAACTTGTCTCCATACTCACATCCGCTATAAAGTTTGATTGGAACTGTACTCGTAATCTCGTAAGTATTAATTAATAAAAATTTAAGAGAAAATGGCCACCGACCAACTTTAAATCGTTAAAGATTCTTTCAAAACCAAAACTATGGAATAAACGTAAGATTATTTTTAAAGACGTTTTTAATGATACCCCACTTGACAAAGTTGGTTAACTTTCTTTTTTTTGTCACAAAATGGTTGTCGTTGTTTCTACAAAGAATTTTGATTACTTTTATGTTTTTAGTGACACTCGTGAGATTAAGGCAAATCGATTGTCGTAAGAATCGTCTAAATCGGTCCACGCGTTTTGCTTCTAGAGCGTTTGATAGAAACAAACGTACCTAAGTACATATCCATTGGGCTGATAAACACATTACCCTCCGCAGTCGAGTATAAAGGAAAAGATAAACGCAATACAATGTCCTTGGTTCATCATAGTAAAAATAATCTTGACTAAAATACAAAAATATGTTACATCGATCCAAGCAAAAACGCTAGTTAGTCGTTGAGTTACGAAAGTGTACATTTCAACGCCTATTACATACGTTACATCGCACATACTAAACATTTCCTGTTACAATAACAACACTTACACGTCATGTAAGAACTAGGAATCAAAATTTGGTTTGCAAATTCAACGAGACGCCGTCAGTTCGCAAGCTAGAACAAAGAAATGTCGTTACCACATGGAAAACTAATACCATTAAGAAATAGAGGGGAGTCTTTGTAACATGTTTTACTCGACATTTGCCGCAGTGGAGCTGTTAGAGCAAAAAGTGTCAGGAACAGTACTGGCTGTCTAGACAAATAATTTTCGTTACTAAATTGCACGTAGAAAAAGGAAATTATATTCTTTCTACATTTTTGTAATTATTTCTTATAATAAGTTTTTCTTATACTGTGCTCAATCCGAATGTGTGTCTATTTGTTGGTTTCGTTACACAATTGTAAATAATCATAGATTAAATTAATTTGACAGCAGCGTTAGGTTTTAATAGAGTCATAAATGTCAATTCACAGTATTGAAGTGATATTACGCAATTTTTCCGGGTTGAAGACTGGCACACGGGGGTGCGAACCGACGTGCGGGGACCTTGCGCACTGAAACTCGGACTAAAACTCGTCATCTTGCACCAGCTAGCTAGAGTATGAGTGGTTAGACGGTAAACGCAGAAGAGGGCTTCCGATTAATTAGTACTTTTATGTATGTATATAATGATTACAATTTCGACGAAAGTTACTATTACAGAAGTTATGTTACGCCTTATTTTGTTTTTAAACTCATATAATATTAATTCTAATTAATTTCAATGCATATTTCTCAAATCTTAAGATAAACAACTTTTTAGGGTTTCATAGTTCGATAAGGAACCCTTGTATTTTGCATGTCGTCTGTCCGTTTTTCCGTCTGTCTCCATGTATGTACATAATTTCATTTTAAGCCAATTATTAGTGCTATAAAGCTCAAATTTGGAATGGTTATGCATATTTCTTATCATTTCAAAACGTCTAATAAAATCTTGGAAAAAAAATCTACGGTACCTTTTTACATGCAAAGTGAGAAAGCGAAAAATTCTTTTTCATTACTCATACTCGGAAAGTACAATTTAAGTTACCTGATCAGAGGGATGAAAGTAGTAATTTTCGTGCCTGGGAAACGATTTTCCCTGTTGTCAAATAAATTTAAAAAAAAAAAAACTATGAAGGCCATCTCCTTACTTTTATACAACAACTCTGTTGAATTGCGGCGTAAAATTCTAAGAAAAAACATCATCAACAATTTTGGACTTTACACTTTTAATTTATTTTTAACTAAGTTATTATTTAATTTCCATAGATTTGAGCTAAAAATTAACCATGATCAATGATAAAAAGTACTGGCGGGTAGAATGCCACACTAAAAGAAAAAGAAAAAATATGAGAAAGCAGCAATTCCATCTTCGGTTGTTTTGGCGAGTGCTGGTTATGTACATATATAGTTATTTGTATAAAATGAGTTTTTCAGATTCAAATATGGATTTTAGGCATTTTTCTTACTTTCCTCATATTCGTAATGAAAAGCAGTGTGTTACCTCGGATGAAAGACCAAATTATTTAGGCACTCCAACTATTATCGCCCTCGCTACGCTCGTGCGCTAAACCATCTCTCATTCCTAAATAGGTCACTTTCACCCCTTGTGTAACAATCTACTAGTACTCACCTCATCGAGTGGAGTATTGTTGAATAGCTATTTTAATATCATTATGAGGTTGTTTTAAGATAAATTTTGTTTCAACGTGAGCTGCATAAAGTGAACTACAATAATAAAACATAATAAGAACTTACTAGAAAAATCATCATGATTATCATGGTTAACTGGTTCCCGAATGCCGATCATCATGCATTGTGCTATCACACAGTCAAAGGCGATCGTTCGAATCATAACACTGTCAAATGAAATAGCCATATTGAATTAGTAAAGGATCAGAGTACTGGGCGCTCACACAATTTGGTCATTTATATTTTTAGTCGCCTAGCGTAAATTTAGCCGACTAAAATGTGTAGTTAGGCGATGATACAATAAATAACCCAGCTGGCATACGACTTCTTTTTTACACGTCCGATCTATTTTGCGAAACTCTGTGTATATCACTTTTAAGCTGTACCTACTCTGTGATTTTGAATCATTTTCTCATCTATCAAAACATGAAAATGTTGTCCTAATTGATTATATAAGTACTCAGATAAAGATATGAACAAACTACATAATATGAGTATTCAATGTATTTTTTCTGTATAAATTCATACAAAAATACAATGAGGATTAGACACGGGCCGAACCCTCTTTTTTTATGAAAAGCCTACCCCCTTTAAGTAATTACGTTTTCTTACAAATAAGAACTGTTTATCTGTATGTTAGTCGGTTTACGTCAAAAGCTACCCTTTCTACTTTGTTACGTCACTTTCAGTCGTCGAGCAGCACTAACAAGGATGCGCCGCATTCTGAGAAGTCTGTACTCAAACTGAGTAATGAGCTTTGCCGAGTTACGTGCTGGGAGCTTTTTAATGTGGCACTAACGTATTTTAATTGCAACCTGGTACTTCAAAAAGTTCTCTTCAACTAAATAGATAATTTTAGCGCTGTTCACCATAGATCTAAGATCACATATTATCTATAATATAAAGACTAATGACTTAAGGTACACCAGCAGGGGACGTCACTTTCGATATGTTTCTCTAAAACGACTTTTACGTTTTTTTTTCCATTATATAAGTATAACCTCAGAACATGTTCTAAACAAGTTTTTCGGTTATGGACTATCAGAGCCCCCTGCAGTAGATGCAGAGAACTATTAAATACTAGGTAAATGTATGTCTTAAGCGTCTGAGCCAATTTTAATGCATTTTCTGCATTACTTAGGAATTACTTAATAACAGATTCTTAGATTAATGTTGAGGTTGTGGGCCATCAGCAGGTGCTGCAGTACATGTGTTTTTTAAAAGAGCTAGGCCGATTATGAAGCGGTTTTATAAATCACATACATATTATCTCCTCAGAGAAGCTTCTTAGATAGGTTGTAGGATAACAAACAGGTCACTAGTCTACCGTCTGCAGCTCTCGGACAGCGGCGTTCGCTAGCTTTACTAGGTACAAGTTTATTAAAGTTTATAAACTATATGGTATACCACAATAACTTACCTTTGAAGTGCTTTTGAAGAAAATATTGTGGTATTTTATATATGAAAGACAAGATATAAGAGATCACAATATTTAAAGTTTAGGAATTCATCTCAAAGGCGAGGCAAAGGCACTCCAAAGTTAGGTTATGGTGATACACCTTCCAAAGTTTGTAGTTTACGTACGTTTCGCTTAAACAACAACAATATACTATATTAAAGGTTTTAAGGTTACTTTAGGATCACCACAAGGAATCAATTAACTAACAAATCGAGTAAGGTTAATGCCAGAACAGAAATCAAAGCTACACCAGTACATGTAAAAGTTGTGCAAACAGAAATAAGTGACAGATCGCATCGGTCGCACCAAGCGAAGTTGGCGCGGTCGCCATGCTGCAGCCTGGGGTTCAGTCGAGACCAGAAGGAATTTAAATGCGCATTTTAATAGACACCAACATAAAAGTACAAATTGACTAAAAGCCTTCTTCTATTTTTACCGTCTAACCACTAATACTCTAGCTAGCTGGTGCAAGATGGCAAGTTCCAGTTCGCGAGGGTCCCGCGCGCCCGTATTCACCCCACGAAACTCCCGCGCGTCGGTCTTCACCCCCGCAAAATTGTGTTTGACCATCGTTTGACTTTTTCGATACTGTGAAGTGATATTTATGACTATTCAAATTTGACAGTAGCATACTGTCAAATTTAATTACTCTATGAGTAGCGATATTAAATATGAATTTTAAAGGCTTAAAGCGTCAAACTACTAGTTTGGAACTTTCTATTTGAAATAAAGCCTTTGGGCTCTAAGTGTTGATCATATTTTTTTAATTTTCAGTTTAGGTTTTATTCGCTAGTTTGTTTTTAAAACGATTTTTTTTTTCATTTCATCAGCCTACATCGTTGAGCACAAGCATACTGGTATTTAAAAAATAATAAATAAAAGAATGTAAAAAAAACTGTAAGCATCAAAATATTAAAGAAGCAGTCTCTAAACTTACAGACTTTTCTAGAAAGTCCCATAATGAGACAACTGCAACGTCGCTTGCTTTATTGGTTATATGAAGCTAGTTGTCTATACAATGATAGAAAACGAGTTCATTGTCCAACGTAGGTATCCATTAAAGAAGGATTAACGAAATTTTTATCCTTAAAAGGTAAAAAACGGTGTTGACATTTTATTTAAATAAATATAAGTAATGCATCAACGTCATGGGTTTGTTAATAATAATGAATGTATGTTTAATTTTGCATAAAAGTATCTTTTTTTCAGTTTTTGTCCATAGTAATATATTTTTTGATTCATCTACGAGAGCTGAATTACCGTTAGTAATGTAAGCAAATACATAAAGGCTACAACTTAATACTTATTCACTTTAGTTTCCTTTGACAGCTCGAAAAAGGAATTCACGTCCCCTCTCAGTCTCTTGAGGCCATAAACTTGAAAAATGACAAGACATTAGTGGACATTAGTTTAATATCTGAACACCGTGAAAAAAAGTTTCTTTTCCTGGAGCTGTGGACCCGATAATATATAATGTTCTCTTAAAGACTTTCCTGTACTTGCATTGGGAAAAATTGGATTACTTGTCTAGGCCTACAAAATATAATTTTCTTTATGCAATTTCTCCGATTTTTGTGTATTTTTAACGTATTTTCAATGTAGGTATTTTTGATGTGTTATATCCACAGATATAATAAAACTCCAGACTTCCTGTCACTTAACAAGCTATGAAACATTGCAATGGTGGCCGCATAAGTATGTGTGAGTAGACCTTCTAACGTAATTTCTTCTTCTAATTTATATTAAAGTTTAGGGCTGCAACATAAGCGTTTCATCGCAAATTCCAGCAGGACTTTAGTATAGATGCGTTTTAAAAACATTTTTACGTAAAAACTTCAAAACCTTTGAAGATTGACTTCACTTACAGCTTAGCACTTGTCTCACCTACGAGTAAAACGAGTGTGTCCAATTTTTTCCTGTTTCCCTGAAGCACTTGATATCTACCTAGATTATAATGTAGCATATGTTTTCACTTGTGAATAATCACTCGGCCGCACCGCCCGCTTAAGGCGTTACTGAGATCAGCTCAAATATACAGACAGATGGACAGACAGACAGACAAAAAGTAGCCTATGTCACCCGCGATAATGCCCTCTGCACGTCTGCAAAGTTTCATTGAAATCAGTTCAGCCGTTTCTGAGATTAGCCGGAACAGACAGACAGACAGACAGACACTTCAATTTTATTAATATATATAGATATAGATAGATTAGTGGATGTTAAAGTTATACGCACAACCTCTGTTATAAATTACAAGTTCATAGACTTAACGGTTTAAGTTTTGCGTTGATTTACAAACTTAAACATGTTTTTTCAGTCCGTTAGATTGTGTAAAATTTCTAAAATCGATGCATCACGTATTTAATCATTTTTTTTATCAAAAGAGTGCAAAATTGCAAGTTATTACTTTCTTTGTTTACATCTTCTCCATGCAGCTTATATAACCTCTTTTCAATTCCTCAAAATGCGAATTTTGAAAAGTGCTCCTTCGGTGCTTGCTTAAGATATAATATAAATGGAGCCGTTAATAGAAACTTAAGTTTCCAGACCCAGTGGATGTGCGTATATACGTCTTCCATTCAACAGCCTATTATTTTGCTATATAATAATAATAACAATAATACTTGTGACATCTCACACAGCGTCTCCCAAACTAAGCAAAGCTTGTATTATGAGTACCAGACAACTGAAATGCATACTTAAAATTTTTTTAATATTATATATAGATATTTTACACCCAGACACGGAACACATACACACAAATTTTTGTGTGTGTGTTCAAAAAAAACAGTTAGGGTCTCTAACCATTTGGCCAATCGTTCAGTCAACATAATCAACATTTTCATACTGAAAAGATACATACCTTACTACATTAGTTATTAGATACCAGAAAGAGACGCCACTTTAGGATGCACAGAATAATCTACCAATAAAACTGCTAAGTGAGACATTACCTTGAGGAAAAGTTTTGAATCGCTTAAGGGCGGCTCGAACCTTTGGTGTCGAGGTGTCTAAAGTTTTAAAAGCAGACGCTAAGATACGTTTAATGGAGTGAGCGAAGAAAAATCGGAAAACGTTCATAATGGTCGCCAATAATTTACTTACGTAAAGGGAAACACGCCATTTGTTAGATTTTAGGATCATATGGTTTCCTTTCTTACCTATGGTTATGTCATCGACAATGTTACATTGTCACATGTCACTTTAAAGCACAGTATTTATCGGCTATGTTTAAGGAACGTATATATAGCAGGCATATTTCCTAATTTTATGAAATATTGGAAAATAATCCCTCAGTATAAATCTAGCAATAGAAAGAATCCCACTAATTATAAACCAAAAGCGTCGCCCAAATGAAGTAATTTTTTTGGAAAAATTATGCTTGATCAAATGTCCCACAATCTACATCGTTTAAAACAAATTGGTTTTACAAAAGTTTTACGTTTGCCTTCAAAACATATTTTTCATGTGTGGAAAATTCTAAAAATGCTATAAGGATATTCTGCGATTAATCAAAGGTATTTAATTTTGTTTAATTGATCACAGAACATTGTTTTTGAAATTAAAACATTAAGGTGTAAAATTAATGATGCTACCAAAATAATATAATTTAAAAAACTTGATATTAATGGAGTAAAATCTAAGAGTTCTATTGATTAAATGGAATTTCCTCAGGGATCTACATCAAGTCCCGCTCTGTTTTTAGTATACATATTAATACTTACCTTATTTAGTAGAAAAATCTGCTAAAATTGTGTCGTTTGCTGATAACATTTCTCTCGTATTAAAAATTAATAGAAATGAAGAAGAATTTTCAATATTTAACTATGTACTCTTGCATGTCTTAAACTGGCTAATAAATAACTAATAAAATAAAACATTTAAAATTTATATTGCCCAATTTTTGATAAATTGATTTAATATCATTTTGACACTTTTTGAAAATTCACTATGTGTTATTATTATTAAACTGTGTTTTTAGACTTTACTATCGATGCTAATTTACAATGGGGTCCTCATGTTGTAGGGTCGGCGGGTAAACTGAGCTCTAGTGTTTTGCGGTCAGGAAAATAACAAAAATCACCGATGTAAGAATCTTACGGCCTCTTGTCCATACATTTATGAAAATATAATTTATTTGCATAAAAACCTAAAAGGTTCGTGAAAGTCGGTAACGGCCACAACTTAAATAAAGCATATGTTATCAATTTCCAGGTTCAAACCTTCAAAGGTTAATATTTTTCCATGAGAAATTGTATCCGGTTTTGTAACGAAATTCCGAAAAAACTGTTAATCTTAAATTTTAATCTTTACTACAGGCTTGCCCACAAAAATGTGAGATCAGGCAGATCTTACTATTTATGTTGTGTTTTGGTTGCATCCCGCCAGATCAAGATATGCATCGAATCAGACCTGACCCGACGACGCAAATGCTTGTGTCGGGTGTCACTTAGTCCAATCAAATGTGATCCATTTCTAAGAATTCTGGATACAACCACTAATGTGTTTCGGTTGAGGTGTGTTCCTATTTCGTGGCGCAAGAAGATTGACGCTCCATTTGTTGTCTTGTGATGGATTTCGCTTCTTACTTCATTCTTGCGAGAAATGTTTTCATTTGGAGAAAGTACGATGTTTTCAATTGAAATTTTAGAAACGTTCTTCAATTAAGTAGACTGAATTCTTCAAATGACTAAATTTTCTTGGTACAAGTAAAGCTATTTAGAAAAATTATATCTTCTGATTAGATTAAATTTTTCATTGATTTGAGAATAAATACGCTTTTGAATCAAATTTTCTTTTTGTAAAGTGTCCATTTTTTTCGTGTATAGTTGGCACGTATGCTGTTATAAAACATGAACATCAAATCAATTCCGCTTTGGCACCTTTTTGTCAACGTCTTAACAGCCAATCTCATTTATTACAACAATATGGATATCAAATTAATATAAGTTCAATAGTTAAAAAAAGATCTAAACATACTTTAGCTCGAATATAAGTACACGCATTACTTCTCGTCCATTATAAAATGAATGGAATTTTAAATATTACTTGAATATTTTTGGTTTTATTATACAATAAAGATAATTCAATCAAAACTTACAAATAAATCTAAGAACTAATTTACAATATTTACAATATTTACAGCATAAAAATATCCTCCAGGTTGGTCCCATGTGGCATCGATCCCATTACGCTTGCACTATTTCCGCGCTGCACAGCGATGCTCAGTTGTTGTGCGAAATAGGCACCCGCTCTGGGATCGCCAGCAGTGCTGACCAGACGGGTGGACAAATCTTTTACGAATTTTTTCGTATCAGACGACCACGGACCGAGTGTCTCTACCGCAACCGCCGCAAACTCGTAGTGAGGAATCAACCCCGAGTATTTGCGACGTTTACATAATTGGGCCTGGTCGGCCGCCGCGCCAGCACTCTGGGCCGTGGCCCGGACATGGGACGGAGCCAGAGTATCCACACATGTGGCATCCCAAATCAAAGCACGGCCCAGGCACCAAGGCACCAACGTTGCTCCGTCGGGTCTCTTACCATCGTCCCTGAACAAACCTTTCGGCTCTAAAGATGAGGGGATAGATGCTGTCACAAGAGCCCGGCGGATCAAGTCATTAATGGCTCCGTGGCGGTAGATACGACCGGCGCTTTTGAGACACGAAAGTCCGTGGTGACCCAGCCGGTCCACACCACGGCCACATGGGCATTGATGAGGCTCGCACACTTCTGTGCCTAACCGCAAACACACAGCGATGCGCAGTGAAACGGGATCCAAAATTGTACCGATGTTTTTGGATGGGAGTGCGTGTAGCCAGTGACCCGATTCCTTTTCAGATACAGCAAGGAGTCTCGCTCGATCAGCATCGTCAGGGGACCGGTCGATGAGATCGGCATGTACGGCTTTGACTGCTGGTAGGTCCCACGAATTTTGTGTACCTACCTCGCTAGGCATCTTTTCCCCGGGGAAAGCCGCAATCCAAACTGTCCGAGCCTCCGCCAAGCCAGTCACCTCAACATCGGCTAGGCGTGGTATATTTAAGATCCTGCCGATGAGGGTAGCCGTGCTATAAGTGGAGGATAGGAAAGCCGGGAGTGCTACACTTGTCGAAGAGCGGATACCCAAACCACCAAATTTAATTGGCAATGTTGCTTGTCTCCATGAGCGATCATCAAATTTTAAATTTAAAATTTTGCTGACTGTATGTCTTAATGTGTTGTCAACCTGTGCAGTAACCAAAGGGAATTTCCATAGAGGGCAACAGCGAAGCAAGTACAGAAACTGTGGAGTAAATAGGCAGAGCCGCAGAATATATATAGCCATGTGTGGCTTAATCTTAAAAAGCCGTTCACACGAATTACCAAAAAGTTCTAATTTTTTATTTACTATGGGTGGGAGAGCGTCGTCAAATATTGGTGCGCCGAGAAGAGTTAGGTTTGATCTGGTGACAACGATGACATTTGGAGTGATAACATTGAATTCATTCAAAATTTCTGAACGATTACTAATGTGTACTGTATCCGGAATGTATATCTCACACTTGTTAAAATTTAATGTCAGACCGATATCTGAAAAACGATGTATGATTATCTTAAGGTCATCCAGTACTGTCGTCGCTTTTCCACTCAGGGAGCCATCATCAAGGAACCACAAATTAAATTTTGAATTTAAACTACGAATGATAGGGTTAATAGCCAAACTGAAAATGACCGGGCCGAGCGGGTCTCCTTGCTGGCAGCCTACAGCTGAAGTAATTTCGTTATCTCCAAATAATAATTTTGATGGAGTGCCATAACATTGCCAAACATAATCAAATATTTCTGGTATTTCATTTCGAATTTCTTTCAGTAAGGCACCCCTGTCGACTGAATTAAACGCATTTTTAACATCAATTTTTATAAATACCTCGTAATCCAGATTATTGACTAAAAAAGAACGCGCCGCATGCACCGCCGCCTCGCAACCACCTTTGGAACCGAAACCGAGCTGCCGTGGCTCAAACTTATTTGTAAGTTTTTCATGTAAAACTCGGCAACATAATTTTGATGCCAAACGACGGAAGGTACTACCGACGGCGATTGGACGGACACCCCCGTCCTTCTTAGATAGAGCCACGAGGTTCGCTCCGTAGAGGATGGGGGTGATCTCTTCAACTACCCGTCCTGCCAACATAATATTCACTAAATTAGTAAGTTCAGTAAGAAGAGAACGCCCCGCATCCCCCACTAAAGGACCCGTAAGGTCTTTTAAATGTTGAGGGGTTAAACCGTCCAAGCCGCCGGCTGATCCATTGGGAAAGGAACGTATACTGTTTATCACTGCTTCATCGTCCACGTTGAGGTTTTTTGGAAGTTCAGAATTAGGCAATTTTGTGAGGAGCGCAGAGGCGGGTGGCTGCGGGTGTTTGTCGCGTAGGGCTGCGAGTGTCTCAGCAGAGTCCGTGGCCATGGAGTCGCTTGAAAATAAAAGTTTACTAGCTCCTTTTACATTGCCGTCCGACAGCTTGTTTTCTATTGTTTTCAAAATGTTATGATTATTACGGGTTTTCGGAGTAATAATATCTGGGATCGTGTTATCTAATATGTTTTGTTTTATTATTGTGGTTAATGGCTTGTGTCTATTGTCGGCTATATGGAGGGTACGGTATGAAAATGTGAGTAGGTTTTCCCATGTAGATACTGTGTTTTCAGCGACCACCCTAGCCACACACTCTGCAAGGCTACGTGCCACTGACACCCGGGCTCCTCTTGGGATCCTCCTTATGATTTTGATGTCCCGTTTCATGTGTGCAAGCCGCATCGAAAATGGCGTGCCCGTGCATAATGCCCCATCGATCGTGTGGTCAGTATCGTTTTGAGGTGGTGCGGTTATTGGCCCAAGGCCTACGGCGGCGGTTCTTCGTATGTGGCGGCGGCCGTTGTGAATTGCAAGTCCACGAGCACCCCTGTACTCCTTACCATCAGCACAGATAGGACATTCAAGCAGCGTAGTTTTGTCCGCGATGGAGCTGGAACCGCAACTTGAATCCATTACCAACTCAGCCTCGCATCTGCTTGATAGCGCTTGCTAGTTTACTTCCAATATCATTGCTTGCCAAGTTTTGGCGGTTTCTGAAGTCGGAAGACGGTTTAGCGGTTTCGTTGTCTAGGGACGTCAAACCACTTGTGCTGAATGATGCACCGAAACTAGGTGGTTGCCAACAGGTTTCTTGTATAATTACTACAAAACCGAAGCGTCACAAACAGGGAACGCGCACGGCGGCAATGTGTTCCAGACGTAGGTGAACGGAGAAGGACCAGCCAACTGTTGTATGTTGCCTAATGCTTGTCTAGGATCTGACTTGGTTTGAGCTCGTAAAACAAGATGTCTTTAACGTTTTCTTGTTGTCCTCAGATTCTCAAAGGATTTGATCTAGGCTGCTGTTTGTAGTATTGTCTTGGAGTATGTACTTTCTTAAATTCCAAAATTGCTCTTTTTTAGCTGCTACTTGCGCGTGGACCGCCTGCGATCCGGCAGCCAGTGCTACTAGGGACTAATGCATACGGCGTATGCCGAGGATTAGTTCTTGTTCAGAAAGTAGCCTCGGCGTGGCCTGCATCCGCTTATCAGCTACATTTATTTGTCTACTAAACATGCTATTCCAAACCATCTTGCTCGACATAATCCGGCGGTGCAGGGCTTTCTAATTCGGAACCAGTGACATCTCTAACAGGTTACTCAGCAGCCAAAAGCGTGATATTTAAGTTTGTTTACATTCTGTATTTCGTCACTGAGAAATTTTATTTCCGCCTTTGTAACTTTATATATAATAAATAAATATTCAGTGAAATTTTTTCCGACTTGTCAGTTTGACATTTGACAACCATATTATACATGAATTTATTTTAATATTATATTATTTTATTTTTTACAAAATCTGTTTCGACGCTGAAAAACTCAAAGACCTCATCGAAAGAGCGACAATGGCACTTCGAAAATAATGGAGGTGAATCGCCCAGCAAAAGAGACCGCAGGGCATACTTAAAAAGAGATGAGAGTACTACCTCTACCCACTACACCTATATTGAGAAGGATCTAAAACCGAACAAATACAAACCTGACTTGCTTCAAGAAGTCCGTATAACATAATAAAGGTATATAAAAAGTATGTATGTATGTATTGAAGTATGTATATCAGTTTTCTAATAACCCATAACACAAGCATAATATTTGCTCACTTTGGGACTAGATGGCGCTGTATGGGATATCCTATGTTTTATCATATAAACAAACATAAACATAAAAAATTTCTATGCTAAATTTGAAGTGCCTAGACCAAGCGGTTCATGCTTGTATACATCGTGTTTTTTTCTAAAATGGGACTGTAATGAACATATATTAAACCGTTAGATACGAAAAAATTGTGTACAGAAATTTTAGCCCTTTTTTAATGAAATTGTAATTTACATATTTAGTTTTTTGGTCAAATCTGGTCTTTACTAGATCAGTCATGAAATACGTTAACAAAATTTTTTTAAACAAATTCACTACTTTTGTATCGGAAACAAATCATTATATTGGACCAAAAAATCCGAACACGGGAAGTTGGTTAAATATTTAAAAAAAAAATACTTTTTTTTTGTACACTTAGTAGCAAATTGAAAGTTAAATTTTATATGCTTGTGTGTGTGATAAAACAAGCTTTTTACACCCTCGTATGGTCACGCCGTACTATGTACTAACCATCTCTGTGTGTATCGATCATAACCGAACAATTACACAACATTTTTACCTTCGTTTCTTGACGACGAAACTCTGTCTAAATATATTACTTATATATATAATCAAAAAGGAAATGATAAGGTGGCACATCACTGCGTGACATGTTTATTTAGCGTTTCGGCCTCTCTTGCCATACAAAATAATAACTACGCCCAATTTTATCGAATATAAAGAAAAATATTCGCTGTTTTATAAAATACATTTAATTAAATCACTTATTTAATAATTAAAAATTATAGAAATTGTTTGTAGAGCCAACATTTTCATTAGCTAAATATTCTACCTATTAGTTATTTTACTTTTTTTTAATTTATGTTGGTTTCGAAGCTTTTTCATTTTCTTTCAATTTAAACTACTTTAATTAATTCTTTGAAGTATTTTACTTCGAGGAAAATATTTTTTAAGTAAACGAAAATTCACACGGAATTATAAATTTTGTTCAAGCTTCTTTTTTAATTAAAGTCAAATATAATAACATGATTACGCTTCTTGTCTAAGGACTTAGGAAAAACTACGTCTACAAGACATAATCTATGTTCCTAATTTTTTCTCTATTCCAAATTAAACATATTTCTTCAGCTAAACTCACACTGCAAAGGTAAACTCAGGTTTACTAAGAACGCCCGTAATAAAGTGCTGTTTACGTGATGTTAAACATTTACTTACTTAAAGTAGTTATTTCAAAAAGGTGGAATTTTCTTACAACTAAGTTCGAATTCTATTATATAGTAACTATTATTTAGTTCGTAACGAAAATTCAGCGAAAAAGGTACTGAAAAATAGGCCAAGTGCGAGTCGGACTTACATACGAAGGGTTTCGTACTACCGTACAATATTTGACCCCCTTTAATTTTTAACTTTATTTATTTTTTATTATTTGTCGTTATTGCGTTCATAACAGTACATACCATGAAAATTTCACGTATAAGGAGTGGCCTAACAATTACTAATCACTAAAACGCTAAAAAATACGTTTGTTTTATGAGGATCCACATTACTTTTTATCTTTCAATTACTTAAAAAATACCTTACTTGTAGAGACCCACATTAATTTTTAAATTTATTATTTGTTATTACAGTCGCTATAGTAACACACACCCTGCGAAGATTTCAAGTGTCTACCTATTACGATTCAGACCTTAGTAGCAGGGCTCCCGTTAATACCCTTTTGGTACGGAACCCTAAAAAGGCATTCATAGCTAATTATAATTGTACTAAAGTAGCTATCAGTTTAGGTACTGAATGAGGAACTTCTGAAAAGTCGCAGAAAAGCCAGCGTAGTTCTAAAATTATTAAATTCTCATAGACGGCAACTGTTGCTGAGGCACGCACGGTCACCGGCAACGACTTAAACGAACAAGAACGGTATGCGAGAAAAGTTAATACGATCCAATTTAGAAACGTTCATTTAGACCATGGATGTACGTGCATAAAGATACCGTATTGTGAGATCAAAAATGTGAGCAAAAAATATACGTTACGGACAATATGTACGCCACATGATGTTTTGAAACAGGTAAGTATTCACTGTAAAGAAAAATTTTGTGTAACGCATTTGTAAAATTCGTACTGGAAAAAAATCTGATATTACATTTCTAGTGAAGTACGCCATGTCTAATCTCTGTCATTTTGCTCACGTTTTCGATCACTTTAAAGTATGAGACGCTCTATTTTGATTATGCTATCCTGACATTTACAACCAGTTCAGTTACAATATGCTTATCTCTTTCTTTCAACCAAAGTCATATCGAAATAGTAGCGAACTTATCGCGGCTTTGCTTGCGTGAACGGCTTGTTTATATTACTTCGGCTTCAACACAAATTCTGTTAGCGCATATAGGTACTTGTTACATTCAAAGGTAGTTTTTCCAATCATAATTTAACTTACGTATAATCAATTTTTAATAGGGAAATGGAGAGGTTTGTTTTCTCTTATCGTCGTTCTTCTCGTATCTTTACTACTTTTGTCCCCGCTCTTATGTAAAAGATAAATATTATTACTGTAAGTTATCCTTAGGAGATAGAAAAACACCATTGCATACTATTCTGTAGGGTTTCTTATATATATATATTATATATATATAAATCGTGGCCCAGTCCTTAAAAGGACGTTATGTTCCTACATCACGCGGGCGGAGCCGTTGGCATTGGCTAGTGAAATATACATGGCTATTTACTCATCGGTAATTTTTTTTCTAAGTTTTACGTATCATCTAAACACTCTATTGTTGAGAAATTAAATAGATAGGTACACATTTTTTACAGCAAAATATTTTCCTCGAAAGAATTATCGATACAGCGTCATTACTAAAGTCGAACATAAATACTACGCGTAAGATAGGTACGACCGCGGGTATAGCAATAGCAGGAAAGGGTATCCCATCGACGACGCGACGCGAGGGTGGTTGATAGATGCGATTGTCTGTAGTCCGTGCATCGCCACGGTGATTCGATTACTTTGCGGCGCCATATCTCAATATTTTAGTACAGTGTGATGCTGAAAGACATAAACATTACCCTACGCAGTCGGGTAAAAAGAATGGAAACTATAAAGTTTGGAAGGCAATGAATTATTCATCAATTTAAGAAACATAAATCTAAATTTGAAATATGTAATGTAGAAGTCAAATTTAATTACTACATCAATAAATAGAAAATGCATCAGAATGTAACCCTTCCAATTTAGCATAGAAATTAAATGTCAAATTTATTAAAAGTTCTTATGATAATTTAAGTAATCTATTAACTCTTTAAAAAGATATACAATATTTGTTGGCTGTATCTGCATTCTAAGAAAAACATGTTTTGTTGTGATATTTAAATTATGACATGTGATTTGAGAATATGTTGATAACAGAATATATACGTGCTTTATCTTACTACCTGCTCTACTTGCGTGCTCGTCTTGAATAAAGCTCATTAAGTGAACTCGGTGCTCGGTTCAAAGAACTGTGTCACCTAGATATTTTTATTACTACGACGTTTTATTTTTTAACCTGTTAGTTTAGCTTTTAATTATTATTATATATAATTATCTAATTATTAGCTTTAATTAAATAATTAATTTAAGGATATAATAATATTTAAATAGTTCCTAGATTCAGATAAAGTCAACAACTCTTTCAAGGGCATAAATATATTACAGCATACTACTTATAGATATATTTTCACCATAGCTTGGTACGGGGCACCGACTTATATGTACCTAGGTACTAGACGCGAAGATCCCTGTAAATTTTGGGGCGCAGGTAACGCAAACGAGAATGGCCGAACGCGTCCGAAGATAGTCGATTGCAATTTTGTGGGGTTGATTCTCGAACCGCTTGACTTTTAGTCTCATGAGATAATTTCAATGAAATATATTTTATATCTTGTCCAAACGTAATTTTATATCATGAAAGTTGGTATATTTCGTATGATTCTAGAAAATTGTAATATTTTATATGGCTCTAGAGAATAAAGACTTACTTTGTCGCTATAAAAATATTGAATTTCAACGACAATGTGTTATGAGACGTAAAGTCAAGTGGTTCGAGAATTACCCCCTACTTCTTTTGATCTTTCAAAATTTGTGTCTGAACCGCTGCGCTGAACGAAATAGCGAAAAGGATAGGTGTACAGAAATGTAATAGATCGAAAAGATATGAAATGAGTATTATCGTTATGATTAGCAACTAATTCAATTTATGCACATAAATTATAAAAAGCCCTGTCAAATTTGTAATTGGCAAAAATTTAATTAGTTAAAACTAAATTAATAAAATAGTATGAAGTTACGTGTAATAAGTAATCCCATCCGCCTTTTTGGTTCCGGGTGTTATTCATGCACTTTTTAAAAGCACAAGAGGGCATTTTTCGCAGATAGTTTTCCAAAATACAAAATAATCTCAATCGGCTACACTGACAGACGATCCACAAGCGACTATTTCAAAGATTTTCGTGCGGAGTTTCATACTTTGGTTCGTACTTCGTAGTCTAGTACCCTAGGTACATATAATTCAGCGGTATGGGCTAAATTTTATTAAAAAAAAACAAAGATAGACGAAACAAAACAATGTAAAAGACTTCTAGAACTATGGAGTTTTGTGATGATTCGTCACAATCAAAGAGTTTAACTTATAAGCGCGGGCATCAGATATATTTTGAGAATTTTCATAGCATTTCACGGTCGAGATAATGATATACTGTCTACACGTACCAACTATTAGATGACGCTTCACAATAAGGAATATTTTTTTCTACAATTTTCCTGTCTGAACTTTAAGAAAAACCTAAAGTTATATAATAGAATTTTGTAGCAAAAAAGAAGCTGATTCCGATTTCCGCTCATTCATAGGAAGCTCATTTGCAAGTGCGCAAAACGCAAGTCGGCAAGGTTAATTTAGAGAACCATATAATTGATCAAGAACGCTGCGCGCTGACATCTAACAACAGGACAACAGCGACTAAAACACTTTGTGGCATTCGACACAAACTTGCTGGACCAAGGAATTTGCTTGAATATCTTGTCTTGTATCTAGTCACATCACTCCAAAAATTTGCGGATCATGTACATTATCATATACAACTATAATAATGCCGCATCTATGTAATATCCTAATTTTATTGTAAGCATTTCAATTGATCAATAGGTAAAAAATTAAAAATAAAATTGTTGCTCTTGAAAAAGCCTACTATTCTGTCAGTGAATATTAATTGTTAATGCATGAGCGACGAAGTTGTAAGAGTTTCAAACGTGTGACCATCAAACAATATGTACCTAAGCTATATACAGTTTCTCCTTCTCTCTCTCTAACTTTGGGTCTTCTCCTCCATTAATTTTTTGATCGGAGGTAAATCCAATTTAAATTTCACCAAACATGTGTAACAAGTACACTTACTATTTTTTTTTTTAATTCTAAACATTGATGTACCAATTTTACAATGATTCGTAGTCGCTAATTGAAGGCGACGCAAAAGCGTCCTTCAGGTGCCACACATAGCACTTACGACGTATAAACGCATTAGGAAATTCTAATATCAGACCTTTTAGAATACACTTCTTCGGACCGGCCGCTGACATCGACTGATCAGCGCGCGGCGGCCGTTTGATGTCAGTCTTACAAACTTTGATTACGGGGCGTGTTACACTGCATACGAGAATATGACCAAAATGAGATCGTGTTAATGTTCAAATTAAATTGAAAAAGAATCGAATAACAGTCTGCAAGCATGAACTGATGCTAAAGTAAAAGGTTTACTTACCGGAAATACGATATTAATCTTTTTTTTTGCGTCTTTGATGAATAGTTTTTGCATATTTTTACGACACAAGTCGGCATCGCGCACGTTTGTTCTTCGCTAGGTCATGACACGGACTAAAAGCTGGTGGGTAGACTTATTGCGTTTTGGTAGGCTTCCTGCGCGGACACTTTAGAACGCAGACGGCGCATCTAGTTAAATTGGTATATCAATGATTTTAAATGACATACGAAAAAGACATAACGCTACATTAGTTGAACTGTAAACAAAAGTTCTTTAATATACTTACAATTTGCATGTTTTGAAATGTAATATAATATAATAGTCAATTTTATTTTATGATTGTCACGTAAAAAAATTAAACCTTTCTTGAATACTTATACGCAAGTAGTTTTGATTAGAACGTGTTACAATACGTACTTATAAATAAAAAACCTTAAACTTCCACCGTGAGGATTACTTTCTTTCATTAACCTTATTTGGCTTCCCGTTTCGTGCGTTATTCACAGGTAAGAGTATTTAATTTCAAACGTATCTTAATTACGTGTTAACCATACATATTGTTCAAAAAATTTTAAATATACAATAAATAATATGTATACATTTCACATACAAACATTTTTAAAAAACCATTAAAATCCGTCATGCAGGTTTTTACAAAGATTTTTAGATTAGTCATTATTAAGTAAATTATATTACTTCGTGATTTCTGTAAGACACCTTAAAATTTAGTTTAAAGCTAAATATATCCGTATTCAGTACCAGTACACTCACTGCTACCTGTTTTTATGACGACCGCTTAGCCTAGTGGGTAGCGACCCTGCCTACGAAGCTGGGTGTCCCGGGTTCTAATCCCAGGTCGGGTCAGTATTTATATGATGATTATTGATACTGGTACCGGGTCTTCGTTGTTATATGTATGTGGTGTCTTCGCTTGGTACCCAAAATACAAGCTAATGCTTAGTTTGGGGCCTAGACGTTGTTGTGTATACGTCATTATTGTTATTTTTATTATTCTTATTTTTGCTAAACCGTAATCTTAAATTTATAGTGCTCACTCACTCTATCTTGACGCCGATTTTTATATTCGGAAATTCAGACATTCTAATGCTTTCCAGAAAATTCCTATCAAAGTAAATATTAGCAGACAACGCTTGTTTTCCACTAAATTTTCTAGACAAAACTAGTATTTAGGACGTACATACGATACAAATAAATCTACTAAAAAATATTATTTCCTATTTTCTTAATATGGAAACGAAAAGTAGCACTTCTCTTTTCATTTACGGCATGAAAAGGAGTCGTTTCTTCTGTAAACGGTGGAAAACTCACCTTTGTTCTCTTCGTGCCCATGCGGGCGGCGTCGCTGGCTTTATAGGGCGAAGCTAGTATAAGTACAAAACCATAAATAAAAACACGTCAACACGGAATCAGACTCAAAATTACATTCAAAATTAATAGTAAATAGTACCAATATATTGTTCGTAAAAATATAAATAAAAAATTGCTCTATTTAGTCACGATATCAAATATTACTAGAGAACTAACCACCTGCCCGCAGTTTCGCTCGTGTGGAATTCGTTTCTCATAGGAATCGCTTTTTTAATCTCTGTTTTATCTCGTTTCCGTTCTTCCCTTTCTCGTTTTCGTTCCCGTCACACAAATGTTTTATCGTTTCAGTTCCTGGACCTGGTCCCATCCCGTTTTCGTTTCCATTCTCATCAAACAAAGTGAGTGGGGATGGGAGTATAGGAGCTTACACAAAACCAATTATATGGCGTTCGTTTATCATATAAGACACATACTCGTATTGCATATACCCGTTGCATGGTTTAGAAGTTCAACTTTTTTTGTCCAATAGATTCGTATAAAATAGGCTGTGACAGACGAAGACAGACATACATATACCAGAGTAATTCTATATGGATTCCTTTTTTAATTTTAGATAGGCGAAACCCTGAAAAGAGTACAGTAAAGAAATTTAAGAAGAGGTTTACAATTTCAAATTGCCTAATAAAATTGTTCAACCCATAACCACCAGATTGAAATGAAAGCGTAATTATATTTTGCAGATAGAAATAATAATTTTATGGGAATTTTAAGAGGAATAGGTCGGAAAGGAAAAGGGATAGCTGGGTCGTTCAATGGTTCATAATTGCTTATAAATCGTGAATTCGATTAATCAACGTTCGGTAACATTACCCTTAGAATATCTTGCACAATGTCCGTAACTGTCACTGCGACGACATTAATGAGTGTCCCAGTAATTAATATTTGCATTGAATGACATGCTCAATAATACGGACATGTTTTATAAGAGGCTAAAATTTATATTTTAATATTAGGTCTTAACCTATGAAGTTGTCGTTCTTCAGTACTGGCCTTTAAAAAAAAAAAATTGTGAATTCTAAATTCAAATTAATTTTGTTATAAAAACATGACATTCTTTTTACGAAGTCAGTCTTTTGTTTATTGATTAGCGTTGTGTTTTCATTACATTTGAACATTTTACAGTACAGACAGTACAGGGTAAGTCAGAATGTTATGCAGGTTTTCAAAAATTTATTATGTGAAATATAATGAACATATAATATTGTGAGATACACTGTGTGAAAGGTAAACTCTCAAAGTTTAGTTTCCTGAAACTGATTCCGCGTTTACCCGCAAGATGTCAGCAGGAAAGCAGTTAAAGAAAATGGCGCTGACTGGCGAGAAGAAGTCGTTCTGTGTGCTTGATTACCATGTTAACAACTCCGTGATTACTGTTCAACGACATTTTCGTACCAAATATCAGAGAGACCCGCCAAATGGGAGGTCCATTCGTAAGTGGTACACACAATTTAGGGATGCAGGCTGCATCTGTAAACGAAAATCAACTGGCCGTCCGTCGACTAGTCCCTCGTTCACCCGATCTAACCCCGTGTGATTTCTTCATGTGGGGTTTTGTAAAGGATCGCGTTTACGTACCAACACTTCCAACAACACTGGATGATGAATGAAAGTGTGCTCGCATCACATAATCCATTGCTCATATCGACCGCGATATGCTGCAGAAAGTTTGGCAGGAGATTGAATATCGGCTTGATGTCTGTCGTGTAACAAAAGGCGCTCACATAGAACACCTGTGATGTGTTTTTTTTTTTTAAATTACACTAAACTAAACTTTGATAGTTTCCCTTTTACACAGTATATATCACAATATTATATGTTCATTATATTTCACATAATAAATTTTTGAAAACCTGCATAACATTCTGACTTACCCTGTACAAAGGAATTTTTTGCCTTTGGAGAATTTGTTGCTTCCCGTCCACTTGATTTTTACAAGAAGGGCATCAGTTAACTGCCACTGCGTTGGCAAAGATGCATCGATTGCATTATTGATTACTTTGAATAACTTGATTACTTTGAAAAGAAATAAATATGTTTGAAAAAATAGTTATTTAAGATACACGTGCGGAAAGTAAGGTTTTATACGAATAAGTGCCACACTCCCGTGTACATGCTCCAGTTATTCCAAAAATTAAAGCAACCTGTAACAAATTAATTTAGAATTAACTTATAAGCTAATGAATAAGTAGTATGAATACTGACCGCCGTTGTTATTCATATTCAAATTCAAAAAGTTTTTATTCAATATAAGATGTTTGCACACACTTATTGAAAGTCGTAAAAATTGATTAGGTACCGGTTCAAAAACTAGGAGGAGAAGAACCGGCAAGAAACTCCTCTCTGTTTATTTTATTTAAATATATGTTTTTCTTAATTGTTTTTTCTTTTTTAATTTAAAGTCTTACAACTATTACAATGATGTCCATGCGCACTTATCATTTAAATACTCGGTAATACAATAGTAAGCTTTTTTCATGAGTTGGACTTTAACTCGCTTTATAAATTGATTAGAATTCAAGTCTAACATTTCTTTTGGAATTTTATTATAAAAACGGATACAATTTCCCATGAAAGAATTATTAACCTTTGAGAGCCTGAACCTGGGAATTGATAACATATGCTTATGTCTTGTATTTAAGTTGTGGCCATCACCCACCCTAGAAAAAGCATTTCTGTTTTTATGTACATAAATTATATTTTCATAAATATACTGACAAGGGACTGTCAAAATATTACCTTCTCTTAAATGAGCCTTTACACTATCTCTAGATTTTAATTTATATATAGCTCGAATAGCCCTTTTCTGCAGAACAAATATTGTTTGAATGTCAGCGGCCTTTCCCCATAGCAGAATGCCATACGACATTATACTATGAAAGTAGCTAAAATAAACCAGCCTCGCTGTAGGCACATCGGTTAGTTTTCTTATTTGCCTAATTGCAAAAACAGCAGAGCTCAGTTTACCAGCCACCCTCATAATATGAGGATCCCATTGTAAATTTGCGTCGATTTTGCGTTAGTAAAAAATATACCTACCTTTGTTGCTAAGTACTTGCTATATGGCGCTTCATTTAGGAGTTTATCGATATCGCTTGCAGAAAGCACTTTTGACTTTTTAGATTTAAATCCATCATTTTGTCGTTTTTAAGAACGCAATTAGCTTGTGGTAATTTTGTAGGTTTATGTCATTTTTACAGCTGACGGTGCTCTTCAACATTAAATATTTAGACCATAATGAAGATGGTTTATATCTTGATGCCAGTTCATTGAAGTATGCTAAAAGAACGTTCTCAGAAAACGAGGAACAGTTTTTGTCCATTTTCCACTGTAGAAATCTTTGGTTTTTTTCTAAGTATTTATCTCTCGATTTTTGCGGCAAAGAATTTTCATTTGTTATATGAGCTTCTTCGACGATATTTGTAGGAGTTAAATCTATAACTTCTTCATTAGAACTCATTTTACGAGATTACTAGAGGTATAACCACAAAATTAAAGTAATTTTATTTCACCAAAGCCTATTTACAACGGAATGGCGCGCTTTCTTTGCAGAGCGCGCGTTTCATACAGTTTTTTTTCTTGAGGCAAAGGTACAATATACGTACAGCCAATAATGTAAAAACTATTTTTGTTTACGGAAACGGAACACGCATTTTTAAATGAGATAATCAAGAATCTTATGTGTTATGGTGTTTATCATCATTAAATTATTGCTAGAGCGCGTATACTCATAAATAATTGTTTTTTTTTCGAATATCAAAACCTCCTTGCATCTTTGTAATTTTTTAAATTTTATGACTTGCACCATGCACCATAGAGTCAAAAAATTTAAAAAAATACTTTATTTCACGCGTGAAATAAAGAGTCGGTTTCCGCATAATTTTGTTATACAAAAAAAAACTTTATCAGCAACTACATTGAAAAATACTTTAACTTATTTCATACAAAACGGTAACTTCATAGGTTAAGATCTAATATTTTTTTTTGAGAATGACATTGTTCGCTTATTGTAAGATGAAATTAATATACTTTTTATATAATATACTTGAATAATACTTTGAAGCTTTTCTAAAAGCTTCTTTGAATCTGCAAATAATACAGGAATTTGGAAGTCAACAGTAAAAAAAATATTAAAACGATATAATTACAAATGTGTGTACATAGCGAAATTGTACAGCCTTCATTCTTGGGAACCAAGAGCGCTGGCTGCTTTGTCGCTGGTTAGTTTGTAGGACGAGTCATCGATTTTATTACAATCCTATGGACTGACGAAAGCGATTTTTCGAATAACGGAATGTATAACGCAAAAATAATCACAGCTGATCGCAAACCAATCCCGAACGACGACGACGACGAACGACGGGGTCTCACAATCAAGTTCTATTTTGGTCCAATACTTGACTACTTGGTACTTGATACTATTCAGTATATTATATTTATCAAAAAAATATTAAATTAGACTTTACATAATAACAAAATGTATAAACAAAATTGTATTCGATTGAAGAATATGGAAATTATGAGCTATTAAAATTTTATCTCTGTCTCTTTCCTGCAAAACGATATTTAACATTATTTCACAAATAGGTACACCGTGCGGTATTTCCCTCTCTGTCTAAAAGGACATTTTAAACATTCATAACTTTTTTAATAATGATTTTTTTAAATTCTTTCACTGTTATGATATATTTAGAAAACTTTATCATATAACTTTTTTTTTAAATAGTCAATCAGCGTATTTTTGGTGTGCGGCATTAGACAATAGAATGTTTGCTGTTCATTTATATGAAGATCCCTACATGTGCCTACATACAAAAATTTCAAAATATAATGTTTCGAGTGTTCGAAAACTGTACGAATTTCGCTTGAAAAATATGAAATATTTATTTTCCGGCTCTCCGGTGAACAATAGTTTAGTAATGACAACTATTCCCGAAAATGGATATGCACGAATGTTTAATAAAATGGCTGCCACGATCTCCATTTGTGATGCCTAAGTGTACAAAAATAGATACAACACACTAGAAGAATTAAATAGCAGTGCCTTGAATATATAACCGCACCAACTGGTGCAGCGTAGTGGAGTAAGCTCCAAGCATCCTCAGTCTAGGGTAAGCCTGAGTCCCTGCTGTTGGGATATAATGGGCTGGTATGGTGTGGTGGTTTTGAATATTATGAACAATATTCATCACCTGTCGTTGCGAATCGGGAAAACTGGAGTCAGTTTGAACACTTATTGTTATCGACTGGACCGCAAAAAATATTCTTACTTTTTCTTGCTTACTTCTTCGCAAAACATAAGAACAGTGTTTTTCAAAATTTTGCAAACTTCCTGTGCTCGAATTTTTCGTTTCAATAGAATGATTCGTTCAAGATAAAAAATAAAACAATTAATTTAAAAACAAAATTTAATAATGAAATTTTAATTTCTATCAAAAAAGAGCAAAAGTTTCTAAATACAGTTTTCTTGCATTACTTATGGTTCAACACTCTTTTTTTTAAATGGGACAGTGTGGGCAGATACAGTCCCAATTAAAAAAAACCGTTTTTTATAAAGTGGAAATAAAAAACGAGAGATGGAGAGAAACCTAATTACAAATTACTGATGATAGCAAATTTAACTGACAGGAAAAATTCTTTTATTTTAAAAAAAATATTTTCAAAGATTTTCTCAAGAAAATTGAACATGTGACATATGCAAAACTAATCGATAGGGTCAATCATAAGGATAGCTTGTAAATTTCACTACATATACGAACACTAATCTGCAATATTGGTGATGTCTACACGAATCATTAAGAAATTTTAATCTATTAGAATTAAAAGCGGTCCCTAATAAATAAACTAGAAATTTTGATAAAAAAATTATTAACATAATTATAGCATTTTAATTTTATTTCCTTCTTCACCATTTTAAGTTCGAATTTTAAAACATCCTTAATTTTTTGCATGAAACAATTTGAGCTGCGCGTTTGTCAGTCAGTAATTTCTTCTTTACTATAATAATAACAATAATACCCGGGACATTCCACACAGCGCCATGTCGTAACAAGCTAAGTTAAGTAAGCAAGTATTATGCTTGTATTTTTTATAATATATACATATACAGATACTTTTTGCACTCACACACTGAACAAATAGACATATTCATGCACACAAATATTTGTCCCGGGCGGGAATCGAACCTACGACTCTTGGCTCCGCAGTAAGAGTCTCTATCCACTCGGCCAATCGGTCAATCATCAATAAATATATATATATATATAATATAAATGAATAGTCTATACAAGATGGAAGTTCAATAAAACGTTTGCCGCGTCGTCGCTCGTAATCGGGTCCTTTTATTAGATGATCACAAAAGGCACAACAAAAAGGTTATTGTGAATATTTATGTACTTTCCTGTCGTAAATCCAATACACGCCTAAAGTACTTAAAGATAAATATGTATTTCCCTTGTAATAATGTTGGTGAAAATTAATATGAATTACCTATTATAATAAATATGTCAAGCATTTAAATCACACAACAAATTATTGGATGCGAAAATTTAATTGCATGAGTAAACTGACAATAATAGTATCAGTGTTTCTTTATTTTACCAGAAATGTGCAATCAATGTATTTTTAACCGATTTCAAAAAATAAAGGGTTCTGCGTTCGTCTGTATGTCATTTTTTTATGTATGTTACCCGATATATCCGTCAATTGTGAACCGATTTGGGAAATCATTTTTTTGTTTGAAAGTGTATACTCTCGAAGCAGTTCCAACGTCACCAAGTTAGAATCTGATGATTTGATCCTAGGAAATCGTTGGACACCCTCAAATCTTATGGGCACGCATAGTGTGTTTGAGTTCAGTTTTTTTTAGTTATTCAGGTGTTTGCACTCCATCTCATGCTTCTAAGCTGGTGATAATAGCTACACCACTCCTTAACGGTTAGAATACTACTGCGATTTGTTGACAATTTTATCCACACGGCGGCGCTGGCGCTTCAAATGAGCAGCGCGTTTAAAACTAAACCTAGTTTGGAAACTAAAGACAAGTAAATTACAGTTACTCATAAGTAAAACTTTATAAGTAATTAAAATACATTAAAAAACAATGAAAACCGACTTCATAAAGTTAAACTAAAAAGTTAAAAATAATATTTTAAACTTTAAAGAAAAGAGCATTATTGGGCGGCAATAGGAAGTCGGTGCGAACTCTGATACTTTAAATGGGTACTTACCAGGTTATAACAATTATAACAATCATATATTTACAATTATAACAAATATAGAACATAATACAAAGTGAATGACTAGGCATGGATTGCGTAAACTAGGTACATGTCGCCCAATAATGTCTTGTTCAATAAATTAAAAATATTATTTTCAAATTTTTAGTTTAAGTTATATCTTACAAACTGTCTACGTAACATAGGATTGTGACTGGCATGGGTACTAATATACATAAGGAAATGTAGCTGATGAAGCCGAAACTAGTCAAAAACTGAATTGGAATGAACTTTTGCATAAAGTTTCTTCAAGATCAACTGGTTCTTGCGTTCGTACATTGATCTGTTGATATAGGTGACATACAAGTCACCAGCGCGTAAAGTCAACGTCTTGTTTTAAAACACAATTAACTATTAACATAATTTTTTGTGTTTAATGGTCTATAAACTATCGAACCCCCGTAACAAGAGCTATAAAGCAATGCCATTTCTTTGTCAAATCATAATATTGTGGGAGATTTTTCGTGATACACTCGCAGATATCGGTATGGGCGGCATTATTCTCGAAGCTGTGTTAAATAAAAGGTTATTTGAATGAGCTATTTATTTGTATTCCTACGGGATACATAAGAACGAACCGGGTGTACCGGGCGGCTGAGGAATTCCAAAAAAGAAAAATTGTGAAGGATTTAAATTGTAAATTACGGATACAAATAATCACGAATGATTATTTTTTTATATTTTTTATAGATTTAGAGATTATTTTTTATTATTTATATAGACGTACTTAAAATGTACAAAAATACAATTTCAAAACGAGATTAAAAATAAAAGAGGAACGGATACTTTTAAGTATGATATGAACAGGGCTTCTAAACGCGTTGCTTAAACGAGACAACCATTTGGATAAAATTGTCAACAAATCGCAGTATTATCCCTTAAATCCTAACCGTTATGGAGTGCTATAGCTTCCATTATCAAATTAGCAGCAATATGTGATGGTTACCTGACGCAAACTTCTGAAAATTTAAAAATAGAGCTCAAATTCACTATTATAATAACAATAATAATAATACTTCGGACATCCCACACAGCGCCATCTAGTTCCAAACTAAGCAAAGCTTGTACTATGGGTACCAGACAAATGATAAAAATACTTAAATATTCTTTATTATATATACATTGATATAGATATAGATATTTCACACCCAGACACGACACAAATAGACACGTTTATGTATACAAATATTTGTCCCGGCCGGGAATCCAACCCGCAACCTTTGGCTCCGCAGAAGGGTCTCTAACCACTCGGCCAATCGGTCAGTCTTCAGTCACTATGCGCGCCCATAAGATTTGGGGGTATCCCTCGATTTCCTAGGATCCCAACGTCAGATCTTGACTTGGTGACATTGGAACCACTATGAAAGTATACCGTTTCAAACAAAAAATAATTTTCCTGTTCGGTTCACAACTAGCGAAATAATCGCGTAATAAACATAAAAAAACCCACAGGCGAATCGAGAACCTTCTACTTTTTAAAATCGTTTAAAAACAGGTGTTTATACATAGAAAATATCCCGTAGGAACAATCTCCGAGCGCAGCTAGGGTAAGAAACTAGTAGTGAATAGTGTCGAAAGCGGAGCATATTTCCCGAACACTGTACGTACTCAGTGAGCCGTGCCGCCGACGTGACACTCCATTACTCACAGATCGAAGGTTCGATCTCTCTCGGGCCTCTGCGACAAATTAAAAGGACCAATTCCTGGCTTTTTTTTGTTGCCTCTCCCTTCTAAGCTATATACATTTTTCTATTTTAGCAGAAAATTGCAACAAAATGAAGCCGTACACTTTTATCTTGTACTACTACTATGGAACTGTAGTAATTACACTAATATTATAGAGAGGAAAGATTTGATTTTTTGTTTGTTTGTTACGCCCTATAACTCTAAAACTACCTACTTAACTGGTTTTAAAAATTCTTTCATTTATAGAAAGCTATATTATCAGCAAATAACATGGACTAAACTTTATTTTCAAACTACCTTTCCGCCCGTGGCATCGCTCACTAGGATTACACAATTGTACCAGGACAGCTATAATTTTTTGCATGGATATAAACTGAAGAGCATAACTACTTTTTATCCCGGAGAAAGGGGACCCGGTACAACTATGTAATCCACGCGAGCAGAGCCGCAAGCGGAAAGCACATCAAAATATAGAATTTATTAATGGTAAAATTCTAATCGACCACCCAGCCCACCTCTGAAACAAATACAATTTTTTTTTTCTATGTTTGAAAATAAATAATAATACGATATAAAGTAATGCGAAGCGGTTTTTCATATTAAATATCTATGATATTAAATACTTGCTCTATAAAAGACGGTTAGGTAATTATAAGGTATAAGAAATGTTTAATATTTATTTAGATAAATAATGAAAATCCTACAAATGAAGTTATGGACTACATAAATAGAAATTCACAAAACAAAACTTAATTTATATCAACATAATAAGAAATTTTAATATTTGAGTTACTTAAAATACTTAAAAAAAAATATTACGAATAATACCAATCGTGTTGTGAGAAAATAGTTATTCATAGAGCGACAAAAATAAAATTTCCAATTTTTCCATTGTAATTTGCGCAAGAATTGTACCGTCTCCCGTCACTTTCATAATATTAGCGCAGAACAATTACGAGCGATTTCATTTTAGAGGAGAAATCCTCTGTTCGCTTTAAACAGAATTAAAAATAATGAACTCCACGTCTTTAAGATGAATGGCTCTTTGAAAAAACCTTTGAATTTTTTTGTATGTACCGTAATGAACTAAGAATTTTGTGATTAAATAGTAATTTTCTTCCGCATTCATTGCGACATAAAACTTTTAAACTAATGAACGCAGTATTACTTTGTAGATAATATAAATTTTCACTGCACCTGCATAAAAATCTCATAAAATATTTGAGAGAAACAGAGACAATTATATGTAGGTAATCCGCAGAAATATTGGCTTTGAGACTAAATAGATTCAAATTGTGTATAAAAAAAAAATTATGAAAACGGTTATTGACCACTTAAAGACAATTTTCAATACATTTGCTATTATTACGGTCTTTATGACATCGAAACTTGAACCGAAATGTTATATTTTACAGTACTAGGCCTTTTTACTTTACTCCAATCACAAACGAGCGTTCTGTTTGTAACGCATGCTTAAACCGCAAAAAGCAGCCCACTCCCGCCCTTAGCTCCCGCCATTATTACATTTGAAGTATCTAGCAAATTTTAATCACAAATGTATTGAAAAAGTTCGTATGATGCTCGTACTTAGTAAGCTGGTTATTATAGCCATCGGTTTCGCTTTCACTACACTCGGCTTCTCCTTGTTCTTATAATTAATAAATAAATTTTTTTTTAGAATAATTATTTTCTTTAAAAATTTTAAAAAATCCATTAATTTCAAATACGACACTGCTGTCACTTTTGAACGTCATAAGAGTAAGCGACCATTCTAAGAAGAACACTGCAAGTAACTTGAAGTGGCCGTATTACTTGGTAATACCTGAGACATCCTACACAGCGCCATCTAGTCCCAAAGTAAGCAAGTATTATGCTTGTGTTATGGATACTAGACAACTGATGTACTTAAATATTCTATATGATATATACATATGAGTATTTTACATCCAGACACGGAACAAATGAGCATGTTAATGCATAATAATATTAGTCCCTTGTGTGAATCGAACCCGCGATCTTCGGGTGTGCAGTTAGGGTCTCTAACCACTTGGCCACTCGGAGTATCTTATTGAAGTGTAAATGCTTAGTTTCATTGCCATCAAATTAATTCAACAGATGTATTCTATTGTGCAATGACCAGTGTGGTTCGACTTTGACGCGTACAATACACAAATTCGCATACTTAAAATTCAATAGTCCGTATCATGAAGGATAAACCAATTGGTATGACCTTAGTTAAGTTGAAGATAAACACCTTGTTGTTGTCTTTAAAAAAGTGTTTAGTTTTCCCTCCCTTTTTATATTGTTAAAAAATTATATCATTTTGGGAAATACAAACTTTAAAACCTGTCTCAGAAAATAAACAGTTAAGACCCAGAATGTCTCAGGAAAATATGCGATTTTGCCCTCCTTGCTTGCTTTCACACATTCCTGACGACTAATAATTTATATAGGAAACTGTTTTTTTTTAATAATCAAGGTAATAAGCCTTAAATTTTTTTTATTAATGCTGTTTTTTTAATTCACAAGTAATTACATAGTATTGGTTACTTAGTACACTCTGTTTTTTACACAATTTCATATTTGCTGGTTTTCGAATATACACTTGTTTATTTTTTGATGTCTTTGGATGTCTGGCTGTAAATGACTAGTCCATTTCACATATAAGGTGATACTTTTAGTTCTTCGAATAAATCTACAAATAATGCCATTTTTTCAATTTAAATACAAAAAATTTTAAATAAATTCATTTATCAAATTTGAATAAAAATAAAAGTGGGTAACTTTCTGTTCTTTTATGTGATAAAAAAATGGTATCAGCTAATCGTAACACAGATTGCCATGCATCGGTGACCAAAGCAAAGAAAGAGACCAATAATATTGTGAAACAACGGTTGCTTGCTGATACATTTAAAATAAGGGTTGTTTTTGTTATCATAGACTGATTCCGAATTAAAACGATAAATAAAACTATTGGTTGTTATAAAATTATTTTGCCTATATTATAGTGTTATTTATTTTAACAGGAAATAATATTATGTACGCATAGAAATATTGTTGAAACAGCAATAAGAGTAATTTTTATATAATTTTTTTAACTATAAATAAGTTTTTTTTTTTTTTAAATTCAGCGTATAATAGTCGAATCATTACCATTTATAGTAAGCAGATGTATTTGTCGTTTGTGTAATATTGAAAACAAGCGCTTGAAAATCTTTTTGAAATTGAGAATTGAGCCTTAATTCGATACTTATTATCCCTTGTATGCGCATTTGAGCATAACTCATGCCGGACGCATTTAAGCCCAAACCGGCGCGGCGGGCGGCGCGGCCAATCTGCGATCTGCCGGATCCATTGAATATATTTCGCAAACAACTCTCCAAATTGAGTTCGGCCCTGTACATTTTCCGTCCATTTGCAAACATATTGAGCCCTCGATGAAAATATTTTCCAGTCCGCTTTGACTTTCAAATGAATTGCGCAGATCGGGTGAACAACAAAGACCTTCCGTCATACCCACAGCGCCTACTGAAACTCGTCTTGTCGTATTTCTTTTCTGTTATAGTAAAAAAGCGTTAAAAATCAGGATACTAGCTTTAGTTTGCGACTTCGCCTGCGTTGAAGACGTCTCTATAACTGTTTTCCGTTCTCATACCGATTCAAACTGTTATTTCATTTCACAACTCCAAGTTTCACCCGTCGTTCATTGCGAATGTTTTAATTTGTTTTGTACCCCTGGAGAACTTTTGACCATATGATAAATAGTTGTGGATAAATAGGTTTAAGTAACTCTCTATCTTTTTGAATATTTTTGTGCGAAAAATTAGCCCATTTCGTTGCTATGCTACGACGCCAAGAAAGGACGAACAAATTAATAAACACATTTTCGCATTTATTAGTTACGATTCATAGAGGAAGTCAAAGTTCGTGGCAATGTTTAAATTTTAAATATCGCCAACGAAGCAGCGAAGTGGATTAATCTGTAATTACTTTAACACTTCGTTTACTAATTAAGGTTTAATTTGGATAATTTTTACGACAGACCTAACGTTTGAAATTAAAAAAAGAAAAACATTTGAATAACGAAATTTACTGATACAGTACATTCACGAAATTAAGAAACACCATACATACCTAATAGTAATATATAAATAGTTCATTGGATTACATTTATATAAAGACAAAACGGCTCTATATATGCATGGTTCATGTGGAATAATGTTTGGTTTAATAATATGATTAAAGGTGACTATAACTGGTTGCATGTTTTTTTCTTCATATGACAAAAACAACATTTGATACTATGTAAATCACGTGTGTAATGCTGTTTGAGAAATGTAAAATTATTTATGATAACAGATATATATTCATACCGATTAGATGGCAAATTTTTGATATTTTTTCATACACTTTTGAGGAACATGTATGTAAATATTAATTTTACTAGGTAGATGTAAAAGGCAAAAAATTTCGTGTGTTTATAATTTAACAAATACAATTATTTTTTTTAAATAAACGGTGACAATACGATGATTACAGAAAGCTTTGACGAAATCGTGGCTCAGCGCCGACTCAATTATCACCAATTGAATCAACATCAACGTATTGTCTAGGTTATGAATTTCCACTCCTAATAAATTGTTGGTTGCGCAAGGGTTAGAATTATGTAAAAATTTGTATGAGCTCGTATCTCGTAGTTCGAAAGTCGAATTTAAAACATGCCGTGGTCGACCGGACCAAATCGCAACGAAATTAAGTAGAAATCATCTTCAGGAAACCCTCTTTTAATTGAAAATCGTTCGTTTGCGATTTTTCTCTCTTGCGAGTATATTCAATTTGAGCGTACGCAATAAAAGGGCTAAAGCAATTTGCAGCGTAATTTCATCACATAACCCGCTTGGCGAATCGGGTCGGGGGTTATTCATTAAAAATATTAAAGCCTCTTTTGTACGCTGTCTGCGGACAATGTGTTGTCACGTATACATTTATAATCTCTTAATAGCGCCTATTTTTTATTCCTAACGGGATGACGGCGCGCCGCGCGACGCGTCACGATTGACGCCATTTTGTACGGTAATTAAACGTCACGTCGCCATTTTGTGTAACACGCGAATAACCATACGTGTGAATGGCGCGTCAAAGGTAATACCCGAGCCTCGACCCTTTGTTAACTACCTATTTATTGTGAACGTTTCAAGCGACAACGGTTGTATTTCAGGTAACATCTATTGTTACAAATGCTGAAACATGAGTATAATGTTCTACGATACAATGGAGATAACATTACAACAAATATATATTTATTCCTTAGAAAACTCAGTAAAGTATTTTATTGAATGGCTAACTCATTTCGGCAATGAAAGACCGTCGAGTCCTATCATTGTCACTCGCCGTTTTAATATGCAAAGTATCGAAAACCATCACATTACAACTTGGTGTATGACCCCAATTCCTTTGCCACTTTCAGGGTCTTACTGTGTCAGCGCAAACAGGTTCATTATGCATGCCGCCCCTGCACGCGACATGCGCTAATACGGGACAATGGTTAACGAAGTGCATGCTACAGTTTTAAAAAGCGCACTGACTTCGAAGTAGCCTCGGATTCGGTGAATGTAGATCATCAATAATGGCCTCGTTACGTGGACGCGCCATTCGCCTGCGAGTGGCCCATTATCTGACAAAGCGTGGAACATCTCCCGGCCGCTGCCACAAAGACCTAATTAGCGCCGGCGAAAGAAAGCGATTTCCCCACGAGTTATGAATATTTAAACCCCTCGTTAGGCGTCGTCGGACGGCTCGCGGGCGCATGCGGGGCACGTCGTGACAACGACAATGCCGCAGTGATCGGCGCGTTACACAACTGATGATCCTCGTCTTACGGGGCCAATGTCGCGTGCCGATACTCCGGCCGCCGTGACACATCCGGCTGCTTCTTCCTGTCACTCTCGACGCACCCTCAGTTCGCAGTCGGCGTATATAAGCGACGCATGACTGATTGCCGGCATCATTCGTCTCTAAACAGCCATCCAAACAACGACACACCATGAATACTATTATCTGCATCGGTCTGATAGCTGCAGCCACTGTGAGTGCCGAACAACCTCTCTTCAGAAATCCTCGGTTCCAATTCCAGCGCCAAGAATTGGCTCCTTCGGGAGAAGGTGAGCCGGAACAGACAACACCAAAGCAAAGAGACGCTCCATATGCCACGGCTGGGTTCCGGCCTCCTAAAGAGTTCAAATTACCAGCCAGACAAGAACTCTCCCCGGTTACCTCATATGGTACGCCCGCTGACAGTTATGGGGCGCCATTGCATACGTTTACTGCACCCCAAACGCAGTACGGACCACCTGAAAGAAGCGAGCGCCGTGAGTCAACTGAAAGCGACAGTGAGAGCGGGAATGAGAAGTCGCAAGTAGAGAGCGTGCATACCGAAGGCGGGCGGACAGATTCCAAAGGGCGATTGCGGGAACGCGAAGAGCTGGAGGTTGCGGATGCAGACGCGGAAGTTGTGAGCTCTCAGGGTGCATATTACGTACTTTTGCCCAATGCCCAAGTGCAGCGCGTGCAGTTCCGAACAGAAAACGACCTCCGAAACATGGCGTACACGGCGCGCTTGCAGTACCGCAGCGAAGACCGCGCTCCCGTCTATTTATACCCCGCCGCACCTGCGTTTACTCCAACAGCTGCTCTCGTACAACGCGCTGCTTACGTACAGCTCGTTTGAGAGGAGCCGAACTTGATGAAAACTAGAAGAACTAATAGGGATTTAAATATTACTAAATATTCGTGTAATTAAAAACAAAATTAACAAGACATTCTGGACAGTTTTTGACAGGAATGTGATCAATCGTGTAAATATGTAACAGATATTCTGCACATGACAGTATCAATGGCACATTGACTTTTATAACGTAGTAAAACAAAAATTTACATTTATTTATTGTTTGTCAATTTGAATTAAAGTCATGTACCTATTAAATGATCTTACAAGTACGTAAAAATAACATGTAAATATTTATATTACATTATAGTTATTTATTAAGAGCTTAAAATGAACACTTTTCCTGTATCACAACTTTTTTTAATGATAGAAAGGTGTCATTTTTTCTGGATTTGTAACGATTAACATGGTTAGGTAGGTAGGTATCTATTTAATAGGATAGTTGCCTATATTTTTATAATTATTTTTTATGAAACAGTTTTCTAAATATATCTTACCAGTGAAATAATTTTAAAAATAAATCAATTATGACAAAGTTATAAATGTTTAAGATGTCCTATTAGACAGAGAGGGCAATACCGCACGGTATACTAGCTTGTGAGGTCAGGCCATTTACAATAATGTTAATTTCGTTTTGCAAAAAAAAAGACAGAGATAACATTTTAACAGCTTATTATCAACCAAATATGATTTTGTTTATAAATTTAATTTCCTTACAAAGACTTTTTTTATTCTTTTTCAAATAAATATAATATTATCACTATTACACAGAAAAAAGTTTTTGGTTATAACAAAAAAATTGTTTATCATCTACCTAAAAACAGTGACAACATAACTACTGTCATAAGTAATCAAACTCAGTTATGCCAGCTTACCAACCAGTAAGAAGCTTGCATTTTAACGAACTTTTTTAAAACTTATCAAAGTGTTGCTATTTTCATGGTAACAACTAGTTTTGCTATCCATTTTTTTCGGTGTTATCAAATGCCCTGTTTTTACAATTATTTAACGAAGTTAACAGATTCCGTCCGCGAATTGACCGGATGGTGTAACTTTCTTCTTACTGTTTTGCTCTAACAGACGGGTGTTTGGTGTCATGTTTTTTTTTTTATATTAGGAAATAAAATTATTTTCTTTTACTATCTTATATAGTTATTATTATTTATCGTTATTATTAATGTATAAGTATAAATTAGCTTTTTAAAACATATTATTTTCCTTTCATTAGAGGATAAAAGTTTTACACTTTTTCTTATTTGTTCCATTAATAAAAATAAAGTAATGATGAATACCATATCTTAAATTATAATTTTATTTATTGAAATATGAAAATTTTATCAAAATCCGTCTAGTAGATCTCGATTTAGCGTGATAGGTACAGGCAGACAAGAAAATTAAAAATGTTATTTTAGAGTTCACATATTTTTCTAAATATCTTCTAGATAATACAAAGATTACATACTATCATTGAACAGTATAATTTTTATGCTAAAAATTTTTAGCCCGATGAGAAATTTCTTTGAAAAAAGTACCTGCATTAAGGTTGCTAGATGGCACTGACGCACTGCTTAATGGTTAAACGCAGTTATCAATGTTGAAATCCAATAAAGCAGCAATATATAACTTTCTAAAAATACTTAATAACAAACAAAATATTTGTGTTAAGGACTTTAAGTTGAGAGCAGTTGTGATGAAAACCTAAGTAAGGGGGTGTAGATTTCAATTCATTCAACCGACATTGACAACCGTAAGACCTGCAACGCCATCTACTTTTAGCGCTAACAACTAAACTTAGAAAACTTCCACAGAACATAATTCATCATTACCTAGTACATTATACGTCTTTTAAAATATACACATTTATCACGAAATGCAGATTTTTAAAGAATAACTTTACTCCCTATTTGATACATTGGTATCTTCGGAAAACTTGATTTTCGCATCGAAAATCGTGCATTTCCAGATGTTTTCGTTGTAAGCCAGTCATCGTTATTTCGTAATAAAAGATGCAGTTAAAAGTTTCTCAAAGCCATTGGTCAAAACGTATTACTTTATTAAAATAATACGTTTATTTTATATTATTTTAAAATACTATTTTACCCAGTTTTTTGTCTGATATATATACTTTAAAATTAAGTGAAAGCAAAAAATTTACTAGTAAATTACATAATAGTTCAGCTTTAGTAGTGTAGGGTAAGTGATTACGGCGCGTATTTGCGAATGATTCTTCGACCTAATACAGTAGTTTTTGTACTAAAGAAGTCGCCGGCGAATTAAATACAGGAATTTGCAGCTTAAATAATCACCACTAAGAACGAAAATATTTTTACATTTTAAATTTTATTTAGCTTGAATTTTTAGAGAGTATAACCTATTAGATGCGATATTTCGATAGTTAAGATCGTTTAGAGATTCGTGCTTATTCTTCTGAGAGGAACCAGCACTTTTTGAATGCGCCGTTGTGGTGACGTTCTTCCACAAAGGGTTATTCATTACTTACGTAAGATGATTTAGGATGGAGGCGGGAGGGGGTCTATATAATTCTAACGTAAGATCAAAAAAATAAGTTAACATTATAATTTACAGCCTTATTATTGCGGCTCTCACTAAAGATTAACATTTTGACACTCCTTTCCAAAAGTTCCCTTATGAGTTTTGTTGTCAATATGTCCAAGTAAAACCAAATCAAAGTGAAACATTAAACAAATAAGTGTCAAATTGGAATATTGGAATATATATTATGGAATATTTTTGTACTTAAAACAAACCTACAATTTTTTATTTTTTCCTCCTTTTCTATGTAATTTTCTATGTAATAACGATCTTGTGTAAGATTGGATAGGGGGGGGGAAGGGGTTTAAACAACGTTTATTTTTTCTTACATAGGGGGAGGGGTGGGTCAAGAAGTAGCAAAAATTGTCTTCAAAGTAATGAATTCACTTTTGTGACGTATTTCAAGATTACGTCACATAACTACGAAATAATATTTGATTCGATTTGAGAATACAAAGCACAGTACCATTTTATTATTTTTCCCGTTCGTTTCTTTTTTCACTCTACGTAGGGAAGTGACGTATTGTCTTGCGTGACCATAAATTGTTTGGATATTTTGTACCTTTTTGTTGAACTGCACTACTGTAAATGTAGATGAACAATCACATTACTCCACTACATCCTCTTCTGTATACGCGTATAGGTTTTCACAAAATTATCGGATAATTTTTAAGTCTGGATTATCAATTTCATGTTCATTATTCAATATCCTATCGAAAAATCTTGCAATGCGAGCAAAATGAACAACGAAAGAGTGGAAAATAGGAAAACCGTTATTAAAGTTTTTTTTAGCTTCACTGTCATCTGTTTTTATTCTTTGCGAAAATCTGAAATACGATTTGCTTCAAATTACGCGTCGTTTACGACACAAGCTATTGGGATTGCTTCAACTTTAACTTAACACGTAACAATGAGCGCGCCTTGTCATTTATGCATTTTATACAAATGTGTTATATTTATTAAGAAGAAGTAATCAGCAAAAGAATTTTAGTCCATTTTTCAAGTAAATCATGCTATGACATCATTCGGTTACATTACTATGTGGTAACGTATATAATTTGTACGTAGCAGCACCTAGTGAAGTCACGAGCGGGTCGTAAAAACACAAACTTTGATTTGTTATATCTTCGAAAATAATCGGTATTTTAACGAAATTCAAAAAGTATAGTAATCAGTTTGTTATACTCTAGTTTGTGAAATAGCGTATGATACATAATTTTGTTAAAGAGGACGCGCTCATTAATATGACACAAGTAATATTCTAGTCAGAAGCACCACTGGTGTCCACTACTGTGGAAACATACACTAGCTAATGTTTATCTACTTTTGATCGACACATACTGTTTATTTAATAACATGTAACAAATCAGGTTTCTATTGTAAACTACACAAATTGGACCATCCACGTTAAAAACTTTTGTTCAAACCAAAGTGATGAGGCACGTAGCGTATATTATGCATCAAGTCCAAGGCATAGTCAATGGACTGTAAAATTATGGAGTTTATTTTGTTTTCTTTTATTACATAAAATAATTTTTAAACAATACAAGCGTTTGGAGCTGATTGCGCAAACTCTACTTAGCGTCAACAATGTTTACGTGTCTCGCAGAGTGTTGTATCAAAGAAGTGTAAGTTGTTTGATTTTTGAATTTTGTTTCTACAAATACTTCTTCGGTACAATGCTATTCAAATACAGCGTGTTGTATCAAGAAGCATTTGCAAATACGCAGTAATGGCTGCCTCTAAGCGACCGACAGTGTCATGAAAAAATAACGCGGCCGAAGGCGGGTTCCTAAGAATAAACGTGTGGTTAAGTGGCTAAATGGGTATATCGCGCCGTAATAAAGTTTCAATAAACTTTCTCAAAAAACACGGTTAATAATTTTATGACATGGTAAAAAGTCCGTCTGTTGATTTTTCAATTATAAACAAAATTTTTTTAAGATAATTCTCTTACTTAATCTAAATATTTTTTTTTATATAACGTGACAACAACGTCTAGGCCCCAAACTAAGAGTTAGCTTGTGTTTTGGGTACCAAGCGAAGACATCACATACATTTAACAACCAAGACCCGGTACCAGTATCGATATTCATCGTATAATACTGACCCGACCTGGGATTCGAACCCGGGACCTGCAACTTCGTAGGCAGGGTCGCTACCCACTAGGCTAAGCGGTCGTCAATCTAAATAAATGGTCGCAGCATGCTGAACTCATGTAAAATCGGAATGTAATATATTACGTTAATGAACGGAAATTCTTATTCGGAAAAAACAATTAGAGATAAAACTTAGAATTTTCATTTTAAAACACAAACACAAGATTTTTCATTTAACAAAATGTGTATTTGCTTTATTTTTAGTAAGCTTAATTTTTCTAAATTATTATTACTAATGTAACAATTGTGATGCTGTGCTGTGCTGCTAGTACGTAATCTTGAAGAGATTATGTCACGTATATTACATATTATAAAATTATTATAAAATACATACTTATTATAGTCCAAAATTTCATTACTTTCACGATGTGAATAACGACAGAATATTAATGAAACACTCATCATAATGTTTTTTAAGTATTTATGTTAATTACAAGTCAAGCAGTTTATAACGGAACAATTTTGTCTAGATGTAAACGATCTCCTTTATAAAAAGTGTTTTATCGAGTTTCCCGAATAGCTGTACCCAATTCTAGAAAAAACTCATAATAAAGCTGTTTAATCCTACGCAGAATACTTACGAGACGCGTTTTTCGGCATCAAATAAAGAGATGCCCCTAAAAGGGAGATATCTAATATTCGAGTGGGATTACAATTGCAGTCTGTGTAGGATCAATTGTTATTATGTGAACAAATAAAATTTTTTTTACCAATGGTGACGTTTTAAAGTAACGCAGTGAGAGCGAAACTGACATAAATATGAAAGAGAAGGACCGAACGTGGCCTCCCTTTATAATAAATACTTTTCTTCATTTGACTGACCGGCCGAGTAATTAGAGATCCGGACTGCGGAACCAAATAAACGTCGCAGGTTCAATTCTTGCCCAGGACAACTATTTGTGTGCATGAACATGTCTATTTTGTTCCTGTGTGAGTGAAAAACATCTATATGTTATATATATTATAGAGAATATTTATATATTAGTTGTCTAGAACTCGTACTACAAGCGAAAGTATCATAAAGAAAGAATAAATCATATAATATCATAAATCAGCTAATGACGTTTCCTCTTTGCGTAGTGCTGGAGTACATAGTATCGAATGTGTTTGATTACTACAAGACTTCACAGAACAGCTCACCGTGGTTCACAGGGATCTCGAAATATGTAATTGAATTTGCCGCGCAAAATTAAAAAGAATCGTTCATTGCACGTTGGATTTTACGTTCCTGTGGCCTCTAGCATACGTGAAAGATTGTATATTGTAATGATATTGTAAATTAAAAGATACTTCGGTGATATTTCAATTTAGCTTGTTTGCTTTCAATGTAACTTTTTACAATATAACTTTAACGATGTGGATAGTCCATCACTAACAGTATAATATACGAATTGTTGGTACACAATGTTCAAAAAATTATAACAAATGATAGATAAAAAACAAGTAAACAACGAAGTAAACATTAACCGAAAAGGTTTATATAGTTATTTTCTCTGGTCAGGTCCAAATTTGGTTTTTCATGTGACTGACTTAAAACTAAGCCTCTAACCATTTTCTTCCCATAGAGTTGAACTCGTACGTGTAAGAAAACTACTAATGGTTTACAAAGTGACTTCCAATGAGAAATTACATGAAGTTGACGGCCATAACTTGTAAACCTCGTGTGATATCATTACACTACGCCATTTGAAAGACAATAGGGAAAAGATTAATAGTGTTTCTGCCGAAGCCACAGCAAGTTTTCATTTTATATATTAGACTCGTATAGAATTGAATAATATATATATATTCTTTAATGATTTTACTGAAATATGAAAATAAATAAATAGATGAAATGAAAATAAAATAAAATAAAAATAAATAAACACATCATCAGAAAAATCATGTTTTAATGATTTTATCACATATATATATATATATATATATATATATATGTGATATCACATAAATTTTATCACATATATATATATATATATGTGATAAAATCATTAAAACATGATTTTTCTGATGATGTGTTTATTTATTTTTATTTTATTTTATTTTATTTGGAACACCAACAGTTGTCACATTACTTAATAATGTAATATATTAAAGTTGTAAATATGATATTAAATCTATGTAGAAATTTCGACTGCTTTCCCAAAATTCATGCGTTCCCAATGAAGTGAGCAAAATTAATTCACATAAATTACGCTTAATAATAATTCATCGAAAAAATATTATAAGATTTTGGGTAACGCCGAATACGTGCGTTATTCTTATTTTGTTTCAAAGTTAAGTTTTATCGTGAGTTAAAAATATGATAAATGAAACCACCGACATTCTTTTCAGAAGAGTTAAATCACGTGCTGTTGTTTATTGTATTCAGTTAAAGGTAAGTATTTATTTCTAACTGCAAGATTTATGAGCGTCAATGTTTCTCGACAACAATGTGCTCGAAATAAGCTACTTTATTCTTTTTAGTATTTAAGCGGGCCGTGTAGTTTGGAATGTATCAGTTTTCTTCGAGCATTCGTACGTAGGTCTCATTCGTCATGAAATCTTTACTTCTTGTGCTGTTGGTAACTGTGGCCGGGGTGGTAGCCGAAGCGCCTCGCTTTAGGGGTCTGCGTTTCCGCTCCCAACGACAAGAACTGCTTTCGGCAAGGGAAGATGAGAGGAACGAAAAAGGACTTGAAGGGCGTAAATCTGAAGAAGCCCCATATCTCGTCGCTGGTTTGCGGCCACCTCAAGAGTTCAAGCTACCAGAACGGCAGGAGATAGGCCCCCCTGCTACCTCGTACGGAGTACCCGCCGACAGTTACGGTATTCCATTGCAATTTATCACAGCACCACAACTTGAATATGGTCCACCGGAACGCCGTGAGCGGGGCGAAGGGGGTGAACGTAGTGGTGAGCGTGGTGGCGAACGTGGCGGGGAACGTGACAGGGAACGTGGTGGGGAACGTGGCGGGGAACGTGGCAGCGAACGTGGCGGAGAACGTAGCGGAGAACGTGGTGGGGAACGCGGTGGGGAACGTGGCGGAGAAAGAGGTGGCGAGCGCGGTGGAGAACGCGGAGAGGAACGCGGAGGGGAGCGCAACGAGTCTTTGGAAGACAGGGAAGAGGGTGGAAACGAGGTGGAGAATGTACGTGGTGAACGGGGCTGGTCTGAATTTAAAGGGCGCCTGCGGGAACGCGAGGAGTCGGAGGGTGTGTACCCCAATGCGGAAGTTGTGAGCTCGCAGGGCGCGTATTACGTGCTGCTTCCCAACGCGCAGGTGCAGCGCATACAGTTCCGCACAGAGAACGACCTCCGCAACATGGCGTACACGGCGCGTCTGCAGTACCGCAGCGAAGACCGCGCCCCTGTTTACTTGTACCCATCGCCATCTGCTACCCCTACTGCATACCTTCAGCTAGTGTGAAACATCTATACTTGTGACTACTCAAGAAAAATTTAATATTCTTAAAGGTCGGTGATGGTCTGAATTTTCAAATGTAATACTGAAAATATTCGAAGAAAATTTTTACTTTTTAAAATTTTATTTTTAATATAGTTTTTTACGAAGCTTTTGAACTGATTTTCGTTTTATTTATTTTTTATTTGTTTATTCATTCACACCCATGCAGTAAAATTACAGACATATTCTAATTCGATAATATTTTTCCAATAAATTATATATACACAATAACATTTTAAGCATATGAAATGAAGCAAATATTAATTCATTATGACTTAAAACTCTTGTACGTATTTATAATATCGAAATATTACTCAATCAATTCTCACTCACTCATACATCAATGTCGAGCCGAAACTACTGACGTAAATCGAATGTTCACTAAGAAAGGATTTTTCGAAATTCCACCCCTAAGGAGGTAAAATATATAATATAATATGGGGTGGAAATGCGTCATTTTTTAAGGTAAATGCATAGTTTGTATTTGACTTTTGCGTCAGGAACAAAATATGTCCAATTTAAATTTTTTGAAAATTTGAGCCTTAAGAGCGTAGTATTGTAAGGATTAAATAAGTTTGCACGAGACCTCCGTCATTCTTAAAGCCAAAATTAAAGAAATTTACCATTTGGTATAATAATTCGCAATTTAGAAATACGTAATGCAAGATCTATGGAAGTTTAACCCTTAAGGAGCTAAAATATTTAAAATTGATATTTAGTCTTTTAGTTGGAAATGAAAATTGACATAGTACAGTGTTTTTGTGAAACCAACTCTTAAGAAATATTATTACACATTTGTAAACCATGCGAACGAAGCTACGGACAGCCGCTAGTCCAATATTAATTTTATGTTTAATATAAGACAATTTATATAATTATACTATGTATTGCGATTATGGATCTACTTACATAGGCATTCTTGAATAAAAACCAATAGTGATTGCAAAAATCATAAAGGGAAAGTTGAGGGTCGCTTTAATATAATTTCCTTTTCAATATTAATGGTAAACGACGGAGTATTCAGAAAATATGTTCGTATTATTGTTCAAAAGGCGCTGTTAAAGCCAGCCCCATTCAGGACGCGTTAATGACTGAAAGAAATTGAGGGACGGCATTGGGACGGTGACGAATTATTGGATCCGAATTTAAGTATGCCATAATTCACTTTGATTATAACCTGCTTTTTGAAGCCTGAGCTTTATTCAGCTGGTTGTTATAAGAGTATACGTAACCATACGTAAAAAACAAACCATAATTTTATAAAAATATAAAAAAATTAAAAACGGACAACATAAACAATAATTTACTGAAAAGAAAAGGAAAGAAAAGCTATATGTTCTATAGAATGTGAATAAAATACACTATCATATAAATAGGACTTGAATATACTGTATATCTGTATATAAGAATGTATATCTTGAATGAAAGATATTTCATATGAGATCCATCCAATTACCAAAATACTTTGGTGGCGTTCTTTGAGAGAAAATGTGTTTTAATTTTTAGAAACGAATATGTTTCGTAATTTTTTATTGTCCCCTTTCGCAATACATTCTAGTTATGTTTATATGATAGGGTAGATCATAGAGTAAATAAATTTGACAACAGCGTTTGGATTTTAGAGTCAGAAATGTCACTTCATAGTATCGAAAATGTCAAACACAATTTCGCGGGGGTGAAGACTGGCGTGTGGGGACCTCGCGGGCTGAAAATTGCCATTGTGCACCAGCGATCTAGAGTATGAGTGGTTAGACGATAAACGCAGAAGAGGGCTTCTAGTCAATCTGTACTTTTATGGGGTGGATATTTTATTTACGTTACATTATTAAAAAAGCTTGTTTTTCTGTTTTCAATTAATTTTTGTTTTTTACAGTCGGGTTATTTTTTTTACTGTTTCTCTTGTGTTTTTATTCGTCTTAGGGCTACACAAACCTGATTCTTGCACAGATATGGGAGCTAATATCCACAATAATGGACCAATCCAATGTGACGTTTTGTTTTGTAACTTGTGTCAAAATTGCACATAAAAAGTTATAATATGTATAATATATTTGGAATTCTCCGTTTACTAGCTTTCATTCGATACCCATATTTTTCTAATAACAAAATTTTAAAATCCCCTCTCTCTTTTTTGGTTCGCAGAATTCGCAGAATATCACTGTGTCACTCCTACAATTAAGACGAATCTAACGACACTTCATATATTTAAATCCTGTCAAGCGGTTTAAGATACAGATAATATTAATTATATTTACATAATTGTTGTGAAATAAATAGGTCAGTCATTTTTAATTAAAATATTGTATTAAAATGTAACAAACGAAAAAGAAACATGAGAAAGTTTGAACATGCTACTTATAATTTTGCATAATAGTAATTTTACTACCTTGATCTCTAGGGTTTTGTTACCATGTGTTCAGGGTTATTCCTCTAAGGCATATTCTCAAAAATTTTATTGCATTTTATATAAGGATTATATAAAAAATGCAATTTTTAATCGCCGTGGAGGTTTTGTTAGATGAGTCCGATGGCGGTTCACGTAGACTAACGCACACATGCTCTAAGCTGTCTTGTAATCAGTAATAATATTGTCATTTTACAATTTGCCATTGGTCATATTGTCATTTAAAAAAATATTGAAACCATTTATTGCCATTTCTCAATTTGGCATATACAGTCTATTATTCTCTTCGCTCTTGTATTGTTGTTGTAATTATTTTAATTTATATCCACGACAATTCCAACTTCGACGTAACAAAGATTGTGTTCTGTGCTCAAATGGTAACAAAATAGGAAACCCTATTACTAAAGCTCCGCTGTCTGTAGACACTTGTTCACACAATGTGTATTATTATGGCCACCATAATAACAAATAATTAAAAAATAAATTTAAAATTAAAGGGGGCCCCATAAAAAAAAAAACATGTTTTTTTCGACTTTTTAGTGATAGATAGTTGTGAGATCATTGCTTACACTTAAAATTTTCATGAAGTATGTACTACTATGATCGCTATAACAAAAAATAAACTAAATTTAAAAATGAAAGGATGTCTCTATTCAAGAAACGTGTTTTTTTTTATATTGTACGGTAGTACGGAGCATTTCGTGTGCAAGTCCGACTCGCACTTGACCGGTTTTCTTTTAATATTATTTTCGCTATTCCCAAGAAAAAAACATCATTTCGGTATTGGTCGGTATTAGAGGCACTCGGGCGGACACTCGACAAAGATAAAATGTGTTCGGTCAGGCAGCCGCAGGCAGCCGCTGTCACCCGCACATATTGGCGTCCATTCTATGATATTGGATATACCAAATGCGCCAAGTGTATACTTTTATACTGTAATAGTTTATCATATGGGATGTATTACAAAAAAGCTAAATGTATATTCAAATAACAGTACCTACTAATGTATACAAATGACACGATACATGTTTGGTAGTTGTTCAAAGCTTCATAGACTGAATACATTTGCGTGAAATTTCATTCAGGGATCATTTTAAGGCGTCAACGCGACGTTTAAAGATGGCTCAGTGCCTTAGTACTACACTAGAGTAACAAACCTGAAAATTTACACGTGTCGCCTTGATTCGCGCACTATGGTTTCCGCTTTACTTTTGGAAACCGCAATGGATACAGTGCACGCCTCTTTTACACGTCGCGAAAACAAAACCAAGAAATTTAACATTTTGTTAAAAAATTACCTTAAATAAAAAATACTTACAATATTTTATACACACACAATATTTTAAGTCCTTCAAAATCAATCAAATTCTGAGAATCAGAGGGACCAATTTTTCGGTTGCAATATTCACACCTGGTTTAGTTAACATAAAAGTTATAATACGATTTCGAAATATACAAAAAGTTGGCATCGAACGCTAAAAATTAATTATTAGTTAACACATTTGTCTAAAATTTATCGATAAGCAATTTCTCATACATCAATTCAATTTTGTGAAAACTTGCTCTTTATTATTTATATTTTTACTGTTTTGCTTCTAAAAGTTGCATCTTGACGACCAAAGATACACGTAGAGTTTTTGACTGAACCGTGATCACATATTTCAATATACAAAATTCATCGAAATCGGTTAAGTGGTTCTAGAGTTCTAATTATACACCTAAAAAACGAACATTCAAAAAATAAAATTCTTTTTGGTTCAGGTTTAACTAATTAAGCAATCAAAATAGCTGTAATAATAATTACAAATTCTTCTAAGAACATCCTCAAGAAAATTTTACCATACAACTAACTCATTTTAGCTAGTAGCGAGTGTGCCAACGTGCCAAGTCGTCTCTACGTACTAGGAAACCATAAAACTGTCCCGACTTAATTAAACAACACAGCCGTCGTCGGCCCACCGACACTATAATACGCCCTCTTTAATTCTCTACGAACGCTTACAAGCAGGTACTTTAATTAGTTCCCCAAACAACATTTCAAGAGTTAGGTTAATTCAGGATTAAGTAAGATATAGGCACTTCTTAAGTTAAATTATGTCTCTGTGATATGTGAGATGAAAGAACACTACGTCTGTTCTCAAAGGGGCAGACAGAGATTACAGACCTCGACTTTGTACAGTCATCGTATTATGAGAGTATCTTTTACATTTCATCAACATTACATTTTATAATCGTTTCATGAAAATCGTCGGTTTCAGGTGCTTTAAACCTTTTACAAGGCGCTTGGTACTATCACATACCGCAAAATAGGTACTTTTGAAGCCTTCTCTTCGTTTACGGCTATTCAGGTGGCAACTTAAAATACGTAATTGATACAAAATTTTAAATCCAAAATCAATCTGATTCAAAAAGGCTCATCTTTAAACATCCATGTTTCTTTAAAAGATACTACTGATTGTGCTTTAAAAAAATCCTTTTAAAAAAATCCTCATACTCACTAAAATTTACTTTAAGTAAAAAAAATCAATATTAATTTAAATTTTAAATTATCTACTTTTAGAATCATTATTGTTAACAAATAACCAAAATCCAAATATTTCAGAACTTCGGTAGTTCTATCTAAAAACCATGCTATGTAACATAAATGCTAAATATAAGAAATTAATGACTACAAATTAATATTCTATACAAAATTATTTTACTTTAAAAAAATTTATTAATGATGAGCGCAAAGTGTCGAGAACGTTAATTATCAACGTTCCCGCCCTGATTGGCTAGGCTGATCCTCTGAACAAAATATTCTTTGCTCAGATGGTCACCCGACACCAATCGGAGCCTTGCGTCAATTTCACGCGAGAAAGCAACAGCGTCCCCGGACTATGGACCTATCGTCTCCACTACCAACACTAAAAATTCATATTTGTCCATTATGCCCTTTTGTAGAGCGTTTAAAACCCACGGCTGACTCTGCAGTGGCACTAGCTACTCTGTGGCAGGCGATAACATGAGAAGCACAAAGTGTGTCGACACAGGTAGCATCCCAGACTAAAGCTCAACCACGTGTGTATGGGATGATGGACAATATAGACATCCCATCCGGGCGATAGCCATCTGACTTAAATATGCCACTTGGTTCAGATAAACATGGGACACTGGCCAAATAAAGTGACCGGAAAAGGATATTATTGATCCATTGATGTCTTGAAAATTGGCCAGCACTTTTCTCACAAGACAAACCGGAGCGTCCAAGATCATCTGCTGTGTCGCCACAACGACATAAAAGTAACAAATTGAATTTAATTTATATAAATTTCTATATTATTTAGACATTGATTTTCTCGCTGGTACCAGTTGGGTTATTAATTTGAGTATCTACAAATGAAATTCAAACAAGGCTCCCGTCATAAATAGATTGCTAGAACCCATTCCATTGTTTCTCGCAACGAATCTAATTTCATTAAAGTTTGATGAATATTTCAGACGGAGTTATAACTTATGATTATTTTCGTTTGCTCATAGTTTTTCTAATATTATTTATTTACATCGATACCTAAATGTGGATCAATTCCAAAAAATATTGGAATTAATCATTCAAATGGTCGATTATTATTACATATTATTCAGGTCGATTATTCAAATATTCCGTTTCAATAATCAACCCCAAAATTTACACGTGTCGACTTGACGCACACTAGTTTCCGCTTAGTTTGTTAAAAAATTACCATAAATTAAAATTAAACCTTAATTGATACAATTTTAAATCCCTAAAATCAATCTGACTCTGGGGATTGATTTTCAGGGACCCCTTTTTTGGTTGTGAAGGCCCATCTTCAAACATCGATGTGTATTTCGTCTCATAAATATCAAACAAAGTGTTCGTTGATGCTTTTTTAACGTATAATACAAGCAAACGCTTGCTTTGATAACATTTCCTTCTAATGTTCATAATTTTATGAATTTATATTAATTTAATTATCATTTTAAAGAGAAGACGAGACGAAAAAGTTGAACTTATTGCGGTGGTCATTCACATCAAAAGTCACTTTTCTAAGCGTTTCTAATATATCGACAATGCAAAAAATGTGTTCTGCTCTGACCTAACTTGATATATCACAAACAAATGATTAATATTGAAAAAAATAATTAAATTTTCGACCTAATATTTCATTATACGTTTACATATCAATTTGTGTTTAATGCATAGCTCTGTAAATATAACAATTCATGAAATAATTATAAACAATAAATCTTAAATAACGTGCAAAGATAAGTTTATGAAACTCGACAAACCTTTGTTCCGAAACAAAGTTACAATGAAAAGGCCAAGTTTATGAAACATTAACGATTTATGAAATTCATTTGCGCGATTTCGAAAGCAAAAATGATTTCACTTTCGCCTAATTTCTAAATATTTTTTTTTTTTTCAAATTTGGGAAATTATTTCAGTCATAACTATAAATTATGCAAATGCAAACGTTTCCGTAAAATTTGACGATAGCTCATTATTTTAATTTCATACCCAAAACAAATTATGGAAGCAATTTTCTTTTATTTGAACACGCTTAAAATGTAGTTATTGTTGTTATTATTTGACTTTTTTGGCTCGCTTATTTTTATTATTGGCTGTTAACCTAAATAAAAAAAAATACAGGTTGATTTTCCTGATTTTGGCAGTTTGTCTTTAGTTAATCCATCTAAGGACAAATCAAATATTTTATACATGGGTAAAGTTATTGGTTCCGCCATGAATTATGTAAAAATTGTAAGACTTTAAGCTGTTATAATGTAGACACGTAATCATGGTACAAGATGATTAATAAATTAGTTCCGCGTTATTTACAAAGTGTTGTCAACATACATATATATTGATAAGAAATAATTTACCAACTAAATACTCAGTATAAAATTGTAGAATGTAATAAAAGAATTCTGATAGAAGATTGTATATAACATTTGTGCCTATAAAATTTCGGGGTAACCCTAGAATTTGACATGAATTCGATGAACGTCTTTCTCGTCGTACCGGCGGACATTCCAAAAAGATTGTAGACAAGCTGAGACTAATAGAATTGTATTATATTTATTCTTAGGTAAAAACGTAAAGTATTACTCTAGAGACTGGGTCGCATAAACAAAAATAAGAATTACATTTGTATAACGTAACAGTTGAAGAAAATTTGAATGACATGTCACTTTGACGGGACTTTGTTCATCTGAGGTCAGCTGTCGCAATCCAACAATTGTGAGCATATCCCGAGAAACGGTGTTTCGTCATCTCACGAAAAATTGTTTCATTTAAAACTTTATTCATGCAAATACACAGACGGGCACGACGCTCGTTCTGTTTGAATATAAAGTAATCACTTAACTCAATGTACCGCGTCTTTTTTTCTCCTGTGAACATTCATTGTATTTGTTGTTGGAGTTGTGCGTTTTGTTGCCTAACTTTCACTAAACTGTAAGATATTAATTTTATCGAAAAATGTTTTACTGCACAATTCGATTATGGACGAATCGTCACGAACTTATGATTTAAAGATTTATTTTTAGAAATACGCACATTTTTATGTATCTTTAAATAAGGATAATTGGATTTAGTTAGGATTACTGAAATTGTAACTAGGAGAAATAAAAATAGAAGTTATAGCAATCAGTTGTATTTTGTTGCAGACACAAAATAGTAATAGCCTTCAATTTGTTGTGTTTTTTAGACATTTTACTGAACTACGTTAACTCAAGGTCTGAAAATGAACAGGGGAGCACGATCCACTACTTGTAAACGGGCTGTGTACGCCATGTTTTGTACGTCATTTTCTGTGGCGAACATCACTTTTTGAAGTTGGTTGTTCGGGAGTAATATGTAATAAGTACCGACACTCTTTTGAACTTCCACTGGGCCATCTAGTTTTTCGGCTTGAGGGTTATCCGTTGTTGGCTCGGCAGATTCGGTGCTCGGTGGGCCGTAAGAATTTTCTGGTGCTCCATAGCTGGTCGCAGGAGGTGCTTGTTGTTTAGGTAGAGAAAAAGCTTGGCCTTGGGGCTTCCATCCTGAAGGAGGGTACGGCCCGGACTGTTGCGGCGTGCCGTAGACGTCATTCGGCGATTGCTTTTGAGGTAATGTGAACTGTTGGGCTGGTTTCCATCCTGATGGAGGATATGGCCCCCCAGCTGGTGGGTATGGCGCTTCTTCTGTGGCGTCTGTGGTAGGCTCCGTTGGCGAGTCTGTGGTAGTCGGAGCTAGTTCTTGACGCTGGAACCTAAACCTCGAACTCCTGAAACGAGGTGGCTCAGCCAGTGTGACGGCGATTAAACAGCAAACCATGAGGTACTTCATATTCACCGATCGGTTGGATATGTAATGTGATTCTAACTGGAACGGCGGTTCTTTTAAAGGTACCAAAGCAAGTTTATGATTCATTGTTGTAGCATAAAAGGTATCTAAACGTAAGGATCGGAGGCCGCGTGACAGAGCAGGCGGAGGACACTTGTCTGGTAAGACGTCGATAAGCTGATCACGCACAGTACTGCGACATTGACCCCTTAATGGGACTGCGTACGTGCATGATTGACGCAAGGCGTAACGATCGATATAACAAGTTAATTAAGAGAGTATTTAATAAGCATTATCACAGTTTCAGCGTTGTAATACTTAAACCAAAATACTTGGAGTACGCGGCTCCGAGTAAGTCATATTCGGTACTGACGCCGGATTACTAAAACGATGACTACGGGGAATAACCGACGTTTAGCGCGAGACACACGTGTAGGGACGTCAACATCGCATAGTTACGAACAAATATCTTTTTTTTCGTAGTTTCGCATATATGTCAAATCTATTAGACCCACGTAAACTTCTGTGACAATATAATACCTTCTTTAAATTAACTAAAGCTTTTTTGTCTGCTCTCCCGACGCTCGTGGTAGTGATGACCAGAAACCATCCTCTGCCCTACCGCACCGCTTCTTCCCACTTGGGTGGCTTATTTATCGCGAAAATGTTCTATTTATAAAATCTTAATCTACTTTGGTTACAGTGTAAAAATTACACGAATTAATGTTTTAAGTTTTATTTTTTCAAGAATATTGTTCAATGGAATTAAAAATAGCCCGATACAAAAAGCGGCGCGGCGGGGCAGACACACGGCAACTTTCCTTCCCACTTGGGTAGCCTATTTATCGCGAAGATGTTCTACTTATAGAATCTTAACCTATTTGCTTAAACTATGAATACCAGTAAATTCAAAGTACAGTTTTTTTTTACTACTAAGACTATTAAACTTAGAAGAAGGATCAAACGACTATTAGTCTTGACAACGACAAAAATAAAATGCAGGACCAAAGATATTTTCTCGTCAAATAATAAGTAAAATAAATTATTGCGTTTAGAAATTGTTGTAGATATGAGGAAAAACTGTTAAAAAGGTTTTATAACGAAATGCGATTAAATAAAAAAACATATCCGGCCTTGGAAGGACCCTTGTCGACGGCCGTCTCATTTCAATGTGCGGGCGCGACCGTCGCGCGTGTCCTGCATGTCTCTAACAATGTTTACCCGAGATAACATCGTTTCATTCGTTGACCGGATCGTTCTCCACTTCCTGGCTTATAGGTGAGATGTAAAATATGTAAAATCTTCACCCAAGATTATATTTAGGAACTTTGTGTTTGTTCACTGATAGTTCGTTCCAACTACAGATTCGTTGAGAACTATTTGAATTTATCAAAGTAAATATCAAGTTATTAGAATAAGTCTTGAATACAGCTTGTAACATCATTTATGTATTTGGAGGAAACATGACTAATGAACGCTCCATGCGTTTTTTTTTATTTAATCGCTTTCATAGTGGCAATTTTTACTTGCTATATGAGTCAAGAAGTAGGCCAGCTACTAAAGTCTATAATAAAGAATATCAAGCCATGGTGTTGACACCTTGGCTTGATATTCCTTACTGCGGCTGGCTGGCTGGAAACATATCAATCTGTTGCATAATTAGCAGCACGATTTAAGATAAGCTTTCTCACAATATTGACACAGTAAAAAAACCACCCGTGCGGACCAATTGGTAGCAACCCTAGCCCACAGGTAAGTCTTGGGCAAAATTTAAAAAAAGCGACGACTGGTTTCTCTATTATTGCTTCACAATAACACCAGACAGCATATTACACAGCACAAGAAATAGTTCCAATAATGCAACGCTCTTGCCAAACTTCTCCCCACACTTGGGCAAAGCGCACCCGCGGCAACTTCGTATTCTCTGGACTTGGCCTCGTATTCCATGCCATATTAGCCTATTATGCCCCACTGCAGGGACTTAGACCTCTCCTTGGAATGAGGGTGCTTGGAGTTTAATCCTCCACTGCTCCAGTGCAGGTCAGTGGATTCTAAAGACTGCAATCTGGTGACGGCAACAGGGACTGACGGCATAACGTGCTCTCCGATGCACGGAATCAGTGATAATTATTTGTACTTAAGTTAGAAAAACTTCATTGTGTTATGCCGCGGTTTCTAACCCGAGTTCGATTCCCGCCCGGACAAATATTTAAAATGTCTATTTGTTCCGTGTCTGATTAAAAACCATCTTATGTATATCAGTTGTCTACCAATAATACAGGTGCTGTCTAATGTGGGTCTAGACCTTGCCGTTTGTGACAAGTTCCCAGCGTTAGTACTATTACATAACAGGGGTACTAATTGTGATGACGCAAATAGTATTTTTCAATACATTTGCTATTAATACGGTCTTTATGACATCGAAACTTGTACCGTATTGTTGTATTTTACAGTACTAGGCCTTTTTACTTTACACCAATCACAAACGACCATTCTGTTTGTGACGCATGCGTAAACCGCGAAAAGCAGCCAGCTCCTGCCATTATTACATTTGAAATATGTACCTAATTTTAATGGCAAATGTATTGAAAAACGTCGTATGATGCTCGTACACAGTAAGCTGGCTGTTATAGTTTTCGTAGCTTAACGTACTTGCATCATAATGTACTATTTATTAGTAACTTCTATTCAAACGGCAATTTCGTAATTTATTCCGTAATATATTTTTTTTTTCAAATTAATTATTGAGCTCCTAATGTGCTCAAACTCAGTGGGTTCATTATATGGATTCTGTTATCCACCTTCCAGTTTAATTAACAGGTCAGCTCGATGTTATCTTAATTGCGTATTTGACTAATATGAAAATATTATACTTAATAAGAAAATATAAAAATAGACTTAATACTATAACAAAATTGTATACGGTGGAAGAGTATAGATAGAACTAATATACTATTAAAACTTTAACTTTGTCTCTTTCTTGAAAAAAGAATTTTTATATTATTTTAAATGGCCTGACGGCACAACGTGCACTATTACCCTCTCCGTCTAACAGGACACTTTAAGAATTCATAACTTTGTTATTAACTATTTATTTCCTTGTAAATAATTTCACTATTATTATAATAAAAATATAAAAAATGTCGTCTATCCTATTACTGATTATTAACCAAATCAAACATATCGGTAAAAATTCAACTCGACACAATTAGCCGTTGAGAAGTTCCTTCGTGAGAAATTGATTGTGTCGACAGCAAAGGAAACTGGTCACCAGAATATTATAATACACATTATAATCTAATTCTGAGCTATGTTTAAAGTTTCAATTTTTAGCTCATCGGGAAGTCAATTCAAAATTGATTGCGAAATTTGTACTGTACAGATAAACAAACTGACAGACAGAGAAGAGAGTTAAAATACAAGTGGTAAAAAATCAGCCTTAATATCTTGATCTCTCGGAAACCCAAATAGTACTCGTAATTTAAACAATTTGTGTATAATAAAAGGACAGTTCTCTGATATCTACGAAAGAAAGTCTTTCAAGTAAATTAATTAAACCGAACATTTGAATACAAATATTTGGGAATCGACGACAAACTCCCGAGCGACAGCTGAGTAGTCAGTGAACTTCTTATCAATGCGTACTTCTTCCTTTGTCCAAAATGCAAATCGCCAAAATTATCCTTACTCCCAAAAGTAACTTATTTAATTAAAATAATTCGCATTGTCCTAATAAAACGGCATCTAAATGAAAGCTTTTAGTTTTTATGGGGCAGTAACACCTAGTAATAGGATAGTTTAAAAGTAAATTGTCCTATACGAAAACGGCCGGCCAAATCTCAACTGTGATGGGCCCTGAGCCACAAATTTACACAACTATTTACATAAACATTAACCCGTGCTCAAGAAACCTCTCAGTTTTACTGCATCGCTTGAAACTTGGCTGCCGTTAACAGTGAAGTGCCTGCTGCGCTTTTATTCGGTAAAACTAAAACAAAAGGTATTAAATTTGCATCATATATAAAACTATGTGGTGTTGTGATAACCGAATGGTAGCAAGCTTCTTATTTCAAAAGTTGTGGTTTGAATCCCTGGGCATGTACCCAATGACGTTACAAATAGTTTGCGGTAGACTGGTTACTTCAATACATATGAATCCAAGAACGAACAAATTAAACATTGTAAATTTTCTCTTTTCGCTGACGATCTAAAAATTTATAAAACCATACATTCCTTTAGGGACGTAGAACTTATTCAGGAAGATCTCAGCTATATTCAAAAGTGGTTTATTTCCGATCTTATGATCCTGAACACAAGTAAATGTTTTCACATTAAATACACGAGAAAGAAGATGTTTTTGGACTCCATCTACAACATAAACAATATTGAGCTGGCCAAAGTAAACGAAATCCGTGATCTCGGTATTGTGATGGATGGCCAATTGAAGTTCACTGCTCAGATATCTGCTGTCGTTAAATAAGCGTCACAAATACTTGGTTTTTAAAACCGAATTCCAAAGAATTTCAACAGACAAAAACCAGAATACTTTTTTACAATTTACTAGTCTGATGTCACTTAGAATTTGCGAGCATAGCGTGGAATCCGCAATACGCTATACACTCACAACGGATAAAGAGCATACAGCGTGCCTTCACTAGATATCTTGCATTCGTTTCTCAAGGTATCTCTACAGGCAGGTCTCTTTACTATCAACGGTTCAACTTTCTCCAAATGAATACCTTTCGTGACCGTCGGATACTTCAAGATTTAATGTTTTTGCATTGAGTAATTAATCATAAATTGAATTGTAAGGAAATTACTGAACAAATTACGTTGGCAGTCCCTAATAATTTCCTAAGACAACCTATAACAAAAATATTCCATGTCCCTCCCTCTAGAACAAATCTCAGCTCACATTCCCCACTTACTAGGATATCAATAGAGTACAATACTATTAATGCAAAAACGCAAGACATTGATATTTTTCACGATTAAATGTTCAACTTCAAAACCAAATTATTTCATTCTTTCAACTAAATTGTTTTCTATGTTATGTCTGACAGTATTTCAAAGAGTTTTTTTAATGCAATAATTTAAAATAAAATATTTAACAATATTTTAATTCTAAAAATTAATTTAAATTAGGCATGTAATTAGGTAAAATGTAACATTTGGTTAATTCATTGATTTTGTTGTCTGCTATAATAAGCGTTTTGTATATCGGTAATTGACATGCATATTAGAAATATGTCCGAATCATCCTTTTTTTAAGCGTTTAATATAGCATGTTGTTGATGTACCTAAATAAATAAATAAACCGGGCTCTCGCGAAATATCTAATGATTGTACGTATATAGACTTATAGGATTGTACGTGGATTGTACCTACCATAGTATTGGGTTTAATGTGTGGAGACAAAAAAAAAATTAGTTTTAAAAAGGTATTTTTTTAAAACAAACAATAGATACTTATTTTTAAATATTTATGGATACTTAGAGATGAAAGTTGTTTTTGGGCCTTTTTTGTAGTAATAGCATTATTTCCACACTTGCAAGAAAAATACAGAAGCTACGTGACAGGTGACAGATCGACTTTGGCTGCGTAGGACTGGCTATAGACTGAGAGCAAATAAGGCTTAAAGGGCTTAAACCTTACTTAGAGCTTCCCACGGCAAGAGGGCGTATAACATGTATAAAAAAGATATGTAATGTCATTGCAAAGTTTAGTTTGTACGTTTTCACACCTAATACTGATTTTAGGTGTGAAAACATGCACAATGAATATTTGCATTGTGTAAGATTCAAACACAAAAGAGTAAATATTTTGTTCTCGTGCATAACTTTAAAATTCAAAAGGTGTACATAAAATATTACAATTTGCATTTTGTTGACATTATGTCTTTATTCCTATATGATAATGTTGAATAAATTTAATACATACTTTAATAATTCCATTTTATTCAACATAGAAAAGGTTTATATGTGACCGGCACATGATAACATTTCTTCGTATAATACGTTCTAATTTTCAGGTTAAAAATTAAAACTAATTTTATTGTTAGATTATCCTTATAATTTATGAATTTTTGTACGTAAAATAAGTCTTGAATTCTGAAAGTTATAACGTATTGGAAGCGGGTACATTGTTTATTAATGAATATTATCACGTGAAAATAAAACCGATTAATAAAGAAATCTTATAGGATATGTATATATATATCAATAACTAATAATATTAGTCTTCATTAGAACTTAAAACATGAAACCTGGGCTTACTTTCAATTATTTCAAAGAAAAACCAACCAGCCCCACATATGTGTACTTATGTAACTATAGATACCTACCTAAATAACAATTACGTAAACCAGAATAAAATTGACCAGAGCGCGTGTACTGGAAAGTTGACCGTCCGCCATCACTGCCCTCAATTATGTCCGTTTTAACTTTTCGCTTATATCTACGTTCCGGGATTCGTAGGCGAGAAGGCACTCAAATAAATAGAATCCAAACTAACAGGACTCACACTTTAATTGGTAACTTTCCATTCTGTACCCAAGTCGTGATTCGAGGTGGAATTCATAAATATTTTAATAATGACCACTTATATTCACATTTTTATTGTTCGAACGAATCGCAACATTATAAAATATCAGATATCTAATGATTTAAAATTGTTGGAAAAGTGAAATTGTAGAGATATCATTCTTCCAAATATTTTAATACAAAATTTTAGTTTCTAACAGCTTTTATGTGAAGCTTCTCCCGCGTAATCAAAAAAATCAGTCAAAAACAATTCGGTTACCTCAGCCGCATAAGTTCGTCTACTTTGCTTTTTAGGGTCGCGAAGCCAATTAGCAAAAAAAGAAAACCCGTATAATATAGTCCTGTCAACTCTCTATTTGTCTGTCACAACCATTTTACTTGGATACTATTCAGAGACCTTTGACATTATACAGATGAGGAAGGTAGGTATGAGCTATGAACCGCGGTAGATCGCTATACAAGTTGTCGCCGCCAAAATTATAGTTAGATAAGCGCGCCTACACAAGTAACTAAGGGAGGCCGTTTCCTCGTGGTCCTACTAATTTGTTCTGCTATTGAAGGCTATTACGGAGAAAAACTAATTAAATTATTTTTTTTTCTTTTGTGATCCCGTATGTATAAAAATACAATCGCACCCGAAGTTTCCATAAAATATTTCTGAACAAAAAAATTTTTTGGTCTATTTATGTTTTATAATTAATTATTTGGCATGAAATTAAATATTTAAATACTTATTTGTTTTTTATTCGTACTTCGAACTTAATTTTTAGTGTGATAGTACTTTCTGTTTTCATACAGTAGGCGGTAGCTTAATAATGATAGGACCACGAGGAACTAGGAACGAGAAACCCTTGTTCCTCGTGCTGCTAGTGATACTAGTAGGACAAATTAGTAGGACCACGGGGAAACGCGCCTTAGGGACACATATTCCGCTGAATATATATGTTCCAAAAATTAAAGAAAAAAAATTATCCAACTTAAAAACCCTTTCAAACAAAACTGGTTTAAATAAGATATAATTAATAGTTTTTGAGATATTTATTTTCAAACTTATTATTTAGATTTCAACCATGAAAGTGCATCTGACTACGGAACCCTTCACTGTGTGGGGTCCAACGCGTATTTAGCTATTTTTTTTTAACTATCTTCGCACAAAAACACATGTCATTTCTTTGCTCTGCTTTGACATGATGAAAAGACAAACAAATACATTTTCGCATTTATAGCATTTATTACTAGCAAAACACGGTTAGCCGATTATATTATGCCTACATTTTTTTTCGGCGTACCTGGTGTCGTATCAGGTTGTTGCGTCAAGCATATGAATTAGATTCAATTGTAACATATGTTCCTCTTACTTACAGCATTTTTAATGTATATTATTTCCAATTCGGCAAATAAGTATTTGAAAAAACACAGAAATATATACATAAAAAGAAACTAAATTTCTTTGTATACAATATGATAACTTCTGCGTAATTACAACACTCGTATCGTTTTGGTATGAGACCACTTGAATTTATTTTGTCGCGCGATAGTTTTAACTTTGCGATAATTCCTAAAATATTAATTTGAATCGTATGGTGTAAATATGTGTAATGCGCAGTAAATGCTTAAAACAACTAAAGTATTTAATTTGATAAGGATGATTATCGTATTCGTGTAAATAGCTTTCCAATTAATACAATACATGTGACCATTTTTTAAAACATTAAAATAGGTATAGCAAACTATACTTAAAAAATAAAAATTTGTTGTTGCGGTTTTTCTTTAAAACTATAAAGAGAAATAAAATTTCCAAAAAGTTTTTGGTTATATCTCAAAGAAATTAAGCAGTGTTTTCGGTGAAATCTCCTAATCGGCTTGATTTTTTCCGACTTCTTCAATAATCAACCTCATATTTCAACCAATTTACATAAAACATTAATAAATCATACACGATAAACCTTTTTCTTGAATCACTTCTTTCATTGATGACAACCGTATGAAAACTTGTTATATAGTTTTTGATTTTATCGCATTTAGACAGACAGACAGGCAGAAAGACGCGGCACTGGGACTTTGTTTTATAATATTCAGTGATTTAAATGAGAATCGAACTCGCGTCGTATTTAGTTAATTTACTTAATATTAAAAATTATTATTTCCTTATGACATCAGGAAATTGTTGTACAAGAAATACTCAGAAGTTAGTTTCGCCCGCTTCCTTTGTAGTTTGTTCCACAAGTATGCGAAGTCTGAGACTTTGCGGACAACCATTCCAATCCTGAATCCTTCTATAAACTTTAAACATTTCAAAGTTGTGGTTGCAAACTTTTAGTATGATATTATTATAATTATAAATTATGAAATAATAATTTTACTGTAATCAGGTTTTATTTTATATACACTATTTTAGTAATTTCTAATTATTATTAAGTGTTTTAAATTTAGACAGCAAAATCACCAAGATGAAGCATCTCATACTTCAAATCGATCCAAAATGATCAACTCAAAGACGTCATTACATTCGTCATTATCATCGTTTTAATTATTTCGTTAAATTTCTCATGAAAAGTAATTCGACTTTTTATTTGCAGTAGAAATTTTACATCTGTGTTATACTAAATTTTACTACACATTGAATATTGAAAAACATCAAGTAGTGTATGTTTAGTCTGCGGCGTATATTTTTTGTTCATATTTTGTGGTCACAATGCGGTATCACTGTGTACAACCATGGTATTAACTTATTATTCTCACAATCTCTACTTAATATATATTATAATTATATAATATGAAATGTTACTATATGTAAATGAATAATAAAAATATTATTTTCACAATAAAAAAAAATATTAAAAGGAATTACTTCAACAAACTTTAAAGTTGTTCAAAAGTGCTAATTCGACGATTTCCAGTTCAGCTGGTTGAAAAGTTTCGTCAAATCTCCATCAGCGATCTGAAAGGGTGGGCCTCATTAACATGCCCAAAACGAACGGACAACTGAATTGCGGTGACAAATTGCTTTTCCCTTTTACGGGCACTATTTATTTTTGGCGTTTATTGGTGTTCTGGAACACGATTAGACAATTATATGATTACAAATAAATGCGCATACTTGCGTAACGTGGGAAATGTACGTTATTTGATATCTTACTGACTTTCGTCCATATCAAACCATATCAGCCCATTATGCCCCGCTTCAGGGGCTTAGGCCTCCCTTCGGGATGAGAGTGCTTGGAGCTTAATTCACCACGCTACTTCCACACCACATGACACCACACCATCTGATGATAGTAATCACGACCGACGCCTTAAGAGGATTGTGTACTTGCAAATTCTTATACAAACGTCGTTAACGGTTGTATCCCATTAAACCTTAACCGATATCCTGCAAATAAAATTAGATAGTATTCAGATCACCACAACCCAGATAACAACCTTTTTTATTTTTTTATTATTTTGATATATCGAAAGAAAAAAATATATGTGCGCTGCTTTTTTTGTCGTAATTATTTGATTTTTCATATCTTGTTCAAGATGAAACTAATTGCATTTTCAGAATATGCAGTTTCAAAACAGAACATCAAAAATATTAAATAAAATCGAATAAAAACCCGCGCATTTATATGTAACCAACGACGCGTAACCCGACTATATCGTAACTGTAATCAGCGACAGGCTTCCCGTGCATCTATGTCATAAATGTAATCAGCGGCGGGCTCCTTGACTATATCGTAAATATAACCAGTGACGGGATCCCCGACTATATCGTACAATTAATCAGTGACGCGTTACCCGACTATATCCTAACTGTAAACAGCGACAGTCTCTTTGTATACCTACCTGTGTCGTAAATATAATCAGCGACGGGCTCCTTAAGTATATCGCAAATATAAGCAGCGACGGGATCCCCAAAATCCCTAACTGTTCATTAGATATAATGAGCGACAAAGTCCCCGATTATACTTTATGTCCTGCCCTCAAATCTGAGACATTGCCAAAAGAAATTTTCTTTCTAAAATATTTTGTATCAGTTAGCTCAAAAGAAATTTGCAAATATAACTTCGAATTGGATTTATTATAAAATAATACTGGCTGGCAGGATTGACAGATTACAAAAGTTGACGAAGTTCATGCATATTGGTATCTTTGTCCTAACTTGAAGGTGCTGATTTTATTGCAGATGGTTGACTAGGTTCTGTATTCTTTTGTTGCATATTAATTAACACTCAAAACAGTTAAAAGAGATAACTTCAAATATAACTTTAACTCATCGTCTGGGTCTAACTGGTCTATTACTTTCTTTTGTTTTCCCTAAAATGTGACAACAATGCTTTTATTACAATACATAAAACAGGATAGAATTTCACTATATCAAAAGGAATTGGATATGGGTATGATTCATCGTTATATAAAAGCTTTATCCGTGTCACATTGAGGACAAAATATTTTTAGGAAACGTATATACATAAGCTGAAGTGTTTAACCATTAAACAAGATATACTTTTATTTAGGATAGTGATACGCAGTAAAAAACAATGAAAGCTAAACGTTTATATTACATGTTTACTGAATTATCGATAGTAACTTATCTAACAAACAATATTTTCACTTATTGTTTTAACTCGAAGTTTCTTAATCAATATTTATTAAAAAAAAACAAGCAAATATTTCAAAATGTTGTTTATTAGCCTCTTTTCATTTTGTGTCTCTCTTATAAACGCACCAAAATTTAACGAGAACTGGGCCTTAAATATGATGTATGCGTTCGCATTTTGAGGATAGAGCCCTCAATATAATAATGTTAACATTCATCGCTTATCACATTACATTACGCTCTATGAATATTTAAATTTAATTAGTGGTTAAAATGAGGAGCTTGTTTCGTACGAATACGTTTAGGTACGTTCTCAAGGCACCAAATGACGAATTATCATAATTTCTGTTGCTTCACCTTCCACGTATTTAATTCAAAATATATAAGTGTAGATAATTCTGCTCGTAAGACCGCAGCCGCGCTGTTGTGAAATAAGTGATTTAAGTTTTTCAATGCAGAATAATTGAAAATAATATCACAAATTTTAATAAAAATTATATGTCTCATTTATTAATTATGAATTTATTGAGAATTGACGTTGTGAAAATTTTGACAAAAATATAAATGATCGAATATCATTATTTTACGACTTATGTGATCGATTGGCCGAGTGGTCAGAGGCCCTAACTGCACAATCAAAAGTCGCGGGTTTAATTCCCGTCCGGGACAAATATTTGTGTGCATGAAGATGTCTATACTTGTTCCGTATTTAGATGTGAAATAACTTTAAGTATATATTACAAAAAATATTGAAATCTGTATATCAGTTGTATAGTACCCAATACAAGCAACACGTGCTTACTTGACTAAATTATACGCTGTGTGGAATGTCCCAGGTATTATCATTTTTATTTTATTTTTTCCAATAATTAAGACCAATCGAAGTCTAATAAAAAATATTCCCTTTTGGGAATATTTTGGGATTTTTAATACTAAAATATCCCTAAAATGCCGTTAAATAGATGCATGATTTTGGTAATTTTTGTAAATCAGCCGTCTAGATGACGTTACAGAGTTGGTTTCAGAGTCAAATTATTTTTTTATAAATATCTAACAAATTTGGAAATAAAAAATGTTATATTTTGAGAGGTTTGTCAAGAACCTTATTAATTTTCAGACGAACTCTAAAATTTTGGTTTAAAGCGTTAAAAGAAAACGTATACTTTAGTTATTAAAATACATAAATTTTCCTGGTTATTTTAAAAACCTAGACAAATGTGTTATATGATTATATACGAGTATATCGAATGTAGAATCCCTAGCGTAAATTGCTAATGTGTTTGGCAATTAACGTACGTCAACGCCTCGAGCGTTTAAGTTAAATAGTCTTTGATAGATTTGAAAGGGAGCGAGATATGTTTTTGACTACATTCTAGCGACACAGATTAAAAATATAGTTTTATAGTTCAAACCAAATACACACTATTACTTATACTCCGTAACATGTAAAACAAAATATTAAAATCCGCGTATGCGTTTTACGTCTTTATTTTTTTACTAAAATCTTGCAAGCCAAATTTAAAGCAAATTTAAATCTACGAAGTTGATATTTTACACACATCTGGTGACCAAGTTCTGGTGATATAGCCAGGATGGTCACCTCACGAGGGGACTCCTAAAGGGTTTATCTTATCGAGTTAAATTGTACAGATAACTGATCTGATGATGGAGCTGAAAAGTGGACAACAGAACCCTTCAACGGCTATTAGTAAACAAACCGTGTATGAGCTCATTAGATTTATCTTCACAAGCACTTTTCATATTATATGGTGACGGGGATCTGATGATGAAGCTGGAAGGTGTATAACAGTACCTACCCATCGATGGCTACTTGTAAACTTATCAAGCTTGAGTTCATTTAATTTGTCTCGATGAGCACTTTTACCACCACACGGTGACAAAACTGTGATGATGAAGCTGGAAGGTAAATTATGGAACCCTTTAGTGGCTTCTAGTGAACCCAATGTGGTGCCCTTGGCCGGGATAAGTAATGTAGGGGCAAACTCTAGGTGGTGTACGCGCAGAGGAGCTGGAAAGCCAGAGATAGGTTCACTATACCACGAAGGTACAACCTCGTGGTACCAAACGCATACATACGAATATGTTTATGTGCTCACATACTAAAAACTCTAAAATAAAATAAGTATAAAAAACCTTTCTAAAAACAAGCTTTTATTTAAAAACTAATAAACAAAAAAAAATTAAAAAAGATGTTAAATTATTTAATATATATTTTGAAAGCTTAAGACGCCAAACGTCATAATAATATGTAAGAAAAACTAGTCTAACACTTTTTATTTCAAGTGAAGCTTCAAAACAAACTTTTAAAATATATATTTTAAAAGTTTGATCATTTTTTCAAATTACATTCATATATTTTTCACGCTTATTTTTTTAATTACTAATAAATTTATCTTGTTGTTTGATTCGAATTCTTATCCATTATGTTAATAATTGCCCTCTACAACAATTTTTAAGTGCGCGTATCAGCACCACAATATTTATCGCTGTTATTTATCGGCTACTAAAATTTTAGCTAAGGAGAAAATAATTATCTTTACATAAATCAATAAATAATATGAAAATATCATTATTTCGTGTTTATTAATATACGTACAATAATAAAACACGTAATAATATAATTGATTTGGTGATACGAACGAAGGGAGATGAATTATCGTTTGGGATGACAACTAATTTATTATCAGAGATTAACGCACCTGGATTGAAATCTAATCAAATGGGATGGTCCATACGTAACACCGCTTTTTCATTATCAAAGATAAATGAAAATTACTGATAAAAGAAAAATGTTTCAAATACATATTTTAGTTGTAGATGTCTCGGAACTGCCTCGTATCTAAAGATATAGTAGAGCATATTACCTATTATCTACCAAGGTTGCTGGAAATACATTTAATACCATTGTTTATAATATAGTGATTAGCAAAATAAATACTTAGGTACAAAATCCCTTACAAAATTTATAGCACTACACCATGAAAGCTTCGGTCAATCGAAATGAATTAATATTGTAACAAGACAATGTTCTTTGCTTACTGCTAAACTATTGAATGAAATAGATTAACTGGATGCCTCCGACTTGTTTCCATAAACTATATCATGTCTTAGAAAAACCATTCAGATATGGTAATGTCAACATGTTTGTTTGGAAAGCGTTATTATATTCTGGCTATTATTTAATTATTTATTGATTAAAACTAAATGTTTGATTTTAATATTAATAGGTTTCTGGGTGACATGTCGCTCCTCACGTTATGACATATGCAAACTCAGCCTAACCTACAAATTTAGAAATGGTGGACTACCAGGCAACCTTGGCCGAATTTTGAATTGATCGAAAGGCTCCTGGGTGGCCCATGCTTTGTTCCTCATATTGACAGAAACAAACATAACTTAATCTTCAAATTCAGAAACGGTGAACTATCAGCCAACCTTGGCAAAATTTCGAATCGATCGAGATGCTTGGTTTGTTACTCCAATCCATTTCGTTCCTCGTATTGGCATAGAGAAATCTAAGCTAACCTATAAACAAGCTAAATCAACTATTTTTTCTTGCCTGATCAGATTCGCTAATGCAGTCCATTAAGAACATAAATTAATTTGAGAATTGAAAAAAATACAAAAAATTCTAACAAGGAGAAAAACGCCTGAAAAAGTTTGTAAATGCGCAAAGCAATAACTTTTTGGAGTCACATTCAAGTAAAAAAGTATTTGATTGTTAGTATGCAGATGTACTATGATGTTACAAGACATGAAATTAATATTTTCAAAAGCACTGCATGGTTGAATTACATTGATATACCAATAATATAACTGGATGGGCTGTTCGCGTTCTAAAGTGTCCAAAACGCAATAAGTCCACCAACCGGCTTTTAGTCAGTGTAATGGCTTAGCGCCGAATAAACGTGCGCGATGCCGACTTGTGTCGTAAAAATTTGTAAAACTACTCGTCAAAGACACAAAAAAGATCTGAATATCGTATTTGTGGCTCGTAAACATTATAATATAACATTAGTTTATGCCTGCAGACGGTTATTTAATTTGAACATTATCACGATTTAATTCTTGTCACATTCCCGTAAACAGTGTGACACGTCCGACCCGTAATAAGTATTTGCATGCACTGAAGCACACAACGGAGCCGGGCCGCCTCCATATCAGCCTACACACGTGTCGGACGCTTTTATTTCGCTTTTGGTTACCGACTACAAATCCTTATTATTAAATCTATACTAATATTATAAAGCTGAAGAGTTTGTTTGTTTGTTTGTTTGTTTGAACGCGCAAATGTCGGGAACTACTAGTTCGAATTGAAAAATTCTTTTTGTGTTGGATAGTCCGTTTATCGAGGAAGGCTATAGGCTATTACATGATATCGCTACGACCAATAGGAGCGTAGAATCAATGAATAATGTTGCGAAAACGGGAAAATTTATACCGTTTGAGAGCTTTCGGCGTGCGCGCTGCGTAAACGGTTGATGTTAAGCAAAAATCATGTAATACGAAAACTTTCCTCTTTAAAAGTTCTAATCAAAAGTCCGCGACGGCATATGTGTATCTTTTAAGTTTGACTTACAATAACCTTTTTTATAGCAATCAAATTTGTTCTAACACAATGCACTATTTGCAAAGATGTTTTTAAACATTATATTAATCCTTATCAAATTAAATAGGTTAGTTATCTTAAGCATTTCATGCTTATTATAATTGCCCTTACCATACAACTGAAATCAATATCTTAGCAGTTTTTATCGAAATATTAAAACTATAACAGGAGAAAATAAATTGGCTGCCTTTGTTCGATATCTTCTTACTTCCAAATCACGCAATGGTTTTTGATACGATTTTCAGGAATATCTTATTATCTTATAGTCTATTATTCTATATAGGTGAAATACTTATTATAAAACTGAAGAATTTGTTTGTTTGTTTGAACGTGCTAATCTTTGAAACTACCAGTCGGGTTTGAAAAAATCTTTTTGACTTTGATAACTTAAATCTAGTGGAGGGTTATAGGGTATATAAAATCGAACTGTCTGTCTATTCGAGCAAATCTCCAAAACGGCTTAACCGATTTTGATGAAACTTTACACATATGAAAAGGCTGTAGTCAAAAGTGACATACACAACTTTTTGTATGTCTGGCTGTACCATCCATCCATCCATCCATCCATCACCATCCATCGTACCATCGTCCATCTGTCTAAACCGATTTTAATGAAACATCACAAGTATGAAAAGAAGGTGGTCAAAACTAACATACGTTACTTTTTGTTCGTCTGTCTGTTTGTACGTGTATCTGTCTATTCGAGCTAATCTCCAAAACGGGTAAACATATTTTAAGGAAACTGTGCAGACGGGAAAGATGGTTGTCAAGAGTGAAAGTCTAGGAAGCTTAAATTTGGAACATAGGTTTATTTTATAACGTGAACATTTAGTTAAGAACGGCTTTTTTAGAAATTTCATACTTAAGGGTGGGAATGGAGGGACTTAAATAATAAATAAATAACGTATACATGACAACAACGTATGCCTGTTGAATGACGTGTTTCAGGGTTTTTAAATTTCCACATGTTAAGGGTGGGAAACGGGAGGTGAAAAATTGTATCGGTTTTTTTAAAGGGTGAGAGGGGAATGAAGATTGAAAATTTGAATGGGCGTAACCAAAATCGGTTCCAGCAAAAAGTACGTATAAACCATCTCGAACGTTAATAGTAGGTACCTATAACAGGAATTTGTAGTCTACGCAAGCGAAGCTGCGGGCGGTCGCTAGTTGTTAAATCAATGTTGGATTAAGATATATTATATTTTGGGCACAATGTTTAAATAACGCTGGTATTTCGAATAAATTCTGTTAGGTATTTATTGAATCACATCACGTCAAATCTTTATCCGATATTAAAACAAAACTTATCTAAGTAGTGATTTTTTTTTCAAAATCAAAATCAGATTGTGATTTGATTTTTTTTTTAAAGATACCGTTAACTGCCATACGATATTTATTTAACCAGAAGTAAGAAATTACACGCTGTTATATTTATTTTACCATCTTAATAAGTTAAGTAGATTATGAATTTGTCATTAAATTAGTCGTAAAATGTCAAAAAATGACGGAAATCAGAAGTAAGTATTGTTTAACCTTAAATTTGATTTTTTTATATAATATTGACACCTACTTACGTCATTAGACCGTGGAATCTCAACCAAACCCAAATATGTAGAGCAGGAAAAAAACTTTAATTAAGTTATGAAATGAACAACAATATTAACATTTAAAAAAAATCAATCACGTTACTCGGTAGGTATATTATAAAGTTTTCTTCACTTTTTATTTAAAAAACAATACCTCAAAATGGCTATAGTTTTAATTATAATATGATTCAAATTAAAAACTATTTCTTTTCTTTTAATTTTTTTATAGATATGGTTTAGTAGTTACAATTTTTTCTTAATGGTATTTGACAAATCCGGATATGATACTATATAAACTATTCTACAGAGTATAGAGTTGAAATTGATTTTATACTATCGATTGACAACTGCTTGGCTAGTAGTTTTTTTGAAATGGCACATGTAAAATGACGTACTTTTGGATGATTTTGAGAAAAACTTCGTATTAACTGTATAACGTTGCCTTTTTTATATGAAATCGTATCCAAATCAAAAACTAAGTCACACTACGTACGCCAATTTCAAAAATCCCCAATCAAACAGTTATCAATTCGTGGCATTGAATTCATTTCAACTCTATGAAATGGTTAGTATGTCTTGTCAATCACCATTTGGAAAAAATTATAACTAGAAAACCATTTTTAAATAAATTTAAAAAATTAAATTTATCTATTACTTTAAACCATATTTTCGATAGAGAACATATAACTCTATGTTAGAGAAAGTGATCCTACCAAATTGTCAGCTATTATGGACTGTTCGTTCATTATGTTCGATCTAATTATACATGGTTAACTATCAAAATCTCTCTAGTATAACAATTGATTTAACAATGTGTAAGTATATAAATATAATAAATACCTTCAGTATAAAAAATCAAAATAACTTACCTCACTAATGATTCCACAGACGTCGTCGAACGTCCCGGCACCCGCCCTGCAAATTGAAAAGGGATGTAATGCGAGTATGTGCCCTTGACCGATACAAAAACTGGACATAAATCGATAATGCAAATAGGGCATATACGCAACATACATATTGTATTTACCAAAAACCCATGTAACAGTATAGCCGATATATTTTCTCTGAACACGGGTATATACTTTTAGAAAACGAAACGAATTATATGTGTTATTTAATATGAAATAGAAAAATATTTCGTATAACGTATCAAATATTAGAACCTTTCCAAAATGAAATAAAAACAGACCAAATGCGTGTCGAACCACGCACAGTGAAAGGTTCCATAGTCAGATGAGATGCATTTTCATGGTTGAAATTAAAATAAGAAGTTTAAAAACAAACATCTCAAAAACTAATAAATATATTTATACCTTTCTTTAAAAGTATTTTTAATGTGTATCAATTATTTTCTTCAGAATTTTGCACCTCACAATTAAAAAGTTAAAAGAATTTAAACGAGGACACATTTTTTGGACATCAGGAGTGCATAACTCAACAACTATTGATTTAATAATAATAATAATAATAATAATAATAATAATAAATGTTTATTCGGGCACAAAATTACACCATAACATTTAAAATATAATAGAAAGAGAAAAAAAAATTATTATATAATGCAACAAAAAAAAAGTAAAATAAGTGATTAACAAAAAAAAAAAAATTAAATAAAAAAATCATTTTAAAACCTCGATATTATTTTAAAGACCTATCTATTAACACTCCATGAGTGCTAATAAATAGGTCTTTAACGTCCAACGTGTGCTGGACGTTTTTTTCGTCCCTCAGTAACATACATATATGGCGACCTACTCCAATTTTCTTTTCCTACATTCGCTACACCATTGTATAGCGATTCATAGATCACATCTATCTTCCAAATTTCACACATGTAGTGCATATAGTATCAGTAAAATTTGTTGTGACTGATCATGTGTGTGAATGTCATTAAACCAATTACATACTCCCGCTACGCCATATTATCAATGTTTGTAATATTGTCCATGACATAAGCAACCTAAAGCAACTTTCATTATTAAAGATATAATAAGTGGTCGCTACGTATCTCATTATAAAGTGGCCAGCAAGAAATAATTATTCAAGTCATTGAATAATAAATTATCTTTATTTATTAGCAAAACTTAACCACGAGAACCAAGACTATGGAAGCCCAAATGCGGAAAAAAAATTCTAGAATCCCATTGGATTTAGGAGTTGTAAAAAATTCTAGGATCCCATTGGATTTGAAAGGTGGAAAAAAAATTCTAAGATACCATGGAAGTTGAGAAGTGGAAAAAAATACTCTAGGATCCCGTGAGAGTTAAGAGGTACAAAATTTTTTTCTAGGATCCCATGGGGGCCAAGTAGACGGAGTGGACAGACAGACAGACACGATAAAATTATAAGGGTTTCGTTTTCTGGCCACGGAATCCTAAACAGAATGCATCGGTCATTTTAGCTTCACGTTAACGCAAAACCTCTAAAAGACTGAGACCTGATATATTTATGTTTTGCGTTTATGTGTATTTATGAACCCGATATCTGATATTGTATCGAATAATGTGAAAGAATATAAGATCGCTCTTGCATCTACGCGAATCCTTTTTTATACCTATAACTTCAGGCCTAACTTGATTTGAACAATTGAAGTTGTTAAAACGTGCTGACTCGAGTACAGCAAACTTCGCTTGGGTTTCGGTTCTAGAAACCTCAGCACAATAAATTTATTATGTTACTTGTAGATATTCAATTAAATATTTGAAGATTAAACCGCTAAAGCGTATAGTTGCGGTTTCATTTGAGTGCTTTTGCCTGCGACGGATTATCGCGATTCGCATTAAGTGTTTGATTTATAATAATATTAAGTAATATTTCTGGGTGTAAAAGTATCTTAATATGTACATAATATAAATAATATTTAAGACTGTACTTATATCAGTTGTCTATTACCCATAATACAACCGTAACACTTGCTTACTTTGGGACTAGATAGCGCTATGTGGGATGTATTATTATTTCTTACGTGTTAAGACGTGGTTAAGATAAACTGTTTTTTTTCTACATTGCATACATTTTTTTGAAAACTCGCTCTACATCATTTTTCTTCTTACATTTCCGCTCGCCGCGCCCTCCACCACAACGGCGTGAACAAGAAACTTCACTTCTCCTAACACCGCCGTTAACGACGAATCATATTTATCTGTTACAACTCTTCATATTAAAACAGCTTAAATACAGTCCACTTATTTCATTTAATAACGTATTAAACATACGATATCCTATATAATGTTAAATTATGATTTCATCTATGTAAATGTTAATGATTCATTAAAATCAATATAGGGCTTACCCCATTCGATGAGAAAAGAAAAGTATTATAAATAACACAAAATAACAAGAAAACCATTAACTATATTTACAAAAAATAAAGTCAAAGCAGAACGCAAAGCGTATATTTAAGGAGTAAAATGATAGTATTAAACCGAGTTACAAGTAAACATGATAACCTTGAACGATTCTATAAAAAAACATGACGGACATACAGTATCATAATAAACAACCCGACAAATAAGTCTGAGATTTATTACGTAATACAAAATCCAATATAAAGTGATTCCATCGAAATATAACACTAAAGAGCCGGGAGCGCTTTCAAAATTTGGGTGTCGGGTTTAAGATCAGAAAAATATTCTTATATAATTGATTTTAAGGCAAATAAAAAGCCGATGGTCTGCATGTAGTATTTCTTTATTTATTTTTTTACGGAATATCAATTGAATATCAAGATATAAAAACACTACTTCAATGTATCCTTCGTCCACGCCCTGTCGCGTATCGGCGGCGTGGACCATTCATCCCAGTCCAAACATAGCAATTTAAATCTATCATAAGAACGACGAACACATCCTATTGCGTCGCAGTATATTTATCTTCTAGCGCCACTATAGTTGGTTACATCATACTACGTATTCGTGAAGTATCTAGTTGTCGTTCGTCTTGACGAATAAATTAAAGAAAATGAACTTCACCAGGAATACCACAGGTTGAGGATAGGAAAAGTTTATCTGTGTTTCTTGTAATTTAAATAGCAATTTTAATCGTCACAATAAATAATACATGTCATTATCATAAAAATAACAATCAGAAAGGTGTAAGTTGTCCGAAATATACCTTTTTTTACCATTTTCTATATTATTTTAATGTATGTTACATTATCGCTGATATGACGTTTGTACTTAGGCATGGGAATGTTATTTTTAGACGATTTTGTCTCAAAAACTCGACCACAAATCAAGAAATTTAGTGTACATTTATTTTACCTCATTTTTGAGTTTTTATTATTTCAGCATTTACAGCAGCCACGGTGCCGCTAGCCATACACGGATGTCAAATCAGCCAACATTTGTCTCATTTGTTCTCATTCTTATATTTTCAGACAAGCATTGAAATGCCTGTAAATCATTTCAGTCTTCGTTCAGCACGTCCATCTGATCTATTCAAACTATTTGTCAACCAATCTTATTTGATACGCTACCTACACTATATATTTCCGAAAACAACGTATTAGCACATTGAAGTTTTGTGAAAATTTTAAAATAAGAGAACGAGAACCATGTTCGATATGGAACTGAAGATTTATTTATTTACAGAAATTAATTAGAACACAGCCTTGGGCACGTCTTACATCTGTAGATAACACATATGTTATGACATGTTAACTATACAATTGATAAAGAACGGACCTTCACACTAGGCAATAAACCATAATACATAAGCAATAAATATATAGATATGAACTTAAATATCAATAATGCCAAAGAAGGAATTCTAAAATGTAACATGAAATACCAAACAAGATTGTCGATATATGTCAATAAATTGGGGGCAGAATTAGTAAGCACAGGAATGTACACAGAAAAAAAGTATTCTGTTATAAAGAAAATATAGTTTTCAATATATGCAAATCCATCAACCCCCACTGGAGTAGGTGGTGGATTTAAGCTCCAAGTCCCCCTCATCTTGAGGAGAGGCCTAAGCCCCTGCAGTGGGGTATAATGGGCTGATGGAATGGAATATGTACAAATAACGCATATTCTTGGGCCAATGCAATTTTTTCTGTCTAGGTACACATAAAAAAAAAGAATTCTTATATGAACGCAAATTGCATTGGACCAAGAATATAGGCTATTTGTATACATTGAAAACTATATTTTCTTGATAACAAAATTCCCTTTTCTTCTGTGTACAACAATATCATTTAAAAAGATATAGTGTACCCACTATAAACGATGGATTCGGAAAGAACTTAGAGACAAAAATCACAGGCTCTGTTTGAGGAATGACAAATGATTCGATTTAAAAAACCACCCAATTGCGAGTCTTAATATAAATTCCTAATAAAAAGAAAACACGTTTCTTGTATGCGGACCCCCTTTAATTTTTATCTTAATTTCATTTTTATTTTTTGTTCTTGTAGCGGCCACAGTAATACATACTTTTTGAAAATTTCAAGTATCTACTTATTACGGTTCAGACGATACAGCCCTGTTACAGAGGTACAGATTGACGGACAGCGGAGCTTTAGTAATAGGGTTTCCGTTGCTACACTCATTGGGTACAGAACTACAGAACTCCAAAAATGAAAAACAATAGTTTAGAAACAGATCACGTTACAGTAAAAAAATACTGTAACGAAAAATAAATATTGCCTACCTATGTGGTTTAGCGATCGATGTACCAATCTTATCACTGTAATTTGGAGTACGTATATTATTTTATTCGGAAATACTATTAGTTGTTTCGTACTGACAACAGAACTCAGTTTCTCTGATTGCGCCGTCGAGTGAGGTATATTCAAACTAATTTGGTACGTGTGTATAGACAGTAACAATCATGTTGTCATTCAAGTTTCAGGAACTAACATAACGTATTCATCATTATTGTTGTGTATATATTAATTTATTTGGTCGTCTTGAATATTTGAGTAAAGTTTGTACACAAATCTTATTACTAGTAACACTATATTTAGATATATGTATATTTAGTAAAAATAAGTGTATCTTATGTTTCTAAATTTCTAAATCCACATTTTTCATGGATCAGAACGGCTGTATTCTACAAGTTCTAGAAGTATTAATTACACATTTAAAACATGGCGAAAGTGCACGTGGAGCAAGGTTGGTTGGAAGGTGAACAATTGGAATCAGTCACTGCAGACGGCGCCTATTACAGTTTCAAAGGTATACCATACGCCGCACCGCCTATAGGGAAACTACGTTTCAAGGTAATCATGCTGTTTATACATATACTTGTTTTATAACAATTAAGTAAAAAAAATAGCCAAGTGCGAATCGGACTCGCTCACGAAGGATTCCGGACCGCCGTACAATATACCAAAACACATTTATTGTATAGGGACCCCCTTTAATTTTTAACTTTATTTTATTTTTAATATTTGTTGTTATAACGACCATAGTAATACACACTCTGTTAAAATTTCAAGTATCTACTTTTTACTGTTTTTAGCCCTGTGACAGACGGACGGACAGTGGAGCCTTAAGCCTCCTACAGAGCGACGCTGATATCGGTCGCACACGTCGCCGGACGTAAAGAACTTCATTTGAAACGCGCTGCTTATCGTCAGCGGAGCTGTGTGTGGTTGTATTTGATATTATAAGAAGCGCTGACTTACGCGACCAGTGTTGCCAGATTTTTTTCGCGTAAATCGGGATTCGTAATCGAAAACATAAAAAATGCGAGATCTCGTTGCAAAATTCAGGACAAAAAAAATTACGAACCATTTATTATTTCCTTATAAATTGTATAATTACTCAAAATAATAAATATGACAATAATTTTTTTCGTAATAAAAAGACGCAAACATACATACAGTGTATCACATAATTAATAAAAAAATAATAGACATAATATTTTTAGGAAGTGTCTAGTCTGCCACCAGTGGTCATTTAATATAAAGGACTATCCTGCCACTAGCGGTAAGTTAACAATTAGTGCTATTCTGCCACTGTTGGTAGAATAAGAAATAGTGGTATTCTGCCACAAATGGCAATTTAGTGAAACAAAAGGTCAGAATTTTAAATATGATGCCTGGAAAATCAAGAAAAGGGGGAGGAAGGGGGGAGGTAAGGATTGCATAACCCCCTCCCCCCTCTAGGAACCCCTCTCCCTTCACTATACGAACAGATATATATGGACCAAAATTATGTCAAAATACTTGGATAAGCAACAAAAAGGAGGGTGTGGAGGGGGGGTAAGGATTGCATATCACCTTTCCTCCCATGTCGGAACCCCTCTCCCTTCTCTATATGAACAGATATATGTGTACAAAAATAAATTATGAACAACTTACCTAGTAATGTGTCCATGTGTCATTATTAAACATTGAAACTAATTCACTATAAGATAATTATTAACACTCATTAATATAGTTTTAAACGCAAACGCTTTTTATACACTGATTTTAAATTTAAAAAATGTTTATAAATACAAAAGTCTAAAATTATTTACAGATAAAGTTAATATCTGCACAAGAAAAAGAATCACTTTTTTCATTTTAAAATTTTAAACAACAGCAAAATGTAAAACTTAAACAAGCCCAGACAAGCCAAATGAATGAAGTTAGTTGTAATTAGTTGAACCAATAGCAATAAGTATAACACAGACAAAAAATATGTTGCCTTTAATTATTCATCTTTCCCTCACGACCATTCAATTTCGTTTTAATAAACTAATATAATAAATGAATAAACCGAATTAAACAGAAAGTATGCTTTCTAGTAATAGACATAATTCGAAATTGTTCAATAGATGTCTGAGGGGCTCGTCGCTCCGCTCCGCTTCGCTCCTCGCATTGACATAGCCTAACCTAACCTAACCGAACAATTTGATAAAAGTGGGCCATTAACCTAGTCTGAACCAAATTCGAAATTGTTCAATAGATGTCTGAGTGGCTCGTCGCTCCGCTCCGCTTCGCTCCTCGCATTGACATAACCTGACCTAACCTAACCGAACAATTTGAAAAAAGTGGGCCATTAACCTATATGAACCAAATTCGAAATTGTTCGATAGATGTCTGAGTGGCTCGTCGCTCCGCTCCGCTTCGCTCTTCGCATTGACATACCCTAACCTAACCTAACCTAAATGCTCAAAGATGCTATTTTAAACATTCTTTATATTTTCCCATTTCCTGCAATAAGTTTTTAAAACGGAGTTTTCCATTATAATTTATGAGTACACTTGTGGCAGAATAGCTTTTGCTGTTATTCTGTCGCTATTAGTAACTGCGTTCACAACGCTGCCTTAAGTGTATTAAAAATGGAACGTTATCACTTTGGGTTATGGAACAAATTTCAATAACTAATAACTTGCGGCAGAATAGCATTTTTTCTTAAATTACCGCTAGCGGCGGAATACTCCTTTTTATTAAACGACCGCTTGTTGCAGACTAGACACTTCCATATTTTTATTTTATTTTATACTGTTCAAATAATATTACTTGTTATAATATATCCTTCTTACCTTTCAAAAATCTATGAAAGTACATTCATGAATTCATGACTCGAAATCGAAATTGAAATGCACAAAATTTGCAATTCTAATTTAATTGCTGAATCATTTGATAATTCAGCAATTTTCAGATTATGTTTCGATTGTGTTTACGTTGTATTCAGTGAATAGATCAGCTGTAAACACTATTCCACTATATTTCGATTAGATTTTGATCGAACTTTCACGTAATTGGAGCCCTAAAATCGGAAAGTCCCGCAAAAATCAGGACGTCTGGCAACACTGTACGCGACCGACATCAGCGTCGCTCTTTTGGAGGCCTAAGTAATAGGGTTCTCGTTGGTACCCTGAGAACGAAATATTAAAAAGCAATGTGTTTCTGTCACATTCAAGAACTATATTTTAAGAGTGGAATTAATTAGTTTTGCACTGTGGAAAGTCAGTAACATTTTAACTAATTTCTAATATTGATTATTGAATAAATAAACATATCAATATATTTACACGATACAACACAGCAGCATAAGTTAGTAAATTTAAATCATTCGCAAATATAATGAACAAAAATCTTTAAGGAATTTTTTTTCGAAGTGTTTTTCAAAGTATCACAAAGTATATGATAGCACGATAAGCTTAGTAAAAGTAAGCTGATACTGTAACAAAGGCAAAAAAAAATAATTATAATCTATTGAAATAAAACTCATTGGAAGCATAATACTGATATCTGAGAATAACGAACTTGACATCAGTGGCGTAAATATGACAGTTTTATTATTTAGGACCAAAAATATGAATCAATCAAATCATGACCACCAACAGGACATGTACTTTATACAATTTTCTTATACCAGACGCGTTTTAAACCTCCTGCCAGTTTGATGTGAGTTATAAGTATCAGCTCCTAAGCCCAAATAAAATAATTTATTAAAAACATTTTATTCTCCAAAATAAAAAAAATTATCGTGTGAATGTTTAGGTGTTGTGTAGCGTCAATATGATGCCGTTGAATGTGATGATCAATGATGAAATGGAAAATTTGGACATTTAATAAAATCAATATTAAATAAGGTTTTCATCTGAATTAACGGAAATTACTGGCAAACGTGTGTTCTCCTATTTAACATTTATATGCATTAATGTGGGAGAAGCGAAAAACAACACCTTGTAGAATTGGTTATATTTGACAAATGAAATTCATATCGCAAAGAAACGATACTTAATGAATTTTTTTTTTGATGTATTTGGTTACCTGATTCTGATTTATGTAGAAAAATACTTCAACTTATTAGTAATCGATATTTTTCTGCATTTTTTTTACACAAAATTACAAAACATTCATGAATTCACAAATAATACTATCAACAAGTATAGCAGTGAATATAATTTCGTTCCAGGCTCCACAACCACCATTTTCCTGGGAAGGAGTCAGAAAGGCCACTCAGCATGGACCGGTCTGTCCACAATTCGATATTTTCACCAACGAATTTTGCGAGGGAAGCGAAGACTGCCTTTATCTCAACGTTTATACAACCGTTTTAAACCCAAAACAGCCTTTACCTGTAATGTTCTTTATTCACGGTGGGGGATACAAATCGGGATCCGGTGATGTTTATCATTACGGACCAGATTTTTTCATGAAACAAAGCGTCGTTCTTGTCACAATCAACTATAGACTAGAAGTTCTTGGTTTTCTAAGCTTAGAAAACGAAGACGTCCCTGGCAACGCTGGAATGAAAGACCAAGTTGCCGCGCTACGTTGGGTACAAAGAAACATATCAAATTTCGGAGGAGACCCCAAAAACGTCACGATATTCGGAGAAAGTGCCGGTGGAGCGTCCACTGGTCTTCATGTCTTGTCTCCAATGTCCAAGGGTCTCTTCCATAGAGCGATACTCATGAGTGGAGTGCCATTGTGTGACTGGTCTGTTCCGTATGAACCGAGAAGACGGGCGTTTGTGCTAGGGAAGCAGCTCGGAAAAAACACTAACGACGATAAAGAATTACTTAAATTTCTGCAAGACGTCCCGGTTGAGAAACTCGTGGACACCAACCCCACCGTACTCATTTCGGAGACCATTAGCAATAATATACTTAAAATGTTCCACTTCACTCCCGTAGTTGAAAGAATTACTGATGCAGAACATTTTTTAACTGATACGCCTGAGAATTTTCTAAAAAGAGGTTTAGTAAATGATGTTGATATCATGTTAGGCTATACAAGTAACGAGGCTTTAGTTGACGTTCGTGCTTTAGTAAAATTACTGAACAACTACGAATTATATGCGGAATTACTTGTGCCTCGAAAAATACTGCTAACAGCAACACCAACTAAAATACTCGCCATATCTGAGAAGATTCGAGTTCATTACTTCGATAATAGATCTATTGGAATGCATACATTGAAAGAGATGGTACAATATGCATCAGAAAGCACGTTTACATATGATATTCATAAATTTTTGACTCTATTGCCGTCGTCTGAAAAGAAACCTTACCTGTACCGATTCTCATGTGTTTCTGAACGTAATTTATATGGGAATTCAGCTGCTTCTATTTGCAAAGACCTAGTTGGAGCTGCTCATTTGGATGACCTAGTCTATCTGTTTGACCCAAAATACGCCAAATTGCCGATTGACAAAACGAACAAAAGTTACAAAATGATAACGCAAACTTGTACACTATTTACAAACTTTGCTAAATACGGGTGAGTTTTCTGTTTTATGAATAATATATTAAAAATTTTTTAAAATAAACACAAATTCCTGATTGAATAAGCCAAAAAGTTTGCCAGCTCAGCATAAATACTGTACATCATAAAAAACCACCGCACTGATTTTCTACTGGACCCAAAATAAATAAACTAAATAAATAAGATTTAAAGCGTTTAAAACTGAGGAAATATATAATATTTAAATTTAAACTGTACACTTGTTGAGTTTTTATGATTCTGTAGTCATAAATCGTGATTGTGATCTCTGGTTTTATATTGGCTTTGTTTACAAGGTGAAGGTTATAAAAGGTGCTAAGGAGCGAGCTATGTAAGTTAGAAGTATCTTTGTATGAAAGAAGAGAAAAATACGCGAATAGATGAATGTCAAAAAATTTAATTTAAAAACTGACATACGAGGTCTTCACTCTACAGCGTCGATATGTAATATAATTTCTTTAACTTTTGAAGTGTAAATAAACTTTTAATATTTTATTTTGCAGGAATCCAACACCGAATAATTCATTAAATGTAACCTGGCTACATTATGACCTGAAAGACAAAAACTATCTAGATATTGGAGAAAAATTAACTCCAGGGCGTAATTTGGATGAAGACATCGTCCAGTTTTGGCAAAGCATCTATGACGACGTAAAATAAATATAGGTAATAGGATCTCTGTTGTTTTATTTGTGTTGATTAATATTAATCTTTATGATCTCGTAGTATGCGCGAATATTTTATCAGGATTAATTTAGGCCATAGCTTTAGACTTACGTTGCGTGGGTTTATCGAAGACTACATGTTAAAAGTCCGTTTCAGTCCATCTCGATTCAACTCTGTCCAAGTCGATCCAACTCAGTCCAATTCAGTCTTACTCAGTCCAACTTGGTCCAACTCGGTCTCACTCGGTCTATGTCAACCCAGATCGGTTAACTCGGTCCAACTCGATACAACTCGATCCAACTCATTCCAACTTGATATGAGTCAGTCTGACTCTATCCAACTTAGTAGAATTCGGATGTGGCCGTCCCATTCCCCGCACAGTTACTCCGTAATACAGCTAAGTTGGCCATCTAGTAGCTATTCCTTAATCAGTGCCTATACAAATTGCATTACCTCCACTTGTCAAACTTTTGCTCTTAATCGAAAGGTAGTGTCTATTGTTTTTAAATAAGGTTTCGAAAGACTATTTATCAAAGTTGTTTCAGTATAAATACGAAATGATTAAAAATTTAAAAAAACACAGGACACAGTTAACTTTCACAGTTAACTTAAATATCTTCTATCTTCTCTCCAACCTATGCATGTCCCTATGTATTCATACCCTTCCTAAGACACTCTCCATTCTGCTAACCTCAAAAATCCTAGAACACGGCTATCATTGCATTATCATCTTTATTTTTTAGCGTTTACGGTATTCTTTTGATCTCAGAAACAGATAAAAATCACTGAAGGCAAGATCCGGTGAATTCTAGAGGAAGTTTCATTACAGGTAAACCAGCATCTTCAATAGCAAGCGTTGCCTCTGCAATTTCGTGATTGGCAAAAGTAATGTTGTATATCGCCAAGTGATTGATGTACAATGATTGGTTTGCGCCGAGGTCAAGTTAATTACAGTACCATGCTGACAATAATGTGTGAACAACCGTCAACAATTTCAGAACTAAACAGATTTTTTATTGAATTCCAAAAGTAAAATATAAATTTGAATTATGTATACGTAGTGTACACAAATTTGTCTAATATAATAAATCAATGTAACAATATAATGTCGAATCATTAGTGAGATATCTCTCTAATGATTCGACAGAGATGTTGGTATGTCGCGGGACCCGACCCGCCATGCAAATTGAAAAGGGCTTTATATGTGTCGTTGACTGATAGGAACACTTGACAAGGACCGATAATAAAAATAAAAGAAGAAACATGTGCTTTGATTATGAACTTCGTATTAAATATAAAATAATTCAAAATAAACTTAACTGTAACAACATGCACCAGTTTAATATCAGACCAAAAGGTTGGGGAGGATTTATTTACACAATATTTATTTAAGTATTACTTTTATACGAGAAAACATTTATTCAGTTTTCTAATATTAATATCTTTGCGTCAATATTATTGAGGAAGAAATGTATTTTACTTTGCGTGATAATATATCGCAAATGTATTGAGAAGCTACAGAGAGTATGTTAACCTTTTCAAACCTCTCTCTCACAAAAATTCGACAGCTAAGACAGACACGCAAAATTATATACAGACCTAACACAAGTTCTATATTCAGAAAGCTTCCTCGTAGCAGAATGCATTAATATTACGTTAAAAGAGAAAATAAAATGTATTGAAAGAGTACTTTACAATTTTATCAGTCGGTCGGTCGGTCTGCACTTAGGATGATCTCGGTAGACTACGGTCAACATCGGCAGCTGGCGTAATGGCACATATTATATTTATATACGAGTATAATCAAGTTTGGGTACTTCGGCGAAGTTAAAAGCCTGTTAATGAGATGTCTAAATTCTGATTCAGTGTTCAATAATAAAAGATATATTTAATAGCACTTTATAAGTAGACATAACAATAATACCTATGGCACGCCACACGGCGCCATCTAGTCCCAAAGTAAGCAAATATTATACTTGTATTATGAGGTAGTAGACAACTGATATACATACTTAAATATTCTTTATAACACATGCATTCGTATATAGATACTTTTACACCTAGACACTAAACAAATAAACATGTTCGTGCACACAAGTATTTGTCGGGGGCGGAAATCCAACCCCGACCTTTGGCTCCGCGGTTAGTTGTTGTATCAAATTACTCAAATTTAAAAAATGATAAATTTGAGTAAGTTGATACAATATTTTACACTTTGAACAATTGGAGTATCTGCGATTCATCTTATTTCCAAGATCATAGTTAATCATGAGAGGTCAAAATAATAAAATTGTGATTTATTACAAGAATAAAAAATACATAAAATGCAACCATGAATTTGTTTTAATTAATAGTAATTTATCGAAAATGATATCGATAATTTTTTCAGAAAGTGTCATCATTTCCTTTCTGGACATCGCGTAACTTTAGCGGTCCTGGCAAATGTGTAAAAATGTGTAACCCACGCGGGCGAAGACCCGGGCAGAAACTAGGAGCTGCATGATTGATAAAGCCATGACATAACCAATCGAGTACGTTATCACTACTTAAAAAACCTGGTAGCCTTGATCGACACTTAAATAAACAGAATTTATCGACATTATCATAACACTGTACGACGAATGAGGTTGAAATATTGGTATGATTTGACAAACCGTATAAAAACCCAAAGTTAATGCATTGTTATTAATCCACAGTTAAACAATGTTTGACAAGGAGTCTCACGCTTTCCAAGAAAATAATAAAATATAAGTACTATAAACTAAGTCTTAGTTATTTCTATGATTATTACACGATCTGAGTTTATAGAGTACTCTATTTCAACTAGAATGCGTTTTATAACGCGTTGCGTAGGTAAGGTATATTTCCAATTTTAACAACTTGTGTGGTAATCAATTTAATCCACATCAGCCCATTATGCCTCACTGCAGGGGCTTAGGCCTCCTCTCGGGATTAGGTAGCTTCAAGTTTAACCCACCACGCTGCTTCAGTGCTGATTGGTGGATTTTAACGACTAATGTTGGCAACCGTGACCGACAGCTTAACTTGCCTTCCAAGGCACGGAGTTACTGATATAGTTATGTACTTAAGTCAGAAAAACAATTCATTGGTACGTGCTGGTTTTTGGGATTCGAACCTACGACTTTCTTAACAAGAAACGGGCTCCTCACCTCCAGTCCCTATCCCAACTCACATACATAAAAAGTATAGGTATCACTAATTAAAATATCTGAAATTTATCTAATAAGCGATTCAGAACGAAATATGGTTTCTGTTACAGCTTGTACGTACAGTATTTACTGGTTGTGGCATATTGTCAGCCCTCGTATTTATTATAGAATTACATGAAGCCAAATAAATGTGCAAAATACCTACAAGTTGCTGATTGTATACAAGTTTACTTGGCTCATATAGAATAGGGCATAGCAAAATAATTGAAATGCTCATTGAAATTTTAATTAAATGATAATTGACCAGGATTAATTTCGAGGCACTAACTTATCCGATAGACTTTTTATTGTATATCTAATAATTATCGAATATGTTTTTTTTTTTTATAAATTCATGACCAAAAATTTTAAGTCAAACTAATTTTATTTATAATTAATAAGTAGGTATGTGCTAGTTTGATCCATAACTCGTTTTAATTTTGTAGCTAGTGTACAATCTTATTTCTATAAAAACATGGTAATTTTTAGCCAAAAATTGTAAGAAGAAGTTATTTACAGTCCTCCTTTGATGTCAATCTTATGCTACATAACATTTTAGAGTGAACGAAACAGGTAGAATTGAGAGAAAGCAAGGCAAGGGATACACCAACACTTCCCAGTCACGATCTCTCAATTTGTTACTCAGTGTCTAGAAATGCCTGTGGTTTGGTGTTATCACGACGAAATCTGTTCATCAACCAAGCCGTTTCGTCTAAATTGCTCGCTTTAATCTCATCTATTGAGGTCAGAATCGATAGTTTGTCCATGGCAATAGCTTATAATAAAATAATATAAAGCCAGATTTTTTCATTGTTTGTGGGACTTGTCCGTGCATCATCCACGATCACATTCAATAAACACAGTGACGATTACAATGTTTAAACACGAAATAGACATAAGCTATTAGTACCACCATATTACTTAAAAATTAAACCATAATTGTTTTATGGGACATGGTGTACGCACTTATAACAGACTATAGCTTTCCGCCCGCGGCTCCACTCGCGTGGACTACACAGTTGTCTCCCCTGAACCTTTTTTCCAGGAAGAAAGTAGCCTAGTCACTTCTCAGCTTATCAACTATATATATGCAAAAAATGGCGGTCAAGGTACAACTGTTTAATTAATACACGCGAGCGGAGCCGCGGGCGTAAAAATAGTTTAAAAATAAAATATAGCCCATGTTACTTGCTGATAATGTAGCTTTCTATAGGTGAAAGAATTTTTAAAATCAGTGTACAACTGTGTAGTCCACGCGAGCGGTGCCGCGAGCGGAAAGCTAATACCTTTATAAATATAGCCTATAACTTATTCTGATGTATAAGATATATTATTGGAAATTTTCATTAAAATCCATTCAGTAGTTTTTGCGTGAAAGTGTAACAAACATCCATACATACAAACTTTCACGTTTATAATATTAGTATTTGTCTCCAGAAAATTTAGATTCGTCATTACATAAAATTCAAAACATTGTACAATAAATTTTACTGAAAGGGGCTATTACATAGTAGATGATTATATGACCAAGGTGTGTGGACGTCAACCTGAGCGATTGGCAGATTTTTATGTTTTTTTCCTTTATGTATGTTTTCTTGAGTTGTTGAAGTATTAATGTTCTTCTATTTGTATATGTTTATTGTAAATACTATACATACAAACTTTCGCGTTTATAATATTATTGTAATAAGGATAAGCTGAAGAGTGCCTTAAGCTCCTTTCATCCCGGGAAAAAGGGTTCCAGTACAACTGTAACGCGTAGTCCACGCGAGCGGAGCCACGGGCGGAAAGCTAGTACTATAATATTTTAAAAAGGGTAACTGCTGAGTTTCTTATCGTTTGTTCTGAATAGAAGGTACATTTTGAACCGACAGTAACTTAAATATTAAAATAAACTGGAAATCTTCTAAGTTCAAAAGTACTTCAGCAAGTTTCCCTAGTAAAAATATTTTGATTTGATTTGATCTTTTTCATATTGTACGTTTTTGTCGTGAGCAGCTACTTCTTGTCATCCGTGATTGACTGTTTTAAAATTGATATTATTTCGACATGTTTTACCAGGGAATCGCAAATGGAAATATGGTTCACCAGATTTCTTCAGGTCAGATTATGTGCGAGCTTTTTCGTGTACTCAATCTTTTGTTAATGACACAATATACACCTACAGAACGAGCTACATCAGACGTTTGAACCTACCTATTACAACTCTTATTGTTACCTTGTTGAGTGTACAATTGGCGCCAATTTTCTTGTGACTTGTTTCGCATTTTTAGTTTCTCTGTTGTAAAATCTTAAAATATAGCGAATTTCTTCGTTACTACAAAGTACATGGAGCGCACGGCCCCGAGTAAGTAAGTCATCTTAGGTACTAACGCCGGTTTACGAATATTTAGCGCGAGACACATGTGTAGGGATGTCGACATAGCGTAGCTACGAACAAATATGTGTTTGTTCCTAGTTTCGCATATATATCAAATCTATTAGACACACAAAAACTTCTCTGACATTTTAATACCTTTTTTTAAATTAACTAAACCTTTTTTATCTGCACTACCGACGCTTGGGGTAGTGATCGCCGGGAAGCGTCCTCTGCCCCACCGCACCGCTTCTTCCCACTTGCGTTACCTATTTAACGCGAAGATGTTCTACTTATAAAATCTTAACCTATTTTGGTTACAGTGTAAAAATTACACGCATTAACGTTCTAAGTTTTATTTTTTCTTAAGTTTTATTAAAAACAGCCAGATACAAAAACCAAAACCAAGTACGATCACAACGTTAGACGAACAAATTGCAAGAAGAGTCTTTCCCCAACTTATTAGATGATTAATACTGTACCAAATAAATCTTACCCGTTTTATACCTGATATGAATAAATAGGTGGACTATCTATTTTATAACACTCTAAAATAGAGTACGAACTTTATCGTATATTGGTTATCATGTTGCTATATTTCATTATCATTTATGCTGGTATTTATACATTTTTTGACATCGACTACCTCAGTATCTCCGGTTGCAGCATCGAGTAAGGTATTGTGAAATTAATTTAAAACATATGTGCACGAAACTAACATTACAGATGGGTGTCATTATTATGTACTTTTCAATTTTCATAGTTGTATTTAAGGATCCTTTCAGTTAACTTAAAACTTACATTCCCTGTTCAACTGTTCATCTGTATACATAAAACAAGTCCTGGCAGACTGACAGACACCTGAGTTCTAGAAACGCTTGTCAAATCGATCATCTGTTAAACATTGATTAACCAATAATTCGTAGTTTTAGATGTACTAATAAATATAATTAATAATAAATAATAGTAATTATGGCCATCTCTGAATATTTGACTAACAATCTATGGTATTTTTTTTTATAATGCAATAGTGAAGGAATCAACCAACGAATCGGTCGAACCGACAACTTGCCTGTTATTTATTTTTTATCTGGCCAAAGTTTCTGCACTCCGAACCAAATTAAAAATTATTTTACTACTATTCAATTTTATTATTTTTATTTTTTTTCTTTAATATGGCAAGTATTTTATCATATCTTCTATTAAAACCATTCTGTAACATTTACAATGACATTGGCATTTCAAAATGCTTGAAGCGCAAGGACCCATAAAATGTATTAGGAATCGTCCCAAAAATGGACGCTTGCTATTCCGGGCCAAAACGCCGAGGCCCAAAAAGGGACGGTTGCTCGCGGGGATAAAAAGTTTAGGCCACAGTACGTACTTAGGAAAGATTTGGTCCTTAAATGTGCATAAATTTACTAAATCAATAGAAACCAAATCACGTAAGGGTATAGCTATTTAAATAAATAAATAGGTTAAATAAATAAATTTCATTTCATATAGACGGATGCTCATTATTAGCATACAACGAAAATATCGTGAAAAATCATGTCGATTTTAGCTGATAGTCCCAGCAATAAATAAAAAGGATATTTTCAAAGCAACTACTTTTATTTCAAAGATGACGCGACGCTAAAAAATGTATGAGTTTAGGATATCTACCGTTGAAAAAGCTCAGACCGAAGCGAAGATGCGCAAAACCATAATATCACTACACTACAAAAAATCCTCAAATCTGATGAACGTATAAAACAGAAATAATATACCAAAAATACTTAACTACATACGTAGAGTGTAATAGTAGGAGGGATGTAATGTTGAAGGGATGCATGTTGAATGTACATTAAATATCTACGCGTGATCAAGTTTTATCGGGATTTCAGGATATATACTCGGTATATGTAGGTACTTATTTCTCATAGAGTAAATGATTACTACAGCAGCGTTTGGTTTGAATAGAATCAGAAATGTCACTTCATAGTGTCGAAACTGTCAAACGCAATTCGACGGGGGTGAAGACCGACGCGCGGGGACTTTGCGGGGCTGAAACTCGCCATCTTGCACCAGCTAGCTAGAGTATGGGTAGTTAGACGGTAAACGGTACTTTTATGTTATTCCCGTTAGGACTTAATTTTATAGTGCAGCAACCGAATCAACGAAGGGTAAAAAAGAGGTGTTGAAATTTGTATGAAAAACCAAAAATAAGACGCATACTGCAGTACCTACGCCGATTGACCCTCAGTACGAAAATGTTCTAAAATTCATCTAATGTGTGCATAGATCAAAAATGGCGAAAGTGGAAGTGGAGCAAGGTTGGCTAGAGGGGGAGCAAGTGGAATTCGTTACGGCAGACGGCACCTACTATAGCTTCAAAGGCGTACCTTATGCCGCACCACCGATAGGAAAACTACGCTTTAAGGTAATACTGCCGCTGAAGTACGTATAAGTTGTACCTATATTAATCACTTACATATATTACTTATATTTAAAATTTATATATTATATTATAGAAATACATAAACTATCTAACGATTGACGCGGCTATATATCCTGAAAATGGAAAAAGTAGTACTCTAGTTTAACCTTATAAGCGCTCAGGCATAACGAATTAGTTCGACTATTGAACTCTATATAATATTGCTTCGTTTGTCTTGCTCACAACGTCCATGTATCCGTCACGCCGACGACGCGCTCTGTCTCATGTGTTGTATACATATATTAAGCTCCAAAAACGAAAACAACAACAAAATTTCCATATCGCGTTGCGGTGTGGTCTCTTTAAATCGACCAATCGTGAAGGTTTCCGTTCTTTGTACCTCACATTCTCGGATATACGTGACTGTTCAGTTCCGCCTGTTTGTTATTGTACAATGTGATTCAATAAAGCCACCGCATATGGCGCTGACAACATCAAGCATGTGTTAATCTGCCCGCAGCACAATATTCACTCACTGAAGTAGTGGCTAAAGTAATTTGTTCAGAATAACAGCCAATATATTTTTAAATACTCAAAAAGAGCTACTATCTATGGGTTGTATCATTAGTTATTAATAATTTATTTTCGTACTCTATTCAATAAAATAAACTGGTGAACCATGTTATAATTTTAAAAATAATATCTTAAAAGTAAAAGTCAAATAATGAATAGTCGCGTAACCAGAAAAAAATTACTATAATTCTCAAGTTCTTTGCTTTTGGTGAGTGGATAAATAAAGTGCATTGTGAGCTATTGTCAAAAAGTTAGAAGTTTTAGGGCTGTACTAAGGGTGTGGCTAGGTATTTCTTAATATTTCGTGTAACACACTGTATATAGAATTAAACTTTGAAATTTTGATTGGTTCATAATTAAAACTATCTTAACCTCACGTAGTAAAATTTCTAGAAAGGTAACATATGTTTAAATTACCCTTTCGTAAGATACACAGTAATGAATTAAAATTGATAAGTTTGCTCTTATGTAGCCTTATCAAAGAACTTGATTATCACACAATAAATTAGAAACGTACATACTGTGGATTTTCTATAAATTTCGCGAACATACGAATGATGCGCGGGGCGCAGGCTGGTGTGCAAAGTACCCTGCTGATAGAAGAAGTAGTATACATCAAGTCAGAACTAGACACTCAAAAGACCATATGAAAGACCAGACCAGACCAGAGAGCTGCTTGAACTCATAAAAATAACTCTAGCCTTCTTTATGAATATCAAAACTTCTTTATGAATATTAATGTTCCACGACCGGACTAGAAGCACAAAAACAAATTTTGTTTTAGATAATTTTTAATTCAAACAAAATCGTTTGACACACCTTCATAACAACAACAATACAACACTAACCAGAACGACAACTTAGAAAAAATTCAAAATTGTATTTTTTCACTATTTAACATATTTTTATTGAAGTTCTGTCGTATTGTTCGTATGTATTATAGCTATATGTAAAACGGTTAAAACTAAAAGCTTTCATTTTATTTCAGGCCCCGCAACCACCGTCACCATGGAAAGGAGTCAAGAAAGCCACCCAGCACGGGCCAGTGTGCCCTCAATTCAATATTATTACAAACGAATATTGCAAGGGAAGCGAAGACTGCCTCTACCTCAATGTTTATACGCCAGATTTGAAGCCAAAACAGTCCTTACCTGTGATGTTTTTTATCCACGGCGGAGGCTATAAATCGGGGTCTGGTGATTCCAATTATTATGGACCAGATTTTCTAGTAAAACAAGGTATTGTCCTCGTTACTATTAACTACAGATTAGAAGTCCTCGGTTTCTTGAGTTTGGAAAACAAAGACGTCCCTGGCAACGCCGGAATGAAAGACCAAGTCGCCGCCTTACGTTGGGTGCAGAAGAATATATCAAACTTCGGTGGAGACCCTAACAACGTCACAATATTTGGGGAAAGCGCCGGAGGAGCGTCCACTTGTTTTCATATCTTGTCTCCGATGTCCAAGGGCCTCTTTCGTAGAGCAATACCAATGAGCGGAGTGCCGTTTTGTGACTGGTCTGTTCCTTTTGAACCGAGAAGACGAGCATTTGTGCTAGGGAAGCAGTTAGGCAAAAATACCAACGACGACAAAGAATTACTTGAATTTCTGCAAAATATTCCCGTTGAAAAACTACTAAACACCAATCCTACCGTACTGTTATCAGAGACGTTCATTGGTAATCATATACTGAAGATGTATCATTTCACTCCCGTAGTTGAAAAAGACACTGGTTCAGAACATTTTTTAGTAGATACTCCCGAAAATTATCTGAAAAAAGGTCAACTCAATGAAGTCGACATAATGTGGGGTTATACAAGTGAAGAGGCTTTAATGGCCGCTGGATTTCTAGTAGAAATATTAAACAGCTACGAACTATATGCTGAAATGCTTGTGCCGAGGAAAATACAGCTGACTGCATCCCCATCTAAACTACTCGAGTTATCTGATAGGATTCGCGCTCATTATTTTGGCAACAAACCTATTGCGATGCCCACCCTAAAAGAACTGGTAAAGTACGTATCAGAATGTACATTTGTGTACGACGCCCATAAATTTATGAATCTGTTACCATTATCTAAAAACAAACGTTATCTGTACCGGTTCTCGTGCGTTTCTGAACGCAATTTATATGGAAATCCTGCGGCTTCCATTTCCAAAGATTTAACCGGAGCTGGACATTTGGATGATCTAGTGTACATTTTTGACCCGAAGTATGCCAACTTGCCAATCGACAAAACAAGCAAAAGTTACAAAATGATAATTCAGACTTGCACACTATTCTCAAACTTTGCTAAAAATGGGTGAGTTTTTTTCTTATTTATGACAATTCACATTATTTATATATACTTTAGTTTTAGTTTAGTTTAGTTTTTATGAATCAAAAAAAGTCATATGGTTTACATACGATTTTTGTTTCTGGATCATGCATGGAAAATAAGTCTAAAAAATCGTACATCTCGCCACACTGGTCGATGGAGACGTGGTAGAACACAACAAATGTTACAGTTCTCTCCTCCCACAACCCAGACATACACCTACCCCCTCTACCCATAGTTGGACATAAATTAACGTATTATTTTCATACCTTAAATTAGTATATTTTTGTTTCACTATTAAAAACAGACCTCAAACATGCACATGTGATACATTTCTGAATAATAGAATAACCAAAAAAGTTTTTGACAAGTTGAACAAATAAAAGAATTTTATTTATTTTAATTAAATTTTTAAAATGTTTTGTTTCATTTTATTGATGCAACATTACATAACTTTGACCGTTGTCAGTGTAGTCACAGAGATAGATACGGAACCAACTCTGTATTTAAATATTAGATTAGTAATTAGAGAAATGAATAAAAATAATTAGAGAAGTACAGTTTGTTCAATTCATGAGATTATTCAAGTAATGTGCGATAAGTCAGGGTTTTGATAAAAATACACAAAAATAATATTTTTAAAAAACCGCAAGACTTTTCATAGAGATACTTTGACTTAATCTGATGGTAAATAAGTTGTACTGTCGACGAAAAAAAATCGGGGGCCGCTTTACCAAACACCTTGTACTATATTATAAAAAAAGAATATTTAAGTATATATATCAGTGTGTAATACCGCATAATACAAGCATAATTAAATACTTGTTTACTTTGGAACTAGACGGCGCTTTGTGGGATGTTTCAGATATTATTATTATTATATTCATTTCCAAACATGTGTTTTACAAGAAAAAAACGTAAACTATTTTCAATTTACAAGATTGACTGATACATTTGTAATTTTCAGAGATCCAACACCGAATAAGTCAAATTTGAATGTGTTCTGGCCAGAATATGACCTGAAAGAGAAGAAGTATTTAGACATAGGTGAAAAGTTAACAACTGGAAAGAATCTAGATGAAAACGTTGTCAAGTTCTGGGATAGTATTTACAACGACACACGATAAACTTGATTGTACAGTCAATTAATTGTTGTTGGTCACTCTATCGTAGATAACTTCCAATGCTAAATGGTATAGGTATAACAATGGAATTTATAAAAATATTGCATTATGGTTAAGTATCCAATTAACAAGCGAATTTTCACGACTGGCTCGGAAAAAGAAAATCACTCTAAAAAAATATCCCAATAACTACTCATTATTATTATTCAAAGCTATTTTCCTTGAAAGTTTTTTTATAAGTTCTACTATCTCAATTTTGTTTAAAATTTTCCTCTTTCCAATAATAAAAAAGTCATTATGAATCTATATCTATACTAATATTATAAAGCTGAAGAGTTTGTTTGTTTGAACGCGCAAATCTGGGCAACTACTGGTTCGAATTGAAAAATTCTTTTTGTGTTGGATAATCCATTTATCGAGGAAGGCTATAGGCTATTATTACATCAGCCACGACCAATAGGAGCGAGCATCAATAAAAATGTTGCAAAAACGGGAAAAAATATTCCTTTTGAGAGTTTCCGTTCGTCAAAATCAAGCAAAAATCATGTATTACGGAATTGTTCTCCTTTAAAAGTCCTAACCAAAAGTCAGCGACAGCATATGTGTATCTTTTAAGGTTGACTTACCATAATTTTTTTTATGGCAATCAAATTTGTTGCTAGACGTGCCAGAGAATTTCTTTGTTTGGATGATAACGATGATACCATAGTGTAATGATACTTTATGTTTGGAATAGCGACGCACCCCGACTTCGCACGGGTGCAATGTGCTAATGCGCGGAACGGGAAGAGGAACGTTTCCGAAGTCCACCCGGGCGAAGCCGGGTACGACCTCTAGTCTTTTATATTATTAGCACTCTATGTATAAGCGTGTACTGGATTTTTTTTCATCCCTCAGTTACACGTATGGTAACCTACCCCAAAGATTTGATGACATTGAAAATATCTTTGAAAGGATACAGGAACGAAAACCCAGAAAAGAGGGAATCCACTATGTTTCTGGAAGTCAAAGGGATAGAGAGATTATTTTTGTGGTAAAGTGATTGTCTTCTTGGAGGAGCTACAATTAAAAAAAAAATATTATAATATTATAAGTAACATAGGTTTCGATCGTTATTTATAGGTAATAAATTATGTTTAAAAGGGTAGCTTTTTGAATACTTTTTATTGAATTACTTCAAAAGTTTTGGTAAATATAAATTGTCAAATGTTAATTTTGGGACCTTTTATTTTTACTACTTGAATATTATTTTTTTTAAATGACTATGAAGTTGACCCTATATGGAGATTTTTCATGGCTGTAAATACAATTTGTGTGAATTTTACGTGAAAAGTAAAAGACGCAACTAGACAGAACTCTGAACAAGTCTTTAGAGTTCTGTCTAGATTAAGACGGTGTTAAGTGACTAAAAAATTTTTATTTCGTGTAATAAAATGCGTTGAGTGTGCAGTTTGTGTGTTAATTTTCAATGTTACTGGATAGTTATGTCTAGCAAGAGGTTTGTAGATTTTTTGTATATATGCTACACTATTGTATAGCGATTTACAGATTACACCTGCCTTTAAATTTTTATTTATATAGTGCCAATAGTCTCCAAATAAAATGATTGTGACAGACTAAAAAACAAGTAGACACAAAGACAGACGGACAGAACGAATTAAAATTAAAAGGGTTTCGTTTGTTTGGCTCCATCCATCCATCCACATTTAAATTATTTTTAAAAAAGAATAAAATTCTTTTAATTAAATGTTTCTATCATATTTGGTTTATATACAGCGCAAATTAAAAAAAAATAATAATAACTGATAAGGTTGTTTTATCTCGAAGCGAGGTCGCCATATTTGAGTTCATATGCTTAATCTGTAAATTTCGTTGATAAATTACAATAATAGGTAAATGTTCATAAACAAGTTGTTATTGAAACAGTTACGTATATGATTATACGATTATCATTTTTTACTTTTAGTTACTCTGTGTTTTTTTAACACGGTGGATTGCGGTATTTTAGTTTTCTTCAGGCTTCTAGACTTGACTCCATGATCCAGACCCATCTAGTAGGTAGTCTTCGCGTGATAAAAAAACTGGCCACTCGCACACGAAGGGTTCCGTACCACCGAACATTATTAAAAAAAAAAAGTTTTTGTATGGCGACTTCTTTAATTTTTCACTTCATTTTATTTTTATTATTTGTTATTATAGCGGCCACAATGACACTTACTTCATGACAATTTCAAGTGTATGCAACGATCTCACAACCACCAATCATCAAAAACATCGCAAAAAACACGCTTTTTGTGTGCTGACCTCCATTAATTTTACTTTAATTATATTTTTAATACTTGTTATAGCGGTCATTAATACACACTCCGTGACAATTTCAATTGTATACCTATTACGGTTAAAACGATACAGCCCTGTGACAGACGGACGGATATATAGACGAACGGAGCCTGTCCTCGTTGGTAACTTTTGAGTACGGAACCCTAAATATCAAGTGGTACACAGTAATATTCCATTTTTTAAAACTACATTTTACATGTATATAAACATAAAAAAATCATAATTATTGCACACTTTTCTTAATAAAATTCTGTAAAAAAAATTTTCAGAGCAAGCTGAGAAGACGAAATCATTTTCTATGTAGCCATCGTACCCTAATTGGAATTGCTCATTTTTTAAACATTTTTCCAATAAAATATCGCTTTGAAGAAAAGCGTTATGAACATTATGGCAAATTTTTTTTGTTTGATTTATGAAAAAAAACTGATTGGGTAGATAGTCACGGCTTTCGTTTAATCTCAAGTGATCACTCAAAAAAAACTCTGTCAGCGGTTGCCTTGAGGAATAAAAACAGAAATTCAAAATGATTTTGTTAACAAATACTTCTGTGTTTAATTTAATTAAAAATTATGAGATCATTTGTAAAAACGTCACTCATTAGTTGATATAGTTCAACAACAGAAATTTTCGCCTGAGAAAAATTGAAAGTTTAAAAAAATTCAACTACGCTCTACTTAATTCTTAGATTTTTTACACGGAAAAGCTAATTTTGAGCTGATATACATAATACACAATACTACTGAAAAGTGGTATTTAATAATAATAATAACGTATACATCACAACAACGTCTAGGCCCCAAACTAAGCATTAACTTGTATTTTGGTAACAAGCGAAGACACCACATACATATAACAACCAAGACCCGGTACTAGTATCAATATTCATCAACTAATCACTGATCCGACCTAGGATTCGAACCTGGGACCTCCAGCTTCGTAGACAGGGTCGCTACCCACTAGGCTAAGCGGTTGTGAGAACCCCAGAACCCCAATATAATTTTAAAAGAACTTTCTAATGATAGCTCACGTGATGAGATATATACCTTAGCCGAAAACGAATTTCATATCCACGTCGATATAAGATAAAGGTAGGTTTAAAACTTTGATTATTTACATGTTTATAAGCGCAGCATATCGCTCAATCATTCTGGATAATACGACTCTCGATTCCTCACTGCTAAGTTTATCATCACGGAGTACGAACTTAAACTATCGAAATGAAAAAGAGTGTGATAACCTATTAATTACGTAGAGAGGTTGAAGATATGCAAGCAAGTCACTTACCTTGGATGAGTTAAAAATATTAAGAATTAAATACACGTTCAGGGCAAGTAATGTTTTTGTGTTCAAAATAATTAATTTAAGTTTTAATTTATAACCTGTGGCGTCTTCGTATAGAGTTTTAACGGTCCTGGGATCCAGCATTTAAATTTTTCTTTTATCTACCCAATTTTGTTGAGTGTTGGTATTTAAATAAAAATGTCCTTGCTGGTAGAGTAAAAACTTATTATTAGTAAAAACTTAGAGTTAAAAATATTTTTAATATACTACGCAGTAAATCAAGCCTTGTACTGCTGGATGCTTCTGACCTACAACCTTGGAATCACCCAGTAAAACTTTATGATCAATTTGCTCACATTTTTGTGGTATCTCAAGGTATCTAGTATATTAATATCACATAATAATAATAATTCCTCGGACATCCTACACAGCATCATCTAGTCCCAAAGTAAGCGAAATATATTTGTATTATAGGATACTAGACAACTGGTATACATACTTAAATATTATTTTATAATACAGATACTTTTTTACAGACACAGAACAAATATACATGTTCATGCACACAAATATTTATCCCGGGCGGTAATCGGCTCTACAGTTGCGATCTCTAACAACTCGGCCAATCGGTCAGTGAATAATATAAAAATATAATTGCTTATTATTATAATTTATAACACAAACCTTGTTAATTATTCGATAGAGGTCGTGATGCGTCCTGGGATCCGGGTCGCCCTGCAAATTGAAAAGGGACGTTAGCCTGGAGTTTGGTGATATACAATTGATATGGACCGTTGATAGTGGCAGTATGTTAAATATGCAACAATGTAAAGGTTTCTCAGAACTGGGAATTAATAATCAATTTTTTATGCTTAAAAAAATTTACCCTCTAGGTATGGAGTGCTCCATCCTACTTTTTTAGGGTTCCGAAACTAAAACTGAGCCCAAAGTCTGTAATAAACCCAATATCCGTACATTGTACGTATAGTGGGTGTACTACAGAAAATATAATCTTGTGTAATTGCATATTTATTGCGATAAGTTTATGTCAAGTACAAATAGACTACAAGCCCTTGGAAAAAATTAACCTGTGAAATGAACCACCGTGAATAACGCTTAGAAGGCTGTTACTATATCAAAAAATAACTCCGAGCACTATGCCGTCATTTCTGAGCGGTACAGGTGAGTACGTGAGTGAATGGAATTTCTCAGGTACAAATTACGACTAATTATTAATGTACGGGTTTGTTATAGTGTATAGATGATTAAAAATAAATGTCGAAAAACCTAGTGCCGTACTAAAGTGGTGGTGCCGGAAGTCAGTGATAAGGATAATCTGCTCAGAGTTAACCTAACCACGAAGAGGTATTTTACTACCCCGCAAGGCGACTAGATGATGTTTTAATAGATATAGAAAGTGTGCAGTGGATTTGAAAAAAAATAACAAGCTATATTAGCCGGATGTTTTCTTGAATCTTATACACTTTCCTTTCAATGTTTATTTTCAGCATTTTTCCTGCCAAAGACGGTCGTGTTGATAAAGAAAACTGTGATTTTCAAATATTGGTAGCGCTTTTATGCACCGTCAGGCACCTGAACTTTATTTATTTATTTCTTGAAGAATAAACAGCATTAGATTTGATAATACAATTAGTGCCTTACAGAAATTAGTGGTAGGTACATAAAATCTAACGCCTCAGCCTTCTTTCTATGAACATAGTATGTGAACATAGTTCTTATTCCTAAAGAATGCAAGCAATGATGCATGAGGAAATGAATGATTATTAAACATTATAAAAGATAATAAATGCGTAAAACTACAATTAAAAACAACAAAAAAAAATACAATTCAAACGTGCCAAACCTAACTAAGTATACCTATAACCTATAAATGTTATAAAAAAAAATATATTTAATTATTAAAAAAACACCAAAATTAAATATGTTGTGACCGTTTTATTAGGTGTTATGTAGGTCCATTAATGTCAATATCACATTTTTGAACACGGTACGAGAATTGGTAAAATTGTCAACCGAAGCATGGCTGTCGTACGATTGACAAATTCTGTACAAGGGAGCACGGACCCTTGCATTGGTACGGACTTTGGGCAGCGCAAAAAGAGTGCTCAAGCGTGTGGTGAGACCAGTTTGGTTTTAAACAGAAAAAAACACGAAGCTGCAGTAGGCTATCAATTTTTGCTCAGAATATGAGTAAAAAATATTTCGCCTGAATAAAAAGAAAAAGCAATATATACCAATAAATAATATCTATAACACCTTAGCCACAGTAACGGGAAATAGGAACTATACAGAACTTCAATACTTATTATAACCAATAATATGAGATAATTTTGTATGGGCAGTGACCCCGTCATCTTTGACCCCCAAAATGGAAATTTGTTTATTAACGCTATACTTCCGTGCTTGCGAACACCTATATATATGTACCAAATTTCAGTTTTTTTGCCTAGATATTCGAAGAAAATAAACTGTGATGCAGACGGAGAGTCAAACATACACTTAACTAATCCCCTGAAAATCTAAAAAAAAAATGTGTAGGTAGACATTGATAAGAACGTTCAATAAAAAAATTGTTTAAGTGACTTCAACACATTAGTTTTGTATTAATTTTAAAAAAAAACTGGACCTTATAAAAAAATGCTGTATAATATGCATATAGCCTTTACGTAATATAATTAAGAATGATTTTTTGACATCACGCGTCCGAATGTTCGTTTTGACATTAATTGGCGGAAAAGTTCGGACAAGACGTTTAGCGGTTACATGTGTTTCTTTGAGTGTGTTGAAAAAAAAATAAACAAAGTATTATGTACAATGTACAAGAAATCTATCGCCTTTCTGTTATAGCTTTCCCATCAGAGGAATGTCACTACGACCCCACCCCAAAATAATGAACAATAATAAATACAGAGTAATAAGACTAATTCAAACATTATAAAAGTAAGAGCCCATATCAAAAAAACCCTTATAATTATATATTAATTATTTACGTGTTAAAATATATTACCATAGATTAATATACTATAACAATAAACTAATAGAGTTGACAGTAGTCTATATTTGGTATATTACAATAGAGGGGTCGGTGTCTGTTTTAAATATGGAACGAGAGCAAACGAGAGCGATTGCGCAATAAATTAACAGTAAGATCTTTTATTTACTCCCTAGTAAAAATTTGGTTAAGAATAGTATTTAAAATAGAAGTTATCGTAAATCATTCTAATTTCAAGTAAAATTGTGACCGTATATATGTCGAAGATCGAATCTTCAGCGCTAAGGCCAAGGTAGTAAATTTATATCAATATTATAAAGAGCAAAAGTTTATAAATTTTAATATAGGTATAATCTCGAAAACTATCACCTAAATTCAAAAAATATTTCAAATATATTTAGTGTAAATCTTCAGGATCAATATAAATTACATTCTGTCTGTCTGTTTGTTTATCCAGGACAATTTCTGAAACTATTGAACCGATTTTGAAGGGACTTTTATTGGCAGATAGAAGATTTTTTGGACAGTAATAAATGTAAATTACTTTTTATCTATACATGATGTATACGTATAAATAAAATAGAAGTGTCTGTGATTTTAAAATATAGGATTTTTATTAATATGAGCTTATTTATCGCAGGATCCTCACTTCAGTTATGAACGACAATCAAAGAGCAGAGAAGGAAAGGATAAATAAAGGACGAAGGGAAATGGCTTTCCCTGTTAAGTGGACCACGCGAGCGGTCATTAGTGTAAAAATAAAATTAGACAGATACACAGTTACACAGATACTTCTAATGTTCAACTTTTGTGTAGGGGATGATTTTTAGATTCCGGCACTAACTATGTGATATTAACTTGAAGTGTTTAATTTATGGATTCTATCTGACATGGAAAATAGTTTAAAGCTACCACCATTTGGTTTTAAATTATTTAAAAAAATGTAGTGAAAGATTGAAAAAATGTACTGGCAACACTCGATGGACCTTCTAATAGTAAAAGGATGTAAAAAGATTAGATTGCATGTCATTTTAATGAAAAAAACCTACTGTAAAAGTTGAGTTGTCCAACATTGGCAATATTGCACTTTAGAACTAAAGGTCGCGCGTTCAATTCCCGTCTATTTGTTCATATCTCAACATATCTATTTGTTCCGTGACTGGGTGTAAAATGTCTATATATGAATATATTATGAAGAATATTTAAGTACGTATATTGGTTGTCTAGTAACCCATAATACATACAAGCATAATACTTGCTTACTTTAGAACTAGATGGCGCTGTGTGGGATGTCCCAGATTTTATTGTTATTATTATGACGATAGACGATTCGCGACCCCTGTGCGGTTTTCTTTTGTATACGAGTCTATTTCGTTCTTAATTTTGTTTGCTAGTAACTATTGGTTGATTGGTCCCAACGAATTGAGGAATACTACTGTACGTATACCTATAATGATGGGCAATCGGAATGTGAAGAGCGGCGCGCATGTGATTACAATTTTGTGGTATTTGGGATGGACAGGGCATCAAGAAAATGCATGCACGTACCGCCTGCCAGCTTTCTGAATAGAATTTTGGTCCGGGAGAAAATAGAATGAATAAATGAATTATCGACATTGTTATAAAACTTAATTTTGTTTTCCTTTGCATATCGCCCTTACACAGTAATAAGACAGTAGATGCTAATTAGAATTTATCACTTTTACAGTGCGTCTGCTCAAAATATGGTCGGCAGTACGTACACCCAACGAAATACCTTATTTTGGAAACTGCCGCGGGGAGCATGCCTAATATAAAGAAACCAGCTTATGTAGGTCACTATCGAATCAAGTCTGTAACCTGCCCAATTAACAAATATCAAAATGATCGCATACATTATTTAATAATAGTCACGAACAGACAGACAGAGTCACATTAGGCTTTATTAAATAGCCGACTAAAATAGATTTAAGTACACGCAGAGCAGTGTTGCGATTGATACGGTAATTGCCGTATTATACGACATTCCATGATTTTTTTTTTCAAATTATACGATATACGGCAGTCTTTTTATTATCCTATCAAGTATTTCGGCAATTCAGCTTATTTATCACCAGAATCCAGAAATCGCCAAGAATTGTGAAAACTGATTTGGACATGCAACAAATTGATGACGACTGAAGGTTACTACCAAATGTGAACAAATTTTCAAATTTATAAATAGGTTTATGGAAAATACACGAATTTTGGACAAATGTCCATGGTAGACAGTAAAACAAGTTCGCTCTAGACTTATTATGTTTACCACATATATATTGCAATGCAATGAAATTGCGAGACATTTTTTAGTGAAGTAAACAATATGAAAACAAGATTGAGAAATAAATTGACAACATCCATGTCAATCCAATGCATATTCATTGCATTGACAAAAGAAAGACATCGTAGAATCTATCAAAAAATCGGTTGTCTGTAAAGTCGGTTTACTGACGATAGTTGAACGTGACAAATTCCTAAGAAAATACTGATGGAATGGTTGCATTTTTCAAAAGAAAATTTTAATTTTATTTGTTTGATAGATATTTTGTATGGATATAGAGAAGGAGGTAAATGGAAATCACAATTGAATTGATCAAGTTACATTTATTAGTACGCATAAATACAATTATGTCATTTTTTTTTTACAATGTACATAGTTTTTACAAGTATGAATGTGCGTTGAGCAATTGTTTTACAACTTTTATTTACAGTTTTTAAACATGTGTGATATTTAACGTTCGTTGCTATAAACAATTGACACCACATTGACTTTTCACTGCACTTCATACTTGACGAAAACATGTTAATGTATTATTGTATAGCAGCTGTCCACGCGGACGCATCGCTCACTCAAGTAGGAGAGAGACAGATGTCGAACGCTGCCGAACGCGGAGGCCGATTGTGTCTCTTTGTCGCTCGTTCCGCGCTCTCGCTTGCACTTCAAGCCTTAAATGGAACGCCTCAGAGCGAGGTAACGCCGCATGAGTCATGTTTTTTCGTGCGCGCAGCCGGCTCCATCAAATTATAAGACGTTGTCACGTCAAAATCTTATACGGCGACGAAATTACAGATTTTATGTAATAATAATAATAATACATGGGACTTCCCACACAGCGTCATCTAGTCCCAAAGTAAGCAAGTATTATGCTTGTGTTATGGGTTATGTGATTTATTCGTGTTAATAAACCCATTACGGCAATTATGTGTATTTTTTTAATACGGCAATTGCCGTTCCTTTATACGGCAACTCAAATTTTAATGCAACACTGACGCAGAGGAAGTGAAGTGGCGGGCAGTGCGGGCACAACTATTACGTAATACAAGTTGACTAGTTCAATTACGCTAGCGAAGCTTCGGACTTTGATAAATTGCCTTTACAATCGAGTTCAACTTTTAAGTCATCTATATATTCCAGATCGTAACGACTCATTCAACGAATAATAATATATCTTCGTTACTTGTGTGGTATACACGTCTGTTGGATATTTTTCGAATTGCTTAAAAAACTACAAATAAAATAATAGTAACATGGTGCAAGTGCGGGTTTCGGAAGGTTCATTAGAGGGTGAAGTGGTGAAAGGATTGCTCGGACATGAGTATTATAGTTTCAAAGGAATCCCTTATGCTGCTCCGCCGATCGATGATTTAAGATTCAAGGTATTTATACCTATTGTTCATTTCTTTTATTAAGATCTTTCATAACAACGATTTATGTGTGATAGTGCATTGTCTTGAAATTAGGTTTATTTCGTCTGAAGTGCACATTTCACTTTTATGGAATAAATAATTAAATCATGGAAAATAACGCCTACGGAGATAGATCATGAAGGCCTTCGCTATTGCAATAGTTTTTCAATTATTTATTTATTTCTTATTAATAATTAATTATCGCCAGACAAAAAAGAAGTTTTTTATTGATAGTTTGAAAAATATATATTTAACTGATTTACACATTCTAGCATACTTCGTAAACATTGTTTATTTATTTATTTCAATTGTAAAGCTATGGTGTAAATAGATACCTAATATTAAAACGTTCATGATAATTAAAAATATAGTCACAATAGTATCATGACAGAATTCAAAGTTACGTTGCTAAATGACATACTTATATTATTTTATTCTTTAAATCGTGACATTATTAATAAAACAAACAATTGAACTATATTCATTTTAATAACATTTAATATATGTCTTCTAATATTTTATTAACATCATTTTTAATTTTAAACATAATTTTTCATTTTAAATTCAAATAATATTATGAAAACTCCAATAATTTATTAACATCATTTCACTTTTTACGACAACAGTTCTACTGATCAATTCGAAGCTTAAATATTTTTGATATTCAAAAAAATTTAAATTTAAGAATTTAAATTTAATTTGAATTTGGACAACCACAAGAAGAGGACGACAACAAGAAGTCAACGACGGATACAGAAGAAATAATGAGCCGTTTATCAATGATGATGATTCTTAATAGGTTTAATCTGCTTTTGAATACGCCTTGTGTTGTAACCATAAACAATGTGGGCTACGATTGCTTACCTTGCGGAATTCGCGAATTTGATGCCACTATTAAATGTATGTCAAATTAAATAAATTTAAACTCGATCGGACTATTAGTTACGTATTATAATCACATTTAGCAGAATCGAAGATTTCCTCGATATTTTTTTTTAGGGTCATATTTTTTGAATGGCCCCAGGTACAATATTGTTTGATACAATATTGGTAGTCGAAAGACGGATCTTTAAGGAGATGTACTTCCAGTTGTTTATATCATATATAGTTCACGAGTGACAAACCTCGGAAAGTAGATAATTGTCCTGCCTTACGTGACTTTCTGGTAAATGATCACCCGACAGAGGTGAAAGACGTTCATCAAATTGACAACATTTCATATTTTCTGACAAAGCAAAAGAAGAAAACCGTTTGTAGGATTTTTGAAGCTAATCGAAAATATATGGGTCTTATAAAATTTTCCATAGTTCATTCAATATTTACAATCACTATCTATTCGTGTTTCTCATAGAAGAAATGAAGTATTTGCTGCGGGAGCAAAATTATTTCCCCCGTGAAGCCCTGAACTCGTGGGTGGCTAGCTTCGTATCACCAATATCACACCCTGGCCGAAAATAGCATGTTTGTCCCCCTTGGTCAACAATTTACTATTATCACTGCAGGCGCATTTCAGCTTTATTTATTTTGGTCTCAGTACATCATGTCTCGCTACATAAAAAGATAAAAAGAATATGGGAAAATAAAGAAGACAACTGGAATTTTCCAGGCAACAGCGCGATCTACCTATGAAATTAATGTTAGAAAAACAATTAATAAACGTTAAAATTCTAAATTTAAACATCGAATACTAGATTATTGACTGGCCCACATATCATTACATGACATTGATTTAATTTCATATCAGCAATAATCGATATTATAGATACCTACGGGGAATTGCTGCATGAAAATTGGTCAGTATAGTTGTCACCACGTAATTAGACCACACTTTGCAAACAAAGATGGTTCAAGTGCGTGTTTCGGAAGGCTTACTACAAGGCGAAGTACTGAAAGGATTTCTTGGTCGTGAATATTACAGTTTCAAAGGAATCCCGTATGCTGCTCCTCCGATAGGCGACTTGAGATTCAAGGTAACATCAGGCTTTCATGTCTTAATTACTGAAATAAAGCACTTCGTTAACTTTAAGTAAAACTAGAGTCTGGACCAGAAGTCCACCATCCTGTTCCGATAAGAGTTGTAGGTTATTAACTTTTACCGTCACAGAAGTGTTTTTAGTAGAGTTTGTGTGTTGATCAACCTATGCATTCCGCCGAGTGGTTAGAGACCCTAACTGTGGAGATAAGGGTCACGGATTCGATTCCCGTTCGAGATAAATATTTGTGTTCATGAACATGTTTATTTCGTTTCGGGTATGGGTGTAACAAATTTATATAAGTACATTTTATTAAAAAAAAAAAAGAATATTTAAGTGTGTATATCAGTTGTTTAGTAAACCTTTATACAAGCATAATACTTGCTTACTTTGAGACTCAATGGCACAGTGTGAGATGTCAAAAAAAAAATTATCTATGACTGTAATCGAAATTACGAGCTTTTATCAAAGATGATGTGTTCTACTATTAGACCACCACAAGCTTAATGTATAAAACAATTCAAGAACGTTGTTTCACTCATACGAACGTTAACACTCGAGTACTTAACTACGTTACAACGTAGATTAACTTACGAAAAATTAACTAAGACACTAGTGCAAGTTGATGGCAAATTCATTAACTGTCGTATTTTGAGTCTTTAAAATTTGTTTTACTTGATTCCGAATTTTTTTGCGATCACTTTGGTGTTGGTCAGTCGGTTGTCGGTCTGTCCCAAGAATCGCAAGATAAAAATTATTGATGGATAAATTTGTAATTCTATTGAATTTCAATGTTACATTTGAAAACTGGGTTCTTTTTGAATATCATTAAGGACCAGAAAATTACAAAATACCAATAATTGTTAGCTTCAAAATGCGAAATAGCAACATCAGCTGGAGATTTTCATGATTGCTTTATTCGACTTGATTTTGTGAGCTTAGTAATAACAATTAATTGAATTGCTAATTGGTTACAGGCACCCCAGTCGCCTCAAACTTGGGCTGGAACGAGAAATGCAAAGGAACATGGCCCGATTTACCCACAAATTGATATCTTCACCCGCTCCTATCAACACGGAAGCGAAGACTGTTTGTACTTGAACGTATATTCAGCTGACATCAAACCATCCTCTCCTCTACCCGTATTGGTGTGGATTTATGGCGGCGGTTTCGTGAACGGCTCAGGAAATAGTGATATTTATGGACCTGACTTTCTCATAGAACAAGGGGTCGTATTAGTTACTTTCAACTATCGCCTTGAAGCCCTCGGTTTTCTATGCTTGGACACAGTCGACGTGCCAGGTAACGCCGGCATGAAAGACCAAGTCGCGGCGCTGCGTTGGGTTCAAAAAAACATTAGCAACTTTGGTGGTGACCCCGACAACGTAACTATATTCGGCGAGAGCGCTGGAGGCACGTCTGTCTCATTCCACCTGGTTTCGCCGATGTCAAAGGGTCTTTTTAAAAGAGCCATAATGCAGAGTGGCTCCATGAACTGCTATTGGGGTCTTAGTTTTGAACCCCGAGAGCGAGCTCTAGTAATAGCTCAACAGCTTGGCTATGATGGTCAAAGTGACGATGATCTCTATAAGTTCTTTAAAAATCTCCCTATCGATTCTTTGACTGGAATCCAGGCGCCAGTTATAATGAGTGAGTCTATACACAAGGATTGTACTTTGTTCTTTGGTATCGTTAACGAGAAACACTTCGAAGGCAACGAAAGATTTTTTTACGGAGACGTTTACGAACGACTACGCAAAGGAATACACGACGATGTGGACGTGATGATTGGCTACACTGCTGATGAAGGACTCCTCAACTTTTTCTTGTTAGATAAAGATGATATTGATAGAACGCTTAACCGATATCTAGAAAGCTTCGTGCCGCCGCTCATACGCCAGCAATGTAAGATAAGTGATCAACTTCAGGTCGGCAGGCAGATGAAGAAATATTATTTTGGGACGAGCAAAGTAAATTCCAACAACGCAATAAAGATGTTAGATTACTACACAATGAACATGTTCGTATACGATATCATGCAATGGATTAAGTTCTACGCCAAAAATAAAGATAACAAAGCTTATCTTTATAAATTTACTTGCCACTCCGAAAGGAATATTTTTACAAAAATTTTTGATCCAACCAAATTAGTGACCATCGACAAGCCCTTCGTAGCACACGCAGACGATCTTCCTTATATGTTTCACATAAAAATGGAAAATCTTCCGTTGGATAAAAATTTAAAAAGTTACACTATGATTCAAAATGTTACTAAATTGTGGACGAATTTCGCTAAATATGGGTAAGTACAACTACAACTATTACCATGTAGCTAATTATTTTCTTGTCATTGGAAATGACTTTCATTTCGTTGGAGTATATTGTCATTGGAAATACATTTCATTTCGTTGGAGTATAGGGGGTCATTTGGGAGTTTTGTGAGACAGGCAGATTGCACAAAGAGTTTTCGAGATATCGGGATGAACATGGTGTCAAAAGACGCAACTTGACAAGCTCTACAAGATGGCAAAATACAATTTAGAAAAAATTCAAAAACAAAAAAAATATCCCCGATTTTCATTTTGGGAGTCCGATATTTCGAGAACTAGGTCCTAATAAGAAAAAAATATAAAAAAAAACGGCTCGGGGTAATTAAACGGGGGATCGATTGAGACTAAAATTGTTAGAATCGGACATCCGGAAGTAGTGGTTAAGGGTGCCCTTAGTTGGAAGTCGGATATGCGTCGGTGTTACATTTCGTACTAATTCGATTTGTTTGATCGAAATGTCGTACAGAATGTTATATTTTGAAGTTTTAAGCTTATTCAGATACAGTTGTGTTATTTTTATTGCGAAAAAAAAATATTTCTATAAATATTATCCTAAATGTGTATGTGTGTTTACTTTATTTCGTTATGTTCATTTCCAATGTCGTAAGAAGTTCGTGCGAAAGCAAAAGATCCGTTGATTTTCATTTAAGGACGCAGTTCTGGTATTAAAGAACTAGATTGGCTCCATAGAATATAGATATCATGTGTTTTTAATGTACGCATTGGGTTGGTTTGAATAAACCTGACTCTTCTTTTACCTCTAAGGATAAAAACAACGAAACTTTTTACAGAACAAACACAATGCGATAAAAAACAGAAACCTTTCAACCACGTAGACATGTTGAAATGGCGTTTATAAAATGTAAACACTACATATTTTTTTTAAAATATGTATCTTTAGTACTTTGTGATTCACTCTCTCTCAACATAACGTTGCAAGTGTATTTATTTAGTGATATTTTTACCCAACTACGGTAAAGCCAAAAAGAGTAACATTTTTTGTGAGTATTTGAGTATGTATGGATGTGGGTGTTTTTATTAAACGAGAAAACAGATTTTATTAAATGAATTGTCAATAAATTTACATTAAACAGGTTAGCAGAATGTCATAGGATATCTAAAATTTAAATTGGTATGATCAAGCAAATCGAGCATGTCTATCCATACCCTGTCAGAGTCGTGGACTCCGGTGTAGGTTTAATAAAAATAAAAGTATTTCTGAAGAAATGTTATAGTCTGATTTCTTGTTTGTACCTTCGCGTTTTTTGATAAATTTAATATAACATTTCAGAAACCCTACACCTGATATGTCTATGGGAGTGAAATGGTCACCGTACTCTCTGAACCAAGAAGAGTATCTTGAAATTGGAGAAAAGTTGGTGCCCGGTAAACATCCCTTTGAAAAGGAAATCCGTTTCTGGGAATCGATATTTTACAAATACGTGCCATACACAAAACCATAAAACCAGATGCTTACACTTGTTCTTTAAATCATCAAATAATTACTACTAGATAAAAACAGGGCAAACATAATTCTAATTGACCAAGAATATATTAAAACACTGACAAAACGCCATAACCGACAACCACCGTAGTGGGAATCGGTCTAGATGTTATTTATTACTATTTAACCTGGAATTACGAAGCGTAAGACGTACGTATACGTCTTACGCTTCGTAATTCCGTACGTACGTACGTAAGCGTAAGACGTACGTATACGTCTTACGCTTACGTATCATCTCGTGTCATCACTTGGATCATTGGTGACAACCGTATGAAAATCCGTTTGGTAGTTTTTGAGTTCATCGCGATCAGACTGACAGACAGACAGACGCTCTGGGGGACTTCATTTGCTTAGTTATAACTTAAAATGTATTTAAGTAGTCGTTTTCACTCATTTCACCAAGAATTTTATTGCGGCGGTGGGACTTTATTTTATAATGTAGTAATAATGCAGAAACATTGAAAGAGCACCAATTATTTTTAAACCGTAAATTAGAGTACCTACGGATATGATCGTAATTTGATAATGACACTATGATTCAATTCGGTAATGATATGGCAGTATTATTAGTTGAGGATAACAATGACTCAGTCTATCTGATTGCAACGTCGGGTGAGGTAACGCTTAAATCCCATCAAAAACAATACTTGTCAAAAAAACCAAGTCTCGCAACTCAGTTGTTCTGCGGTAAAAAGTTGTGAGATCCATGTAATACCAAGTCGGGTTTGTTAATGTTTTATATAAATATATTGAGACTTGGCCATCGTCTGAAAACACGTGTAAATGCAATCGCCTGAAAACACATGTAAATTCAATTATTTAGTGCGATGGCCAAGTCTCAATATATTTATATAAAACATTAACATACCCGACTTGGTATTACATGGATCTCACAACTTTTTACCGCAGAACAACTGAGTTGCGAGACTTGGTTTTTTTGACAAGTATTGTTTTTGATGGGATCTCATTTCTTTTTGTATTTTGTAGACAGTTCTACTTTTTTCCTTTTCGGTACCTTCTACTTATTGTATATATGTATATCTACCAGCAACGAATTTTCTTAAAGCCCTCTCTCTGACTTATGAACTTTTCTTATTTTTGTAGGTGGCCTTCCGTTTTCTCTTTTCCGGTACTACTTCTTGAGCTTCAGCTACAGTTTTTCTAAGAGCCCACTCCCTGTCTCTATGCGTTTTTCTGGGAGGCTTTGATGTTACAATTTTTGACAAATCTGGACGGTAAATGCTTCTTAGTCTGTTGTATTCACAAATTGAAGATTCCTGCGCTTTAACACTTCCAAAGTCGACATTAATTAGATGTAAACCGCCCAGACTTGTAACTCTCGAAAGTGCCACGTAAGCTTGACCTGATGTAAATACTGTAGAACCGATATCTATCAGTGCATTATGTAGACTTAGTCCTTGACTTTTATGTATAGTTATAGCATGGGCTATACATATGGGAAACTGTTCGTGATCGTTACGAATAAAGCCAACAATATTGAAAAATTTAACTGAAGACTTGGCTGTATGGGCTTAATTTTCTTTGCAGTCTTTTCTAGATTTTTAGTTTTTCCTTGATTCATACACCAAACACTACTTATATTCCAAATTTGAAGCTTCTAGGTCTGCTAGAAGTGCCTTAGAATTTTGATGATCGGTGAGTCAGTGAGTGACAAAATTAAGAAATTTGACCCGTTATAATTTCTTAAAAATACTGGTTCAAATTGAATGAAAACGTGTAATATGCTTATATAATATGCCTGCATGGTTACTGAAAATTTCAGTCTTCTAGTTTTATCCACAACGAAGTTACAGGGGGTCGAAAATGGTCTGAATTGCTTCGAGAAAAGGATGGTACGGCCGTGACGCTTTTTTCTCGACTTGGTGGGGGCACGGCCGTGCCCCCAGATTATATAATTTGATACATGCGTAGTGATACCAACAATCACATTGTTAATCAAAAATAAAGCGACATAACATTATTATTCTGTATTTGAAAACACTTGGGTTTGGCAAGATATCTCGGTAAATCTACACATATAAACCGCTTAAAAAGTGTGTGTCACAGACAAGGTAGGGTTCTGTATTATACCACACCATCAGCCCATTAATGCCCCACTGCAGGGGCTTAAGCCTCCATTCGGGATGAGTGGGCTTGGAGTTAAATATACCACGCTGCTCCAATGCGGGTTGGTGGGTTTTAACGACTGCCATCTATTAATGACAACTGGCATCGACGATTTAACGTGCTCTCCGAGACCAGGCGAGGGTTTCGTAGCCATGTCAAAAACAAAATCATGAGTTATTCGGAACTGAAATACGATTGACTATAACTCGTGAAATTGTTTGTCTTTTATAGATATGACAATTTTCCTAGTATTATGGATTATTTCCAAATTTTCGGAACAGTAGGTTAAGAGTTAGAATGGAGGACATTCAATTCAAGTGGAAAGGTCATTTCTTGGCTGTATATTTCGTAAACGCGACTTGATTTTGAAAAATCGCCAAATAACGTTATTATTATTTGAAAATAACTTATCAACAATACCCCACTCTAGGGGATAAGTAAAGATATTTTCCACACTCACTTTTCGTGTAAGAGAGGCTATTTCCAATAATATTTTTCAAGATTTTTATACTCACCTATGTAGCGGTTACATATATACGCATTAACAGCCTGCAACTAAAATAGCTGTGATAACGCACAAACAAATAGACAGACATAGGAAAACTATAAGATTGCTTTGTCTGTTTAGTATACCACGGAACCTTAAAAAGAAAAAAGCTCACTCACAACTTACTATTGGATGTTAACTCCAAATTGTTATGCCTTCTAACCCAAAGTTATGTAAAAAATCTAAAAAGCGGTCCTTTTATAAGAGTAAAGTGAATAAATAGTTTCATCTTTTAATCATGGCCGTAGACTGTATAGCTAGTGGCATAGCATTTCGTTATCATACCCACCCACGATGGTTCAATTAACATTTCAAAGAACAAAGTTCAATATTTACCTACGCTATTGATTATTTGTTGAAAAATAAAAGACTGACCCTTAAGAAAATTAATGTCAAAAATAAAACTACGCAAGAATGCCTTTAATTTCAAAAAAAGTTGTGAAATTGCGAAGGAGTATATAAAAAAAAGAATCGATCTGAAATCAAATTAGTTACTGTATATTAATTATTAAGAATTATTTAAAATAAATGTAGTGATGACGTCTTCTGTAGCATAATAATACAACGTATATTGTATTATATTACTACAGAAGACGCTATCACTACATTCATTTTTAATAATTCTTAACTAATCAATTTTTAACAAAAATTATTAATTTTCAAACATGTAACATGTATTATTTCGAAAAATAAAAGTAAAAGTACATATAAAAACGCCGCTTTCTTTAAAATATAGTTTACAAATTTTTTTCTAAAAAAACGAGATTATCAGAGACATACGTTTCAGTTTGGGACAACTCAAAATTACGTAATGATAACTTAGGGCAATTGCATATTAAAAGTCGATTGTAAGGTAAAATGGCATAACGACGCTGTAGAGTGAAGACCTCGTATGTCATTTTTTTTTTAAATTTTAATTTTTCTTTGCCGCGTTACAAAGAATAACTCGTAAAGCATGTTTGTAAGGAATCCGTTTTTCAATTTTTTAATTTTAGGCCATCCAGCGGTGTCCATGAAAAGCACTATATATATGAAACTTGCGCAGTTTGTGAGATAATCTCGTTTATGTGATGAAGTTTTGTTGTTTGGACACTTTGGACATATGAGATCTTCACTCTACAGCGTCGATATGATAATTAAATTTTATGTTAAATTAAATTTGTTAAAAAAATATAAAAAAAATAAGTTAAATTTGTTTATTTAACGTTTTTTTTCTTTTTGTGAACCGTTTTAAAAATTTATGACGGGACGGAGACGGTATATATTATATACTAATATATGTGTTTAGGGCAAGATGCTGTGTGTTTTTGTGTGTGTCTGCTACTATTTTTCTCAAAAATAATAAACCAATTTCGATGTAGTGTTTTGTATTACGTAGGTATTATACATTTTATAGCAGGTTATCAAACATGTATTACGGATAAACGCCGCCAGAAGGCGCTACAGTAAATGTATTTCTATAAAAAAGTTGGGGTATCGAGACAATCTTTTTTGTACCTACTACGACTTTACCACTTTACAGCAGATTCATAAAAATCTTTTTAAGTGGATTTGTTTTTATTCTAAAACGGCTGAGCAGATTTCAAATCGATTTATGGTATTACATAGATATTACCTATAGGTATTACATACATATAAAACAATTTTAGACATGTTTTACGGTTATAGGCTACCAGATGGCGCTGCGGTTGATGTGTTTCTCTAAAAAGGTTGAGTTAATTTAAATGCAGTATTCCATTCGCCATACGTAGCCATCATCACCTTAGAACAGGTTCTTGATTAGTTGATGTTTTTTTTTTGCCACCGGGGCGCAGCATTGAATATGTTTCTCACAACGGCTATTTCATTATCATCATCAGGTTACATCCCTCCCACTTTTGGGTATAGGCCTACTAATTTTTCAAAAGTACCTAATTAATAAAAAAGTACAAATGTTTATAGAACATATTTTTGATTTATTTGTGAGATTTCGGATATATGCTGCTGTTAAATTTAAGAATCGATATTTCAGAGCTGAAAAAAAGGATATCAGTAGCCTCAATGTTTTCTAGGCCGAGGTGTTAGTATTTATAACTAAATAGCTGAGATACCTATCAAATTTTCTCTATAAATTTAACTGACATTAATTTTTAGATATAGGTACATTATTTTTTAGTTCAAAACCATATTTGAAGTTGCTCTGATGACGTTCACAGCGTGCTGATATTCAATCGGCCACAGCGCCAGCATACTATTAAGTACAAATTATGTGATACATACTTACCGTGGTCATGCAAATGAAGAACTTTTCACTTTGGGATCGACAAAGTAGATTCCAACAACGCAATAAATTCATTCCAAAGTGAAAACTGAAATATCATCGGAATGTCCTTCCCGAAATAGGAAGATTGTAAAAAATCCTAAAACGAATATCGTATTTCACCGATCATTCAATAAAATTACATTATATAACATATCGATATTTAGCAATATTCTTCTATTGTTATCGACAATTTCGACAATTCACGAACTAAATATCTGAATACCACATGCGCTATTTTTTTATAATTTTGTTAATAGATCAACTGTGACTTGCTGTTTTTATATCAGCGATTACCAAGCAGTTTGATAAGTTATAATTATGGATGATATTTGAAATCTAGTTAGTATATTATAAATAGCCATTTGCCCTGTATCGGTATAGCTACAGTGACAGGTGGACACTTCTCAAAAATGGCTCAAATACGCGTTTCAGAAGGTTTGCTCGAGGGAGAAATGTCAAAAGGGGCACTTGGGCGTGATTTTTACAGTTTTAAAGGAATACCGTACGCTGCTCCACCTATTGGTAATTTAAGATTCAAGGTATTGTCACAGTATTCATCATTTAGATGTGCATATCTTATATAATGTAAACCTCTTTCAAGGCATCTCTTAGTAATTTTGCAGAAATGGTTCTAGATTAATGATTTGCAATTCTTAAATAAAGGTTAATACTAATCATGTCCAGTTTTCGGACTTTGTTGGCACCTTTTTGTTGGCACCAAATGAAAACTGAGAAAATAACATTATGCAAGCATAAAAATTCTCTTTGACTTTGTTAATACCACACAGAAGGAAGTAAATAAAATACCCTTAAAAAATAAATAATTGCAATAAGTATATTGTTATCCAAAGTTGGAAAACTCAAGAAACTAATTTAAAAATATATCAGTATTGAAACCTTTACAAAAATAACATATTTATGCATAAGATTTATAAAAAATCCCGAAATAAAAAAGTAACCGTGCCTCTTCAGTTTCCACCTTCATTACTTTATATGATAAAGAATCAAAATATAGGGTGGTGCTTAGGTTTCAGGTTAAGTTGGATAAGAAGTGAAGCAGTCTCTAATGCCTTTAGAGATCAAAAATCGTTAAAAATTAATAAACGTGTGATTAGTAAATTTGTTTATTTAACACAACTGCGATTTATTTAATGTTATTCATATAATTTTTTAACACTTGCGGATCATACAAATCAAACCAACCTTCAAACAAAAAAAAAAAATCGGTTCACCTAGACAGATAGAAAAATAAGACAATTCTGATTGGTTCAGCATTAAAAAAAAACGCATTGAAATCTGTTCATCCATTTAAGAGCTACGATGCCGTAGATAGAAAGAAATTTAGCTAAAAATCATCCCGATTAGATCAGCTTTCAAATTAAAATAAAAACACGTTAATTAAGAAAATACGAGTACGAAACCAATAAAAGACACACAGAAACAAACAAGGACACAGACCTCAAATTTATTACACCCTTTGTTTTCGACGTGTCCATTCGGGAGTTAAAATAAGTACCTTGTAAAACTAATCAGATCCATTCAGTTAATTAACTAATATATTGTATATAACATATCATACAGTAGACTAATGTAGTAACTGTTATTGACTTAGCGATTGGTCACAGGCTCCACAGCAACCCCAACCTTGGAACGGAGTGAGGAGCGCAAAGGAACATGGGCGGATTTGTTACCAATTTGACTTGTTCACTAAAACTTTAGAACCCGGAAGCGAAGACTGTTTATATTTAAACGTATATTCACCTAACATAAAGCCTTCTTCCCTTTTACCTGTGATGGTATGGATTCATGGCGGTGGTTTCATGAGCGGCTCAGGAAATGACGATTTTTACGGAGCCGACTTTCTCATTGAACGAGATGTCATACTCGTTACTTTTAATTACCGCTTAGAAGTGCTCGGCTTCTTATGTCTGGACACCGAAGACGTACCGGGAAACGCCGCAATGAAGGACCAAGTTATGGCACTGCGCTGGGTCCAAAAAAACATTAGATGTTTCGGTGGTGACCCCGACAACGTAACAATATTTGGTGAAAGTGCTGGAGCGGTAGCTGTTTCTTTCCACTTGGTCTCGCCGATGTCTAAGGGCTTATTTAAAAGGGCTATCGTGCAAAGCGGTTCTATAAACTGCCCCTGGGGTGTTAGTTTCGAACCTCGAGAACGAGCATTAGCAATTGCTCGAAATCTTGGCTACGAAGGTAAAAGTGACAAAGACCTGTACGCATTTTTCATGAAACTCCCCGTCGAGTCTTTGGTCGGCGTTCGAACGGCTATCACCATGAGTGAATACTTACATGAAAGTTATACAAAAAATTTTAGTGTAGTCTTTAGTGTCGTCAATGAGAAACAGTTCGGTGATAACGAAAGGTTCTTTTATGGAGACGTTTACGAACGTTTGCGTGAAGGAATACACGAGAATGTAGACGTGATGCTTGGCTTTACCGCAGACGAAGGCCTCCTTTTCCTTTCTTTCTTGAAGAATAATTATATCAATACGACACTAAACCGATTTATAGAAAGTTTCGCACCATCCCATATACCGCAGCAATGCAAAGTAAGCGATCAGCTCGAGGCAGGCAGGCAGATGAAAAACTATTACTTTGGCAAGGACAAGGTAGATACCAACAACGCGATACTAATGGCAGAATTTTATGGAATGAATTACTTCGTATATCCTATGGTGCAATGGGCTAAATTTCACGTCAAAACTCAGGCTAACAATGTCTATGTTTATAAATTTAGTTGTAAATCTGAAAGGAATATAATGACGAAATTTTTCGATACATCTGAATTCTTAACAATCACCAAGCCTGTAACAGCACACGCGGACGACCTTATGTATTTGTTTCCGTTTAAAGTCGCTAATCTTCCGCTGGACAAAAATTCGAAAAGTTTTAATATGATTCAAAATGTCACGAAGCTATGGACTGATTTTGCTAGATTTGGGTGAGTGACCTTGACATAGTTTTCTAGATTATAAAATTTTCCTGATATAAGTTACCTTATATTAAAATTACTTTACCTTCATCTACAACCAGAGACAATTTAACATGAAACTAAACAGTAAGCAAAAAAAAGCCAGATTCCACATTATGAATTTCACTAATCTGTTCAAAAATACATTTACAGAACATCTTTATATTAATGTTTCTATTGACATAATCACACGATCGATGTTTTTTTATGACAGCGTGTTAAGTATGATGAATATTATATTAGTAAATATTATTTATCCTTGCAGGAACCCTACTCCAGATAGCACTTTAGGAGTGAAGTGGTCGCCATATACCCTGAACCAAGAGGAGTATCTCGATATCGGAGAAAAGTTGGTGCCAGGAAATGGTCCATTTAAGGATGATATTCATTTCTGGGAATCAATATGCTACAAATACCTGCCTAATACAAAACCCTGAAATGTCTTTGTCGTATGCTGAACCAACCGAAAAGCTATACCAATGAGGATTAACAACGATTTTAATTCTGAATATAGTATTAAAGTTCAAAGTCTTTGGTGAAAGTAAACATTAGTTTAATTATTTTTGTCATACGACCAAAAATAATCTAGCAATTATCAAAAGAATGCGCCGCCGCCCATCTAGGTTGTACTTGGTAGCGGCGCTGAGTACGTGACGTCACTATGTCGATTACCAGTTAGCCGTTGGTCGTGAGAGAGCGCTCAATATTTATGTTTAGTTAATTATGTTTTTAAAACAAAATACGTGTCTAGCAATTTTGTTATTGGAAATGACTTTTGTCATTGGAAATGACTTTCATTTCGTTGGAGTATAGGGGGTCATTTGGGAGTTTTGTGAGACAGGCAGATTGTACGAAGAGTTTTCGAGATATCGGGATGAACGTGGTGTCAAAAGACGCAGCTCGGCAAGCTCTACAAGATGGCAAAAGACAATTTGGGAAAGTTCAAAAACAAAAAAATTATCGGCATAACGAAATAAATCACAATTTTTTCCCCTGATTTTCATTTTGGGAGCCCGATATCTCGAGAACTAGATCCAAATAAGAAAAAAATACAAAAAAGGCTCTAGGTTATTAAACGAGGGATCGATTGAGACTAAAATTGTTAGAATCGGACAACCGATAGTAGTGGTTAAGGGTGCCCTTAGTTGGAAGTCGGATATGCGTCGGTGTTACATTTCGTACTAATTCGGTTTGTTCGATCGAAATGTCGTACAGAATGTTATATTTCGAAGTTTCAAGCTTATTCAGATACTGTTGTGTTATTTTTTTTGCGAAAAAAATTTATTTCGAAAAATATTATCCCAAATATGTGTGTTGTTTATTTTATTCCGTTAGGTTCATTTCCAATGTCGTAAGAAGTTCGTGCGAAAGCAGGAGATCCGTTAATATTTTTTTTCTATATGCATAAATATTGCAAACAACCGAAATGGACGTCTATCAAAACGCCATAGAAACTATCCGGAACTTGGTGAAAAATGGTGTTTTGTTGTAAGAGAACCTTCGATAAAATAAACTAACATTGAAAAAGTAAAAAATGATACGGGTTTATTAATTTTCAAACTATTATTGATTTTTAAAAGGGTCGGGGACCGCTAAGTAACTTTACTGCCTCAGTAACTGCATTTCATTATGTTAGGTCACATCACTATAAAATATATTGTTTTTCGCATATCTGTGGTAGCTTATAATTGGCATGTCTTTACCTAAAATGTAATAATATTTTGTAAATTAGGGTGTTAGCTTCCCAAACACAATAAAATAAATAAAATATAAGTCGACTTAGCGGTCCTTGACCACTTCAATGATAAAAAATTATTTGTAAATTTATAATCATTTAATATTTTATGCTTTTTTAATGTTAGTATTTTACGTCGGGTTTTTAAAATTTTTTTATTTTATTTCAAGATTTCTAAACTTCGTAAATTATGAACACTTGATGATTTTTTCTCTTAATAAATCATACTAAATCGTAATCAATCATTCCCTTAATCCCATTTAATCGCCTCCCAATTCCGTAGTCCGTACCGCACCCCACCTCACCGTGGATACCTTATTATATTCAGCACCGTACCATATCAAATCGTGTTTATAAATTCACTCAATATCATTCACTCATTCATTCGCTTTACACATTCAACTATATCACGGGCCCCATTCATGCTGCATATTTTATCACTCGCAAGTAAATCAAAGTCTACAGAGTAATTTCGACTAACTGGCCATGAAATTTGGCAAGAAGCAAGGTCTTACAACATATGTGAAGAAATAGATTCGAACATCACAAATTTTTATTCATACCACAAAATAAATACAATGTAACATTTTTTAATTGCAATATGCGTTTAAAAATGTATGGAACCCTCAGGGTGCGAGTACAACTCGCACTTGACCGGTTTTTTTTTATTTTAAATCGTATACAAAATATACGTTTCACCCACTCACCGATGTCAAATATAAATAGGTAGGCGTCCTTCGTCACACATTTGAGATTCACTAGAAACAGATGAATGCAATAATAACATTCTTTAGGTTCTAGAACAATATATAAAGTAGTTGACGACCGCTTAGCCTAGTGGGTAGCGACCCTACCTACGAAGCTGGAGGTCCCGGGTTCGAAACCCAGGTCGGGGCAGTATTTATATGATGAATATTGATTTGTACCGGATCTTGGTTGTTATAGTATGTAGTGTCTTCGCTTGGCACCCAAAACACAAGCTAATGCTCAGTTTGGGGCTTAGACGTTGTTGTGATGTATACGTTATTATTATATAAATTAAGATCAATCGAATTGCACTGATTGCATGGTAGATATCTTGAAAATATATATCTGATTTTTTGTGACGTAATAGCCGAATGCTAGCGAGCCCGCTTCTATTTTAGAAGACCGTGGTTCGAATCCCAGGGCATACGTACTAATGAGTTTTTCTAACTTATTTATATAACTATCACTGACTGCATACATCGGAGAGCACGTTAACCCGTCGGTCCAGGCATCATCAGATGGCAGTCGTTAAAATCCACCAACCTGCACTGGGGCATCGTGGTGGATTAAGTTCCAAGTTCTCTCATCCCGATAGGAGGCCTAAGCCCCTGCAGTGGAGTATTAATACGCTGACGGTATGCTAAGAATTTTTCTGTCATTCAATTTACATAATATGAATCTTGAAATGTAAAAGCTTACTACATGCCTGTGCCAAATAAGACTATGGTTATTCATAAAGATCCCTAAAACATTTATAGACGGAATCTGCACCACAGAATCTGGGTTAAATAACTATATCAAAAAGGTTTCAAAACCGCAACAATTTCACAGTTGAAAAGTGTTCGACTTCAAGCAACGAACGAGTATAGATTTCGCTTGGTGCACTTCGACTCGAAAACAAACTTCCACAAATTGAACATTCGGTGACTTGGAACGGTAAGTATACATTTTTTCTCAAAGATGCTACAATATACGACTATATCTTGCACAACCTTCTTTGGGATAAATCCTACTTGCAGTACCAGACCAGAAAGTGTCCCGCAATGTTTTAGCAGCGTGCTCGAGCGGTCGAATATGTAATTTGAAAATGGAACAAACTCTCTTTTAAACCCGAACATTGATAACTAAAGAGATACCTCATCTAATTTTTAATTAAATTTCGAACTGGCATGACAAAAAGAATGCGCTATTAAGTGAATTTAAAAAAGGAAAAAAAAGGTATCGACATTGGAACGTGGCGAATTGGCGGCAAAATTACCTAAACTATTTTTATAATACAGTTGTCAATATAATTAGTTTATGTTAACTTTACCTACTATAATTATTAAAAATTAGTTCTAGGAGTGATGGAGACATTTTAACCACCTGAAATACAAGCAGCTGCAAAAGCATTGTTGAAAATTATTTACCACCGAAATTGATGGACAGATACATGAAAACGTATGAAAATTTTATTCAATGGAAAGATGAAAGAAAATGTAAATCGTTGTCTGCAAACATTTTTTTAGCTTATTTTGGTGAAATGGCTACAAAAGTAAAACCATGTACGTTTTGGGTACGTGTATGTTAAAATGTACGATACTAATGAAACATAATATAAACTTGAAACAATATCTGGAAATGTCACAAACTAATATCATTCCTGGGAAATCCACTTTCAATTTTCAAAAACGGTATTTTTACTAATAGTATTTTTAAATAAAAATTTATGTTATTGTTTTAATTTACACGCATCTTTGAGAAAAGTACGGTACAAGCCTTGGCCACAACTATGCATAACCGGACTCATGATCGTCCGCTTATGGTGCACTTGCGGGCCGCGGCAGTAATCTACTATAGTGTTGCCAGTAAACATAGACACAGTACTGAGAAAACACGACAAACAATAAATTAACGATTTTTTATCAGAATAAACGGTACCACAGATAGAACACATTTTAACTATTTTTTATTCAATGTTGTCTATCGATTTAACTAACAAAAAACATTTTTTCGAAAAAAATATGGGTTTCGGGACAGTCAACAGAAGTAACTGTAACAATTGACTGACCGGTTGGCCGAGTGGTTAGAGACCCTAACTGTGGAGCCGAGGGACACGGGTTCGATACCCGCCCGGGACAAAATATTTGTGTGCATGAACGTGCTACTTTTTCCGTGCCTGGGTGTAAAAATAACTATATGTGTATATTACTTAAAAAAAAGGATATTTAAGTAAGTATGAATATCAATTGTCTAGAACTCCATAACACTTGCTTACTCTGGAACTAGATGGTGCTGTGTGTAATTTCCCAGATATATCATATTATTAAGTTACATAGAAAATCTTTCGTTTTCAACATAGAGGACGAACCTTTCTTTTGAAATATAAGTTTGGTAGAAATAAATATTGATTTAACAATCTTAGCCACACAAATATGAAATTAGTCTTAAAGTTAATAAGAAATATGATTAGAAATGAATGTCGGTAAAATAACAAATTTTCATATACATATTCTAGAAAATTCATTTCATATGCGTTTTCGAAACATAATACGTATAGAACTTATTTAGGATAATTTCCAAAATATAACCGATAAATACATTGTTCAATGTTTGTTAAATATAATAATATCCTTTAGATTTTAGTAGAATAATGAAATGAAAACACAAACCGAATTCCTCAAACAAGTTATTGGTGTAACAACTCTGTGGTAATTAAACTTCGTATTCGATAGCCAATCGTTATTAGTTTATGAGCACTCGTTGAAAGGAACGCTCATCATCATCTTGTTTAGATGTGTTTATATCCTAAATATTATTAATGTTGGTCTTTTAAAAAAAAACACTATAGTTTTCTTAGAACCCATAGAAGTACAAAATGACTAGAAACCCTCTTCTGCGTTTATCGTCTAACCACTCATATTATAGCTAGGTGGTGTAAGATGACGAGTTTAGTCCGAGTTTCATTGCGCAAGATCCCCGCGCGCCACTCTTCACCCCCGAGAAACCCCAGCGCGCTGGTTTCACCCCCCGAAAATGCGAAATGTCACTTCAATACTGTGAACTGACATTTATGACTCTATTAAAACCTATTAAAACCAAACGCTACTGTCAAATTGATTCACTCTATGTTAGAACCCCTGTACTTTATTACGTTTTTTTTTAGACAAATGAGCCAAGCGCGTCCGTCCTAGTGCGTGTTTAAAAACACACAAAAATAAATAAGTTTATGATATCAATTCCACTGGTTTCTATATTGTGACGTATTTGGCGTAACGGTTTTTATAATATATGCATCTCTTAAAGTATGATTATTATAAATATTTCCCGAAAATTTCTATCTGCGCCCGCACGCGGAGGCGTCACCGACCAAATTAGGAATTGCTTTAAAAATTGATGTTTCCGAAAGATACAGGCGAAGTGGTTTTTCTTGTAATTTCACATTAGCAATCCCACAGAAAAGAATTGACATACGCATCTCTTAAATAGATATTGATATATTATCATATTACATGGTTGCTAAATATAATCAGTCGATTGCAGGACATGTTACGAAAATTCACGTTCTCTGCTAAACTTTTTCGTATACCCAGTCTGTTTTTTAGTGAAGTGATTAATATCATTAGATAATATTTTATGTTTAAGGCATCATTTTTAATTTCTTCGTTGCGTATTAATATTTAGCAATAAGTACATTGATTGGCTGCAGTTCTAAAATAGATAAAATTTGCGGTGTTTGTATGTCATATAAAGCGTTTGTATTTTCACTTAAAATCTTAAAACAGACGCAACTAACTAGTCACAAAGGCAGTAGAACGTATTCGTTAAACAAGTTTGGCCAGTGAGTTATCTCAACTGAAATGCTTTCAGCATACTAATGGCTCAGAGCAGAGAATTCCTCGACAGAGATAGCTTATAACCCACCACCAAGTTTATGCATAAACGATTCCAGGGATCATTGCTACGGCGAAGCTGAATGTTAAATTGATTTCGCAGTTAATAATGTTATAGACGGTCAAAATGTGTGTCTATTTCTTTGGCGTGAGGTGTTAATGATATTTAAGGGTAATATTTACTACAAATATGGCCTCTGTGGATCTCTGTGGAAAAAAATAAAAGATGGATTTTTTTTAAATTATAATACCAGGGACATTCTAGACAACCAGAGCGACTTTAATTAATAACTTAAAATCTTGACTGATTAATTAGCTGAAGAGAGAAAACGAAACTTTATAGTCTATTGAATTTATTCTATAGAATTTATCCTATAGACTTTATTTAATAAATAATAACCAATAACCACCTACTGATTAGTGAATTCTGATAATTATAATAAATTAATTAAAAATAATAATGATATCTTAGTGGTGTCAAGTGTTTCTATCTAGTTTAAAATTAAAATTATAAGTGGTTTTACTAATATAAATTGTTTCGATATTCTTTATGGTTACATATGCACATTATTAAAGAGGGCGTAGCCAACAAATAAATTAAAAGTTAATCTTTGCGAACGTTAACTAAAGCTTTTAATTGCGTTCATTAGAAAAACGACAATTCGTGGGGGCTCAACATGATGCTAGTGTAGATACAATCTTGGCGCCGCAGAAGCGGACTAAGCGTGTAATTTACAAATTAAGGCCCAAACAGGCCCAAAGACCACAAAGAGATAAGATTACGAAAATTTAAATTATGACAATGCCGTTGCAATATATGTATATTTCAAACCATGAATTATGTAAAAAATGTTATCCGACGCAATGAATCCACAAAAATTTTCAAGGGCAATGCATACTTACACTTTTACGATAAGATCCAAGTTGACATTTAAGATTAATATAGTATCGGACTACGTGAATGATAAAAATGCGTGGAACAAGATTGCTCGCTTACCAGTTTCTTTCCATAATGTAAATATTTCAGTTATAATTGTTAAAAATTTGCGTACTTATTTTTTAAAAAAAAGCATCTCACCATTTCCAGTGCATTCTTCTAAAAGCCGTGTAGTGTGTAATCAGCACTTTTTTTAAATGTGGTTTTTTTTAGGAATTATTCACTCCACAAAGCAATAAATTCAAATATTAAGATTATGCAACATAATTACAAAATGCATTGACCTAGACCAGTATGTTACGCTATGCGTATACCACACCAATTCGCTTTGACGACTAAAATTTATTTGAATCGGTAATTGCCTAAGTGTGTGACGAGCATAATAGGGTGTCATGATTTTTATGTTAATTTATTAGACAATCTGTAAAAACAACTTAAACGTCAAATTCAACAACAAGCTTAATTTTATTTTTGTAATTATGTTGTGTTGAATTAATCAAGTTTTACTGAATCACTATAGTGAATTGATCATTTTTTCGAGGAATGAGATGAAAATACCATACCAAAATAAATGTATAAATACCTATGCCCGTGACGAGGAAAAAAATGAATGCTATAAAAATAATAAAGTCAAGAAAATACCAGCATTGAAACTCTAAACCTGAACGATCCGAACAGAATATATCCATGATACTTTTTATATTAGTACAACAAAATTTGAAAACATTTTTAAAGAAAACTGACTCATTCTAATAAATTTAATGGTTGGGCTACAGCTATAGAATGCGTTGGAAGCTACAGTAGCACTGAGAAAAACCATACCATATCAGCCTATTATGCCTCACTGCAGGGACTCAGGCCTCCCCTCGTGATGAGGGTGCTTGGAGCTTAATCCATCATACTGCTCCGGTGCAAGTTGGCGGATTTTAACGACTGTCATCTTGTCTTACGACTGAACGTACTCTCCTAGGCACGGGGTCAGTGATGATTATGTACTTACATACGGCAGAAAAAACTCATTGGTAAATACATGCCCGTTTCTGGAATTCAACCACTATAGGTGCTTACTAAATAAGAAGCGGGCTCGCCACCACTCGGCTATCACGACATTCATTATTTATAATCATCCTAAGCAAAACAGAAATATTATGAAAATTCAAAATCGAAGACAATATTTCACCGTGCTTGCAATAAAATTACATGTCACAGAACATCGATATTTGGCAACATTTTTTCCTTTTTTTTTCGAAAATCCAGAAACTAAAATATCTTATACTGTATTATTAATAAACCCGCTAAATTTCATTTTATAAAAACGTACATATTTTTCTATAATTTTGGTTATAAACTAACTGTGACTTGCAGTTTTATATCAGCAAATATCAGCGATAACGAAGCAGTGTTGACAAGTTATTTATTCTGGATGTTATCAATGTAGTGAGAGCATTGAGTTTTGCCACGACCACTAGTGGACACATCTCAAACATGGCACAAGTACATGTGACAGAAGGTTTGCTCCAGGGTGAACTGGTGAAAGGGGAACTTGGACGCGAATATTACAGTTTCAAAGGAATACCGTATGCTGCTCCACCGATTCGTGATTTAAGATTCAAGGTATTGTCTCATTATTCATTATATTTCGAGGCACCTTTTATTAATTTTGGGTGAAAACATAAAAATAGATGATTGTATTACATTACGATCCGAAATTGAATTGCAATCCAGCACAATGGAATCCGGCAACGCAGCGGGATCCAGCATAATTTTAAGGTCTGTGAGATCCTGCTATAGCTTGCGACAAATTTACCGTCTTTAATTCATTTAATAGCGCGACGATGCCGTTCAAAGTTTAAATTAAAAATTACATAAAAAACTATAATCTATGTGGATCCCACTGGATTGAAGTCAATCCAGCAAAAATCCCGAGGGTCGAAAACAGTGCTGGATTGCAATCCCCAATAAAATCTTATTATTATTATCACCAAAATTATAGGTACATTTCTAAATGACATGTAATATGACTTTTATAATGTTTTTAATAAAAGTCAATTGAATCAGTGATTGGTCACAGGCTCCACTACCACCCCAACCTTGGAACGGAGTGAGAAGCGCAAAGGAGCATGGGTCGATTTGTTACCAATTTGACTTGTTCACTAAATCTATTAAACCCGGGAGTGAAGACTGTTTATATTTAAACGTATATTCACCTAACATAAAGCCTTCTTCTCTTTTACCTGTGATGGTATGGATTCATGGCGGTGGTTTAATGAGCTGCTCAGGAAATGACCATAGGCTTGGACCCGACTTTCTCATTGAGCGAGATGTCGTACTCGTTACTTTCAATTACCGCCTAGAAGTGCTTGGCTTCTTATGTCTAGACACTGATGACGTACCAGGCAACGCCGGAATGAAGGACCAAATTATGGCACTGCTCTGGGTTCGAAAAAACATTAGATGTTTTGGTGGTGACCCCGACAACGTGACAATATTTGGCGAAAGTGCTGGTGGGGTATCTGTATCTTTCCACTTGGTTTCGCCGATGTCCAAGGGCTTATTTAAGAGAGCTATCGTGCAGAGTGGCGCTATGAACTGCCCTTGGGGTGTTACTTTCGAACCCCGAGAACGAGCATTAGCAGTCGCCCGAAATCTTGGTTACAAAGGTAAAAGCGACAAAGACTTGTACGCGTTTTTTATGAAACTCCCCGTCGAGTCTTTGGTCGGCGTTCGAACGGCCATCACGATGAGTGAATTTTTGCATAAAAGTTATACGAATTATTTCAGTGTCGTCTTTAGTGTCGTCAACGAGAAACAGTTCGGTGATAACGAAAGGTTCTTTTATGGAGACATTTACGAACGTCTGCGTAAAGGAATACACGATAATGTAGACGTGATGCTTGGCTTTACCGCAGACGAAGGCCTCCTCTTCCTTTCTTTCTTGAAGAATAATTATATCAAAACGACACTAAACCGATTTATTGAAAGTTTCGCACCATCGCATATACCTCAGCAATGCAAAATAAGTGATCAGCTCGAGGCAGGCAGGCAGATGAAAAACTATTACTTTGGCAAGGACAAGGTAGATACCAACAATGCCATAAAGTTATCAGATTTTTATGGAATGAATTATTTTGCATATCCTATGATGCAATGGGTGAAATTCCACATTAAGAACAAGGCCAACAATGCTTATGTTTATAAATTTAGTTGTAAATCCGAAAGGAATATAATGACGAAATTCTACCATCCACCTGAATTTGTAACAATCAACAAGCCCGTGACAGCACACGCGGACGATCTTCCCTATCTCTTTCCGTTTAAAGTTGCTAATCTTCCGTTGGACAAAAATTCAAAAAGTTTCAACATGATTCAAAATGTCACGAAGTTATAGACTAATTTCGCTAGATTTGGGTGAGTGAAACTTTGACATTCATTCTTTGCCCTATATTGTTTACTCTGTTACAAATTGTTACGTAACTACGACAAATTATAAATAACGTACGTAAGTAGTTTCCTAGACCAAGTCCTTAAACTATTCTTCTGTTCTTGCTAAATCATTACTCAAGCAAAATGTCAGCGAGTGCATGATTGATTTTAAATTTTCTCAAGTGGCTCCTACAGTCTTTTTTATTGCATTCAAATAATTAGAAATTAAAAATACTGCGGACCTTCATGGTATTTCAGTTAACTTTATAAGTTCAATTATCGACCAACCTAATGAAGCACATTAAGGTCATTCGATTATTTAAAGCTGGCAGCACATCTGACCCTACTAACGTTAAGCAAAATTTTGGAAATAATATTATTGGGTCAGTTACCTTCACACTTTAACTTTAATAATTTAATGCATCACAAACAGTTCGGTTTTACCCCGGGCCGTCCAACAACCGATGCTGGTGGTGACATTTCTGACTCTGTTAAAACCAAAGGCTACTGTCAAATTTACTCTATGATGTTAATACAAGAAACAAAGATGAATTCGCTAACCATGTCAGCCGTATTCTTTTGAGTGGAACCAACATTTTTTTTAAATGCGCCTTTGTAGTTTTTTTCACAACGTAGTAAATTCACTCTTGTGAAGTATTTCAAGACCATGTCATATAACTACGAAATAAAGACATTTGACTTTAACTTAGATAATAACATTTTCGTGAACTAAATTACTTTACATTAAAATTACGCTCTGAATCGAACATCTACGATCCGAATAGGTAAAGTAAATTTTAGATCTTAGATTATCTTTCAAAGAAGCAATACAACGTGCAAATTTAATAATAATAATAATAAGCATTTATTTCAGACACTAGGGTCCATATTTGGTTTGTAACATTATTCTTAAAACCAATGTTAATATATAATAAAATAAAATTAAACACAGCTAAAACACTGCAACAAAACAAAGAAACCAAGTAAAATAAAAATATTGGCAAAAAAAAATTATAATATAAAATGGAGATGGCCTCACGACTTATCAGTGTGAAGCCGCATTTAGCAGTAGGAACTGAAAACAAGAAACAAATCCGAATTCACTAAATAATTTTTAAAACACTACTTACTCGAAAATGCATAACAGATGGTCTTTACTACAATGTTTTTACTAACATAAAATCACGATTAACGAATTTCATAGCAGCATTTGAAATATTATTTATTTATTTATTTATTTTATTTATTAGAGACAAACAGTCTTTTACATTACTTACATATAAACATTTAATTTCTTATAGACCTAGAGCCTCATATCTTATTACAAAAAATAGATTATATAAAAAATAGAAACAAAAGTGCATCCAACAAAAAATTTACAGTAACATCACGCATATAAACTAAATATAATAAAATAGAGTAATACAAATTAAACAGTTAGGTACTGCTGACTGCTATTTCCATTTGACAAAACTGTCAAGACCAGTTTCTTTAGATTAATTAAAGTGCAGTTGAAAATGTCGATATCACATAATTTATTGTTATGAATAATTATGAATAATATTGCAGTAAACATAATTTAATTTTACAGGAACCCCACTCCAGATAGCTCTTTAAGAGTGAAATGGTCGCAGTATACTCTAGAACAAGAGGAGTATCTCGAAATCGGAGAAAAATTGGTGCCAGGAAATGGTCTATATAAAGAGGAAATTCTTTTCTGGGAGTCAATATGCTACAAATACTTGCCTAGTACCTACTAAACCTTAAAATGTCAACTTTGCCAGATATTTGAGGAATTGAAACTGAAATTGAAGCTATATCATTTTAAAACCATCAATAGTTTGTACATAGCAATCATGAATAATATTTATAATAAAAACTGGTTAAATGTGAATTACTTGTTTGAGTCATTTGTTTTTTTTTTTTTTTATAAATCTGACCCAAATTATGGTTAACCAATTTAAACCCAAATCCTTCGTGTAAATAAGTTATTCCCCATAAAAAATATTACTGTGAAAAATTTGCCTAGTCTCGCTAAGTTTTGCGCCGCAAAAAGTTTTGAAATCCCGAGACAAAGCAAGTACAGTACCCGGCCGAAAGTTATGCACACGAGGTCTGAAAAGCGGCTAAGTAAAAACAAGTTTAAAAATAAAATTATAAGTAATCTCGTAATTTTTTATTTAATTATAATAACGTCAAACAATGTTGTTTTGTAATTAAATAAAAAAAACAATAGGAATACCTAAAGTTGTATTTTTAAACTTCTTTTTACTTATCCATTCAAGGCATTCTAAACCCTACTTAATTTTATTTAAAACTTGTATTTTTTAACTTGGCAGTCGATAACATCTATAAATACTATGAGACGAATTAATTTATATGTTTTTGAAGTAAAACTTCTTTATGCACAGCACACATTTTCTTTCTCTCATAGCCAGTTACGTTCCGTATATCTAAGACACAGTTCAGGCCTATTGTCTGTCACACACTGTAAGAGCAAGATAGAGTAGAGCGTGCGCGCATTTTCTTTCTCTCTTCCTCTCATAGCCAGTGCATGAAATGTATGCGAATGATGATTTCATGAATATTTCGTAATTTCACTTCGTTCTTGAACAATTTTATAAATTAATATTTTGTTCAAAATACATTAAATACGTTTAAAATGAATAAAATTGTAAATTCATTTTTAAGCTCATATTTTGTGAATTTTCGGGTGAATAATATTAAATTAAATTAACGTACGTACGTAACGTACATATAGATGGAGCTAAAGAAGTTTTACTTCAGTCGTGTGGTACACTATAGTTTTTTTTATAATTTATTTATCTATCCACGGTTAACAAGTAATCTCACAATACAATATATCTTGGTGACTAGGAAATCACGAAGCGTGAGGATAAAATTAAATTGAGTTTAGAACATCAAACTAATATTACTAGCCTAGAACCGACGCGACGCGCGACGCCGCGAAACATACGTTTGAGCCAAACATCGCGACCGTATGCAAAAAGTGTGCTTAACCAACAACTTAAAAATGTCTTAGTGGGTGTCAAAAACGTGTAAAAATCAATCAACTGCGAAAAAAAAATATAGTGGTATAACTTATCCACGGTAATTAAACAAAACTTCAACAGAACCCAAACAAAACTATTTTTTGTATATTATTTTCTATTGTCGCCGCCATTCCTGTATGAAAATCATAGATTATGGAAAGTGAACAGAACAGTACAGACTGGATACGTAGATATTGAATGTTGGGGAACTATAATAGTTAATATAATATTGCAGATAAAAGAAAACATAAACTTACTAAAAAACATAAACTTACTTATTACTATAAAACACATATCTAGACCAAGACTTGCGTACGTGAGAGCACTGATTTGACTGGTAATGTTTTGTATCAATAATGCAAGGTTGTTATAGGATTTGAACATTAGTATTTGATGTGGCGTTTCGCTACGAGATTGGCTTGAAATGTTTAAAACTTTATTGTTTTAGCCAATCAGAAAACAATTTATGTGATTTAAAGCCCATCCACAGATTGATGAGCTGAGGAAGCAATAATTCTTTTTTTTCATAAATCGTAGACATTGTGAAATGACCGGAAATAACAACGGTATACAAATATATCATATTTTATTTCACTTTGTTTATTTCTTTAGGCAAAGTAAGATAAAGGAGAATACAAGCTTGTATTGTATGTATACTATATTGTATAGCGCAAGTGTGTATTCTAACACGTATATTCAATACCTATTGCATTTTATTCAATACTTATTTTACTTTTTCTCTATGGGAAATTCTGTTTATACAGTATCAGTTACTTAGTTTTTAATTTATTTTACTATGACTTTTTAATCGCCTGCCATGGGGTGCCGCACGTCCCACATTACCGCACCTACAGCACAGATGTTTTTCGTGCTATCTGTTCAATACGCCAGTAGTATTAGTTCAATGGCTGGGTACTTGGAGCGCGCAGCCCCTAGTAAGTAAGACACTTTCGGTACTACAGCCGTTTTACGAATATTTAGCGCGAGACACACGTGTAGGGATGTTGACATCGCGTAGCTACGAAAAAATATCTTTTTTGTTCGTAGCTTTGCATATATATCAAATCTATTAGACACACATAAACATTTGTGACATTTAAAAACTTTTCTTAAATTAACTAAACCTTTTTTGTCTCCTCTGCCGGCGCTCGCAACAATTATCGCCGGTAAGCGCCCACATGTGTCATTCATTTGTCATTTATCGCGAAAATGTTCTACTTGTAGAATCTTAACCTACTTTGTCAATGGTTTAGAATGGCTGACTTGGCTCTTCTCGCAATCCTTAAAACCCTCTAAGGCAAAAAAGTGTTATGATATCATTTCTTTTCGTTTCTTTTCGTACTCATAACAGTATAAATATTCATTTGAATCCAGGACTATTTCTTGTTATTGTATACTTTTTAATAATCTTAATATTCATCTTCAAAAATTTTGGAAATCGAAAATAGAAAATGTATGTAGAACGAAATAAGTTTCACTTCCAAAAATTCTTCTATTATATATCTACTAACTTTATCCCTTTCCAGTCTATGGGTCTACTAGAAATAGCTTAGAATTTTGTTAATCGGTGACACAGTGTGTCACAAAATACATTGAGATATTATATACTAGCGTACTAGAGATCGCGCTTGGACGACTTTAGGTTGAATTCTGGAGAGTAACCACACTCATTAATTCATTTAATTGTGAGCAATCGCGAGTGTTTCCCGGCGAGTATCAAAGACTGCATTTTTTTTCATATATTAAGAGTGTACAATTACGTCCTGATACTGTTGACTTTAATTTGCATACTATAAGAAGATACTTCTTCACCTAACTTGTGGGAACACGATTTATAAAGTCGCCATTAGGTAGTTAAGATCGCTAGTGACAAAGTAGAGGAATTCGGATGGCATCGATTTCCTCTCTCCTCTGTCACAGATTACTTGTCTCTGCTGTGAATCAAAAGTTGTATTGTACTTTTTGTGAAAAAATATTGTTGCGTTTTGGTGAATAATTGATATAGCATTTAAATTATTAATAATAATGATACCGACAGAATTTATAGCTCACGCGACAATTGTTGCTAAATATCATTTAAAAAAATTTCGTTTGATTCTTTCACACTGAAATTGTCAAACAAAACGACAACCTGGCTCCAGAGCAGATTCACCGAAATCACGGTACGAAAAGCGTTGTCATCGTCAGAACCTAGTAGTGTCGATTCGGTGCGTGAGTTTCTTTTTACCGCTGATTAAGGACTTAAATTAGATAGCAATTAGATTGAGATAACTGTATATTTTTGTATTAAAATAATTTCGGTTGAAAAACTATGACGTAGCTGTTAATTTTTCAATCTGTCCTGGAAAGCACAGATACTTCAAGGCAACAAAAAAATGGTCCTTAAACCCCTAAAAAGGTCCCCGTGATCCCCGCTGTTGATCACATCCAGCAAAGCACGTTATTTTCGTAAATATATATATTTTTTATATTTACTTATAAATAATGTACAAAAACAAACATATTATTTATAAAAAACAAGTAAGAACGTAACACAAAAATCTGTTTTTTCTCCAGCTCTCGTTCCAAATGAAAAAGTAATTAAAGATTGATTGAAGATGCAATTTATGAGAGATATTAAGTCATCTTGTTTGATACAAACATGTACAAAAATAATTTGTTCAGACAATAATGTTTAGACAAAAACCTGTTTTTTTTTTATTTTATAAACCAGGACAGAACTTATCATTGGAACTCTGAAAGTCATTGGAACATCTACTTTATTACTTAATATCTTATGTGTTTAACAAAATTTAATAATTTGGTGTTAAGTATTTAAATTGTAAAAGCAAAAAATATCTCCATCTTTTTTTTAAGATATCTTACACGTTGTATCTGAGTTATTTCATTCTAGTATATTTGTCTGTTTTGTGTAATATTTAAAAGTTATAAGTTTATGAAAAACTTATGTAAAGTTCTTCTTTCCCAATATTCTTTGAATAGAAATCATAGTGTAGATTTATAATTGTTTTTCTGAACTTGCTAAGGATAATTTACAATATTCGTGAATAACTGCAGTTGTGATTTATTTTACCCAAGGAATCAAATATACAATTCACATGTGAGGCAAAGTATCGAAACCAGTTATTCATAATTATCCTAATCAAAATAAGAAGATTATGAAAACCCAATTTCGAAGATAAAATTTCAGCGCACATTCAATAAAATTGCATGTCACAGTCTTGATTTGCGGTTTTATATCAGCGAATATCAGCGATAACGGAGCAGTTTTAACAGTATATAAATTCATAGGCGTTATTTGTTTAGTTTATAGTGTGAATGTTGCCACAGTGGTTAGTGGCCACATCTCGAAAATGGCTCAAGTACGGGTTTCAGAAGGCTTGCTGAAAGGAGAAGTGTTGAAAGGAATGCTTGGACGTGAATATTACAGTTTCAAAGGAATACCATATGCTGCTCCACCAGTTGGTGATTTGAGATTCAAGGTATTTATTTCATTTTTTTTTAAATGGATATCTTACTTTATTTGAATTGTATGTTATTGTTCCAACTACTACCAAAAATAACATATTTAAAAAAAAATAAGTATCGTGTAAAACTAAGCAGTTCCCCTTTTTAAATAAATTCATCAAAATTAAATTGAATCAGCTATTGATCACAGGCTCCACAACCACCCCAACCGTGGAACGGAGTGAGGAGCGCAAAGGAGCATGGGCCGATTTGTTACCAATATGATTTGTCCACTAAATCCATTTCACCCGGAAGCGAGGACTGTTTATATTTAAACGTATATTCACCTAACATAAAGCCTTCTTCCCTTTTACCTGTGATGGTATGGATTCATGGCGGTGGTTTTATGTGCGGCTCAGGAAATGACCATAGGCTTGGACCCGACTTTCTCATTGAGCGAGATGTTGTACTCGTTACTATCAATTACCGCCTAGAATTGCTCGGCTTCTTGTGCTTGGATACTGAAGACGTCCCGGGTAATGCTGGAATGAAGGACCAAGTTATGGCACTGCGCTGGGTTCAAAAAAACATTAGATATTTCGGTGGTGACCCCGACAACGTGACAATATTTGGTGTAAGTGCTGGCGGGGGATCTGTCTCTTACCACTTGGTTTCCCCGATGTCCAAAGGCTTATTTAAGAGAGCTATTGTACAAAGCGGCTCTATGAACTGCCCTTGGGGTCTTAGTTTCGAACCCCGAGAACGAGCATTAGCAACTGCTCGAAATCTTGGCTACGAAGGTCAAAGTGACAAAGATCTGTATGAGTTTTTTAAGAACCTTCCTATCGAATCCCTTGTCAGTGTCCGCACGGCTGTCACAATGAGTGAATTTTTGCATGAAAGTTACACGAATTATTTCAGTATCGTCTTTAGTGTCGTCAACGAGAAACAGTTTGGTGATAACGAAAGGTTCTTTTATGGAGACACTTACGAACGTCTGCGTGAAGGAATACACGATAATGTAGATGTGATGATTGGCTCCGCCGCAGATGAAGGCCTTTACTTCTTTTCTATGGTAAAGAAAGGTTATATTGACACGACAATAAACCGATTTGTAGAAACTTTTGCACCATCGATCGTACGTCAGCAATGCAAAATGAGCGATCAGCTCGCGGCAGGCAGGCAGATGAAGAATTATTACTTTGGCAAAGACAAGGTAGATGCCAACAACGTCATCAAAATGGCAGATTTTTATGCAATGAATTACTTCGTATATCCTATAATACAATGGATTAAATTTCACACAAAAAAGAAAGCTAGCAATGTGTATGTTTATAAGTTTACTTGTAAATCCGAAAGAAATATAATGACGAAATTCTTCGATCCATCTGAAATCGTAACAATCACCAAACCTGTGACAGCACACGCGGACGATATGCTCTATCTCTTCCCGTTTAAAGTCGCTAATCTTCCCCTAGACCAAAATTTAAAAAGTTTCAAAATGATTCAGAATGTCACGAAGCTATGGACAAATTTTGCTAGATTTGGGTGAGTGAAATTTCCACATTCATTGTTTACTCTGTATTTTTTACATTATATCACAATATTACCTAACTACGACTAGGTAATTTCACCGAAACTTACATTTTCGTGAATTAAATAACTTCACAACAAAATCGTGTAACATTTAGGATCAGAATAATGTAAAATTCTGTCAAGAACTGTTTAAATAATAATAACGAATTGTCTTTATTGTAAATGGACTCTATTGAAAATATATATTGGAAATGACCGGAGCGAATTTTTTGACGGTCCGTCTCTTAGCTAGTGCTTCCGAACCGACAGTAAAGGCATCAGTGAAATGCATCTATAGTTTTAATAGGTGTGTAATATATCTGACATACAACAAACAGTTTTGTGTATTCATCATCATCATCACTAGCCTGTGTCTCTCCACTGCAGCATAAAGGCGTCTCTCAAAGCTCGCCGCCAAACACGGTCTTCCGCCTTTCGCATTTAACTACCTATTACATAAACACACGATCGAAACAACGAATATTATAACAGTATTTTAAGTATTTTGAATAACATTTTAGTAAACATAATTGAACCTTACAGGAACCCTACTCCAGATAGCTCTTTAGGAGTGAAGTGGTCGCCATATACCTTGGAACAAGAGGAGTATCTCGATATCGGAGAAGAGTTGGTACCACAAAATGGTCCATATAAAGAAGAAATTCTTTTCTGGGAGTCAATATGCTACAAATACTTGCCTAATACAAAACCCTAAAATGTCAACTTTGCCTGATATTTAAGCAATTGAAACTGAAATGAAAGCTATACTAATTTAAAACCATCAAAAGTTTGTGCATATAACAATCATGAATAATCTTAATAATAAAAACTTGTCAAATGCAAATCACTTGTTTGCGTCATTTGTTTTTTTTTTTTTTAATGTGACCCAAATTATGGCCAGAATTTAAACCCATATCTTTACAAGAAGCTAATCCCCATCAAAAATATTACTGTAAAAAATTCGCCAAGTCTCGTTTGGCAATCAAGTGATATCTAAATACGCCGTGATAAGAAACTAATTTTATCAGTATATCCTCGTGACTTGAACATCACAAAGCGTGAGGATGAAATTAAAACCTTTGGTTAATCTTCATTAGAATGTTTTTGATTTTTATATCATTTCTTTTTGTGAGCAATTTTTCATTAGCATTATGATTATATCATAAAGAGTAATAATAATAGTACATGGGACATCCCACACACCGCCATCTAGTCCCAAAGTAAGCAAATATTATGTTTGTGGAATAGGTTAATAGATAAATGATGTACTTAAATAAGTATTCTTATTTTTAATAATAATATATATATATATAAGTATTTTGTCCCGAGCAGGAAGCAAACCCGCGACCCTTGGCTCCGGAGTAAAGGTCTCTAACCAATCGGCCATTTGGTCAGTCAAACAACAGCATAAATATTTATTATATTCCGAGATTATTTTTTGTTATTGTATACTTTTTGAATAATCTCAATCGTTTTCAAAAACTTTTGAAATCAAAAATAGGAAATGTATGTAGGACGAAACAAGTTTCACTTCAGAAAATAATTTTATCCCTCTCCAGTTTATGGATCTACTAGAAATACCTTAGAATTTTGTTAATCAATGACTCAGTGTGTGACAAAATACATTGAGATATTCTATACTAGCGAACTAGAGATCGCGCCTGGGTGTGAGTTCCGGAATGTAACCGCGAAGAAATTGGAATAAAATATAGTTTAGTAAATTTCTGCTATATTTACTAAACTATATTTTATTTCAATTTCTGGCCTCTGTCAAAAATTATTGTCTCTGCTGTGAATCAAAAGTTGTACTGTAAAAAATTATCATTGCAGTTTTGTAAATATTACATATTGTTTTTAAATTATTAATAATAATAATACCTGAGACAACCAACACAGCGTCATCTAATTTCAAAGTGAGTAAGTATTATGCTTGTATTATGGGTTTTAGACGATTGATATACATACTTAAATATTCTTCATAATATATACATATGTAGATATTTTTACATCCAGACACGGATCAAATAGACATGTTCATGCAAAAAAATACTTGGCCTGGGTGGAAATCGAACCCGCAACCTTTGGTTCTGCAGTTATGGTCTCAAACCACTCGGTCAATCAGTCATTGGGCTGATTGTGGGCGATTCTCGTTTCACACGACACAGAGTTTCATGAGGCAATTTCCGTTAACGACTTTTTGTCGGGTGTTGAGAATACAAAATAATTTACAGCTCACACGACAATTGTCGCTAAATATCGTTTGACGAATTCTCGTTTGACAAATTTCTGATACTGAAACTGTCAAACAAAACTAGAATCTGGCTCCAGAGCAGATCCAGCGAAATCGCGGTACGAAATGCGTAGTCATAGTCAGAACCTCACCTTGTCGATTCGTTGCGTGAGTTTCTTTTTCATCGATGATTGAGGACTTAAAGTAGATAGCAATTAAATTGAGATAACTGTATATTTTTATATTAAAATAATTTCGAGTCTCAAACTATAACGTAGCTGTTCATTTATCAATCTGTCCTGGAAAGCACAGATCCTACAAGGCAACAACGAAACGATCCTTGAATCAAAAGGCCCCGCGATCTCCTCCGCTGGTGAGTACATCCGGCATTAGCACACTCCTTCCGTAAATATAGTATGTCGTTTTATATTACGTTGTAAATAATGTACAAAAATTATTAATATTTCAGACATTATTGTTCAGACGATAATCTGATTTTTAATTTTTTCTGGTCAAAACAGCACTTATTATTGGGACTGTGAAAGTTATTGAAACATCTACTTTAGGTCTCGGTATCTTATGTATTTACAAAATTTATTAATTTGGTGTCATTTATATTGCAAAAGCGAAAAATATCTCAATCATTTATTTATTTCTTTAATTTGATTTTCGCCTGCTTATCTGAGTAATTTTGATATACCTATATTTGTCTCTGGTGTAAAACTTCAATGTTATAAATTTATTGTAAGTTTATGTGAAGTTCTTCTATTTCAATAGTCTTTTAATGGGAATTATTTCGAGCATATTCCACATTTATTATCATTATTTTGAGCTTGCTAAGGATAATTTATATTAATCGTAAATAACTGCAGTTGCGTGAGTTGTGATTTATTTGAGCCAATGAATCAAACATATCCAAAATACAATTTACTTATGAAGCAAAGCATTGCAAACAGTTACTTATAATTATTCGAATAAAAATAGAAAAATTATAAAAACCCAAAAACGAAGATATTTCAACGCACATTCAATAAAATTACATGTCACAGAATATCGACATTTGCAACATTCTTCTCATCTCTTTCGCAACTTCAAAAATCTATAAAATAAAATCTTACACTGTTTAATATGAGTACATTTGCTAAATTTTATTTTGCCATGATTTTGTTTATGAACAAACTGTGACTTGTGGTTTTATATCAGCGAATATCAGAGATAACCTTAGGCGATAACGGAACATTTTCGACAATTTATAAATTCATGGGTATTATCTTGTGTAAAGTATGACTACTGCCACAGTGACTAGAGAACACTTCTAAAAAATGGCTCAAGTACGGGTTTCAGAAGGCTTGCTGAAAGGAGAAGTGTCGAAAGGGATGCTTGGACGCGAATATTACAGTTTCAAAGGAATACCATATGCTGCTCCACCAGTTGGTGATTTAAGATTCAAGGTATTTTACAGTATTTTTTATATACTTCATTTAAACTTGAATATTTTACTTTAATGAATGCATCATAAATCATATGTAATTGTTCCAACTTCTAAAAAATTAACATATTTATGAAAAACTAGCACCGTATAAAACTAATCAGTTCCCTTCAATTAATGGAATATATTGCATATAGCATTGCATGTAATAGTAGATTAGTGTAATAACTTTTGAGCAAAATTATAGATACCTACTTTTGTAAATGACATATAAAATGACTTTTGAAATAATTTTAACGAAAGTAAATTGAATCAGTGATTGGTCACAGGCTCCACAACCACCCCAACCGTGGAACGGAGTGAGAAGCGCAAAGGAGCATGGGCCGATTTGTTTCCAATATGATTTGTCCACTAAATCCATTCTACCCGGAAGCGAAGACTGTTTATACTTAAACGTATATTCACCTAACATAAAGCCTTCTTCCCTTTTACCTGTGATGGTATGGATTCATGGCGGTGGTTTCATGTGCGGCTCAGGAAATGACGATTGGCTTGGACCCGACTTTCTAATTGAGCGAGATGTCGTACTCGTTACTTTCAATTACCGCCTAGAATTGCTCGGCTTCTTGTGCTTGGATACTGAAGACGTCCCGGGTAATGCCGGAATGAAGGACCAAGTTATGGCACTGCGCTGGGTTCAAAAAAACATTAGATATTTCGGTGGTGACCCCGACAACGTGACAATGTTTGGTGAAAGTGCTGGCGGGGGATCTGTTTCTTACCACTTGGTCTCGCCGATGTCCAAAGGCTTATTTACGAGAGCTATTGTACAAAGCGGCTCTATGAACTGCCCCTGGGGTCTTAGTTTCGAACCCCGAGAACGAGCATTGGCAACTGCTCGAAACCTTGGCTACGAAGGTCAAAGTGACGAAGATCTGTATGCGTTTTTTATGAAACTCCCTATCGAATCCCTAGTCAGTGTCCGCACGGCTGTCACAATGAGTGAATTCTTGCATGAAAGTTATACGAATTATTTCAGTGTCGTCTTTAGTGTCGTCAACGAGAAACAGTTCGGTGATAACGAAAGGTTCTTTTATGGAGACATTTACGAACATCTGCGTCAAGGAATACACAAGAATGTAAATGTGATGATTGGCTTCACCGCAGACGAAGGTCTTCTTTTCCTTTCCATGGTAAAGAAAGGTTATATCGACACAACAATAAACCGATTTATAGAAACTTTCGCATCATCAGTCGTACGTCAGCAATGCAAAATGAGCGATCAGCTCGAGGCAGGCAGGCAGATGAAGAACTATTACTTTGGCCAGGACAAGGTAGATGCCAACAACGCGATAAAGATGGCAGATTTTTATGGAATGAATTACTTTGTGTACCCTATTATACAATGGATTAAATTTCAAATCAAAACGAAGACTAACAATGTTTATGTTTATAAGTTTACTTGTCACTCCGAAAGAAATGTAATGATAAAATACTACGATACATCTGAATTTGTAACAATCAACAAGCCAGTAATAACACACGGGGACGATCTTCTCTATCTCTTCCCGTTTAAAGTTGCTAATCTGCCACTGGACAAAAATTCAAAAAGTTTCAAAATGATTCAAAATGTCACGAAGTTATGGACTGATTTTGCAAGATTTGGGTGAGTAAAATCTCACTTTCAATATTTACTCTATATTGTTTACACTAAAACAAATTATTAAGTAACTACGAAAATTATGAATGACATAGACAGTTTCCCAAAAAAACAAAATTTCGGTGAATTAAATTACTTTCCATCAAAATTATGTAACATTTACATTGCATTACATTATCAAGTAATAAAGCAATTTAACATTTGAACTCAGCAGTGGAACTTAAAACAAAAAACCAGTCTGAAAAGTACACTTTAAAAAGAATCAAATTTTTAAAATCCCATGTCTGTTTTTTCCAAAAATATTATGTATTTACATAAAAGCATAGAAGATTTCTCTTAGGTAGGGGAAGACCAGAATATTAATACCTATTACAGGTGTGTTCATTTAATAATAGACTTCTGATGGAAGTATCACATTTAAATAACAAAAATTTAAAAAAAAAATTTAAAAAATAAGATCATTAAAAAAGTTTATGCAAAAAGACTTAAAGATTTAAATAATAATAACGCCTTTATCTGAGAATAACGCATTGTGTTTATTGTAAATAATATATTGTTAATTTACCAGAGAGAGTTTTTTGGCGGTTCTTCTTTTTTTTGGGATTGTACTTCTTCAGTTTCAATAGGTGTGTAATACATCTCACATAAAATAAAAAGCTTTGAGTTTTAAGATTGTTTTTAATACATTTTCGAAAATGAAATACGAAAATGCATTTAAAAAAGTTCTTTATAATAATGTTTTTATTGACACAAACACACGATCAAGAATATTATTTTAGTAAACATAATTTATTTTTGCAGGAACCCTACTCCAGATAGCTCTTTAGGAGTGAAGTGGTCTCCGTATAACCAAGAACAAGAGGAGTATCTCGATATCGGAGAAAAGTTGGTGCCAGGAAATAGTCCATATAAGGAGGATATTCGTTTCTGGGAATCAATATGCTACAAATACGTGCCTAATACAAAACCTTAAGCGGTAACTTTGTCTGATGCTTGAGGAACTGAAACTGAAATTAGAGCTGTAAATAATTTATAACTAGCAATCCAGAATAATATTAATAATAAAAAGCCGATAAAAACCGGTGAAGTACGAATCATTCCTTTGTTCGTATGTATTTTTTTAACTGATACTATTACTAGAATGTAAACCCGTATTCTTCGTGTAAGTAACCTGTTTTCGATAAACATTTCTGTAAAAAATTTGGTAAGTCTTAAAAGTAAAAAAGTTTACGTATTCTAATGAGTTTCCCAACGTTCGACCAAAGAATTTTTTCCACTTAGCTTTAGTTCACCCTAGAAATGCTGACATGATCTGATCAGCTTTCACACGCGCTCAAAGGTATTATGCTCGAAGCGTCCTTTTACCTATTCGCAAGCCAATTACCTGATTTTAACGCCCATGCGTCGGTCGAATGCTCAATTTCCACTGCCTTTGCATTCCCGCGCCACACCCTATATTTTATAACTAACCCTTAGTCGACCTACGTCTACGCTCGCCTCCTATTAACAAAATGTGCCAAAATCCATTGATTTCCTCCAATAAATGGTTTCGTCGCCATCCGCTAGGTGGCATTGGCGGTTTCATTTATAACAATAATAAACATTTATAACATAAACGCTCACGTTATCGTTATAACCTTTTGATATCATTCGCAATTAAGAGAGTCGTATTCTCGTCGATAAATCATTGAATAAAATCAAAGAAATCTAAGCGAAAATTCACAGATTCCCTCACAAAAACCATTTATAAATCCTGAGATACTTTAAAACTGTTTTTCGACACGATTCTCGGACGATAAACGTAGGTACATATTCATATTTGTTCAAATTCAAACACCTCATGTGCTAAGTGCTAGAAAAAAAGTTATAATATATTGCATCCCTTGGGTCAAATTTATTATACTTTGTTTATAAAAAAATATTGGTAATTACGAAAAAAAGGTTTAACCTATTTATGTCTAGTCTAATGGTTACTACTAGATCACTAGACTAAATATACTTTTAAGTCCTAGACGAAATTAAGCAACAGATTTAATACGTATGTATTTTCTCTTCACGATTAATTAGGTTTTCCTGTAAAATATGAGATCACATTATTTATATTTATTTATATTATTTCTATATTTATTTATATAATAATATAAGATTTTTCAGTGATTTATAAATTTATTTATTATTGAATGAAACGCCATATTTTGTACTTTTTATGTAGCTTAGGAGACAAGGGTAGAATGGATAATTTTCGTGTAATAAATAAATTGTGCATTTCAAAATTTAAAAATATATATATATATTTCTCATAACATATTATATTCAACACACTTCTCATAACAAGGCCTTCTATTTGATATGTAGCATGATGCACTTGAGAAAAGTTTTTTTTTTTTAATAGTCTAAATTAAATTTGCCCGCAAAAAAATTTCGTTTATGAGTATTTATGCTATAAACTCTAGATTAGATCATTAAACTATGTTTACGAATGGAATATCGATTTTTTTCGTCTAGTAGATTTGGAGAAAATAGGGTGTGACAGACACTAAAAACTAGAAATCGGTATATTGCAAAAAAATCTAACACAAATTAAATACCTAAGCTATGCATTTTTTAATATATATATATTTTTTTAATCTTACTGAATGGTTTATATTGATGTAAAGTTTGTGTCACAAAATTATCTTGTAGGTATAAATAAACGAACTAATACAATCAAAATTTTCATATTCACTGAATTATTGAAATTTTTTGTTTATCACTTACACAAGGATTTTATCTATAATAATATATTATAATCATAGTTATAATGTGGCAAAGCCGGATTATTTCAAAGAATATTGAATAGTGCATAAATTATCGCAAGTACTACTAATACTTTTGTTATTTATCAATTCATCCTAAAACGGAACTGCCCTGAATAACGTTTCTAAGCGCTCAAAGCTGTGTTCGGTAGTTGGATTGTCTTACCAAAAAAAATTCCTTTAAAATTTTTTTATGTCTGTTTTTTATAATTGTTTTTTTTCGCATTTTCTTTTTAATCATTTCCATGTGCAATTTTTTTTATTAATAAAATAATTTTAAAATTATTAATCTACTGATAAGGGGTAGACGAGTTCTCGAGTGGAGGCTACGTACCGGGAAGCGAAGCGTTGGACGCACCCCGGCCAGGTAGACAGATGACCTAAAGCACCCTACTGGGGGTAGTTAGACGCGAAAGGCGGAGGACCGTGTGTGGCGGCGAGCCTTGGGAGAGGCCTATATCCTGCAGTGGAGAGTCACGGGCTGATGATGATGATAATGATGATGAACCTGCTGATGTGCAGATTCTGTTTATATCAGGATGTCCTTGCAGTCCTACCCCAACTTTTAACAAAATTTTCAAAGTTAAATATTTATTTTACTAAAAGAACAACGAATTCACATTTCTATTTCTAAAATCTAAAATGTTTAAAAATGTATTATATTTCGTTGAATATCAACTGCGGTCGTTGATTATATTAAAATAAACATTTGTATTAAACTAAAACCTTGTAAATCAAGTACTTCAACCCTGAACTGAATTATCGTAATTCATAAGTTTAATTCAATTCGTATTTCGTTGTGTGAGTTTCATAAGACGTAGTTTACGGGGACGCCAGTCACCTGCAGAGACATAAAACATTCAATATTACACTTTAACGTGTTTACTTTGAAGGCAATATTAAATCTTGGTGACATTAAGTCACAGGTGTAAACGCTGCGTAGATACTCAATTGCTTTACGACTAGGTATACATAAATAAGAAAATTAAAATATTGCACGTAATGTTGGATGTTTGTTATTGCTTTATATAGAATCGCTAGTCCATCGTATGGCTTCGCCCGTGAAATTGACAAATGTAACTAAACAAAAAAAAAATTATTGTATTTTTCTAAATATCTTTAAAAACTATATTTTAAGGAAATTTAAACAAGTTATTAAAAGTATAAGTTTAATTTTAAAGTAGTGATATTTTTAAACTTCCATCCATATGTTAGATGTTTTACATCAAAACGAGAAAACGTTCTCCTACGATTTTGACTGCATGTTTTTCAAAATTTGCATTCTTTAGTTATTAATATACATGCACTTTATCGTACCTATTTCTTACGTCTTAATTTAAACCTTAGTACATCTATACTAATATTATAAAGCTGAAGCGTTTGTTTGTTTGTTTGAAACCGCAAATCTCAAGAACTACTTGTTTTAATTGAAAAATTCTTTTTGTTTTGGATAGTCCATTTATTGAGGACGGCTATAGGCTGTATATATAAAATCATACTATCTGTCTGTTCGTCTATTCGAGCAAATCTCCAAAACGGCTGAACTGATTTTGATGAAACTTCACAAATATGGAAAAGAAGTCGTCAAAAATGACATACACTACTTTTTGTATGTCTGTATGTACTTCTATCTGTCTATTCGAGCTAATCTCTCAAACGGCTCAGCCGATTTTAATGAAATTTCACAGGTATGAAAAGGAGGCGGTCAAAAGTGGCATATGCTACTTTTTGTCCGTCTGTATGTTTGTACGTCTATGGGTCCATTCGAGCTAATCTCCAAAACGTCTGAACAGATTTTAATGAAACTTTGCAGACGTAAAAGAAGCTACTTTTGTGACGTGAGGTTGGCATGAGTGGCGTAAGCTACTTTTTTCTGTCTGTTTGTGTAAGTACGTATACATGTCTATTCGAGCTAATCTCTAAAACGACTGAACAGATTGTAATGATACTTTGCAGACTTGAAAGGAGATTGTCAATAGTGACATAAGCTACTTTTTGCCCGTCTGTCTGTCTATACGTCTATGTGTCTATTCGAGCTTATTTCTATAACGGTTAAACAGATTTTAATGAAACTTTGCAGACGTGAAAGAAGGTTGTCGAGGGTGACACCTATTTTTTGTGTCTATATATCGTTTGTCCTCATTGATCTATCAACGTAGATAAAGCCGAAACTACTAAGTCTAGGAAGGTGAAATTTAAAACAGTGGTTTATTTTATTACGTTTTAATTTTTAAGAAACGATTATTCAAAAATTTTAAATTTAAGGAGGAAGGATGAAGGGGCTTTGTATGAGTCTTTGTTCTTTAAAGTTAGAAACATTAAAATTTTAGCATAAATAAATAATTATGTGTTTCAGGGTTTTTGGATTTCCACATTTTAAGAGTGGGAAACGGGAGGTGAAAAGTATGGGAGTGTCTGTTTTCTTAAAGGAGTGGGGGGAACGAAGATTAAAAGTTTCATCATCATCAGCCCATTTTTACCCCACTGCAGGGGCTTAGGCCTCCCCCAGGGTGAGGAGGGGGGCTTGGAGCTTGAAAGTTTGAATGGGTGTAACCAATATTAGTTTCAGCAAAACGTATCTACGTATAAACCATATCGAACATTAACAGTACCTACCTATAACAGCAATGTGTCGTCTATGCAAGCGAAGCTGCGCGCGGTCGCTAGTCAAATCATATTTGTAAAACCGCACTCTACATTTTTGTTCTTACTGCTCTGTGGATAAGAAGAAAAGTAAAATAGAGCTGGTACTGCATAGTGCAGTAAAATTAAAGTTAATTTTCACACACTAAAGACGATGTAGTAATGAATATAATCTGCAGAAGTTGAAGTGAGCAGAACGACACAAAGTGGTGGTTCAGTGAAGTCGCAAGAAAATAAATCGGTGTGTAGACCAGAGCGCTGCTTCCATAGAGTAAATAAATTACCTTCCATAGAGTAATTAAAAGCAGCGTTTGGTTTTAATAGAGCCAGAAATGTCACTTCACACTATCGAAAATGTCAAACGCAATTTCGCGGGGGTGAAGAACGGCCCGCGGGGACTGCACGGACTGAAACTCGCCATCTTGCATCAGCTAGCTAGAGTATGAGTGGTTGGACGGTAAACGCAGAAGAGGGCTTCTAGGCAATTCGTATTTTTCTGGCCGCTTCGAAATTTTATTCAGGTGTTCTTAAGTTATGACGGCACAAAGAAACAGACGTTAAATATTTAATGCGTTTTGGTTTCAAGGATTATTAATTAGTCGATAACAATAAATCCAACAATACCTTCAATGGTACAAAAAGTGTTCAATGTTAAGTGAGAGTGATAATAACAGAGTTTTTATCAGGCGGTTTTGTAATAAATAAAAATAAAAACAAACCTTATGTACAAATGATTCGTTTCAGCGGTTTCGGCTCAGCATTGATTGAGTCAGTGAGTGAGCGGTATTTTAATTTTATGTAGAGACGGAACGTTCGGCTTAAACGTGGTCTATACTTATAAAACGTGTAGAGGTTACCGAACTAAAATAATTTGAAAAAAAGGTAAGTAATAAGAAAATTAGACTTAAAACATGTTTATCTTGGTAGCCGTTAATTTGCGCCATCCGCTCACTCAAAACTTTTTGTTAAGTTTGGTAAGCTTTACACGTTCTATGTATTTGGACTACATTCAGCCGAACACCCAGTATTTAGATATAGCCCTTTTTCTATTGTTTCAAGAGTTATATAGTATTGCCCTCAACAAAAAATTAATTTATTACAGTTGTGTCGTACTAGGTCTGTTACTATATTGAAAGTATCGACTATCCACCGACAACGATAGAGAGTCTGCATATGAGTGCGTCAGGAAACAATACCTACTTATTGCTCTTGATAAGTGGCTTCATCGTTCGCGAATCGCCGTCGCCCCACAGCGTGTTGTCCGCACTAGGTAGATCGAGTAGGTATCATTAGAATGGGACTAAGTCCCCAGTATCGTTGAATACCTCATCTTTGGCTAACCACATAAAAACGGACACAAATCAAGATGCAATAGCTTACACTAAGGGACGCTATCAGAGCTTGCACCAACGCTGCGCTGTTGTGATTCGCTTCGCTTCTGTAGGTATTGGTAGGTATTCTGTAGGGTTGCCCGTAACAGTATCATAGATAAGGGCCTAATAGCTGATTTGTTTTTTACGGAGGTAGTTAAAATAAACCGTTCGGGTGACTGTCAATTGTCAACTATATCCACATGGATATTTTCATCATTGTATCAAGAAATTACAATGTTTTTAATAAATGTTCCTGATATTAAATTTATTCTTCTAAGCTTGAACTAATATATCAACATTGTAGACACGCAATTTAAGAACGAGCACAAAAATACTTTTAAAATAGTTTCGTGTTCTCTAAACATTAAAACTACTTAGTGCGACAGAGATAGCAAAAAAATTAAAGCATAAAAACGGCCAAGTGCGAGTTGGACTCGGACACGAAGGGCTCCGTACTACCGTACAATATAAAAAACACGTTTCTTGTAGCTATGAGGACACCCTTTTAATTTTAAACTTTATTATATTTTTTTTAATTGTTGTTATGGCGGCCATAGTAATATACACTGTCTTAACTTCAAGGTTCTACTTATTACGGTTCAGACGATACAGCCCTGTGACAGACAGACGGACAGACAATTGAGGCTTAGTAATAGGGTTCCCGTTGATACCTTTTGTATACGGAACGCTAAAAATGCTAACAATAACCATTTTAAGCTCGAACTAAGCAAATTTATAGTAAATTATCATTAGGAGTTTTAATACGATAATCTGACATAATAATATAGTATTTATGAAATTTCCATCTCTCGTAGGATCGATTTGGTTACGCTCTACAAGATATCGTGTTTCCAAGAAAATAAACGAAAATGTGTATTTTCTTTTTGAAAGGTTTATAACTAACAAACAGCAGGAGTTTGTATACGCGTGTGAACAAAATTTTATCTACGCTCATAAAACGTAAAACTATATTAATTTGATATTATCTAACTTGCCGCATTTTTAACTCACGCGTTTTCTATTAAGACTATATTAGACCAATAATTCTACATCAATAGAAACTTCTACGACGTTATAATTTTTCAACAAACAGGGAGCGGTAAAATAATCAATGACGGTATTTTGTATCGACACCAAATAATTACATTTCCAAATGGCAATGAGAAACTAAAACCCGGCAAAAACTACAATGTTCGAAGTCCCATAGAATGAATTTGAACAAAATACGCGGGAGGTCGATACGATATTGCGTAAAGAGGGGCAACAGATAGGGAGGGAATACACGGTAATGCCTCGAGAGGGACAACTGCTCAAATATTCTCAAACTGTCCTTTTATGAATATTTTACGTTATTTTCATATTCTCAAAACAAATAGAACAAAATAATTCAGGTTACGATATTCACGAAAACGTGTCTACCCGATCGATCGTGAAAATGCAAAACACAAATTATATGAACGCTTACTGTTTATGATGTTAAATTGAAGTTAATTAATTTGCAAATAAACGTTACCAAATCATTTAAGGAATAATTAAGTAACTGGAATGGAACGAAGCAACAGAAATCGACAATATATACGGGACTACGGGATTTAAATATTTGTAGTTAATTATATTTCAGGATATATGAATATCATATATCATACGTAAGAAATTTCATGGATTAAATAATCTATAATAAGTATATAATCAAACTTTTCTTTAATACCAAAGAGGGACAGTTAACGTTCTTGAAAGGAACAGGGCGTTTTGTAATTTTTTTTCTACTGCAATTGATCTGCTATTTGCAGAAATATTTAACATAAAAAAGAACTATTTATATATTTGTAGGAAGATAATCGATAGTATAGCAAAAAGATGGTGTGTAAACGATTATTGTTGGTGTCGATGCTGGCAGTGGAAATAACGTACATGAAGAGTGACAAACCAAAACCAAACCAAACGAACGACGATTAACGATAACAAAACCAAAGAAAGTAAGAAGAGAACAATGGACCACCGTACCACCGTGATAACATTTAGTAGATGTAAAATAATCATGACCTTTCGGCTTCGGTCTGAGCATATACTAATAAATGGGTTTGCATAACCCATGAAAACGACTGAATCTTTAAATTATGACATTTGTCAAGGAATTAAGGATGTAACCCATGCATAACCCAAGTACTGATGGAAAGAACATCAATGACACCCTAATTGAAAGCTGATGATTCGAATTTGGGATCTTTTCAGAGCATTTTAATTGAGCCTGAGTCTGAATTTGCTGACATTATATATAATTTTGTGTATAAATATGTATTGGCCTACGGACCTGATTACTGAAGGCATATACGTATACATACTAGAATAGCTAGTAACGAGGCTTATATATCCCACAGGGGATAAAAGCGTCTTAAATAATTAGAATTTTAAAAAAGTGATAATATTTATTCTACTTTCATTTACCGTGTTAAAGTTTGAGAATCATTCATTGTGTGGCAATGGAGGCAACGGTACGTCGCACGTTCAATTTGCCGCGCTCTCTCCGGCGATGGCACTCATGGCACTGTGCACTATTTTACGTCCCTCCATTCTTTCGACGAGTTTATTTTCCACTGGAGACGGTGGCTATCTTTATTTTAACACTTAACACTGTGTAACCTCACTCTTCAAGATTGAACGACAAAGAACGCGAGACGTAGGGTTGGATTGATAGCACTACATAAAGAGAAACACGCTTACCGATGCCGTAGAAAGAAGATAATAGAAATTCAACAGTGTTTAACTTTTTATTTTGTAGAGAAAGAAATGAAATTATTTGTTTTAAAACTTCATATCCATCATTATGATACTAATAATAAGAATCCCACCAAAAGCACAAATGTGAAGTGGGAGCCAAGTTATGTCGCGGGCCATTATATACATATATAACACATATAATAGAGTTGCAAGATAGTCAGCTAACGGCTTCACTAATAAAAGAAATGAGATCTAGATACCAAAGTCTAGAGGAGTTAGGTAGGTACTTTCCTTTAATCATAGCTACAGAAATGCACTACGATCTGCGGTTGTTTTAAAACAAGTGTTTTGTGCTACTTAATGATGTAAATTAGCAAGTTGTCACTCACCAATTTATTATCTAATAATTAATTTAATAAAATTTCTACATAATCAACTATCGTAATTTTAAAAAAAATTACAGAGTTGGAATCAATATGTTTGGAAATTATTAAGGATTCTTTGATAATATTTTATAATAATAATAATTAATTAGTCATATTTATATTAATTAATTCATAATTTAAAACGTATACTAAATAGTTGTAAATAGCTACATAGTAATCCACCTAATAATTTATGATTTTTTTTTTAATTTTCACTAATTTTTTTTGTAAAAATTATAAATTAATAGAGTGTGTCGTAAGACAAGGTGATAATAATCGCCAAGTTCGTCTTTTTAAAGATTGTTTCTCTGTAGTAAAAACACACTTTTCGAACACCTAAATTAGTGAAATTCCGTTTATTTATTTTAACTTTTGGTCGTTCTACGTAGATGGATTAAAGGTGATTAAAGATGGAATAAAAATCTGCACAAAATACTCTGAATAAAAAAACACTCAATTTATAGCTTTTTAGGGTGTATCATTTTGTAGTAGGTGCGTTCATCTTTTTCGTTTTAAGCTGTAAGTAAAATGGTAGAAACATTGAGTAAAAAGCTTTCTCTTTAAAATAAATCGCTAAGCGCGACTAAGTCGTCGCGTCGAAAGATCGCCTCTGCGTCTGTATTTCGTGCCCGATGTCGCTTCAACGACGCTTGAGTGAGTGTATTGACCATTGAGTTAAGAATCAAATAATAGGATCCGCAGTCGCTTAAGTAAAGGTGAAAAGGAACCGTCCGTATTGCGCCGTAATGTAACGTATAATATTTTACATTAAATATAGTTTTTTTTACATGAAAAATAGAAATAAAGATATATTCGCATTATGAAATTCTAATATGCGACCTTTTAAAATCCACTTATTAAGACGGAATCCCTTTTTTTACGAAGCATGAAAATTGAGCTCTATTGGTAACGCTTATGGCATATATTTGCTTAGAGAAATTCTAGTATATGATCGTTTAGAATACACTTCTTCGGACCAATCCATATCAGCCATGATTCACTGTATTCCGAACGGAAGAAGAAGCAGAGTCGCTGTAAACATTTTAATTTAATTTACTTTTATGTTTTCTTACATTTCAGAATGACTTTATTGTTTTAAAATCCAAGACGGCTGACAATAGCGCAATTCAAAACATACTTCAATTCAATAATCACTAATGGTAAAATCATATACATTGAACTGAATGTCACCACTGATATAAAAAATTGTTTTGAATTAAAAACATTGAAATCTTTGATGCGAATCCTCACCAATAATATAAACACGAAAGTTTGTATGTATGGACGTTTGTTACTCTTTCACGACTTAACTACTCAACCGATCATCATGAAATTTGGCATACACGTTGTAAGGGATACAAAAAAGAACATATGGTACCTTTCATTCAGAAAAAAAAAAACTATTGCCGAGGGATGCAAAAATAACTTTTAGACGGTCTTCCGGCATGGTCAACCTTCTGTTGGGGGGAGGAGGAGAAATGGTAACGAGGATGTGACGGGGAACGTGGGAGGGGAAGGGTGAGGGAGGGGAAGGAAATGGACCGTGCCAAACCTGTGCGAGACACTAATGATATAAATATATATATATATATGACGTGGTAATGCGAGTGTAAAGAAACAGTACATATTACAGCAGAGAGACAGAAGCAGGAGTTAGATGAAAGTAGAAGTGTGAGAGGGAACAAGAACAACGGTGAGAGTGGAAAACGACAACAAGAATGCACTAAATTCAAAAATTTCTTTGAAATCAAATTATAGTTTATCAAAAATAGCTGAGCAATAAATATGTTAAAGAAATGCCAACCTTAATAGGGGCATACAGTTATACTGTCGCCTACACATAGGACATATATCCATTTCCAAAATTGTATTGTTAACTTCAAACAAATTTACGAATATTTGCCATAATTAATATTAGTATGAAATATTTTATTTGTTATCATTGAAAATTAAATGAAACAATATAATTAATATAGTTCAGTCAAGGAAAATTTAAATTAGAATGAACTAAGCTACTCTTAAGTTTTTCTTGTTCTACGGGATGGGCATACACGCCGATTATATACATTCACCGAGCGTTGGCGAGCACCAGAAACAGCGCTATGCGGATAAAAGAGAAGTTGAGATGACTTCTCTTTTATCCGTATAGCGCTGTCTCTGGCTTTGCCTCCGCTCCGCGAGTGTGTATACCCGGCGCGGCGTTACACTGTTTAAGAGAATGAAATCGTGATAATGTTTAAATTAAATCAAATTACAATTGAATAAGCGTCTCCAGGCATAAACTAATGCTAAATTAAAGTGTTTACATAATTACTCGAAATACGATATTCCATCTTTTTTCTGCGTCTTTGGCGTGTAGTTTTTACAAATTTTTACGACACAAGTCGGCGTTGCGCACGTGTTTTCAGCAATAGGTTATTACACTTACTAAAAGCCGGTCGGTGGACTTATTGCGTTTTGGATGACTTGCCACGGTGACACTTTAGAACGCGGACAGTCCATCTAGTTATTTAATTCTTAAATCAATGGTATTGACCGTTATTCTTCTTTTCTCGAACTCTTAACTCGAACCAAACATACGTTACGTACCTAATGGAGGCTTCGCAAGAATCAGCACATAGTTATGTTCGCAATACAAGTGAGAAAAATTAGAAGAACACATCGGTACTGGATACTGTGTATGTGAACTGTGTAGAGTTGCAGTGTCGCGTCGTAGAAGAGTCGCACAAGCAACAGCTCGCCTGTCTTCAAGCGACTGAATTGCAAGCGTCTAGTCGCCGTATAGCTCTAGATTATGTAATTAATAATAACAACCACTAGTTACCAAGTTGTATTTCAGTATACAAACTTCTAGATATGTAGTAATACTAGCCTAATCCGGTTTGTGAAACGTTGTTCGTGCTAATATTGACCGGTTGGCCTCCCCCTATATAAACGGAAGCCGGCCACAGTCTAAGCTTACCTGAAACGGAGTATAATGGTGTACAGGCAATGCCTTAAGTGATTACCATAAAATTAACAAACTGTTTCAGGTTTCGTAGACTGGCCCATGGCCGAGTGGTCAGAGACCCTAGCAGCAATACCAAAGTTAGCGTGTTCGATTCCTGCAATTGTTCCACGTAAAATATCTGTATGTGAATGTATTATTAAAACATATCGAGTTATTTAGTGCCCATAATACAGATTCTAGGCATTTTAGGACTAGATGGCCATATTTTGGATGCGTTTCCAAGTATTATAGTCAAGAGGTGATCACGAATTTAGTTGATCTGACGTACACAGTTAAGTAACCTATCTCACGATTTTTCTTCTCAACGTTATTTCCTATGCACTGGTAGAAAAGAAGGGGTCTGTTGGAACAAGATAATGTAAAAATAACATAATCTTGAACATTGAAAAAAACATAATATAAACTACAAAAGTTTCTTATAAAGTTAATTAAATTTTGTTGGAAAACTGCACAAGAGTTTAAATTAAAGTTTTAAAGTTTTACGTTGATCCATAAGCTGCTCGAAATGTGATTCAATGACAAATATGGAACATTTACTTTTAACCAAGGAGATGTCCTTGAAATGAAATGAAATGAATTTTTTATTGAACAATTGTAGTTAAACATGTTGCACAAAGTAAATACTTAAACTAAAGCCAACACTATAAAGTTAAACTGTGTTATTTATAGTGCTCACAAACAGTTGGCCCCACCCTAGGCAACATTTGCCTGTCCTGTGGTGGCCATAAGTTCAGATTTGACCTTGTTAATACATATCAAGCCGGCAATGGCACAAGTTGCAAACCTCTTATACATATATGTACAAAAGAAAAAGAAGACAGAAAAAAAGACGTGGTACGAGTAAGTACGTGGTATCACTGTTTAATTCAATTTTAAAAAGGTCGAATCCCATTTCTAGCACAGACCAAATATATAAGTGGGTCCAACCCAACCACACGTTGGGTTGACTCTATGGAAAAGTAGCTCTATATAGGTAGTAAGTAACTCTATTGACTCTATAAAACATCACAAAGGTCTGAATTCAGCGTGACTCAATTTGTGAGAGTCCCATATGCGGATGCAACTACGCTAAGCGTTTTATGTATATTAAAGACGAAATCGAAAGGTGAGCCAGATGTGAAGCAGAGGTGAACGCCTTATTGTATTTTGTTTTTAGTTGAACCAAAAATCGGTAACGGTAAGTTGACAAGTGTAACTTGAATGAAAAAAATCACAAAATCCATATAACTTATTTATGTTATTATTAAACGTAATTTTAATAACCTGTTGACCGGTATTAAAACATGTTTCAGCAAACTTTACTCCATCAAAGAGCAATAAAAAGGCAGCCCTTAAAATACACTATCAACAAATATATATAGTATCTTTCTGAAATGAAGAACATTTACATTATGATATATTCTAATTTTTTTTTCTATTTTATAGTATTTTTAATTAAATAGCTAGTTTTCAGTATATTAATTTTTTCCTGTTTTTCGAAATCAACACAACCGCACGCTTAGAAGTGAATGTTTGCATCTTTTTCACTCGTACCCAAATCCAAAATTTTCGGTGAACCTATTAAAACCCTAACAATTGGGTACGAGCTTGAGTAATACTCAATTGCTTAATGTCACTATAAACGTCTTAATAAGCCCGCAGTCTGCTGCGCTGTTATGAAGACATGCACAACTGAGAAAAAGTGTCATTTAGCAGTCATTTAAGCTTTGTTGTTTCAGCCAAAAAAAAACAAACACTTTGCTGTATGAGCTAGTGACGCCTCTAAACAAATATGTTTACTCCAGTTTACTCTTATGCCAGAACCAAGACACTGTAGTGAGCGTCGGTCCGTCACTCACCCTCGTTGTATCGGCCGCGTCCAATTATTTAAACTCATTCGTCCGTTTGGCGCACCCTCCTGCCGGCCTCGTGCACAGCTTTTATGTAACAATTTACCCTACAGTACACACGGAAATCGAGGAAATGGAGTATTTTCAAAGAAAAATAGAACAAAGCTAGTTCGGAAATCATAGAAAACAATATAAAAAGTGCACATTGTCAACAATGTGAGCTATAGAATTTTAAACTAAATAAATGTTAACGCATATGTCTTATATCTTAAAATACTTAAACAGTTTTTTACATATCAAATAACAGGGTCTTGATACATCAAAAAAATAATAAACACTTCCCATACTAATGGTGGACCCATTTTTTTTTATTACCTTCATGGACGGGGTTAAGTTGTAATACTTAACCACGTACCTAATATAAATTATTATAAGTGCTATACGAGACCTACATAACTTGTCATTGTATTTCTGTGATGACAAATTAACCCTCATAATTAAAAATCAAAAAATGTAACATACCATCTTAAACGGTAGATTAGTCAAAATTATAGTAGATATGCTGTAATTACGTTAAACCTGGAAGCACTGACACTAAATAGCAGCAATCGATTTTTTGGGTGCGTTTCGGTTCACAGAATTTTGCTTACAGTAAAGCTATAATAAATTCAAATGAAGACATTTTACTTCATTCAATTTCGAGAAATATAAATGTATTTTCCTTTTAATTGTCACTTCAAGATAATCACTGGCCGAAGTTTCAATAATGAAGGTTGCTGCGTACGAAATGACCGTTACTCTTTAGTACTTTCTGAGTTATAGAAATAATTAACCGATTTGGTGCTTATGCATTAATGGTTACTTTCTTTAATCGTTCACAGAACATGCAGAACGCAAATTCTTTTTGCTTACGCTTATAAAAATAAATTAAAGTTAGAATTTAAACGGAGTCCTTATACAATAAACATGTTTTTTTAGCGTTTTTGGAGATTGCTGATATTAGGTCTTAACCTATGAAATTGCCGTTCTTTAGTACTGGCCATTTCAATAAAAAAAATTTTTTGATTGCCTGTGAATTATAAATTCAAATTAATTTTGTTTTAAAAATATGACATTCTTTTCACAAAGTCAGTCTTTTGTTTATTGATTAACGTTGTGTTCTCATTACATTGGAACATTTTTCGTCATAATGGACTTTAAAAATTTAAATTATTTAAATTATATTATTAAAAATTTAAAAAACGAACAACCCGTTATAATACATGGGACTATAATACATGGGACTTCCCACACAGCGCCATCTAGTCCCAAAGTAAGCAAGTATTATGCTTGTGTTATGGGTTACTAGACAACTGATATACATACTTAAATATTCTTTATAATATATACATATATAATTTTATATATATATATATATATATATATATATAACAACCAAGACCCGGTACCAGTATCAATATTCATCATATTAATACTGACCCGACCTGGGATTCGAACCCGGGACCTCTAGCTTCGTAGGCAGGGTCGCTACCCACTAGGCTAAGCGGTCGTCAATTCAACAACGTCAAACAAGCGGTCGTTATTGGTTTGCCCGCTTTCGTTCTGAAAATTATGACTTGAATAATGAACCTCGCGGTCGTCCGGACACTATGGTCGACAATGATGAATTGAAGGCGATTGTGGAAGCTATTGATACTCAAACTACAGCTGAACTAGCAGCAGCTTTTGATGTCAGCATCAAAACAATATTGGACCATTTTTCTTATTTATTTATCCAAAAGAAGAAACTTTTTGGAATTACTAGGGTTTTGAGAACAGGAGAACTTTCTGGACTATAAAGTATTCTGAAACAGTATCTCGATCTACTTGTTTCGTTAGTTTAAATTTTAATAGATTTTCACAAGTTTTATAAATGTTAATATCATAACTGGTATTGCTTCCAGAACGTTTATTTTTTAATATGCTATACATTGATGCTATAACTTACATAATATACCCACTTCTTCCTATTATAGTATCGAACCATAACAATGTCATATTTTTATAATTCTCTTCCTCTTCTATATTTTTTCTTACATCCCATTTGTCATCTCCTTCCTTTGCCATTGTGTTATCGTTCCTTTCATCCAATCTATTACCAACTTCTTCTGTTGCCTGAATTCTTTCGTCACAAACTTCTTCTACCACATCGTTTCTCTCATCCGATTTCCCTCTTCCCCCGGTGTACCTCTTACCAAAACTGACTATAATTTTGAAATTAATGATACACTTTGGAGTTGAGGTGCCATACTAACATTTATTCAACAAGGAATGCACTGTTGAAATACCATAGCCGTGTTCGTATTCGCATAAAAGAAAAAAACATGCCAGCCTTCTTACAATTTTGAGTAAAGCCTTTTATCTTTGTAATGTTAGTTAGTAGAATTAAAGAACGAGTAAAAAACCCGCAGTTGAAGTCGAAATCAAAAAGTTTCGACAAAATGTCAAATTTTATATATTTTTGTTTTGATCAATGTTTTAAACTTTGGTTAAAACTAGTGCAATGTACCTACATTTACTAGCGTCAAAGTACTGTAGATGTGGTAGATGGTAGATGTCAAGTAATAATTAGGCCAATACTAGACTAACCGATTGGCCGAGTGGTTAGAAACCCTAACTGCAGCACCAAAGGCCGCGGGTTCGATTCCCGCCCGGAACAAATATTTGTGCATGAACATGTCTATTTGTTCCGTTCCTAGTGTTGATTGTATTCATTTGTGTATGTCTCGAGCCTCGAGAGTGCTGGCTTCGATCACAAAGAACTACAAAAACTAATCGGAGAACAAGAGCGTCGTTTTAATATAGCATTCAGTTTGACCTCAAGTGGTAACAAATGTCATAATAAATTATAAACGAATGAATGCTTTTATATCCTGTGTTTCTCGTATTCCCCTTCCCTGGTCGCTCTCTTACTTCAAACACGTTTGCGTACTGAGTGGCAATGTGGAATTTAAATAGTTTTTTGAATATTCAGAAATTAACGAGTTTTATTTATATCACCTATATCAATAATCCAATACCTGGGTGTAAAATATCTATATATGTGTACATTATAAAGAATATTTAAGTATGTATATTAGTTGTCCAGTACGCACAATACAAACATAATACTTACTTTAAGGCTAGATGGCGCTGTGTGAGATATCCCAGGTTATTATTACATTATATTATTAATATAGTGAGTTTTTTATTTGAAAATATTTTTTTTATTATTAAAATTTATCTCTGACATTGCTTAACATTTTGCTGATAAGTACCTAATTTTTCGTAATTATTTTTTCCGTAATTTTTGATACAAAAAATGAATTAACTCTTAATTAATATTTTTCTTCCATGACATTACTAGGTTCACTAAAAATATCCCATACCAGAACGCTTTAAGTTTAAAACTGCAAAATGGTCTAAGTAATCAATTGTTACTTAGTAAAACAAAGCACAAGAGGGCTCGCGTGGCCAGCGGCTACATTTCTTCCTGCCAGTAGAAACGATAAAAGGTCATTGCATAAGGTTTTGCAAAGGGGCTGCACGAATCAGACTTACTAAATTACCTCATTTTTCCCCTTTTTGCTGGCAAAATAACTTTATTATTGAAATTCTAAAATATCACAACAATTAACCTTTCAACACTGCTTCGGAGTATAGTTCGCCTCAAACTTTATGGCGGATCGGAAAACAACGTTCTAAGCGTTCTTGCGCAAGTACCGTCATATACTCCTCGCTCTGCGCCTGATTTTTACTTTTCTAAGACATTTTAATATAACGTTAAATCACCTATAAGTATAGACAGTTCTTAGTGTTCGCATAAAATCCAATTAATCACATGATATTTAATTGCGGCTGAAATAGACTACACGAATCTTCGACTGCTTCTCAGAATCAGAAAACAAAAGAAAATTCAGGAAAATGACGCATTATTTATTATTAATATAGCGTTGTCACGAAGTGTGTTATGGGGTGTTTGTCATTATAATGGATTTCTTTATGAATAACATCACTTCTGTGATTTACTACTGTTAGAGCTACTTCAAGGGAACTATAAATATGCATATTTTTGAAAAATGTTACACATGTGGTGTATTTGTTCTATGTTGACAAATTGGAAAACGTGTTGGTGGGACCACAAATGTTCCTATATCAAATGATAAGTACAGCGACTAAGAACAATAAATAAAGGGTGCTCGCTCCCTTTAATAATTCTGTTTGCGCACGACACCGCGAACTCACGCCATATCCACGTATTTCCAGCGTGTTCGAGGAAAATTCCCCAAACCCCACTCAAGGTTTGTTGATGAGGTTTTTGCGTAAAACCATGTAATTAGTTCTTGTTCACGTATAAATCTTATGCATTCTAGGGATGGAAAAATATCTTACGATTTATAAAAATAGTCTTTGAGACGATCTTAATAAGTTTTTTTTTTCAAATAGAAACAAGTCATTATAGGAAAAAAGAACATGTAGCTAATGAACAAAGTTCAATATTGACCCACACTATTGATTACGGGATTCTAATCCAGGCTGGTTTCGTTTTCAGCTGTTCTAGTTCATAAATTCTGGCCACATGATGTCACCATTTGAGTTCGGAAAAGTTCATTTTGAAAAGTAGCGACTCAGCTTGAAGGTTTCAACTATTGTCCACGATACTTCAGTGTTATATCGAGCACATGTTGTATCTCGTGCGAAGTTTATTGGCGTCTACGTGCAAATACCTTTAATTTGTTTTTGCGATTCCAGTTCATGTGAGTTCGGCCATTGACCGTCCTAATTAGGTGTGGAAGCTTTGTATGACGTAAGGACACGTAACATGTGACGTAGGCATATGTAACACGCACAAGGTATTGATATATTTTGCGACATTTCTAAAACTTGTGATTGTACTGTACATGAGACTCTACTCTCTAGTAATGGATCAGGAGTTATTCAAGACATTAGAGGTGTAAGCTCTTGTTTAATTGCTTCGTACTTGAATCGTAGAACACAATATGTATGTTAATGGAATCAGTATGCTGATTGCTGATTTTGGTCTTTATAATGTAAACTATTTCCTTATCAAATGTTTGGATAATGTTAAGCCGTTGGGTTTAGACGCGAAAGCGTAATGGACACACAAACATTTAATTTAAACATAGCCTACTTATAACATTTCTAGAATTATAAATATTTCTTCGTCATACATATTTATTTTTGAGTTTATTCGTCACAAATAATTATACATTAATTTTTTATGACATAGCGTAAGTATAAAAAAAAAATTTTACATGATAAATTTTGCAAGGAAGAAAATGTTCTTCTACGAAGTGTTTGACCTTTCAAACAATATCGTAATTTACTGGAGGAGCGATTCGTAGCGACCTCGGATCGCTATGAGGTGTTTATTTTAAAATTTTACGGCTATTGATTGCTCTTCCACGAAGTTTTGAAGTTTCATAATTTGATTATTAAATAAGTTAAAAGTAATTCAAGAGACTGTAATTTGTAGCGCTAAATAAGCTGCACTACAGATAATTAAATACCCCTGTGATATCGTGTAGCGAAAAAAATAATTATTGGTGAGTTGTTACAGGACAATCTCGAGAAATCTACAAAATTTAATTAGTGAATGTGCACAGGATTCAATACATATATATTAAGGAATCCAGATTCTCCAACCACAAAACCAATCGTTTCATCGAGTAGCAGCATCTGAGACAGAGGTGGCAATAATTTAATATCTTATTTTTATTAACCCATTATTTCAGCAATTTTTTATATACAATATATACACAGCATTATGTATACTGTGGCAAACTCTTTTTGTTTAATTGCGATAACTAAAAAGGAACACGACGTTACACATGCTTCTTGGCGTTATAAATAACGACACGCTATATCTCAGGATGAGCGCGTGACGGCCGGTGGTGGCGGCTTGATGCCCGGAGAAATATTATTTTTTTTTTATTAAAAATGACCTGTTCGGTTACTGAAAAACTAGTATAAAAAACTTGTATTTTGAAGAGAGCCTGCCTAAACAGTTTTATTTTCCGATAATATAGCACAATAATTTTGAGATACAGCATAATTAAATACTTTACTACAGGGATATCATTTCGAGATATCTCCTTACAATAAAATCGTAGTTCTCAAACTTCTTAACATTTTAATTTTTGTAACAGTGGTAGCTTAGTTTCATTACATTTTTATATTACTTATGTAACATTCAATATTCTATAATGATTAAAGTAATATTAATTTTCCATCATAATATTCTTTTTCTAGTTATAAAGCCAAAACAACAAATTTTAATAAAATATTTATGTGAAAATAATATAGTAATAGCGCATTAGAATTTCATTCAAGAAATGTTGTGAAACAAAGTAAAATACCAGTGAATCCCAGAAAAACCCATCAAGTGCACGTCTGGCTAAGCGTACAGTAGGACCCTTTTCAGTCATACTCCGTGCTATTATTATGGCTTCTTCAGATCTCAAGAATAGTTGTTCAAGAATTGAAATTAGGGGTAACATGTAACTAAAATAAAAACGTAAAAACTAAAAACCCACTTTGAAGACAAATATTTCCTGAAGTGGTACTAATTTAAAAAAATTATCAAAATACCTCATTTTATTTTAAAGTATCTATAGAAGTAAAGTAAAGTAGAAAGGAGCTTCCTTAAGGGGGTATGGTATTTTTCTCTCTCATTTTTCACCTAGAAGAGACACCACTATATTTCTTTCATATATATATTTGAATGCACATCAGGGAATAATTTTAACTATATATATAGTCCTAATCGTGTCGAACAAAATGCAAACAGATGGGCGGATAAGAAAAAACTATAAGTTTTCCGTGGCGGAATACGGAACCCTAAAAAAATAAAATTCTATTAATTGATTGGGTTTCAGAATGTAACTATCACCACGTAATAAATTAATACGTTATTTAATAAAAACAAATCGGATAAAACAGGAATCATTCGTTCCTTAAAAATATCTTCATACGAAATATTAGGGAAAACACGCTAAAGTATGTACATAATATATCAACTATATGTACGTAGGCAATATAAGATCGTGCCTATTATTTTTTACAACGTCGCGCTTTGGGGCGTCGCGTGTGTAATAAATCGGTAATAAAGACGTACCCGCTCAAACGGACGGACAGATTTACTGAATACGAAATTTAGATAATAGGCTTATAATATCGAACGCGCTGAAATTCTTATTACTCGCGTTTCTTAAATTTCCCCCCATCTCTTATCCTGGATATTATTAACCCATTAATTGCCAACGTGATCTGCAGGTCACGCGAGGTAGTGGGCAGAATGCTGATAACGTGATCTTATTTTCTTTTATTCATTTCCTTCTATACCATCGGAATAAAATACAGCGAGATTATACATTTTTAGCGAAACATATGTTGAAATATATGATAACCAATGTATGGTAAGCTGCTATTGGTTCAATATCGTCCGTTACTACACACTGGATCACTTGATCTATTACACAGGCATCGAATGTGTTAAGAAATATATTAGCCTTAGAAACCAATTTCGGCTATAAATTCCCAGATCCGTTTTGTAGTGAAGCAAGAATATTTGGCTGCAGGCGCCGTTCCGGATATCGGAAGAGAGTCTATGTTATGCGGCGCCGGTCACAGGGTTAACACATGGTACCTGTTCAAAATGTTGTATCCCCTCGTTGCCGTAAAGACCCACTGGGTAGTTTTCAGATAAATTGATATAATTCAAAAGTAACTGAGTTTTTAAGTATTTAAAAATTATTATTAACACAACGTTTTCTTAAAGTCAAAGTCTTGGTAAGTTGATTGAAAATAATAGGTACCTACATAATTCCTCACGTATGATGTTCATAGATATATTGCGTCGTGACAGCAAAAATAAGAAATAAAGAATATACCATGTAGACCAAATAAAAATCAGTTGAGATTGTAAAATATTCGCTGTATAATTTTGTGTAACCCACATACAAATCGTACAAGAAAAGAAAATGAAGATTCTGAAATTATATTTCATATGGTCTGTGTAATTTACGACTCGGTCTTTTGATCACGTTTTCGATTATTTCGAAGTATGTCCCCCCCCCCCCCCCAAAGTTAATTAGGACTTTATTTTCAACACTGAATTTTGGATTAATTCCGACGCTATAATGAACTGCGGAAATCGAAAAATATAGATGTAGATTATAACGTGGACGGGCCTCGGCGATAGCTAATTTACTAATATTTATTATAAAATGTACGTGCACAGATTTTTACATTAAATCTGAATAAATTTTACAATAGACATCAAAGGCTATAAAAATCTGACCGAGAAAAATCAAAAGTGGACCATGTTTCGTCCACCAAAGTTTTCACGAAATAAACTGCTCGTCACGGTGTTATCGTGACGTAGTGGGGTGAGTTACGGGCACGGTCGCTCGGATATGCCTCTAATCTTTTAGTTTGGGTTGTATTAAATAAAAATAAATTAGTCACGCGACGCAACCCTAGGACGCCCCTTGACGTCCGATAGGCGACGATGGGGGAGACTTGTGTTTCTACCTACATATGTATTAGTTATCGCTATAACGACGCTCAGGGCTCCTATGATTTACCAAACACTAGCGATCGTCCGCGTGGACTACATGTTTGTATTATATCGTAATTAATTTTAATCAGTTCTTAATAGAGTAAGAGGGAGATCTATTTGTTTTCATCCTCTCTTATATTTACAACATTCTTTTCGGTAATTGACTTGTCATTTCAAACTGAAGCAAGAATACCGCGATAAATAAGCTAATAGAAAAATTCTTAATTTTGTAATCACAGACAGACACTTCTATTTTATTTATATGTATTGATAAAAAGTAACTTAGAGTACTCTCAAAAAGTCCTCTGTGTGTTAATAAAAGTCCCATCAAAATCGGTTCAACCGATGGGGGTCGAGAGCGAGTTCAATCTTTCCCGAGATCAGCCCAGACAAACAAACAAACAGACAGACATGATGATGTATAGCCTATATTCATCCTGAGGATCCGTTCTAAATATTGGTGAAAGAATTTTTGATAGATAGTAGTTTCGGAGATTACCTCCTACATCATGCTTTACCTCTTTGTTACCCGGGGAGAATAATGTGTACATTAGTCTATACATAAGGTATGTTTGTTTGTTCCTTTGTAAGCTGATTTTGATGATTCTTACGACAATCAATTTGCCATGGCGATAACAAGACGCCAAGAAAAAAAAATTAAGTAAATGAACTCAACTCAAGTAGGGTGTCATTGAAAAGGTCTTCAAAATCTTAAAAGATTTAAAAGTGGTTGGTAGCCGTTTTCATTCTAATTTCTATTGAGTTATTAATACTTACAATATAATAAAATATATAACAGATAAAAAGATAGATTTACCTTCTTAAAATAGATAAAAATGAACAATAAAATAGGTAAATAAATTTAAAAAAACAATTGCGTAAAAAGCGAACTTAAAAAAAGATGAAAACAAGTTGCCCTACTTGTTTCTCACATCTCACAGCCCACGAGTTCACCTTAAGAGACTGAGTTCATACATACTGTAATCACGACTGTAATTAATGATGCATTCGGAAGTTCACGTTTGGAGGCATTACTTAGTTTACTTATACCCGTTAAATTTACAATAAAAAATTGTTACACTGAAATGATACACCGACCGGGAATGGACTAGAAATCACTCACCTTGATATGTATCTCCAATTTGCTGACTAGCTATCGTCATGGACCTAAGAATACACGGACATGGCATCGCGAATTACTGATGGACCCCTAGTACAATGGTTTCTGTGTACGTACGCGTGGACTTGAACACACTCAAACAATAGTAAGACGGCCGTACCGCCAACATGCCGTGAACTTTTCCCGCGTAAAGTGGTTGACACTCCTCAAAAGTTATTTAATACTGCGGCCATGCATGTTTAAAACGTGTCGAAATCACTGTCAATTTATACATAAAAGCGAAGGGATCACTTTTCATAAGTATATGATTAATTTATTCACCTTATTTCACGTGTCTTACATAAAATTAAGTACATATATTTTACAATCAAAACCTAAATCTGCTGTCAGTTCTCCAGTGTTGTCGATATTTGAATATGAAATTCAACCGAATGTGTGTAGCTGCTATTTTGCTCATCAGAACAAAATAGCAGTATAATGAGCAGTACAAAATAACGCTATAATGAAATTATTAAATTTCATTATGTATGTGTTTGTGACTAAAATATTTATATTATCATATGTGTACACTTTTTATAAATTTCCTAAAACAATAAATTCTTCTATAATAAATAAAGTATGTATATAAAAAAACAATGTTTATAACTGCTATATTTACGTAACTCGTTAAACTGTTGTAATATACTCGTACATAGAGATAATATAACTAAAATCGGTTAAACTTTGTTTAAGTTACCAAATAAAGTTTTGCGTCTCTTAACAACGAAAAATGTTAATTATCACCCATCGGAATCTAATAGTATGGTAGCTGATGAAGTCGCGCTAACATGAGACGATATATTGATACAATCTGACAATCAGAATAATTCATATACTTCAGTCACATACAGGTGACTGTCAGAACCAACTATTTATTTCGTTATTGGCTTAAATCGATGATATAAAGTGGCTAAGATAGTATTTTTCAGCTAGTTAGCTATCTAATTATTACATTGATTGACAGCCCTAACTTAAGACTTTAAAATTAAATATTTCCGTGATCCTGTGGTTGTTGCATTTGATTTTTTTTTGTGGTAGTACTTGTTACTGAAATTAACATATATATACGCTTTGAAAAAAAAACGCGACCGTGAAAAGATTCACCAGAAAAAAATTTATTACCAAATCATATAATTGTCATATTTTTGCTGACGACATAGTCATCATGGCAAAGTCGCTGGAGGAACTCAGCGAAATGGTTAACGGCCTCAATGTCGCCTCTCGATGGGTAGGACTCGGGATAAACTTGGACAATACGAGAGTCATGTTCAACGAACATATTCTCCCGAGACCGGTAACTGCAGAGGGTGCTACTCTCAAAATTTTGCTAGACTATGTCTATTTAGGACAGACTCCAGTCCAGTTAGGCAAACTCAACTTCAACAAAGAGGCCGACCGAAGAATTCAGCTGAGCTGGGCTGCTTTCGGGAAGCTTCGTCATCTGTTCTCGTCGCCATTGCCACAATATCTGAAGACCAAGGTCTTCAACCAATGCGTCATACCTACAATGACGTACGGTGCTGAAACATGGACTCTCGCGGCAGGACTGGTCAACAAATTTAAAGTCGTTCAGCGTGCTAAGGAGCGGGTTAGGTTAACACTGTAATCCGTTAAAGAACCAAAGTTGTCGACATAGCCGAAGCGATCAGCAAGCTGAAGAACCGATGGGGTAGACGAGTTCTTGAGTGGAGGTCACGTACCGGAAAGCGAAGCGTTGGACCCCCCGCCCGGGCAGGTAGACAGATGACCTGAAGCACCATACCGGGGGTAATTGGATGCGAAAGGCGGAGGACCGTGTGTGGTGGCGAGCCTTGGGAGAGGCCTATACCCTGTAGTGGAGGGGCACGGGCGGATGATAATGATGATGAAATTTTGGATGTAAGTATATCGAAATTTTTCGAAATTATTAATTTGCTTTTAAAGAATGTCAATAACATGTTTTTCACTTTAATAAAGCTAAGAGCCGTTCATATTTAGGTTGTAGGTAGACAAAAGTTTATGTGGAGAAACACAAAGCAAGTGCGATGGGGTGCGCTATTGATTCGACGCCGCCGCCGCACGCCTCCCCTCATCGGCTGCTATAATTTGAATAAAACTCATACAACGCTCTTCATTGAGTTGTTTATTCAAATATTTCGAGATGTTTATGAAAGAAATACTAAATTAACAAGATCATAATTATAAGTATCCATCATAATACTAGGGTGGGTTGATAACTATTTAGCCTAACAGTCAAATGCCAATGTTATCGTTTTAAAACTATGTTTATTTTTCGACGTAGTCCCCGTTGATCTGTGTGTACTTAGTCCAACGATCTTCTAAAGTTTAATACCTTTCCTAAAATGGCTTTTATCGAGTCCCGAAAAATAGTCGTCTACAACGGCGTTCACCTCATCTCCGTCCCTAAACCTCTGCCCACCCATAAAAATTTTAGAGGAACAAATGAAAGTCGGACGGTGCCAAATCAGGTGAATAACGTAGGTGAGAAAGCAAAAGCGCGGTACGTTGATTTTCGCCATGCAGCACCTGTGTGTACGCGTGCATTGTCTTGAAATTTTTTTTTATTATTATTCAATCCCGATTTTGAAGACGAATGCAATCTTGTAATTTATCGATTAAGTTGACGTAATATGTACAGTTTGTGGTTTGGCCTTTCGGAAGATAATCTATCAATAAAGTTCCTTCAGCATTCCAAAACACGAATGCCATAACACTTTGTCCACTTCTCGACCTTGAAAAAAGTAGGTAATTAATTTTGTTATTATCATTAAAATTATGGCGATTCATATATTTTCGTGAAACATAGAATTGCTGCTTTAATCATACCGTAAAAAACAATTTTTTTGTAACTATACGTTGTAAATTGAATTTCAATTATTTTTATTACCTGATTGGTGCTTCACGGTCGGTTGCTGTCTTTGTTTGGAGAGTATACAAAAATTACGTTGTATACGTGATTATTATTTCATTACAAAAAACAAAAACAATGTGAGAACAATAATAAAAGCTTGACATAATATGTACCTGTTTCACAATACTCTTAATATACATACATGTCCTGAACGGACAATTTATTTAAGTAGCAATAGCCGATTAACAGCGTATTTATTTTCGTTTTTGGAAAAAAGGAGAAAATAACCAACGCACGTAACAATTCATAAGACTAGAGAAGTCACAAACTTTTTTAATTTATAAATCCTTCCTTTAAGTAATAGAGTAAGAAATGGACAATAATTTGCAACTACTTCGCGCATGATGATATTTTCGAAGCTTCAACGATACACTACTGGTTAGGAAGTTTTTCGCTTCCATTTTCCATTTAGGAAAAGTTTACACCTCAAATATTTAATACGCCTACTATAACTTTTCATTATAAAAGGTGGTAAAATGCAAGACGATGGGACGGTAGTATACGGACAGAGAAGACCATGACGAAGTTGTAAAAGTTCTTAGTGGATATATACGGAATTACAAATACAGGTTCATGAAACGACATAATATAATATCGGGTAACATAATATTAGAAACGGTGAAGTTAACAAGGTTAATACACGAAATAGACATAAGGCAGTAGTACCATCATATCGCCTCAAAAAGTCCATAACTGTTTTATGGGACAAAGTATATGCACTTGAACAAATTGCCTCCAGAAATATTAAATAGGTATACCTTTACTTAAGTTTAAAATTATTGCAAAAATAATTTAACTAAAATGGATTGTTACACAGTAGATGATCTTTTACTTGATCGAGATGTCTGAACGTCAATAAAGCAGTTGGTATGTATTGATTTTTTTTTTGCTCTATGTATTTCTTCTTAATTTGTCGAAGTGTTAAAGTTTTGCTATTTGTTTATATTTATTGTTAATACTTATAAGATTTTCAAATGAGTAACTGCTGAGTTTTTGTCGGCTCTTATCAATTACATTCAGAATCGATGGTAACTAAAAAATAAAATAAAATATTAACTGTAACTGTAAATCTTAACGATTCAAGAGTACTTGTATAAGTCTACTTGAATAAAAGTATTTCGATTGATTAATTGACAATTTCTACTTTGCATGGCAATTCCAATCATATTATTCCAATATGAAGGAATAAACAAAGATGAATAATAATAAAAAAATATTTATAGTCCGCGTCATTTTAGTACATAAATCAGCCCCTGGCACTCCCGTCCATAGATATATGCAATATAATAGACCGACATAAAATGGATCCCGAACAAAAGATCGTTTACATTGCGAATGTGCAACAACAAACAACCGTGAGTTTGTTTCTTTAGAAAACACGGCATTGGAATATCCTAAACGAAAAGGTGAAGAAAACAATTTTTTAATAGAACACCGGTAAAGATATGGTAATACTATTAAACGAGCAATTCTTGTATATACTTACCTATATAAATTCATTTTGTTCTCGGAATCGGCTCTACCGATTTAGAAGGAACTTTACCTAGTTGTATTTCCTGAAAACTGCACTTTTAAACAAAATGAAAATTTTAATCCTAATTATTTAACATAGCGCCATTTTGTTAATTTTTGTGTGTACCTACTTGCATTGTTGCCGAGGTACGAGTATAATTGATGGAATTTATATTTTAACTTTATAAGACCAAAAATGTATTTTGAATTTTATTTTAAGTATAAATACAACTCTTATTTTATTTAAAAGTATATGAATAGATTTTTGCATTTAATTCTGGAAATGTTTTAAGTAGAGACTACATTTCGAAAATAAACGGCGGAAGTACGTCATTTAAAATAAAGAAAACGCGCATTACGAATGACGCGTTATTGAAACGTCAAGAAAATGAGCCAAAAATGACGAAATATAATAAATGCGGTAAGATGACGACATCCATCAAAAGCGCGAAAATGACAACGTCAATTAAATACGCGAAATAAAAATTTATTTCTAATGTTCCTCAATGTTCTATGTCTTCTCAATGTTACCTACCTTTGCAAGAATGTGGACATTCAGAATTTTCATAATGTTTTTATGCACTATAAATACACATATATGATTGGTTAGTAAGGAAATAATAAATAAAGTCTTTCAACTAATACATTTATAAGCGTACATAAATAGTTTTTTCGAGTCAAAGTTCCTTGATGGGTCTTTATGTTAATGACGAGTTTACATTTTTGTACTTCGAAATTTAAAAGTTTTTATTTGATTTAACATTTTTTCATCACATTAAATTCATGGATGTTCATTGAGATACCGCGTTGTGACAGCACAGCAAAAATGTGAGCCAAAAAATATAAGCTGTAGACCAAATGTAAACCAATTGATGTTTTGAAATATTCCTTTGTGAAGTGCAATTTTATGGGACCCATAGCGTAGGTACCTATAATTAACACCTGAAAAGAAAATATAGATTATGTAATTTAAAAAAATGTTTATATAACACAAGGTAATGACGCCGATGTCTAATCACTGAGTCTGACATTTCGCTCAAATATTTTCGATCATTTCAAACTATGAGACACTCCAATCTGATTATTAGGTATCTTATAGATTAAAAAATACGCAATGACGCTGATATATATCAGTATATTATAACGAATTGCAATCATTTTGTCTACATATTTGCAATGTAGCCGTGTCTCACAGTTGTGACGTAATCTATGGATGTATGTAGATGAACTATATGCTGAACTCTAGATTACTGCAGTACATTTTAAAAAAAAACCAAAAATATTACGTCTCTTGACGTTAAGCGCTTGTAATATTCGTAATATAATATTAAAGCTAATGTTTAGAAGTTTATGAAATATTTATGCTAATATTAGAATCTCTCAGGTAGGGGGCGAATTTTCATTAATCAAGGTGTAAAAAGCAAAAAAAAGCACTCACAAGTGAAAAAAACGTAAATTCCCATCGCTTTCACTTGAATAATGACGACCGTGGTCTGTTTACGGCGAGGTGACACCGGCGACAATGTGAACGCAATAAATCACCCGTAAAGTAAAAAAGTCGGTAAGCACGATACCTTCGTAAACAAGGGTTCCGTACACCGAGCTTTGAGTTATTTCAATAGAGGAGTAATGCTGGCCGTTTAGTTCGAGAACCGAAGTTATTAGATTACATAGACGGACGGGACGGACATATGGCCCACGCGATCGTTTACGTAGATGTTGTGTTGAGTCTAGGTCTTTCTGTATTACCCGTCACAACTAATCACATACTATTAAAGGAAAGGCGCACAGACACTGACAGACACTGACTGATACAATAATTTTAATATAAATAAATTTGACAAAATTATTTCAGTATGTATTTCAATTATCTAGTACCTACAATACAAGCTTTGCTTCGTTTGGGACTAGGTGACGCTGTATGGGATATCCCAGTTATTATTATATCTATATCAGCCCATTATGCTCCACAGCAGGAACTTCGGCCTCCAATCGGAATAAGGGTGCTTGGAGTTTAATCCACAACGCTGCTCCAATGCAGGTTGGTGGATTTTATTGACTACCACCTGTTTAGGGCAACCGGGACCGACAGCTTAACGTGCTCTTCGAGACACGGAGTCAGTGATAGTTATGTACTTAAGTCAGAAAAAAACTCATTGATATATGCCGGTTTCTGGGGATTCGAACCACGTCTTTCTAAATAAAAAGGGGGCTCGCCATCACTCAGCTATCACGACACTGTAATATTATTATATACTTAATAAAAATTCATAACTTAACGCAAAATCTGAATTCGCTATTTTATTCATAAATCTGATTTAATAACTATTTACTTACATTTTCAAAATAAACCTCTATTTCTAATATAAAAATGTACCTACATACAATAAATAAGGCATTTTTGTCGGTCTACGTAACCCAAGAAATGAATTATGGTCTAGAGGCTTATTCAGGCGTATCTCATTTAATAGAGAAAATTAATCAGGATTTTTACATGAATACCATATACCTGATTTCATTTCTGGACTTTTCATTACACCTTATGAAAAAACTTGTGTCTATTATTTATGTAAATGCGTTTTCCCTAAATTTCAGCCGCGAAATGGAGTTTCAGATGTTTTTATATTTTTTTCCGTAGCTAAATATGAGAAAGCGTTCGTATCTACACCGACAAAGAAAAATTCTTGTATAATTCCTTTCATCTTTATTCGCTATAAATAGTCCATGGGTACTTTTTCATTTGGCCCAGGTCAGGAAATTTTAAAAGCTCACGAAAGTTGACGGTTAATGGAAAATTTTGAACTTCGTCGGAAAGCACTTTTCAAGCAGAGAAACTTTTCTTTCTTACTTTTTTTTTGAGTGGTACTTCTATTCGGAACACCAAATCAGATATAACATATTTACACAACAATATATGTTTCATTTTACACCCGACTGCACTGCACGTGCGATAGGCTAGTGCTGCTTACACACTTTGCATGTAGGTGATAGAGAATTAAGACATAGTTACAAAAAAATATAGCGAATATGAGGCGCCGTTGTACTGTTGCTTATTAGTACCTTGATGGATTGAAATAATATTGAAAGACGTGAAACAAATCCATGTATTCTTAGAAGTATCAACAAATTAAAATCTAACTTTATTCGTACATATGATTTCATGTACCTACAAAATGTTTTTTGACGTATACTATACGGGTGTTCGGCTGAACGCAGTCCATACTTAAAGAGCGTGTAGAACTAACCGAACTAACTAAAACGTTTGAAATGAGCAGATGGCACAAACTAACGGTTACCGAGAAAAACATGTTTAAATCTGAATAAAGCTGTTAATAATCTGGTCGACAGCCGAACACCAAGCAGAACACCAGGCTATTGACGTTCTATTAAAGTTTTTGAAATGTGACCCAAATTCATTTGAGGTAAGTAAAATAAATATGCATGGTACCGCAATCGAAATCACGGAATATGGTTGTCAATGGATGAATTTTGCCTTATCGTAAATTCTTCAAAATTTTACAAAATTTTTTTTAAAGAAAATACTAATCTCATCATAAGCGAAAGTTTCAACCTCACTCCTCCGTTTAAGTAGACCGTTTAAGTATAAAGTAACCACTAGACTATTTAATAAATAGTATTTATACATAATATTTTAAATTAATTAATAAACGAGTTACAAGATGCCGTATAAAAATTAACAAATTATTTTTGTGATTGAATTATTTAAAACAAGGGCGGATACGGTATGACCGGTATGGCCACTTTATTTTGGCCAATTTCAAACAAACTAGAATTTGATTTAACCTTTCGTTTAGAAAAAACCCCCCCTCCCTGCCCTTTCTATGTCTTTGTCATATTTTATTATCTACTTAACTTAATATAAGAAAAAAAAAAACATAAGAATACTACATCAGTCTGCACCAAATTACACATAATTATATTATTTATAGACAAAACATTTTTATTTGTCTCTAACAGTATACCTTCTAAACCTCAACACATAAAGACCAGAGTGTTTGAAGTGTGTATTGCTAGTAATGGTTTACGGATGTGAGACATGGTCCTTCAATATTCACTTCAATAACAAGCTCGAGTTACTCAGCCAACAGGCTATGGAGAAAGCTATGGTTGAAGTTTCTCTGTGGGATATGTAGAATTCGTAACAAAGAGATCCACATAATAATAGAATGGTTTACAGGTATAGCGCGAAGAATGAGCAAATTGAAATGGGACCGGGCAGGCCAGAGGCCACATCGCTCACACAACCAATTACCTACCGCTGGAAAACAAAGGTTCTTGAGTGGTGACTACGAATTGGACGACGCAGCATGGAACGGCAACTTGTTAGGTGGACTGAAGAGTTGGATAAGGTCATGGGCAGCCTTTGGAAACGAGTGGATCAAGACCGTCTATTGTGGAGATCTAGGGAAGGTCTATGTGTGACAGTGAACGACCGATGGCTGAAATGATGATCTTCTAAAATGACAAAATTCGTATAATTAAAAACATCAACGTAAAATTATATTTACCAGGCTCCCGCAATGAAATGGTGCAGAAATTATTTTATATGATCTATATGTATGTAACCAAAGTTCTGCAATTCTTATCTCTAATATCCGAAATTCACGTGATTTTTTTACGTATTCAAATCCAGCCATTTCGCTAATACCGAATTCGTGGACTCATTCTTGTTCCAATTTCATTTCATTCCAACTCTACAGTCAAATACATATAAATATACCCCTGGAAATATCTTTGAAGAACATTTTATTTCGTAGACGCTTCGCATTTTTAAAAGTATAATGATCAAAATAAAGTTGGTCAACCAACGGAGTTTAATTACTAGTGGCCAATTAATCTTATGATTAATTAATGGTTTTTAAGCAACAACATTAATGCTTTTTAATTTTTAAGTATGGTGCCACATTATGGCGTTTTTTAACGTTAAATAAGGTAAAATGTCTACATCAAAAATTTAAAAACATTTCTGTCTACATCTCTCTTTTGTATTTAACCTAGGTAAAATGAGTAAAACGCATTTTTCAATTATGGAAACCAATGGAAACATTTTAAATTTCGAATATTTGTTTTTAAAGAATATGAATAAGCTTCTGAACCGCAATTTTATCTATTTAATATTAAAAATTTAGACAAAACCGTCCCAGTGTTTTATAAATTATGGATTTACATATAAATAAACAGACTAGATATTTAAAAATGATAAGTTTGCGTTCACTCAGCGATGCCTAAACAGCGCCCGTTGTAGGTAGTACATAATCTGTAATTATTCTTTTCGAAAATATTATATTCATTTTAGAGACCTAATTTCGTTACACTTTCATAATTATAAAAAAAAACCAAGTTCAAAAAGTAACATTTGTTTGTTGATTCTATCTCGCAGAGTAACTAAAAAAAAACATAATTTATATATTTTAATTCAAGTCCGAAAAATACTTGATCGCATTGCAGTATGTACTTACGTAATTTGTAACCTTCTCCAAATTCGACGACACCTAAGTCAGTCTGATGAAGCACTGTTCTACCACAATTTTAAAACTAAATCAACTTAACGTTTAAACACAACTCAAAGAAAACTCGAAAATGTTTCGTTATTGCACTAAGAGGTACACGAGCTCTTTCATCGAAAGCGAACCGCGACTGAGGGCGACGAGGGCTACAGCTACAGAAGGGGAGTGCTTGCTTTAGGGGCGAAGCGAATGACGTAGGGGAGGGTTTCGCCGTGAATGTTGCTCTAATTAAATGCAAAATTTTGTAGTGTCCGACGCAAAAAACGTGAGAAATATATTTCGCATTAGGATATTTTTATTCCGAAAAAGCTTACACACGCAATTTGTAAACCATGACGAAGAAGTGAGCCTTGATTCATGAAATGCTACGTCGACTCAAATTCTATAGTCAGGAGTGGAAAATTAGTTTTATTTATCTTCCTTTTCGTATTTATTTTGAAAGACTTGTTAGAACCGGTTACAGCCAATTATATATACATTGAAATTGGCGATTATTATCAGAATTGGAACGATTTTTATTATATCTGGATTATTTCTGATTCATCGAGTCAGGATAAATAAAAACATAGTCAATCAAAAAGATACATAAACATAGGCAAAGTGCGAGTCGGAGACACGAAGAATTCCATACCACCGTAAAATAATTCAAAAAAAAACACGTTTCTTGTATCTTTAATACTTATTTAACTAAAATAATAATAATTATTATTATTATTTAACAAATTTTTTTTTTGTTGTTATAGCGGTAGTACACATTTTGTGAAAATTTCAAGTGTAAGCAATATCACAATAACCCATCACCGAAAAAGCTAAAAAACACGTGTCTTATATGGGGACCCCCTATGATTTTTAATTTCATTTAATTACTATTATTTGTTGTTTTGGCGGCTGTAGTAATACATACTCTGTAAAAATTTCAAGTGTCTACCTATTACGTTTCAGATGATACAGCCCTGTGACAAACGGACGGACAGCGAAGCCTTAGTAATAGGGTTCTTGTGGGTATCCTTTGGGTACAGAACCCTAAAAATTAAAACCGACTTCAAAACTTTGCTCATATGTGCCAACTTAAACTAAAAATTTTAAAATAATATTAAAGTATTATTTTAAAGAAAAAGCTTTAAACGACAATATACAAAGTTGCATGGTGGGGAATCTTCAGAAGAGAGGTCTTTCCAAAGAGAAAATTTCTTCCGATTCTTGGTGATATTCATCGAGGTTACAAAAAGCTTTTGACACTATGGAGATACAGAGGAATGTTTTAGAATTGTTTAAATATATTATAAATGAGAAATACATGTCTGTCTTCTGTTTGTACAGTATGTATAATATATGTACAGATCGCGCGGCGAGAGTTTGGCTTTGACCTTCGGGGTGGAGGGGATTACTGCGCATGGGTACTGTCACGCACACAATACTTTTCCTTTTTTATGTACTAGGTTGGATATTTGAGTGGGTCAAAATTCATGTACTGTGGTAATAATGCTAGAAAATAATACGAAATAGATAAACTTCTTCATTTATTAAAACTATTGATAGTTATTTTACTTATATAAAATGTTTATTTCCTTTTAAAGTTTACAGAGACAGCGATGAAAATTCTAAATAATTGTTTTTTAATAAAATCATCATCATCTTCATAACCATCATCAGAATCATCGTCTTCGGAACTATCATCGACGCGAATTATAAATTGCTCGGTAAGTAAATCAACTACATGGTCACTCTTGGCGTACTCTTCTTCTATATCTTTTATATTTTTACATATTTTTTCCCATTCCTGGGCACCCATTAAGGATACTTTTTCTTTGATAAGTTTGGTACATTCTTGTAAATTCCATTTAACATTTTTGCTAGCTACATATTGTTTAATAGTAGCCCATGCCTACTATAACTCAACAAATAATAACAATCGACAACAATAAACAATTAACGAAAATAGCAATTCACTTGTGAATGTGATTGTACAGCAGGAGTGCGCGGGGCATGCGAGAGGCAGGGAACGACTGGAGCGCCAATCAGAGCACCGCGTGCGCCTACACACCCGCCCCGCACCCCGCTAATTGCCCGTTGATACCCAATTTTCAAATTTCTGCGCAATAACGGTCAAAGCCAAACTCTCGCCGCGCGATCTGTACCACCACATCAACTACCGAACTCGGTCGTAGACTACTGAAATATACCCGAAGTGCCGAGCGACCGACAAATCTGTGTACATCGGTTCTGCCTTCCATCATAAAGTTCTGTATACGTTACTGTAAAAGTATTCACTTAAAAAATATGCTGTAATGAAAATTGCAGATTCACCGGAGTAATTTCTGTGACATCTCTCATACTGTGAGTGAATCTAGCAAAAACAATATGTTACAATAATTTTTTTACGTTTTAAAATTATTTCCCCAGAAAAGCATCGAGATGCGTGCATTTAAAATTTTTATACAAGATATTGAAAAATCTTTTTAGTCAAAACCAAAAATCAGAAAATCATTTGTTTTATTTTTAATACTTAAGTTAAAATTTAATGTTATTGCCATTTGATTTCCAGTACGAAGTTGGACTTTGTTTTGATAAGTTGGTTCTTGCATTTGTATGAAAGTTTATACTTTTAATTTATTTCAATACTCATTTATTAATTTTTATTACATAATTAGTCGTATCGTAACATATTGGGGAGTCTACATAACTCGGCCGAAAATCCGTGGATTTGATATGGGAATTAAATCAATTCGAAGATCGTACAAACATGATTCTAAATAATAGTGAAATAATATCCTGGTGAGCACCAGTTGTCGTGTGTCGTGATAGACGAGTGGTAGTGAGCCCGCTTCTTGTTTAGAAGGCCGTGGTTGGAATCCCAGGGTATGTACCATTGAGTTTTTTTTTTCATTTTCAATTATATTCATAAGTATCACTGACTCCGTTTCTCGGAGAGCACGTTAAACTGTCGGTCTCGGTTGCCATCGATAGATGGCAATTATTAAAATCCATCATCACGCACTAGAGCAGCGTGGTCTATGAAGCTCCAAGCTTCTTCATCCCGAGGGGAGGCCTAAACCTCTGCAGTGCGGTATTAATGAGCTGATGGTATGGAGCCCTGGTTGTAAATCTTATTTGTTGACAGTTGTCGCAGCTAGCATGAATTTTCTTATTTTTTTATAGTGTTCATAGTGAATTAATAAGTCTAGGAAACAACAAAATGGTAACCTTACCTTTGTAATATTACCTTTAGCATTTGATGCAGATTATGATTGCCCTTTACACCATATAAATTAAACTAATATCTTAGGAATTATCACGAAATAAAAACTATCGCGCTACAAGAGGCCGAGTGGGGCGCATAGAACCATAAAAATAATATTACTATGTAACAGACGGCGCGAACAGTGTATACGTGTGCAACAGTGAGCAGTGCGAGGTGCACGCGAGGCGGCTAAATGAGCCGTACTAATGAGTCATAGATATACGATGTCGTCGTCACAGAGGCGACATGCAAAACTTTGTTTATATTCTCCCCATTGAATTGAGTAATGTAAGGGAACGTAGTAAAATAAATTAAAATAGGCAAAAATGATGGTTTTAATTACAATGTCTATTTTAATTAATACTGTGTATACATATTTCCCCATATAAGTAAAACAGTTATATATTAAACTGTAATTGGTACTGAATATAAGTACTAGAATATGCGCTTGCACTAACTACACACGACGCTTTATCTCACTTTGCCTTATCGGTAAAGAAATGAACTAAGTGTAATGAAAATCATCGTTGCAATGCCATATAAACTTTACTTACCCTTAAACAAAATTAGCCTAATAAGTTTCTGACTGAAAAATAATCTGTGACTGTGACAGACAGATGGCATAGGTTGAGTAATAAAGAAGCAAAAAAATAACCAGTTACGCCTAAATCATATAGTTCCTCAACATTTTATACATTCGTATCCAACTGTACGGTTCGCTCTTCATAATCTATGATTTTCATATAGAAATGGCGGCAAAAGACAAAAATTTGTTTTGATTGATTTTAGTTGATGGTTTGCTTACTTACCGATGATAAGTTACGCCACTACCTTTTTTCTTCGAAGTTGATTCATTTTTACACGTTTTTAACACGCACGACGGCATTTTTGAATTGTTGTTTAATTATGGGTTAGTTACACTTTCCGCACATAATCACGATGAGTGTAGACGAGATCGCAGCGTTGTCGTAGTCCCCATGCCGATGCGACATGTGTGGTTAGGCAGAAGTTATCAATGTTTTATTTAAAGAAATATTAATATTATAATATACATAAAACTAATATGACTCTACGACAGAAAAAAACACTACGGCATATATGCTCTGCTACCCGAGCGAAGCCGGGGCGGATCACTAGTATCATATATTGTAAATTAATTGTTTCCATGTCATGTCCAATAAATAAATTCGTGATATTTATATGAGTCAATTTAATTCACTGCTCATATTATGTGAGTTGCCCGTGGTACTACCAGAATTGTACTACAGTTACTCCACGGGGGATCTATTGCCCGTGGGCCTACTATGTACAACTGATTGTACAACAGGACATTTTTTACTTGACCGTGGTACTATCAAGTCACGAGTTAGTTGAAAATTGTAACATGAAAATGATCATACTGTATGTAGGTACAAATATAATTTTATTTTTTAATGATGAACCCAACCTACCCTGATAGATGATGATGATTATAATTCCCAACTAACTCAATACTTGGTAGTACCTACCACAAGAAAGTAAAAAATGACCCGTTGCATAACCAGTTGCGCATATAGTAGGCAGGACCACGGGAAAAAATTCTCTGTGGACCAACTGGTAGTACAACCTCGTAGTACCACGCGCAAGTTATGGTTCATATCGCGTGGGGCATATTTGATGAACTACCAAATCTGTTGCGATGTATTATCAATAATCGATTGTCGTCTTAAGTATAAATTTATTTCTTATTTTTGGTCGTCTATTCACAAAAATTGATGGATCACCTGCCAATAGTTTTCATTATGATGTTGGTAAAATTAATATGAGCGGCGGTTCAATAACAGCGTCTTTGAATACATTTCTAAAGGTTTTTGGAGGATAATCAATTGCAATTTTACTAGCGTAAATCGAAAACCTCATAAACAGGTTTAAATATGCCCTTATCGGAATATCTTGTGATATGATCAATATTCAAGATACGCACACAGCCACATATAAAGAGTTTTATGTAATAGTACAGATATAAATATCTGATCTTGAATAATACAAATGGTTACCTATACCTAAATCACACCTAAAAACCTATTTTCTAAAAGATTAAAAACACTATCAATTTCTGATATAGAAGCCATAATTTAATATCGATTGATAAAGAAAATGATAAAAATACGCAAACTGTTGTTTCTAATAACTGAAGTGGCGTATGAAATGAATTAATTATGATTATATTGAATTCCGATAAATCGACGGCGATGTTGGGCATTAAGTATTATATCAACATTTTTCATCAATCAAGATTTTTGAGAGAGATATGTGTCTATATAACTGTTGTTTTATGACATATATTTTGCGAGTTCAAATAACATTTGATCATTTCTTTTTACATTTGGCATTGTTACTACTTCGTTTTATCATGGCGTAGTAGGTACTTTGATATGGTAGATGTACATTGTTTCGTGTTGCAGATTTGCGATTAACTCTTTTAGCGTACTTATCAATAAAAATTACATGAAAAATGAAATGCTATGAGTTTCAAAATATATGAAGTTCTGAAGCATAAGAAACCTGCCAGCATAATGCACCGCAGTGTCGTGATAGCCGTGTGGTAGCGAGCTCGCTTCTTGTCTAGAAGGTCGTGGTTTGAATCCCAGGGCATGTACCAATGAGTTTTTTACATAACTAACACTGACTCTGTCCCTCGGAAAGTACGTTAAGCCGTCAACGGTCCCAGTTAAAATCCACCAACCCGCACTGAAGCAGCGTGGTGGATTAAGCTCCAAGCCTCTTCAACGCGAGGGGGGGGCCTAAGTCTCTGCAATGGGCATTAATGGACTGGTGGTATGGTATTGTACCTATAATACACCAGCCAGCTGCAGATCACAGTTGGGGAAGAAAGGTCCTCGAGCGTCGACTGCAAACAGGACGTATCGCAGATTGGGGCAGTTTTTCATTAGGTGCACGGACGACTTGGAAAAGTGGGTCGCGTTTGGTTACATTTTGCTCAAGACTGTTTGTTGTGAAGATCTAGAGTGGCCGCCTATGGAGGTTCGCCAGCTCAAATAATGATGATACCAGTCTATGGTTTAAATACAACAAGTCTTCGCTCCACGGTTCAATCGAGGGATTTATTTAACGGAGAACGCGTAACTCTCACGCATACATAATGTCATCCCATCTGTCTTTGCGCTTCTTACCTACTCCGTTATATTGCTCTTTGAATTTATTTAATCCTGTTATTATAAATATGAATGTTTGTATGTTTGACAATCAAACACAGAGCAACGGGTTGATATGATTTTTTGCAAAGGTATAATTTATGGGCTGAAAAGTGACATAGGCTATTTTTTTTCCGGTAAAAAGCTCGCTTCCTGTAGAGTAACTTTCTTCTGCTTAAAACGACTGTGTAGATTTTAATGAGATTTAGTACGAGAGTGTCTAAGACCCGAGCCTTCGTACAAATGGATTTTAATGAAATTTGGTACATAGATTTCTTAGGCACCTAGTTAAGTTTCAGAATGTTCTAGAAAGTCTCATAACGTCCTGAAGCGTGTCGCGTCGCTATAGCGTTCCAGGTACAACTGTGTAAACTACGCAGGCGAAGCGGCGGGCGGAAAACTGATATGCATGTTATGGATATTTTTTTTTGTTGGGAAGCGTCAAAATTGTCTCAAACTATTGCTATTTTAAACCGTTGCGACCTTCCTTTGGCAGATCGCATGAGATAGCGATAGCGGACTGACAAGGTCGCATGACATAAAATGGTTTCCTGTTTTTTAGTGATTATACCTAATATTGGTTATTTTAGACAATGAGGGATATTTTTGGCAATTTATTTCGCAATAAATTTTTTATTGGGATTTATATTTTAACGATGTAAATCTAGCTCAGTTTTTATAGTAAAAATGAAAAAGCTTGATTTTTAGGGTTCCATGAATCCGAAATGGTGTAACGGAACTCTAATAAGATCATACTCGTGTGTGTCTGCTCGTCTATGACTCAACTTCTTTTGCCGATTCAAATGGAGAAAAAAAGTTGAAATTTACTAGTACATATACAGAATTAGGTGACCAAACCACGAACATATAGCATTAATAACCAATTCTCATTTTCGAGGTTATTTTTGAGAAGAAATTAGTGACACATCACTTGATGTATCAAGTAAAAGGGCCTTATTACCAGAAATATAACTATTTTTGGATCAAATATAATAAAGAAACAATACGAAAATCGAGCATTTCCTCTTCCCTTACTTATATCTGAAACTACTACACCTATTTTGTAAAAAGTACGTATAAAGAGCTTCACACGTAGTATACAGAAAAATCTAAACTAAACGATCTTTGAGTTCGAGTGGAAATCGGAAAATATTCGTGAAGAGAAAATACGTATGAAATGTGTTGGCTAATTTCACCGAAGAGATTCCACGTTTTCATAAATATGTATATCAATTGTCTAGTACCTACCGATAATTTTGGAAGATGACCGTGTGTGACATGTCCCAAGTATTATAATAGGTACTATTATTATTCATGATTTTTATATATAAATTAATTATAGTTTTATACTGATATAACTTTAATTTTAGGTTTAGCTGCTCAAGCATCTGACAATGTCAACTTTTTAAGGTTTAGTATTAGGCAAGAATTTGTAGCATATTGATTCCCAGAAACGAAGATCCTCCTTAAATGGATTATTTTCTGGCACCAACTTTTCTCCAATGTCGAGATACTCTTCCTGTTCCAAAGTAAACGGCGACCACTTCACTCCTAAAGAGCTATCTGGAGTAGGGTTCCTGAAAGGTTCAACTATATTTACTAAAATAATATTGGTAATACTTAAAGTACTGTTAGGAAAATATTTGATAGTAAATCCATATTTATTACAAGATTATTATAAAGACCTTATGGAAATGCATTTTTCGATAGAGTTTCGAAATGTACAATGTGAAATCAGTCTTGTTTTTCGTTTTCAGTTCTAACTCCTGAGATTACATTTTTAAATTTATCTTTATTGGATAATGCAAGAACTAGATGTAAGGCAATTTCAATGTAAAGTAATTTCGTTCACGAAAATGTTATAATAATATAGGAAACTATATTAAGGTTTCACTCACCCATATCTAGCAAAATCAGTCCATAGCTTTGTGATATTCTGAATCATATTGAAACTTTTTGAACTTTTGTCCAGTGGTAAATTATCGACTTTAAACGGAAAGAGATAGGGAAGATCGTCCGCGTGTGCTGTCACGGGCTTGTTGATTGTTACAAATTTAGATGGATCGAAGTATTTCGACATAATGTTCCTTTCAGATTGACAAGTGAACTTATAAATATAAAGGTTATTAGCCTTCGTTTTGACGTGGAATTTGGCCCATTGCATCATAGGGAATACAAAGTTATTCATTCCATAAAAATCTGACATCTTTATTGCGTTGTTAGCATCTACCTTGTCCTTGCCAAAGTAATAGTTCTTCAACTGTCTGCCTGCCTCGAGGTGATCGCTTATTTTGCATTGCAGACGTATGACCGATGGTGCGAAGCTTTCTATAAATCGATTTAGTGTCGTATCGATAATTTCTTTCGGAAGCAAAGAAAGCATAAGGAGGCCTTCATCCGCGTTGAAGCCAATCAGCACGTCCACATTCTCGTGTATTCCTTGACGCATATGTTCGTAAATATCTCCATAAAAGAATCTTTCGTTGTCACCGAACTTTTTCTCGTTCACAATATTAAACATTGTTGAACTGGCTTCACTCATCGTGACGGGCGTTCGGATACCAATCAGGGACTGGATGGGGAGTTTCATGAAAAACGCGTGCAAATCTTTATCACTTTGCCCTTCGTAGCCAAGATTTCGAGCGGTCGCTAAAGCTCGTTCTCGGGGTTCGAAACTAAGACCCCAGGGACAGTTCATAGAGCCGCTTTGAACAATAGCTCTCTTAAATAAGCCCTTGGACATCGGCGAAAACAAGTGGAATGAAGTACATGCCGCGCCTGCACTTTCGCCAAATATAGTCACGTTCTCAGGATCACCACCGAAATATCTAATGTTTTTTTGGACCCAACGTAATGCCATAACTTGATCCTTCGCTCCGGCATTTCCCGGTACGTCTTCGGTGTCCAGACATAAAAAGCCAAGCACTTCTAAGCGGTAATTGAAAGTAACAAGTACGACATCTCGTTCAATGAGAAAGTCGGGTCCATAAAAATCGTCATTTCCTGAGCCGCTCATGAAACCACCACCATGAATCCATACCATCACAGGTAAAAGGGAAGAAGGCTTTATATTAGGTGAATATACATTTAAGTATAAACAGTCTTCGCTTCCGGATTTAACGGATTTAGTGAACAAATCAAATTGGTGGCAAATCGATCCATGTTCCGTTGCATTCCTCACTCCTTTCCAAGATTGCGGTAGTTTTGGAGCCTGCAACAAATCGCTAATTTAATTTACTTTGTTCAAAGCGTAAAAATTCACAAAAAAATTTCATTTAGAAAAATGTGGGTTTTTCAAACAATTTAGTTTTTAAAATAACTCAATATCTGTGCAATCAATTCGTTATCCAACTTTAGGGAATATACTCATAGATTAAGTGAAACTTTTTGGATACCGCAACTTCAATTTTAATTAGTCAAACGTTTTAGAAGGTATTTTCAGAGAATGGTTTTGTGAAAATATTTCTCCAACAATATTAAGTTTTTTACGAGTAGATTAAATTAAATCAAAGTGTTTAAAATTTACATTCGTTAACGTTTGACTAGATTATATCAGTGTTAGATTGGGAGATTATAACGTACTAGCCAAATCACATAGGGTCCAAATGTTGTAGGTGGCTAGTAATGTTAACTTTGTGATTTTCACAGTTATACGAATAAGAAAAGTAACTGATGTGTCTATAGCGACGCTAGTATATTTTAGCTACTTTCATAGCATAATGTTCCTATGTCATAGGGCACTTTAGGGAAAAGCATTATTAAAATTTAAACATCGCCCATTAATGCCATTGATTTTTAATGTATTCATGGCATGTGCAGTTAGGCAGTTGAATAATACAAGGGACGGAGGTGTTAAAATTAACGGAGAAAAGATACAGTGTATTTGATTTGACATTGACATTGTAGCAATAGCAGAAAACAGGCTCAATTTACAAAAAATGCGGGATCAGATGGACACCATATTCAAGGAATGCTGTTTGAAAATTAATTATTACAAAACAAAAACATTTACTACATCTAAAACCCCCAAGACCTAGACCTCAATCAAACTTAATGACATCGTAACAAAAGAAGTAAAATCATTTAAACATTTAGGCAGCACAATGACGCATGATTTCAGATACAGTGAGAACAGCAATAGCCAAAACACAATTTAACAGAAAAAAACATATATTGAAAACTAGAATATCGAAGAAAATGAGGAAGCAGTTCATTGAAACCTACATATTATTATGGAGCATTGCACTGTACGGTTACGAGACATGGATACTGACTCAAAAGGAAAAAACGAGGCTGGAAGCATTTGAAATGTGGTGCTGGAGGAGAATGGAGGGAATACATTGGATAGAACAAGTCAGAAACGATGAAGTTTTGAGAAGAGTGAAAGAAAAGTGGAGAATATTAAACACCATAGAGACCATGAGAGGAAAGATGATAGGCCATCTGATAGATACGACTTTATAAATAATATTATCGAAGGAAATATTGAAGGAAAAAGACAGAAAGGACGACCGAAACAAAGTTATTTTGACCAGATATAAGTACGGGTTGGTGCCGAGTCGTATCAGAAGGTCAAGCAGCTAGCGGGGAACAGAGAAGAATGGAAGATTCCACCGATAAGAGCCCAGCTCTTAAGAACAAGAAGTAACGAAAACATATTCAAGGGGCACGCTTTATAGAAAATGAAACTTTTTCGATACATTCAGTGCCAGTACATTCCGAAAATATTATACCTATATACAATATGTACATAAAAACACAGAAGCTTTCTCTATGGTGAACAACTTGCGTTTCCTATATTCTGACTGTTTAAAGAAAACGATGCCTTTGTGAGCAACTGTATTCGTTTTCATAATAGACTACAAAGGAAAATATTGCAATTAAATAGCAATAAATTTAAAAAATGTACAAAAGTTCAGCTCATAAAAAAGCTTATAATAATCCTGTCATCGAATATTTAAATGACAATAACGCATGCTCATTGGTGTTATAGTTTATAAACATTCGATAATATACAAATTTTATACAGTGAAAAATACCTAAGGGGGTTTTTTCCTTCTACTATTTCCAAACCGAAGCAGTAAACGCATCTTGGCTCTCAATAAGTTATGTCTCTCGATTGGAACCGATTTTGATGGAGTTTGCAGCATTTTGTTGCAATTTTTAAAAAAGTTTATGCAGATTAGAAATGTAGGTATTGATTGGATGAACCGAAATTTATTCGAAAATAAAATATTGTTTTCAAAATTGAATTTTTTAAGTAATTCGTAAGTTCGTAACTCGTAATTCTTATTTTTATTCTTCAATCCCTTTAGGAGTATTTAAAAAAATACATTTTGCTAAATGTTTTTCCGACGATATCTCTCGACCTTTTATACCTTCGCATTTGACATGATTTATTAGAGATTTATGCCGATTAGATTTTGGGACCGATGGCTTTGTTAGATTGAAAGTTATTCAAAAAAAAAGTTCAAAAAAATATTCAAAAAAATATTTTTGTAAATAAAAAAAAACAGTCTACTCAATCAACCAAAATATTTTTTTAAGGAGCCTGTGTGGTGAACTTTCGAATTCAGTTATAGGGGATTTATAACTCAGATTTATACTTACATACACCCGTCTCCGTCATCCCGTTCCCACACACGCACACAAGCATACACAAACGATATGCTAAAAATGGTCAGAATAGCTTCTTAGGACCTCAAAACGTCGACATCTGATGAAAACTCGATTTTCAGAATAGGGATGAAAACAATAACTTCCCGGATTTTTTAATTCTTGGTGGTAAGTTAAAACATATAATAAATACTGTGACAATACCTTGAATCTTAAATCACCAATCGGTGGAGCAGCATACGGTATTCCTTTAAAACTGTAATATTCACGGCCAAGCGCCCCTTTCACCACTTCTCCTTGGAGCAAACCTTCTGTCACGCGTACTTGAGCCATTTTTGAGAAGTGTCCACTAGTACTCGTGGCAATACTCACACTACATAAATAATACCCAGAATTTATAACTTATCAAAACTGCTTGGTAATCGCTGATATAAAAACAGCAAGTCACAGTTTGCTCATGAACAAAATTATAAAAGAAACATAGATTTGTATCTTTTACAAGATAAAATTTTGCGCATTTATTACATATGCAATTTGAGATATCTATAGTTCCTTAATTTTCGAAATTACAAAGAAGAAGAAGAGAATAGTATTGCTAAATGTCATTATTCTCTGACACGTAAATTTACTTAAATGTTTGGTGGAATATTATCTTTGATTTAAAAATTTTTATAATCTTGCTTTGTTTCATACTTAGGTTTCATATTTGAAATGTACCTACTTTTTCATATGTTTGATCACTGCCTTCTATAGTTACAAGCCATTCTATTGAAATTTGGCAACGTTGCGTGTAGTCCGAGCCTTGGTATCAGTCAGGCTATTAGTTGGCGTTTTCTTCCATTTAAACGTTAAGTAAACAGATATTCATTGAAAATAATAAGTCAGTGTTAAAAACTACTTGTTGCATCGTGTTTATTCGTAATTAGCAAAATAAGTTGATATTTTATTCGTTTTTCGTTTCAAGTCACAATCTTGACACGTTTCGATGTCCCAATAACTTACATAGTTTTCATAATAACTTCTATTCTAATTTGAAAAAAAATATATAAAAAGCCAGTCAATTGCAAGTTGAACTCGCATGGAGAAGGTTCCATATTATAAATCACCGCATTACTTTCGTTCAAGTTTTCAATCGTTTCGAAATATGAGATACTCTATCTTGCTTATTATGCTATCTAAAGTAGGTTATACATAAATACCAAAAAGAACACGAATTTCATTCTCTAAGGAAAGAAATGAAAAAAATCGCGCGGTATTCCAACTTCGGTAATGCTAAGCAGAGCGAATTTAACACATTTTTTTAAACCATTTGATTTAAAGCTTTGCTAATTTTTGCATTGCAAAAGGTATATATATATATCATTGAAATAAACGAGGAATAGCAAAGGACTTAGAATTTAGTCCTGTGGGACACCCATGAGTGGAGTCCCTTTAGCAGGCTATATTCCCTCAATATGTGTTCTTGTTATAATTCATGTAGGTATGATGTAATTAAATCAAGAGCCATAACCTCTAACCGCCATAACTCATTTTCTATATTACCAACGTCTCGCAAAATATACCAACATAGCATTGTGTGAATTTTCCCATGCATCAAAAACATGTTTTGGAAGTGTTATATTTCAGATCAGGAGTTGAACAACCATTTGTAAAACTATATTTTGCAAAAGACTAAACTGGAACGAACAAACATTTGGTTAAAGATATTTTAATAAAATTTGCCAACATAGCAAACAATATAGAAATCGGCATAAAATTATTGATATTGTTCTTATATCCAGATTTGAATAAAAAATTACATTTTAGTTGTCAAAAAATCCAGAAACTAAATCAAATCAACGCTTCGGCGGAAAAACATATTTGAAATACGATAAAATGTAACGCCCTATTGAAGACTCACATTTAAATTGCAGTTCAACTACGTTGATAAAAACTTAAAGTTAAAATACAATAATATCACAGCTCCGGCTACATCGACACTTGCGTCACAGGGGAAGTCACCAGCTCTTAATCCACTCTGGACCAGCGTGGTAGGCTTAAAGTCTAAATTAATTCAGTGTTGATGAAAGGCTGGAAGCATGAAAACGCCTGATAAAAATTTCATGAAATTCCTCGTACCTAAAGGTTTTTTACGAAAAAGTTCTCAAAAACAATAGCTACATCCAAGGCCCTATTAACAATTTCACTTTTAACCTTTGATTAAAATTTAACATTACGTGTTCTCAATTATACGGCACGTGCTTATTCTTTGTTATAGGGCAACTTAATTTTATTACTAGAACAATTGAATAGTAGGTACCACTGGTTTTATTATCATATATTATCACGTTACGAATATCGAATCAAATTCAAAATGTTACTTACAAAATTAGAGGTTAATGGAATCGTTTGTGTCAAGTTTAAAAAAATCCCTCGAAAAATAATGAAATCATCAATTTCTCCAATCGGTTCCAAAATGACACTTGCAAAACCGGAGCACAAAGGAACTCCTGCTTAATAAAAATCCTCAGCATTATCCCATCTACTTCAAAATAATACTTGTAACTATTGGTCAAAGGGAACCTCTCTGCCTAGTTTCAAGTTGGCACAGAATCATAAATTTCAAAAAATTATAATGTAGTTTTATTAGAGTAGCAAACATATAAACACACATTTGTGGTAAAAGTATTCTATGTTGGCCCAGGTACAGGTAGTAAATTATCTTCACACCAAATTTCATCTTTCCAGTAGTTTTTGCGTAATACTTGCACAGGCAGACCGCCAAACACACAAATTAAAAAAAAAAATACGGTTTTCGCTTTTATATCGGTATGTTCACCTGATCATAATTTTTGAAAAATATTTAATGTACGGACACGACTTCCAAAACTCCAAAAATTTGACTCTATTTAGGGTCAAATTTTTGGAGTTTATTTACAGTTTGGGCAAGTTTGGGTAAACAATGATTTAGAATCATTTACTCTGATAGGATAACGAGAATATTTGGATGGCATTTTAATTTTAAATGGAGTAAAAATTTGATGGTCGGTTACTATTTTATACAGGTGTTTATTAGTAGACAGGAATCTACACTATTCACTGACGGTAGTTGTAGCAAGAATAACAAAGTACACAGAGCCAACGTCCCCTACACTTCGCTAACCGCAAGAGAAGTAGCTCGCAAGCCCAGTTTGACAGGGGCAGTGCGCCGCGCGGTAATCGGACCATGCACTCCGATCGAACCGCGTGCGCCTGTATGTACCAATGCTCATACAGTTTAGGGCTGTGTCATGGTCGTATGGCAATACAACATTAAAAACACTTAAAATTTAATCATAATATTACATCTAATCATCTAAAAAATATTATTTTTCTGCTTCTGTGCTTGCCGATTCCTGTGGTCCTTGTTCTATATCTCTGGCTTGCTTTTGACTGAAACAAAAGAGCAGTGGATTATGAGAGAATGGTTACTGTTAAATAAATTTAGATATGCTTACAATTATATATATAGTGTTTTTTATGAAACCATACGACGATATCATAGAAACGTACTTAATACCTGCTCTGCCGGAATCGACAAAACTATTAGACCAATGTCCTATTTCTTTGGTTAATGGCAAGTTTGCAGCTAAACAATTCAATGTTGTTGTCTATCATTTATATTAAATTGGCACGTAAGATTAAAAAAAAAAACTATTTAAAAATATTTACGAATTAGTTGACATAAAAATAATGGTCGTTAATTATTTTTCGTTAACGTTAAATGAAAATTTGTTTGATTTAATACTTGCCGATAAAAATATTTTTATTACGATTTCCTTTTGTATGACATTTTGGATTACTTATTCAAATTCGCCATGTCGTTATCTAATCCAGACAAAGTTTGTTTAATTGAGGCATACTTTATTAATTACCACAAGACAACAAAAGCTCTAAAATGATATTATTAATGGGTAGGTATCATCAATCATCCACAACTTAAAGTGCCCAATGGCAAAATATTTTATAATTTAGTTTATAATTTACAACAAAGAGTTTGTTTTAAGTCCAAACAAAAATAATATATACTTAAACATATACGTAAAATTAATAAATCAATATACGTATCTATGCTTATACTGTCCCATTTTAGGAAAACACTTGATGTATACTTATAGGTATATATGAATATAAGTATATTTATATTTACAACTAGCTTTCCGCCCGCGGTTTCGCTCGCGTGGACTACACAGTTGTACCGGGACAGTTAAAGGAAAATGCGACGCTCCAGAACGTTCTGAAACTTAACTACGTAAGAAATCTCTATACCTGATTTCATAAAAATCCATTTAGCCATTTTAGCATGACAAATAGTCATCCCACAAGTCGGTCCCAAAATCAATCAGCCGTTTTGGAGATTAACCAGAACAGATAGACAAACATACCTTACGATTTTTTATATGTATACATAAAAAAATTGCTTTTCACTCCTCACAACGCCCTCTTTATGTTTACAAAATTTCAGTAAAATCAGATCAGCCGTTTCGACGATTAGCCCTAACAAACAGACAGACAAACACACAGACTTTTTATGTCTGCAAAGATTCATAGAAATGGTTTAGTCGTTTTGGAGATTAGCCGGAACTCCTGATATATCACTCCTGACAACCTATTTTTAATGTCTGCATAGTTTCACTAAAATCTTTAAAAGTATAGCTTGAACATACATATAGACAGACAGACAGACAAACAAACAAAAAGAAGCGTATGTCACTCCTCACACCCGTCTTTTCACTTCTGCGAAGTTTCATTAAAATTGGTTTAAATATTTTAGAGTTTAGCTCGAATAGACAGAGAGACGGCCAGACAGACAAACAAAAAGTGTTGTATGTCATTCCTGATAATATTTCTATCATATCTGCGAAGTTTCATTGAAATCGGTTCAGCCGTTTCGGAGATCAGCTCAAACAGACAGACAGATAGACAGACAGACAAACAAAAAGTAGCCTATGTCAGCCGCGGTGATGCCCTCTGCACGTCTGCAAAGTTTCATCTTGCATTGAAATCGGTTCAGCGGTTTCGGAGATTAGCCGGAACAGACAGACACTACAATCTCTATACCTGATTTCATAAAAATCCATTTAGCCATTTTAGCATGACAAATAGTCATCCCACAAGTCGGTCCCAAAATCAATCAGCCGTTTTGGAGATTAACCAGAACAGATAGACAAACATACCTTACGATTTTTTATATGTATACATAAAAAAATTGCTTTTCACTCCTCACAACGCCCTCTTTATGTTTACAAAATTTCAGTAAAATCAGATCAGCCGTTTCGACGATTAGCCCTAACAAACAGACAGACAAACACACAGACTTTTTATGTCTGCAAAGATTCATAGAAATGGTTTAGTCGTTTTGGAGATTAGCCGGAACTCCTGATATATCACTCCTGACAACCTATTTTTAATGTCTGCATAGTTTCACTAAAATCTTTAAAAGTATAGCTTGAACATACATATAGACAGACAGACAGACAAACAAACAAAAAGAAGCGTATGTCACTCCTCACACCCGTCTTTTCACTTCTGCGAAGTTTCATTAAAATTGGTTTAAATATTTTAGAGTTTAGCTCGAATAGACAGAGAGACGGCCAGACAGACAAACAAAAAGTGTTGTATGTCATTCCTGATAATATTTCTATCATATCTGCGAAGTTTCATTGAAATCGGTTCAGCCGTTTCGGAGATCAGCTCAAACAGACAGACAGATAGACAGACAGACAAACAAAAAGTAGCCTATGTCAGCCGCGGTGATGCCCTCTGCACGTCTGCAAAGTTTCATCTTGCATTGAAATCGGTTCAGCGGTTTCGGAGATTAGCCGGAACAGACAGACACTACAATTTTATTAATATAGAATAGATTTATATGAAAGAATAAAAATCTACCAATGGGCTAAACAAGTCAATGCTTTTGGGAATTAGGCAAAATTATATAAAATATTAAAAAATATCTTCCCTGTCCCTGACGTCTGAGGTAGGTATATACCTACCTGTGTTTCAGTAGTCAGTGTCTTCCCCGGATAGTACCTGACCTAAGATCATTTTTACATTCTAATGCAATTGCTCACAGCTTACTTAAGTATTTTGTGCAGCACTGCTTCAACCCTCATATAGACGATCTCGAAAACCATTGACCGAGACTCTTCAAGAGGATTCTTCTACCAATTTTAAAGTTTTGAACATAATATGCTGTTTTTATGTCTTTTGAAACATTAACCCTTAAGGAGGTAAAACAGAAAATGAAACTTTGTCGGGACAGCCAAGTGGTGGCGTGTCCGCTTCTTGTTTAGGTCGTGGTTTGCATCCTGGAAACCGGTATTTACCAATAAGTTTTTTTTTAACTTATTTAAGTACATAACAATCACTGATTCCGTGCTTCGGAGAGCACGTCAAGCCGTCGGTCCCGCTTGCTGGTCCTGCTTGCAGTTACAAGATGGCAGTCAGGCAGGCAGTAGGGTTAAGCTTCAAGCACCCTTATCCCGAGAGGAGGCCTCCTGCAGTGGAACGTAATGGGCTAATATAGTATGGTATAGAAGCTTTGTTCAGGGTAGTCCGTAATTTTTAAAGATCGCTGATGCGAATCACACGTAATTCGGACATTAGATTTCCTTTCAGATATGATCATTTGAAAATGTACCTAAGTTTGTATGAAAATACGTAATTTTTTAATTTAAATGCATGAAAATTGGTATTTGGTTGGACTTTGAGTCAGAAACTAAATATTTTTTGCTCTACTTAGTTTTGCTTCTCACATTGACACAAATAACCTATTTTAGTAATAGTGCACTATCAACCAATCTTGACCCAATTTAAAATAATAATATTATCTGGGATATCCTACACAAAACCAGTTAGTCCCAACGTAAACAAGTGTTATGCTTGTAATATGGGGTACTAGACAACTGGTAAACGTAGTACTTAAATATTATTTTTATACCTACTGTCAAATTTATTTACTCTATGTTGTTATAATGTACCTATATATATACTTTTTACACTCAGACAAGGAACAAATAGACATGTTCTGTTCATGTACACAAATATTTGTTCCGAGCAGGAACCAAACCCATCGACCCTTGGCTCTGCAGTTAGGGTCTCTAACCGCTCGGCCAGTCATTGTTCAAAAGGCTTTCTGGGTGGCTCGTCACTTTGCACCGCTGTTCCTCGCATTTACATGAACCAATCTAATCTAATTATTTACAAATGTATGAACTTTTTTTTTTCAAGACAACAGAGTCGTTGGGGTGTATCTTGACATTATCTGGTGTATGACAGATATAATAAACAGAAAAGAGAATTAACTTTCACCAGCAAGCTTGCTAAATGTCAACGGGCACTAGTATTATCATAAAATAAGCACTATTTTGATTATTAACCGTGACATATTTTCTACTAACATTATTTGAGGCAAATAGGGTCTGACATTTGTCAGGGGACAACATTTCTGCCCACGATTATTGACCACTCTCTCTTCCACCGAAGACGAAACTGGCGCATCGCTGGGTCCACAACTAGTAGCTTGTTAACATGCTAGTCAACATTGCACCGACCCGGCACATATAGCCATTCCGTACCTGAAAATATTGTTTGTGGACGTTTCAAAATGCTAGGAGTAACATGGGGGTAACAGTAATTTTAACTTCTAGAACATTACATACCTTAGCATAGCTCATTTCTTGGCTGTTCTTGCGGGCCCTTCTGGAATAAGGATTTCGGGGCATGAGTATCACAATAGCAAAGCAACTGCCCGAGTTTCTTTAAAACTCACTATTCTAAAATTGAAGTTGTGAAATCCTAAGATTTGTTAGATTTTGAAATAATCAAAGTAACTTACTAGGTTTTTTTTGTGTACGAGACAGTTTATGTTGCACTTACTAACTTCGGAGGTATGAATATCATTGATAATTAACAAAATTTTTACGCAAGGATTTTTGCTCTCTAATAGACTTACTATGCAAGTAAAATTATTTCTTTGATTGTTTATCGGGCTGGCCAGGGCGGTCTGTTGCTGGAATGTTCAAAAAGAACATGGAGCAATAACTACATTACAGTAAACATCGCGAATATTTTGTGAATGCAATACATAACATATGTTTTGTTCAGAAAGTACATCTCCGAAATTTGCTATGGCATTTTTGAGCTGATAATGTAAATTAATGCATTTACTTTCCGATGTCTCTTAGTCATCGTTTAAGTCTTTAGGATCCCAATTGACGAGTTAATTTGCTTGATTTTTCAACTCATTGTCTATTTCAGATGAAGTATGAAAATTTAAAGTTTACATAAAGCTTAACAAATGCGTTCTTATGTTTAATAAAATATTATTAAGATTGCTTTGCCTCTTTATTTCTGGGACAGCCTAGTATATAACAACACACGAGTAAACAATACAATACCGAACGTGCAAAGGTGAGTAAATTCATAATAACCGAATAACAAAAACGTTATTAATTTAAAATAATGTTATTGAATAGTGTTATTTAATGACCATCACTAGTCATGCCCAATTAAATTACAAAATAATGAGTAAATTATAAAAGAACAAATTAGTAAGCCAAAAAATTGAGGCAATGTAAATTACAATTTTTAGGATTCCGGGCATACGATTTGAAGAAACGGAACCCATAAAGATCACTCTTTTGGTGTCTATACTGTCTTATCCGTCGATTACAGCCTGTTTTCTGTGAATCTATTAAACAAGAAGAACTTGATTTTTATGTACGAATAAAATGTTTTGGGGCTAAAATTAGGAACTTAACAAACTATTTTGTTATTGGGGATCAATTTTAGATAACGAATTGAAAAAAAAACATATGTAAGTGCATTCACAATGTGACATAATAAATGACAAAAACTTGTTATGAAAAATGCATAGTTTTAATAACAGAAAATTCTAAACGATAAATCAATTCTCATTTTGTGTTACATGGAATGAAAGGATACGTTATGGGAAATACGAATATATACAACTTTTTAAACCATACAATATAAAGTGTCAAAAAAAATACCATAGTCAGTTTAAAATTTTACTAGTTTCATAACAGCCAATACAACAAATTATTTTATAAATCATGTGCCGTACGTAAATTACAATTACTTTATCGTTCTGGGTGGCTTGTTCCTTCGGTCTACTTCACTCCTCTCATTGACTTAAGCAAAACCTAAATCATCCCTTAAATTGCAAATTTTAATGTCCATTTAAAATCACCGTTTACTCGTCTAGTTTACTCTTTTAACGGCTTTTGTCCATCCACTTCGTATCTCTGGATCCAAAAAAAACTACAACAAAAATTTGCTAAGCATTAATGTACCTGAAGTAGCTTAGAAGATACAACTTTGGCACAAACTTTTCACCGCCGTTGTCGGAAACTGAAATCATTGAAATAAATTGCATCTATACTTATATACTTATTATACTTATTACTTATAATATTTTAAAGCTGAAGAGTTTGTTTGTTTGTTTGTTTAAACTACTGGTTCAAATTAAAAAATTATAGTCGTGTTGGATCATAGACATATATATACTAGCGTAGGAGACCAACTGACATCTAAACATCGCATGACCGAAACGGAAATGAGTATGTGTGTAAAATTCACATGTGGTTGAGCCAGTTTTAGTGATGTGCATGGGTGTTTTTTATATTATCGATAGCACGTAGTACTTTCATGATAATGTGTCGTTGAAATTACCGCGTTATCATAAGTCGAAATCGGCAATCCTACTTATTATTTTGAATCTGCTATACTACATAATTTTTGTTTTGAGTTACTTTTCCTAACTTTTAGTTTTTTAAAATGACAAATCATCAATCAGTCAATTTTTATTTAATGCTAAAAAGCTGAAATTTGATATGGTTATTAAAGACATTTGTGTACCTATTTATTTTTATAATTGTTTAATAACACCCAAAAAACCAGAGTACTTGTTAAGACGAATCAAACAAGCTCAAACACCGGACACATGAAACTGAATTTATTTAAATTCAGCAGTTATTTCATTTAAATTGTCTTTTAAGCTTGAACGTTTTTGTAAGTCTTCAATTATTGCCTCCGCTTTTATCATTTTTGTATGTAGTCTTTTAGACTTAGCTTTTAAATTTCGAATATTTTGTTGTTTCTTTTTTAATTTTTGTTTTAATTGTGAACATTTGTTAATTTTTTTTTTTTTTTTCGTGGACTCAAAGGTTTAGGCTCTAAAGTTGAAGGTTCTGGTGATATATCCCGGTAAACGTAGGCTGACACCGATCGCTTGGACTTCAAATTGACCTGTACAGAAATTACAGTTGGCATAAATGCTCTGATCTTAGATATTAAGTATATACTACGGCGTTAGTATACTACTTAATATACTAAGTAAGCACATATGAAAAAGAAAGAAACCGCTACCAGCACGAATTCAGTGGGTATGGATCCTTTCTTCAAAAGTCGTCGGTGCTTTCGTTGGACAAAACAGTCTTCCTTGAAATGTCTACTGCAAATGAAAGAATGTTTTTGAGGCGTCCAACCTGTTCTATTTAACATTCTTATCCATTGTTCTTTGGTAATTGCGTTTACAGGAAACCTGGATATTATGAAATAGTCATCATTAGCACAAATCATTTTTTAACACCGCAGTTTCTTGGAGGAAATTGAGGTTAAATTATTGTATACAGTTACTTCGTCATTCAAAGTTAAATTGTTTACGACGTTCTTAATCAGAGAGCAGATAGAGCATCAGATTTTAAATCATAAATAAATAACGATTAAAATTAAATAGAGCATCAGATTTTAAATCACAAATAAATAACGATTAAAATTAATTGTGTATATATCTTATATTTTCATTTGAAAAAGTCTTGTATTTACATATATACCCTATGTGTAGTATATATGTATAGATGTCATACTTTCTCTTACAATGTGCTGCCAGGCTAAATAAACCTCACAATATGTTTAAAAACAGTTAACGACATCATTCCAGTGGAACAGGTGCAATTAGGTAATATCAAATTTACAAAATATTTATATTTGAAAATATCGACATATCGATAGATTTTGTGCAATCCCTATGCTAAATTGTTTGATTGTACACACATATTTTTGTATCGTACACATAATTGTTTAAAATAACAAATTATTTACAAAATAAAGTATTTACCGTATACTACTGATGTATAACCAAGTAAATTTAGGATCGCTTTTTATAAAAATAAGCATTAAGATAACAATATGTTATTGGCAGTACTTACCGGTGAAATGTCTCTTTATTTGGATTATTAACATATGTTACAGTGCAATTTAAAACTGAACACGACACCATTTTTATCACAAGAATTAATTTTTGTAGAATTCAAAACGATTATAACACAAAATAGAAAACAAAGCTGGACCTTATTTTGACAAGTGCCTAATGAAGACTAAATGTGTTCAAAGAGGTTTTATGACAAATTTTCTTGCATTTCTTTCTCGCATGTAGGATTTCCGCAAAGAGCACACTGTGTTCCTCTCTTACGCTAGTATATATACCTTTATGTGTTGGATAGTTCATTTATCGAGGAAGGCTATAAGCTATACAACTTCACGCTACGATCAATAGGAGTGGAGCATCAATGAAAAATGTTGCAAAAACGGGAAAAATTATTTCTTTTGAGAGCTTCCGTCGCGCGCGCTGCGTAAACGGTTCATTCAAGCAAAAACCATGTATTACGGAATTGTTTCCCTTTAAAAGTTCTAACCAAAAATCTGCAACAGCATATGTGTATCTTTTAAGGTTAACTTACTATAACCTTTTTTATGACAATCAAATTTGTTCTAACATAATGTACTATTTGCAAAGATGTTTTTTAAACGTGATATTAATCCTTATCAAATTAAATACGTTAGTTGCCTTAAGCATTTCATGCATATTATATTTTACACCATACAATTTAAATTAATATGTTAGCAGTTTTTATCGAAATATGAAAACTATAGTGGGAGAAAATAAATTCGCTGTCTGCCTCTGTTCGTTAACTTTTTACTTCCAATCCACGCAATATACTTTGATACGGTTTTCAGTAATATCTTATTTTCTTATCATCTTATAATCTATTTATCTGTATAATAGAAATACTTATTATAAAGCTGAAGAGTTTGTTTGTTTGTTTGTTTGAATGCGCTAATCTCTGAATCTACCAGTCGGATTTGAAAAATTCTTTTTGCCTTTGATAGCCTGAATCTAGCGGAGGGTTATAGGCTTTATATATGAAAACGAACTGTCTGTCTATTCGAGCAAATCGGTTTCGGCCAAAACGGCTTAACCGATTTTGATGAAACTTTACACATATGGAAAGGATGTACTCAAAAGTGACATATCTACAGAACTTTTTGTGTGTCTGTACGTCCATCTGTCTAAACCGATTTTAATGAAACATCACAAGTATGAAAAGAAGGTCGTCAAAACTAACAAATGTTACTTTTTGTCCGTCTGTCTGTCTGTACGTGTATCTGTCTATTTGAGCTAATCTCCAAAACGCCTAAACCGATTTTAAGGAATCTTTGCAGACGGGAAAGAAGGTTGTCAAGAGATTTGACATTAGCTAATTTTTGTCCGTCTGTTTGTCTGTACGTCTATGTGTCTATTCAATTCAATTTTATCTATTCGAGCTGATTTCCAATACGGCTGGACAGATTTTAATAAAACTTCGCAGACGTGAAAGAAGGTTGTCAAGAGTGTCATTAGCTACTTTTTGTATTTGTTTGTCTATCTGTCTGTCGTTTGTCCTCACTGATCTATCAACGTACAGCCGAAACTACTAAGTCTAGGAAGCTTAAATTTGGAACATAGGTTTATTTTATAACGTGAGCATTAAATTAAGAAAGTCTTTTTAGAAAATTCAAACTTAAGGATGAGAATGGAGGGACTCAAATAATGACGTGTTTCAGGGTTTTTAGATTTCCACATTTTGAGGGTGGGAAACGGGAGATGAAAAATTGTATCGGTTTTTTCAAGAGTGGAAGGGGAATGAAGATTGAAAGTTTGAATGGGTGTAACTAAACTTGGTTCCAGCAAAAAGTAGGTACGTATAAACCATCTCGAACGTTAATAGTACCTATAATAGGAATTTGTAGTCTACGCAAGCGAAGCTGCGGGCGGTCACTAGTTTAATATAAAGTGAGGAATACCCACTCTAGTTTTTCAAGCATGTTCTAGTTTTACTTCTATATTATCAAAAATTTAAATAATTTGATGTAAACATCCGTCTTACAAGTCAGACTAATGTCACTGAGAAGTGGGTACAAGCAGGTTGAAGCAAACCGTCATATATACTTAAATCTTTTTTACTACATATATACTTACATCTATTAAAGTAGTGACCGCCCACTAGTTTAATATAAAGTGAGGAATACCCACTCTAGTTTTTCAAGCATGCAGGAACATAAACTAAAATAATCCGGGAGACCAAAGTTAGAGATTGTGGGCACATTACAGAGAAATAATATTAAAAAATATTAAGAAATGAAGCGGTATATTTGGAAAAAAACTCTATACATAATAATTTTATAGTTTCTGATGCGGAACCGTGTTTATTCGAGTCGGACTTGCATTTGACCGGTTTTTAGTTATGAGAAGATTATTACGCTGAATTGGTACATTAATATGATGTCGATATAAAATATCGACAAAAACAAACATATGGCGTTAACTCTATAACAAACGTAAATATGAAATTAAATTATTTTTGATTTCTTTTAAGAGCTGTTTTATTACAGTTTAGTAGTTTTAATAATTTCAGTGTAATGTAGGCTATGGTGTAAAAATACGTGATAATAAAATTGTTCATTTCTTAGTGTTTATAAGCAAAATAAAAGCATTTGGCACTTACCGATGGAACGAAATTGTTTCATTTTCTGTTGATTTTGAGGAACTGTGACTGTTGGCATTTATTGCAACACAAGCGATTTTTGTGGCAAATTTATTTCGCACAATTTTATTTAATGATTTACTTCTATATTATCAAAAATTTGAATAATTTGATGTAAACATCCGTCTTACAAGTCAGACTAATGTCACTGAGAAGTGGGTACAAGCAGGTTGAAGCAAACCGTCATATATACTTACATCTTTTTTACTCACACTGAAAACCATGTGGAAAATAAAGCAAATATATGTATATACAAGAATGCTTTCTATAACTTTAGTAATTGTTCTGAGTTAAAAACACACTGTGCGTTCGTTGACATCTTAATGCCGTTGAGGGCTTGCTGGCTTGATTTTGAACATGGCTACACTGAATTCACATTACACATATACACACACTCATACACATTTTTCAACATCCATCCATCCATATCAATCAATCCATATCACACACATCAATGCCGTCTTCGTTTATGATTTGATCGGTCTTGCTCGCCGCAACAATTGCGTGAAATATCTACGTTTTTTAATTTTCTGTGAGTTTTACAACCTATTGATTATATAATTACCGCCTAAATATTTTTCACGTTCTGCAATGAAATTTATAATAACTTTGTCGAGACAATGTTTTTACAGCAATGTAACATAGAATTTCGAATGTTCACTTTACGCTGTGAATTTATTTCATTCTGTTGCATTTACTAGCCAATACCATCGTTATCGATATTTTGCGCATCAGGTTTTATCCGGACATTGATTTTTGCAGGTTATTAAAGGAGCTGTCAGGAGGACATTTTTATCAACTTGTCTTCATAAAATTCACAAAATAGGAGACGAAAATCCTTTTAAGTTTTCCAATTTCATATCGAATCTACCGCCTATCGTAAGTATTTTCATGCTTATCACATATATGTTTAAAATTTTTGCAATACATCCTGCCAAATATTCTATTCAATAAAACATACAATCATAACTAGTAAAGCAAATTATCCTATTTTTTATGTGATTCAAAAAACGAATATTTTGATTATGCATTGTAATTCAAATTTTATAACTACTTTAAACTATACTGAGATTTATGTATGTTTCCAGTCATGTTACATAATTCATGCTTATTTCCTTAGTAATTAATCTGAATCGGTAATCACTCGAGTTAGCATTTCAAAAATGCTACAATTTATGGAAATAAAAATACATGTTTCCAAATGCAAATCATGTAATTGTCTAATAAAGCCAATTTTTTGTTTGTAAAAATATGAACAAAAAGTGATCTAGTTGGAAATAGTTTTGATGATTGTGTTCTTTATTGAGTTTTCCTCTTAAGCATGAATTTCAAAATAATAAAGTGTGGGTCTAGAATATACTTAAAAAAGCTACACTGTTATATGAGTGCAGCAGTTACAGAATATTATGGAATTGGGATTTTAAGTTATTAATGTCTGAATATTAATTCTCAATTTTACAATTGATTATGATAGATGTGTCATTGTCAAGAGCTGTCAGTATTACAGATTTCATCTTTAAAATTTTCACCAAAACCGCGTGTTAAAAAATGATGCGTAATTCAAAGTTTTGATTTTGCTATTATTAAAATGACCAAAGTGGATGTAGTAGGTAATTGCCTATTGTAAACTATTTATTTTCATTGATAATTTTTTTTTTAACACCAAATCTTAGGATAACATTGAATTTGACTTTAAAAGATCTTGTTACCAAGTTAAGAAAGCTTTATTTTTTAATATTTTTTGTACTGACAGGTACTTCATTTTTACTTCAGGCATTGCAGAAAATTATCATATGTATTTTATTACTTTGAGTTTTGTCATGATCTTTAAATGGTAGGTAGAATACACTTTTCATAAAGAATATTTATTGTTTTTAAAAGTGCAATCGGTTATTCAATATGTTTTGGTCTGCTTTGCTTGGTTTGACTCAGCAAAAAAGTACTGGATGAATTAGGCAGGACTTTCTTCAACTGTAAAACAACAGGCTGGTTCTCCAGAGTCAGGGACTGTCTGATTTCAGGCATCTGGACAACAAAAAAACATTTTGTACGCATTGGTAAACTGAAAATATGCAAATGTGTATGTATTTATGAAGAACTTCACAGTCGAAAATATCTATTAACCTTTTGAATATCAGATTTTATATCTAACGTAGCCTATAGGTACCTAGCATTAACACCCTAATATATAAAGAATAGAAATACGGTGAAACTATGGTGATAATATGTAGCTATATATGGAGGACCCGGCTAAAATATGAGATAAGCATATGTTTCATCAATTGCTCATAATAACTTTAATTATAAAAATATATCAGATATCATGTGGATTTATTAGAAAATTGTATCAAATATAACAACCAATGCTTCACAACTAATGTCTTCTTTGCATCAACACACTATAATATCTATCACCTCTCCTGGCTCCCTTTTCTGGCTAAAGGCTGCACGAATACCGGCTGGCTCTCATTCCCGTCACTCACAATTCAGACTATAACCTACACTCCGTCCTTTATCTATGTTCCCTTTGGTGTATCGGGACTTATCCCTTTCAGACATTGCGTCTGGCTGGAGGTTGAACGAATTGATCGATTGATTGATTGAATAGTATATTAAAACATGTTGAAACTATAACCTGAATACAAGAAGACATTTTAATGACCAATAGACTTCATTAAGTAAATAAAAAAATATAGATTAAATCTATATGTATATATAGTGAAGGAAAAGCGTTAGAACCCTTTTTAAGCAAACTACGTGCACGGAGGAGTGTGAGATTTAACATAGTCAAAGTTTATGTGGAGTGAGAGTGCAGAAAGCTAAAATCTATATACAGGGTGAGTTTTTGAGATGGGACTGACTGTATGGCCAAATCCTAAACTATGAGAAATAGCGAATAGTGTTCAAAGGAGCTAGACTTTTAAGGAAACAAAACTACATATTTTACATTTATGAAAAATATGTTACTTTAACAGAGAATCAAAGTATTTGATTTGATAATCTATTAATATTATATATTAATATTATATTGATAATATATTAATATGCAAAGAGAAAACTTTGTACTCCTATTAAAGCATTGTATGGAGTATTGTATTGGGTATGGAGGCGTGTGAGATTTGACATAGTTGAAGTTTACATGGAAAAGGAGTGTCAAAAGCTAAAATCTATGTACATCTAATATGCGTTACAAATACTGTCTATCATACGAGTTTAATAATCTGTCGTTTGATGCAGTTTGAATTGACTTACTCTCATTTATTATTGGTGGTTTCGAAAAATGAGTGTGGTTGATCTTCGACCGCTGGGCGACCACTAGTTTTCATAATAAATTATTTTATCAACAGTGTTATTTTATATCGTTTTGTTGCCTTCTTTGTGACGGCGCGGCCGAGACTTCTAGCCCGACACGAGGCGGAGCGTACAGCGGTCGTGAATGGTGACTAGAGTTATTAGTTTTTTCAGGAAAGGTGTGTGTAATCATATCTCAATAATTTTCTATTGAACGATACTAAAAAGGAAACAAGACGGTCATTCGTTTTTTACCAAAGATCATTACATTAAAATTTGGATGGTTGTTCAAATTTCACATTGTATATATTATACCGCTGCGGCATGTCAAGCTGTAGATGTATAAGTATGGCTATACACAGAGTGATGGGTGCCTGGTAAAAGTATCAAGATAAAACTAATATCAATTATGGAAATATGGTTCCATATTCCTGTGAAAAAATTCTAAGTCATTGATGTAAAAACATTGGTCTTTCAAGCTGTATTTTATTACATCATCAAAACCTATTAGGTACTTCCCATTGACATAGATTTTTGAAATGTGGCATAAAAGAAGGTCTCCTAAAACAAAACGAAAAAAACTCCAAATAACCAATTTGAATATGTTTTTAGTAGTTTATTAATTATTTTTAAGTTCACATGTGGTTTTGTATCATCTGGTTGTGAGTAGCAATAATACATTGAAATATATAATAACCGTATGGAACCCTCAGCGCATGAGTCCGACTCGCACTTGGTCAGTGTTTTCATAAGTCTGTCATAATTTAAATCAAAATGTCATTTACTTAATGTAGTTGGTCATTATAAGGATACATTAAATAAAAAAAATGGCTTGAAATACAGATAGGTTTTTGCCCTGCAGTTTTGAACATATATTTGTGACAAATGCCTTATCAAATCATGGAAATCCACTTTAGGCATATTTTTTTGATAAATTGCAGATATTTTAATAACAAATGTAGTTACCAAACAACTGAATCCTTTTTGCTCAATTGATCAACTAATTTTGAAAAGGTTCTTACTCAGGCATTTTGTCCTGCTACAATTGACTATTCCCAAATTTCTGAAATTCCTAAAGTCCATTATTTCTTTTTTCGAATGAATAGGCAATATTGAGAAACTAATTTTAATTGTTTTAGATTGTTATTTACATAGTCATATTTTGAAAATTTTTATAGCGTGACGTCACAGGGTGGAATTGTAAGGTCAGCCATTGCCGTTCCATATTTATAAAAATAATGTCACTCTCAGAGTGTTAGCTGTCAAGTCATCAACTGTCATTATTAGTTCCATGAATTGTCATGACAGCAAACACTCTGAGAGTAACATTATTTTTATAAATATGTCTCAGAACAATTACTAAAGTTATAGAAGGAATGTAAATTATACATATGTTTAACTTGTTCTAACATGTAGAATAAAGCATTAGAAAGAAAAAGATAGCTGATACAAATTCATTGCTGCTTATGATCAGAACGTAGCCAACAATGTTATCGATACATTTAAAGTTAAATATTTCTATTGATTGTAGTAATAAAATATATAGGTACGTTTATTTCTTTACACTTGTACATTATTTTTGTTTTCAATAAGGATCATGTTACTGTATATTAGTAAATAAGTATTATGGGCACAAACGATGACAATACTGGTTGATTATGACCTGGCACAAATATTCAAAAAATATATGTTAGACTGAGGTTCGAAACAAGAACCTAAGTTAGAGTTACTAATAACTGAGCGGTCAACATTTACGAACCAAACAAACTTGTGATAAATAAATTACAAAAGGAACGATTTAATAAGCCAAAAAATTGAGGCAATGTAAATTACAATTTTTAGGATTTTGTGCATCCGATTTGAAAAAACGGAACCCATAATTCTTTATGGGTTCCGTTTTTTCAAATCACTCTCTGGTGTCTATACTTATCTGTCGATCACAGCCTATTTTCTATGAATCTATTAGACAAGAAGAATTTGATTTTTGGTACAAATAGAAAAGTTGTGGCTCAATTAGGAACATATAAAATTAATAAACTATTTTGATATTAGGGATCAATTTCAGATGGCAAATTAAGAAAACGGATGTAAGTGCATTCATCATGTGGCATAATAAATGAAAAAACTTGTTATGAAAAATGCATAGTTTTAATGATAACAGGAAAATCAAATTAGAAGAAATGTAATTTATTATGTGATACATCAAGTAAAGGATATGTTAAGGGGAATATGAATATATTTTAAATACCGATCTAAATAAAATAAAAAAATAGTTTCTTAAAATTGCCTATTCTTGCGAAAAAATAAATAATGGACTTTAGTTTAAAAATTTGGGAATGGTCAATTGGAGGATTGCTCCAACTTCGGCTACGCACAGTACTTAAGTTAATTTGCATTAACTGAGATTGGCTGATTGATTAGAGATCCTAACTGCAAAACCAAAGGTCACGGGTTTGATTCCCACCTGGGACAATCATTTGTGTATGAACATGTGTATTTGTTCCCTGTCTGGGTATAAAATATTTGTATATGCATATATTATAAAGAATATTTAAACATGTATATCAGGTGCTTAGTGACCTATAACACAAGCATAATATTGTACTTGCTTACTTTGGGACTAGATGGCGCTGTGTGGCATGTCCCATGTATTATATCTATTACTGCTATATCAGTTAGTACAGTTTAAGTTATACTGTTTTTGTTTTCTTTTTGTAAATGTATATACAATTAAATAAATCCGTGGTTTGTGTATTATATTTCAGGGTGGTGGAACGATGCCGCGTTGCAGCAAACGCACGCGGAGCGGCGCCGCTGCGTCGCCGGGGGGAGGCGGCGGCGGAGAGTTGCTCCCCGGTGCCACCTCGCTTGACGACGACCGGCTCTCGCACCATCACAAACGTTCCAGGAATAGTAGGTAATACATCGTCCTACTATTATAAAAGGAAACTGTAGTGATGTATGAAAGAATCTACGTTTTACTGTGGTTATCGACGTGTCATATAAAACACAAGTCTCAATCAATTGCTGACTTTGATATTATTAGTTTTTGTTTTGTTTTTGGAATCCTTTAGTTTTTTTTTTTTTAACTGGCGTACGCGAGGTGTCGTAGCTTTTGACGGCATTTTAATAAAAAACTCCAAAATTACTACAACTTTGCCTTTTTTATTATTTTCGAATAAAAATAGTTTACCTTAACATTGGTAAATTATGTATATGAACATAGTTGTCACAGTTATAAGAGAAGAAATGGAAACCTTTATAACTCAAAAAGGACTAAACTAAATATTGTATGAAATTTTCAGATTTAGATGAATCATAGTTCAATGTAGAACATGTATTTTCCCTCTGCAATTTAAACAGGAATGAGAAAAATAGTGAAAAGAAAAGTATCATAAATTAGAGCTGGGTTTCAGAAGTAAGGTCAATATTTATTTAGATTTGGATTAAATAATGCAAATTAAAAAACCATGTTGGTGGAGAAGCATACAATAGCTAATATTACTAATATATATTACTTATGCTATTATTATTATTATTACAAACTCAATGATAATAATAGCAAATAGCTTTAAGTGGGTACAATTAAATCTGAGAGGTTTAAGTAAACTTCTCACATTGAAACTTGTATTTTAGACTGATCGATTGGCCGAGTGGTTAGAGACCCTAACTACGGAGTCAAGGGTCGCGGGTTCGATTCCCGCCTGGGACAAATATTTGTGTACATGAACATGTCTGTTTGTTCCATGTTTGGGTGTAAAAAGTATCTATATATGTATATATTATAAAGAATATTTAAGTATGTATATAAGTTGTCTACCCATTAGTACCCCATAACACAAGCATAGTACTTGCTTAATTTGAGACTAGATGGCGCCGTGTGGGACATCCCAGACATTATTATGTGCTAATTCTGGGTATTGTGGATGATTTATTTTTTTATTTTGATTGCTTTACAATTTGAGTATGTGATATCAAATATCAAATTGTGTGAATCACATCTTTAGATTATATTGCAATGTTAACAATCAAAGTCTTGGCATTTTACAACCCAAACTTAAATTAAATTTGATAGAGAATTTGTATGGTAGGCATATTATGTTATTGTGTATTATGATTCCAACTAATATAAAAATATCAGAAAATTAACAAATATCAACATAAATGATTTAGACCTAGATGTGTTGGGAAAATTGTTAGATAACAAAATTATTTTTTATTGCAAATAGAAGCACTTTACATAAATGTATAATTTTAATGAAATCGTTATTTATATCACCCAAAAGAGGTGTTTTTTCTATTGCAAACATAACTGAAAACTATTGGAATGCTTATGTGTATCTTTCCAATAATATCCATCTAGCAAAATGAATTGTATTTGTACTATCATATTTTAATAAAAGTGTCTGTTTGCTTAATTTGTAAAATTGTAAAATAGTACTTAATAACACATTTTTCTTCACTACTTCAGTTCTCGACGACATTCAAAATCAGAAGAAACTAGCTTCAGTCCAAAGAGATGTTTAGCATGGTTCAGAGAATATACGACAGTGCGAGAACCTGACTTATTGGGTAATTTAATAACTTGCCTATATTAACGCTATAATTAAAAATAAAATTTGTTTGAAGTAATCTCAGGAATCACTTTAAATTCTTTTTAAATAACTCTCACAAAATATGATTATCAGGATTCCAAATGTCACATTACAGATTTTAAAGTTCCCCATAGAAATATGAAGAATTTCAATTAATTGTTGACATGAATGTTGATACTGCATAATTAGTGTTTATTTTATTGTGTTTTACGTTAATTAGAGATTTATATAAAAAATGATACTTGACATTGGAAAACAATGAAATGAGATGGGGACCAAAACTAAGCAGGATTGTGGCATCATAACATAGAAAATGTACGTGTGAAGCAATCGTGAATTCAGTAAGAAAAAATTAATCTATGGGGTGCAGACTGTAGATACATTGAACATAGTCTGGGCAAACTTCTTTTAGCGTATAAATCTTGGATGTTTTCAGTGTATTTATAAATGAAAGGAGCTAAAGGTGTACCGCTTAGTATTGGCCTTCCCTGCTCAGGGTGACCAATAGACAACGCGAAATCACCCCTCCTACACCACGCTTCTATCGCAGGGAAGATCAAAGTTAAGCGGTACCCCTCTAGCGATAGACATTTTATGGTCAGGTTAAGATTTTTTTCCACAGTTCAATATAATTTGGTTCTTTATCATAATATATTGACTACAAACTAAAGTTTTGGACTGAAAAAGAGTTATAGTTGATTCAATGTTTCCAATAAAATTGGTAGAACACTGAATATTATGATGTAACCCATGAATTTAAGAAATATCTTATTAGCGAGTTGACATTATCAACTATTGATTCTGTAGTTTTTTTACAAACAAATAGAAATAGAATTAATCACAGCATTTTTGGTTTAGGTCCGGAGGGTATGGAGAAGTTTTGTGAGGATCTTGGTGTAGACCCTGAGAATGTGGTGATGCTAGTTATTGCATACAAGATGGGTGCCAAACAGATGGGCTATTTCACACAAGAGGAGTGGCTTAAAGGTTGTCGTCTATTATTATTATATTTTAAATGTAATACACAACACAGGTGTAATTTCAGATTAATTCAAATTCAAAAAGTTTTTATTCAATATAAGATGTTTACACACACTTATTGAAAGTCAAAATAAATTGATTTGATTGATAAATTGAAATTGATCATGCGTTTATTCAAAATATCAAATTAAAAATACATAAATTTTAAGCATAATAAAGATTTTTTTTTTAAACATTGTGTAGCTCCCAATAGCACAAAAATGTAAACACAAATAGTTCAATGCATTTTATCGCAAATACACAGTAAACTTGTTTAGTTAAAAAACAAAAAAAAATCCTGAGCTTTGATTGTTTTATTTATCAAAAAGCTAAAAATTAATATCACGATAATTTAATAACTAGCTACATATATGTTTCTGCCTTGTTCAGCATCAGTTCAAACTCTGGGCACCAAATCTGCCACCATGTCACTTTCCAAACCGTGATGGTGAATTTGCTTGTTATATGTATTGTCAAGCCATCCGCGTATCCAATCTTGAGAAATGACTTTCGTTGAGATTGGTAATTAAATTGTTAACCACCATAATCCACAAAAGTGGTGAGAGGACTCTACCTTATGAGCAGCCCCATTGACAGAGCCGCTTTCGCATTCGTTATTAAATTTACATGAGCGTAAGGCGAAATTCGTTCAAACACTTCGAATATGAATTATGATTTCTAACTGCTTTTGTTATTTTCTGACGTTGCTGGGTCGTGCATTTACACGGACGGAGCTTCAACACTGGTCTAGATATTTCAATGGACATAATAGTTTCGGAGTAGAGGTCCGTCAAAGGCAGCTAGCCACGCACCAAAGCATCCTCAATGCGTCTGGTCATTTTTCATTTCAAACGTGCCACAGTAGCACTCTACTGAGTATAGGTTGAGGATGTCGTTTCGCTGGTCGGCCTGCACCTTCTGTGTAGAAATCCCGACCCGGCATTATCTGCGCGGTAGGTCGGGTGCGCAGATGTCTGTATGCAGATTCGGCCCTTAAAAAAAAAACTTCATTTGTATTTTTTCAACTTTTTCCAAATCATCCAAGCTTAATTATCATATTGTTCAGTTGTTAATTGCTTATGTTTAAGTGGTTTAAATGCCAGATATTCAAGAATCTAACAGTTGTATATTTATACACTTTAAGCTACCTATTAAACATGTTTTCTTTTTTTTAACACTGTTTATTAAATTGTTATTAAGTGTTATTGATTTGTTGATTTATCCTTGCCAGGTTTAACAGAACTGCAATGCGACAGCGTCCCCAAGCTTCAAGGCAAGCTGGACTACCTTCGCAACCTTCTCAATGACCCCTTCATGTTCAAAGCCATCTATAGATACTCATACGATTTCGCCAGGGTATGTCTTACGTAATTTACTTTCATTTAAATAAAAAATTACATACACATTATAAGTTATAATTCTCATATATGCAATGCAATAGTCATATAATAAAAATCTACCTTGTTAATATTCAACATCTACAATGATAATTTCACCTTCGCATACCTCAATTGTAAAGCCGCCGCGCCTATAGATAGACTTTTTCAGCTAGGTAGTTGAAACCATAAAAAGTAGAAATAATAAAAATGTAGACATTAGAACAGGCACTGCGCTTAAGTGTAATTGACGCACCGTATGGCAGTGTACGTTTGGCAACAGCACTAGGTCCGGTACAATATTAATTTTAATAAAGAAAAATTATCGAAAACGATATCAATAATTTTAACGGTATATTTCCCCTTCCCGTGACTTACTGTCGCTGTACGTGTTGACCACACTTCGCCGCATACCTTCCTCTGTATTTGTCGCTTATGACGTTCTAATAGTTCAGTTCCATAGCGCTCGTTCTAGTTTTGCTATTATATTATTTCTACTTCTATAGTTGAAACTAGTGAAAACTAAAAGTCATAGGACGCTTTCCATGCTTACTTAGACGGACTTTATCCGATTATTCACTTATTCTGAACATATGTTTATTTGTTGGAATCTCACATCTATAAAAGTGAGATTTTCACTGTAAGTCCGAGTACACACTGAAATTAGATGGCATATAGAAGCAGGTGTATTTTCTTAAGTAATAAATGATTTAATGCCACCAGGATAAAGATCAGCGGTCGTTAGACACGGCTACGGCGCGCGCACTGCTCTCGGTGCTTCTGCCGCGCTGGGCTCTCCGGCCGCACCTCGCCGCGTTCTTGGAACGGGAAAGACGTTACCGAGTTGTTAATAGGGACCAATGGTATGTTTCACCTTTGAAACCGTCCACCTGCGTGGACATCCCTACGGCCGCACCTACTACTGCGCTTCATTACCCTTCCCACTATTTTCCAATCTTACTACCTGGAAGTTTTCATGTTTACGTTAATATGGCTCCTAGCGATCGACCCTTGCGCAAGCCTCTGTACAATGTGGCCGACTGATATATCTAACGTTGCCACGAGCCCATAATAAATACAAATTTTTAATTCCATGTAAATAATGTAAACAATGGTGTTAATTTAGTAGTGTCTTCAATCGAACCCTTTCCAATGGTACTCTAAACTTATTTTTCCGCCCCGCCATCTCAGACATAATTCGTGGTTACAACACATCCCTTGACATTTAATTATATTAAGATACATTGTGATATCAACATGTGAACTTGTAAGACTCGTTATATTATTAAAAACATTCTTTCCATTTTGACTGTCATCATTGTTATAGTCCATTAGTGTTATCTTCCATTTCAAATTATTAAAAAGTGTTCTTGTTGAATATATTTTTATAATTTGCTACACGGTAATGACACAGTATGTGATTCAATTACAGGTGTAACATTTTGGAATTCTCGCGCACGGTGGACGCGCAGCTGACAAACTATGACGCCGACGGAGCCTGTGAGTGTTACCTTAATAACCTAAGAATTAATGACGCACTTTGCCCACCTCCCCAATGAACCCCACCTAAAGCTAATTTAAAATTAATCAGCACAGCGCCTCAGGCCATGGCTGTCAAAATTTATAACAAGATTCCAAAACGCAATGTAAATTTGAATAATGAGAAAATATTTAAAGCATAAATTTGATTAAGTTTAAATAGGTTTAAGTAGATTCCAGTGCAATTGAAGGGTTTCTGTGTGACACATTAATCTTTTTGTATACCTCATAAAGCAATAAAGTTTTTAAATTGAAATTAATCAAATGCCGAAGTTATACATGTCTATTTTTTCTTAACTATGAAATTATTTCAAGCTCTTCTTGTTTGCTTTTATAAATAAATTGAATATTGAAAAGTCAGAGTTAAAAATAAATATGTTCATTGCTAAAGAAATAGCAAAGCATCTGACATCGCATTCCCGTATTAAAATTTTATTCTGTTAATAATTGTACTAGCTAACCCAGCGAACTTCGTACCGCCTCAGAACTCTGAACAGTTTAAAACGTAAATGTATTGTAGCGTCCCTCCCACTGTTAGCCCATAACCACAATCCTTATCTAAGAACTTGCTTTTACGTGATATCTAAGTAAAGTGAAAAACCACGTCAAAATTTTCCCAACCGTTTTAGAGAAAAATAAAAAAGTGCCCCCTGATGGCCCATGACCGCAAACTTTATCGAAGAACACGCTTTTAGGTGATATGTTTATAACGCAAAATGCAGCCTAGAAATCCTCCCAGCAATTTTAGAGAAACGTTTTTATTGCAAAGCCTCCAGGTTGCTCATAGCCGATATCCTTATTTAAAAATCTGCTGTTAGATGATATCTATGTACACAAAAAACCGCGTCAAGATCTTCACAGCTGTTTCAGAAAAACATATTTATCACAGCGCCCTCTGGTGGCCCATGACCGCAAACTTTATCTAAGAACATGCTTTTAGGTAATATGTTTATGATGCAAAAAACCGCGTAGAGCTCCTCCCAGCCGTTTTAGTGAAATGTATGTATTGCAGTGCCCCCTGGTGGCTCATAGCCGCAATTCTCATCTAAGCATCTGCTCTTAGGTGATATATATGTAACACAAAAAACCGCATCAAGATCCTCAGAGCTGTTTTCTAAAAACGTGCTATCGCAATGCCCGTGCTGGACCATGACCGCAAACTTTTATCTAAGAATAGCTCTTAGATGAAATTTTTATGATGCAAAAAACCCCGTAGAGCTCCTCCCAGCCGTTTTAGAGAATCATATGTATTGCAACGCCCCCTGGTAGCTTATCTTAGGGAGGAACCCTAACGTTCCATGATTTTAATGCTTATATTTTCGAAAAAAGAGTCAAATTCGCGAGCGCCGTCGATTGCTGAAGTAACAGTTCTGTCATCCACCTGCAAGACAAATTCGTTGTCGAGAGGCTTTATTTTGCCTGTTTCAGTATGTATGATTTTCCACACAGTTTTACATTTGTTTTCTGATTTTTCTATTTTATTTCTTATATAAATAGATTTAGCTGTTTTACATATCAGTCCACCTAGTGGGTGACGATTCCCAAACGGTTATTGGTCCTGCAACCGATGCGGCCAGCCCAATATTTTTTTAACTTACTAACTCTGAAGTCATCACTGAAAACACGCACTGTTCAAAAACGGGTCTTTCGGCACTGAGGTATATCATACTCAAAGACGCTGTGTAGCTTCGCGAATGCTGCCCAGCAGAGTTGGATTACAGTACAAACAAAAAACTATAAAATAAGCTAAGATTAAAATATATATATATATATACATTTGCAGCCAAATTTCGTAAAATTATTATATGAAGTATTAAAGAAAATATTAATTTTAAGAAGATATATGAACATACAATGATTATTGTAGAGAGGTCGTGTAGTTGGGGCCACAGATGGTTTCAATTGGAGCTGACTATGCAACTTTTACTTTGTGTCGTTAAAGTAAATTATGCATTAATTGAATATTTATTCATAGAAAATTTGTTTATATTAAATTCTTAAACCGTTGATGTAATACAAGACTACTAAGTCATTAGATTTGACGTTTTCCATAGAATAAAAGTATTGTCATATTCTAGTCTATTTTAGCCTTTATTTTTATTCAGGTTAAATTGTAAAACTTTTTCTTCTCTAAAAAGTATAATGTTACAAATGAATTTTCTAACAAACGTTAAGCTGTTATAGGATACACATAAACTGTGACGTAATCCTCGGTGTCATTACTAATGTGATAGAGCGCTAGTATTAACACACTATTCTCTATGATTGTACACGTCCAACCGGCACAACTGTTAACACCAAACCGATCGCCGATCGCTTGCGCCCTCAACACGCCAAAGTATAAAGTTACCCTTAGTGATGGTGAAATGTCGAGCAAGTCTGATTGTGTAACCTATAACAATATTTTTGTATGCTAGGGCCAGTAATGCTGGATGAATTTGTGGAGTGGCTGCGAGGTGAGCGTGCCGCGCCTGACGCCACAATGACGCCCGCCAGCTGAGGTAATTGCTTTTTATACCACTTCATTTCTTTTTTGTCATGTGAAACTTTAGCCAAGATAAATTTAGAACTATATATTTTACAGATCAAATTCAAAAAGTTTTTATTCAATATAAGATGTTTACACATACTTATTGAAAGTCAATAAATTGATCAGGTTCTGGTTCAAAACCTAGAATAAGAAGTACTGGCAAGAAACTCCTCCCTGTTTATATTATTTGAATAAATGTTTTTCTTAATTGCTGTTTTTTTTTTTATTTAAAGTGCTTACAACTACTACAATGATGTCCATGCGCACTTATCATTTAAATACTCGCTAATACAATAAATAGTAAGCTTTTTTCATGAGTTGGAATTTAAATTGCTTTATAAATTGATTAGAATTCAAGTCTAACATTTCTTTTGGAATCTCATTATAAAAACGGATACAATTTCCCATGAAAGTATTATTAAACTTTGAGAGTCTGAACCTGGGAATCGATAACATATGCTTATGTCTTGTATTAAAGTTGTGGTCATCACCCACCCTAGAGAAAGCATTTAAGTTCATATGTATATAAATTATATTTTCATGAATGTACTGACAAGGAACTGTCAAAATGTTACTTTCTCTAAAGTGAGCCTTCACACTATCTCTAGATTTTAATTTATATATAGCTCGAGTTTGAAGCAAAACTTTATGGCCATTGGGCCATAACATCATAGTCGCAATGTGTAGGTGTCAGCGCGGATGTTATATTCACACTCATATTGCCCCATGTTCAGACAAGAACTTTTACTTAGTCTGTAGCAACATTTTCTCCCCTTCGTACACCGACGACGGGGTTGTTATTAAATTGCACTATTATAATACTTGATTTATGTGATTTCAGAAAAATCGGGTTAAGTGCGGATGTTAACGCCATGTGAAGACTTTGCTATTATTTGCAGTTGTATTCCACAAAATCATCTCATTGTGTACATATATTCTAGGCTACAAGTTAATATTTACCAGTGTTTAGTGAACTTTGTGAAGCTTTATTTTTTACAAATTTAAAATAACTACATTTAATTATATAATTTTAAAAATATATATTCACATTATTCAATAGTGAACGAACTGTGTACTCGATTTTTTTCTAAATGTTGGAAAATTCCAATACCATTAGCTAACCATTAATATGAATTCATGGAACTGTTTTAAATCATAAATTGACTGCTTGCTACCTCTGACGTTTCTCAGAATCTCGTCAAATTTATCTATTAACATATTAAATAATCTCAGACCAAACAAAAAGGTAAGGGTGTCATGAAACAGTGAATTAAAACATTTGTCAGTAACCAAACACACTGACAAATTATTTCTTACTTGTGAATAGTGATTTGAACAGACTTTTTTGTGATACACAGTGAATTTTACAGCATTTTACGACACTTTTAAATCTGGTCTCGCTGGCACTAAACATGGCCTAAAAGGTTTTAGTGAATGTTTGTGTTCGCGGCGCCCGGTCTTACCTTTTTTTAGTCTGGATTAATAATGATAAAATTGTCATATTTATGCACCTCTGTTTAGGATTATTTTGTTTGCATAACATCTGCTCGATCACTTTTATAGAAATTTATACAGTTTTACAGCAGATTTATGCAAACACAAATCATTTCACTTTTATTAAATGAATGTTAAATAAAAAATCATATTAATTAATTTGGTACTCATATTAAAAAGTATTGATATATATATATTTCAAGATTACTAGCCTGCGAATGATTGATTCATATGTCATTAAAATAAATTATGGGAAAAATTTATGATGATTTTTTTAAATATCTAATGACCTTTGCCTCTCTGTTCTGCTGGCATGTCAAGAAAAAAACAAGATACAAACTATTAAAAAAAGTTTTAATTAAATGTCAATTCAAAAAACTTTGAATATCTTGTACTTGAAACATTTTTATATTTCTGTGTTACAAATTCAACAAGTGTATATAACATGTTTATTACAAATGTTGTGTAAATAAACTTCTTAACTAATTCAAATACATTGTTTAAATAAAATGTATAGACAAAGCTGGTTATTAATTTAATTTCAAAATTTTCTTTTATTTCCCACCGAAGCATGTTTGAGTAATATTCAGGGAAAAATAGTACAACATCAATGTGCATTTTTTTTAAATTTTTGTTTATTTGAAATATAATCAGACAATGTACGTAAATTAAAAAAATATCTGCTATATACATACTATTTGTAATTTGTAGTTATTTCATGAATGATAAAAAAAGATTGTGAAAAATGCAGGGAATAACATTGTATATCGAATATGTTAAAATTGAAGGATAAGATTAAGATGTGGGCAATTTACTCTAAGCCTGTATTCAGTGGGGCTACCAAGAATTCAGACTACGATGTCCGACTGCCGAAATGAAGATTATAAGACTATTAATTTGTCTATTGGTACACAACAGCAAGATTGCTTAAGTCAGCAACTAAAAGGAAGCGATCAACTAATCACATGTCTTGAATCGGAATGTTAAGGCCCAGTCCTGAATTTTATCTCAGTATATAACTCGACTTGAAATGTTTTCAAGCGCTTGTTTCAATATATTATTAATAATAACACCATAACATGTCCAAGAAAATGATTTAACAAGCAACAGTTTTATTTATCATGTTAACTACAAATTAATCAGTATTATTACAAAAACCTTATTTGAAATGTGTGAAAGCAACAACAAATATTTCACATTGTCATTGTTTTCTTAATTGGTCCTGGCTTTCTTTTATTTGGGTCCCACCACATAGCATCTTTCTCTCTCTAGTTTTAACGACAATCAGGTTTTAAAGACAAATGTTCACCGTGGTCCCTCATAGTCTTTTTATCAAATGTAACCAAACCAAATTGAGAAGTTCCCATGAGAAGTACCATAAAGTTAATGATGTTGAACAGAAAAAGACACAAGAAAAATAAAACAAAAAATCCAACTGCCAAACCACTTAACTAAAAAGAGAAACACAACCTATATTTCACAGAATTTGGTTTGAACAACGTAGAATGCACCATGCATGTTTTTTGTCCGATGCCTACTTAAGCAGATAGGTATTCAAGAGATTCGTTATATTTATATAATAGTCTTAGATGATAGTATACCTATTTCAATATCTGCTAAGTAGGTGTCTATGCTAATATAGGTTGTTTTTATCTTTTCAGTCAATTTTTATTTTCAGTTAAGTGGTTTGGCAGTCGGATTTTTGTGTTATTTTTCTTGTTTCTTTTGTCTTTTCATCATCAACTTTATTGTACATGAGAACTTCTAAATTTGGTATGGTTACATTTGATAAAGGGATCACAGGCACTTTAAGTCCCATGGTCTCTTCAAGGGATTACGAGAGGGACCAAACCGAATATTATAATGTAATTGGTTGATGACTTTCTTTATAATGAGCTGGCTTTGTATAGCCTTTTTGCATCTCGCCTTTTATGTTGTGAAAAAACTGATTGAAACCTCATTTTGTTTGCTTGTTTGCAGTCCCACTGATCAGGATGAGAGATTATTAGCAGTGTGTAGATACATTTTGTATAAGAGTAGGTAGCTATAAAAAATTGTCTAATACGCATTTCTTTGTTTCAAACACGGTGTATCCAAATTACTCTCAGATGTTTAGAAGATTGTACCAAATGTTCATACGAGAGAAATTAATAAACTTACAAAAAAACTTGAGTTGTTATTTTATGGAATCTTATTTTTCTATAGTTTTTACGTAAGTACAGTTAAAATAAGTAATATAATTTTTTCAAATTCTGGTAAACACTATGAAAATGCTGTAAATATGGAAGCAAGAATGGGACAGAGAAAATATGATGTGGGTTGTTAGGTAAAGATGGTATCCCAAACGCAATTTCAAAACAATGATGGTCAAAAGGAACCTGACCTTTTTGAAATGTATACGAATTCCTCCTATACACAAAAATAGCTCAAAAATCACTTAGTTCAATTAACTTACTGTAAAAAATAAGTCAGAAAATTAAAAAAACATGTAAACGGTTTGTCAAGGCAATAATTCTGTAAACAAAACGGAACGTGGGTATATTTGGGTGTTGATTGACTGCAGTAAGACCACTGTAATACATCTTCCTTACTTGGTATCAATGTTAAATTATCCGCTCCTTTTGAAAAAATCTTGAATAAATTCCCGCAAAAGTTATTTACTATTGTAATATACCTACTATGAGAAACGAATAGGGCTTTTGAAATGAATGTAGAGTAGTTTACTAAAAATTAGTTTATTTAATTAAATCATAAACACCACAATTCAGTACCTACTTAATTAGAATAGTACAGAATCAGAATATGAGAATAGTCTCTAACTCTAAAAAAAAATTATGTATTTATGGTATCTACCAGATCCGATCGTTCATACCAATATCACCTATTCATACCAACTGATCTGTGATGCTACCACAGAACACATGCTACTGATGCTCTTCTATTGATAAGAAGGCATCTTGGAAGAGGAGGAGAAGGAACTATGCCTATACAGCTGTGTCTGAAGTATTATTAGACAATATTTATTAATTCTGGCTTTGTATCGTAAATATTAAATATACGTACTAGCAAAAGAGAAAAAGTCCTTGCCTCCTCAAATCTTAAACTTAAAGTAAAACATGATGCATCATAAATTGGGTAATAAGAAACTGATATTTATATTTCAATTTTATTGACACATTTTATCAATATTTATTTACAGTATCTGTCTGCCTTCATTTTACTTCTTCTGTCCAAAAGGGTCTCGTGTAGATTACCTTCAACTCTTGCCCTTTTCAGTTCAATCAAACTACCATCGTTGATTTTTAATTTTTTATCTTGGAATTTCTGGAATTTTCTTCTGTAATTGTGAAATAAATTATGATTAATTCAAGCTACACAGTATTTACTTTCTACGATCATTTACATAAAAGGAATAGTCTGAGAGCCCACAACGAAACAGGTCAAATTTCTAAAATTTTAATTTATAGCTGTTGATAATATTTACAGAGCTTGTTTACATACATTTAAGAAAATGCAGCAAACTCCACACACTTTCTTGTGACAATCATCAATTGATATGCAACATGCTTATTGTATGAAAGAGCGTATACTAACACATAATTCACTTCCACTTCACCCAAATTTGCTTGTTCCTCTTTAGGAACGGTCTCAGTTGACACTTCCTGTACACGGCTGCATCTGATGTTACAGAATTCATCCTCTGATGCTGTAGAGTTTTTAGCAATCACTGAATCATCATCTGGATTTATCAAGATGAATTTACCCAATGCACTCAAAATTGCAGTTTGACCTGGAATTTAAACCAGTTATATATTTTACAGTACAATAGCCATGTAGTAGAGAGACAACTAACATCCAAGTATGCTACTTCATATATTTATTTATTAAATACTCGAAAAGCAAATAAAGTAATAATATGAGGGGCACCATCTACGTGTGAACGGCGTTGGGAGGACATATAGACAATACATTCAATATTTGAATAGCTATTACAGCTCATACAGCCAGCTTCACGATGGTGGGAGTAGTGACTTCAAAAATAATTTTAAAAAAAACTGACTTCAAAAACATAAACTAAAAAGTTAAAAATAAAATTTTCACTTTAAAGGAGCATTAACAGGTGGCATATAGTTAATGAAGTCGGTGCCTACTCACTCAGACACTTTAAATTGTATTCTATTTTTGTTATAGTTATAAATATATCATTGTTGTAATTGTTATTACCTGGTAAGTACCCTTTCAAAGTGTCTGAGTTGGCACCGACTTTCTTTAAAGCGAAAATTTTATTTTTAAGTTTATGTTTTTGAAGTCAGTTTTTATTTATTTTTTTAATATCTTAGTTTTAAATTTTTAGTTAAACGCATCTGTAACTTATTTGTATTTAGTATAAATGGGGCTTCTAAATGCGCTACTCATATGAGACAGCGCCGCGATTACGTAACTTAAATTCAGTGTTAAAATTGATGCATCAGCATGCCTAGTGGGTAGTTGTATTCTTATGTTGAACTTCAATCTTAATTACATACTATTTTTCTGCGAAACGAACATTTTGGCATATTGAACCGTATGAAGTAAGCTCAACAAAAAGTAACTGCTGTAAATCGTTGAGGAATTCCCTCGACTGTCTATGGTCTCCATCGTCAGACCTGTAATGGCACTTATAACCCATATGAGTGCAAAGTTCTCATCAATAGAAATGAATTAAGTCCAAACACCAGGTAATCACTGTAAACTGTTGAGGAGTCCCCTTGACTGCCTTTCGGCTCCATCATCAGATTGACTCAAGAGGCCTTCAAGTACTAGTGGTTGTACTTTATAAAAATACTTAAAATACGATTTTCGATGGTTCACCACGATTTCTCTGGGATGCCATCATCAGATCCTGGTTTTCTTATCATGGTACCACTCTTGGGATAACCCCTTTCCAACAAAAGAAAAATTATCCAATTTGGTTCATAAACAACGAAGTTATCCCCGAACACACATAAATATATATATATATATATGGTCGAATTAAGAAACCTCCTTCATTTTAGAAGTCATTTAAAAAACCGGTCAAGTGCAGCTTGCACCCTCAGGGTTCCATACAGTTATAAACATATATTTATGTGCTTATCACTACTTGCCGCCAGTTGACATAAATGCATATTTCGTGATGATGATGCCACATAAAATTTCATAATTCGAAGTTAACGGGAAGTACCCTATAGGTATTGATTTATGTGTGTCAAAATATGCTGCATAAAGAGCTGTATTTTTTGATTGCGTCGACTTAACTGATGAATGACAATAAAAAAATTTAAACAAACCATCTTGCCAAATAGGTTCCCACTGTTCCATGGGGCCTACAGCATCTGATCTGCCAACAACTAAGCCATCTTTACTGATGCCCAAGTATTTTCCATATCCTGACTTTAGTGCACATTTATTATCACCGGCCGGAAAAGCAGTGAATATTTCTTCAGGAGAAGGCCCCTCGCCATCGTTATGTGGTGGTCCCAATGTAAACAAACCATTGTCTAATGCAGATATATATGCATTTTTACTATACTCTATACAAATGGATCCCGATACATCCTCTATTTTGTTCACTTTCCACCAACCTCCATGCTTCAACGAGTCTTCGTCAACTTTCGATTCTTCCGTTTTCTCTTTATGCTTTTTATGTTTACGTTTTTTAGCTCTGCAATAAAAAAAAATTGATTAATTTCTATCTTCAGCTAACGATAGTTTTAGCTAAGATGAAGAAATTGAAGCCATTAAACAAAATATGCAATCAAAGAGTACCATACTTGGGTTTGTCACCTTTCAGTATCAGTTTTCCTCTTTTTACGGCAGCGTATTCGTCCATCGCTAATTTAAGTGGTAAAAAAACCACTTGAAACCTAGAGTTGCCTAGAGTGAAGTGAAACTATTATTTCACAGATTATTTTAATATATTAGTGACAAGACAACATAATTATAATGAGTGTGATTGATTCACGATTGTTTACTATAAGAACGAATTAACATGACACCTGGCTGAGATGACGTTTGTGTAATGTATAGTATGCAAAAAAAATATTTTTTTTAGATTTTTAAGGATTTAAGTTTGGTACCTACATAAGGCGCCATCAGCTCTAGAAACTAAAAAATTGAGGGGGAGAGGCAGAGGCGAGGCTAGATAAATGCGCGGGGAGACACCGCGCACGTCGCACCTAACTGCCGGCCGGGCGTAGTACACGCATAGAATTCAGTTAATGATGAAAATAAATTACACATTACTTTGTTATGATTGTGATTATTAGGTGGTCATTTTTTGTTTAACCTTTTAACTAGTCATCAATCATTATTAATCAATTGTCTCTGTTAATTAAATGGGTCGTGACCTTCAATCTGACCAAACATGTAGCGAATAAGTAGGTTAATAATATTGTAATAATTTATATATATACATGTGAATTATTATAATATTATATACATTTATATATATCATTACACATATTTGAAACCAAAATTTTACTGGACAAGTTACTGAAATAAATTAATATTGTATACTAAAATAACGTAAGTGATCATACAGTATTAAAGTATATCCATTATTTTAACCCACACCCTTTGAGACGCCGCCAAAGCACTCAGACAAAAAATTCACAAAGAAAAACGCCGCACGTGCCGGCCGTAACAAAGAAACCGACGGCTTGCGCGTGCGGCATACAGTTTCAGCGAGAATTTATTTGTTTATGTCGACACTTCACAAAGTAAGTAAATGACAAAATAGTACGTTTTATTATAAACACAGGTTGTGATCTGAGGATACCTCGAGTGATGAAGAATGTCATAAGTTTTTGTTTCGTGTGTATCGAATGTGATAAGTTTTTGTTTCATCTAAATATATATATTTTAATTTGTCTATTTCGTTTCTGCTATGCCTTTCGGTGTATCGAGGTTTAATACAACGGATAGACTTTACTTCAGTGTGCCCAGTGTACTTGAAAGTTTTTTTTTTATTTTCTTAACTATATATTTTTATTGTTTCATAATTTTAAGTAATTAGGTACAGCAGCGATCTTCCACTCTGCTACAGTCGTATATCGGGTGTTTAAGTGAACTTACTCCATAATTATAGAATGTGTAGAGCTTACCGAACTAAACAAAAAATATCAGCAAAAAAAAGATAAGTAACAAAAATTAAACTTACAACATGTTTTTTGGTAACCGTTAGTTTGCGCCATCTGCTCACTTGAAACTTTTTATTTGGTTTGATAAGCTCTACGCGGTCTATAAGTTTGGACTACATTCAGCCGAACACGAGGTATATTATATACGGGTTGCTCGGCTAAACGTAATCCAAACTTACAAAATCTATAAATCTAGCTGACTGGGAGATTACATCGAAAATGCTGCCTAATCCCTTTGAGGTATAACAAAATAATGTATGGAGGAACTGTTTCTCTTTCACAGAACTAAAGAAAAGTCCGCGATGGCATATGTCTATCTTCTATTGATAGTTCACTATACCTACTTTTACGTTTAAAAAATGATGTCATATGATGAGGTGATTGGAAAGCAATTTAAACGGATACAGTATTAATCCTTATCAAATGAAATACGTTATTTACCTTCAGCATTTTATGCACATATAATTTCCCTTTACAACATCAAAATTTAAGTTAATATCTTCGGAGTTATCGCGAAATAAAACTATAGCGCGACAAGCTGACGGGCCGGGCCAGACGGCCGCGCTGATTCGAGTAGCCGGGTCCCCACGCCACGGACGCGACTCGCGTGATGTGAAATTTGGCAGAAGTTATCAATGTTGTATACAAAGAAATATTGTAGTTCGTTTTTATGTATTTAATCTTTACTTTTTCAAATATTAATAGAATTGGAAATAAAATACATTGAAAATACTCTATGTAGGATGAATTTAAATCTAATAAATCCAATCCACATATTCTACGCAACAAGCTGATAGGACACTACGACAGAAAAAAGCACTACGGCTTATATGCTCTGCTTCCCGTGCCAAGGTAGGGCGGGTCGCTAGTTGAAAATAATTGTAAAAAAAATCTTATGTGAAAATCGTATCTGTATATTTTGTGTTTACTGTTCCAAAATGCAGCTCTTTGTTTCCTAAATATGACGTATTTACATTTATCTTAGTATTTCATGCATATGTTTTGAATAATTTTTATAAATCCCTTTTTTGGTCTTCTCGTTTTGTTTATAGCCTATTATATCTTACAAATAAATATTAAACACGTAATCCGGTGGTAGGTGCTGTGGGTAGGTGTACAGCTTGGCAAAGAAGGCTAGAAATGGAACAATTTTTTTTATCTATTGGCAGATTGGCAGCATTGAAGTTGCTGTCAAATGTAATTATCATGATATCATCCGATATTGTCATTCATTGGTCATTCATGATTTAACACTTACGCATATTGTCAGAATTACGTTGAGATTACTCAAAATGAATAACAAAACAATCCGATAAGTTCTACCAGAGAAGTGGGTAAGGCTTTCCAAAACTACCACCCTAGACGTGTTAATAATAATTTAGGGGGTGGAAGGACGAGGACAGAAAACCAACTTTCAGAATTTTCAGGAATGCGGAAATGTAAAAAAAACCAAAAATAAAAACTGAAAACTACGTACTCGTTACCACCGACATGAATTTGCTCTTTGTATTGACATAATCAAAGGATCGACTGTTGAAGGAGGGAAAAGACTTCAACATTAAAATAAATTGAAAACAGTAAATACGTTAAGAATTTCCTTGACGACCGCTTAGCCTAGTGGGCAGCAACCCTGCCTGCGAAGCTGGAGGTCCCGGGTTCGAATCCCAGGTCGGGTCAGTATTTATATGATGAATATTAATACTGGCACCGGGTCTTGGTTGTTATATGTATGTGGTGTCTTCGCTTGGTACCCAAAATACAAGCAAATGCTTAGTTTGGGACCTAGACGTTGTTGTGATTGTATTGTATGTGTTGTTATTTACCTAACTTTAGTAACAATTGAAAATTCGATTTGCATGGCGCTTGGCGGCCGCTGCCGCGGCACGCTCGCTTCGCTCGCTCGCCTCGCGCGTTTTTTATGTTCCTAGTGGGTTGGAACCATCGATTGTTGGAACAGTAATCGGAGTGCCCAAATATTCGGTTTTATTGTATATTTTTTTAAACTAATCTAACCTACCTACGGTAACCTACGAAATGGCGGGAAAGCAACCTACCTTAACTGAATTTTTTTTAAACGTTATTTTAAGTAGGTACTAAATCTAAATAGTTGAGACTTATTTGAAGAGTGATTGGCCATTTAGTATTAGTTTAAAGTGTTTTGAATTTAAGGGTTATAAAAAATGTCTTAGTAGCAGGTATGTATTACTCATTTTTAATTTCGCCTTTTTTCGAATTTTCGCATTTCTAAAAATTCTAAAAATGGGTTTATTCTTTTCACCTTGCTCCCTTCTTTCTTATTATCAATACCCTTAGGGTGGTAGTTTTGGAAAGCCAACCCGAGAAGTGATTTATAAAGTTTATATGGTGGTTTATATGCGATGTCTTGCGGAATGTAAAGCGGGTTGTTATGGAAGTCTTCTAAACGTTATTTGAGTGAATTTCGCATTATCGATTTCGATACTGAACTCTTGGTTACTTTTGACAGAATGAATATAGTAAAACGTAAACAATCTTGATATTTACATTTGACGTAATTTATGTACTTACTAACGTTTTTTACATTTCTTGGTTAAATTACTTATTATTTTAACGTTTTCATTTTAACGCCTCATTTAATGTGGGGTCAGTTGACATAAAAGTATGCTATTATAAATATTGGTAAAAATATAGGTATCTTTATTTATTTACTGATTCGAGTATTTTTTTAGGAAGCAGTTGAACGTGTAATTCATATTTCCATGGAAAATTGAAAGACTTCATGTAGACATATCATGAAAATAGAAAAAGGATATTACGAGAGGAGAATTCATCTATATGACGACATAAATGGACTCGTAATAAATCTCTAAGATGATAGCAGCAGTAAAGATACATCGAAACCCGAAAATATGATTTATGATTTTCTCGCGGCCTTAAATCAAGATTTAAATGTAGATATTTCATAAATAGAGTATTCAGAAAAATTTTCAGACGAATAATATTGAAAACATTTAATGTTCAAAACTGGTTTGCAATTTTGTATTAAAATTTACAAATCTGTTCTGTCTTTCTTTAACCACTACAACTATATGGTAATTAGATATAATAGAATAAGCACGAAATTGAAATAAAAGCAGATATAAATGACAGGTGTCAGATGATGAAAAGGGATGAATGGTTTAACGAGACGGCGAAATAAAAATAAGCGTATAATAATATCAATATCATAAAGCGATCTTTATTTCCCTAAATTGTCAAAATTGTGTAATCGCAAGTATCAAAAACATAGCATCGTAGTATTATTGGGGTTGCTACATTCGCGATGATAGCGCCCCCATTTTTTTCTACTCTTTCTTGCCAAGCTGTAGCGAAGGCGCGTAGTGTCACTTTGACACATAGAACGGGAGCAAACGGGAGTGGAACGGGAATGCGAGCTAATACGGACCAAGCTGCCCGGCCGGCCCACTTGCGTGCGATAGAGAGGGCAGATAGGCCATATACTCTAATGCAAACGGAATACAAGACTTCAATACTGCTTGTAAATAAAGACGCAAGCGACAATTCTTATATATTTTATTACGAATAAAATAAATGTTACATAAACAAAAATAACAAACCAATGGATAGGTATAAGTAAAACCTATGTTTGAAATTTTTTTTAACGTTGAAGATGCAATGCTTTGAAGAAGTAAGTCATGATAGCCCAGAGCGCAACGAACCTGTCTCAAATTTATAAGGCCCCATAGGGCCATGGTTCTAATCCGGGCGTGTACCAATGAGTTTTTCTGACTTAAGTACACAATATCACTGACACCGTGCTTCGCAGGGCACGTTAAGCAGTCGGTCCCGGACGCTGTCAATAGATGGTGGTCGTTACAGTTCCCAACCCGCAGGGGAGCAGCGTGGTGGACTTAAGCTCCAAGCCCCCCTCCTCACCCTGGGGGAGGCCTAAGCCCCTGCAGTGGGGTAAAAATGGCCTGATGATGATGATGAAGATGCATGGTATTTACTAAAAAGAAGATAATATGTTTTATTAAGGGTTTTTTGGTGCTTTTTCTATCGAGCGAAATTAATTGTATCTCGTGTTCAAAATAGCCAATGAATAAACAAAGATGCATATTTCCGCATAATATTTTTTTTATCGCTAGTAAATAAAAATTTTACCATATAACCTAGATTGAAATTTAATAAAAACGGCCTGAATTTTATTGCATGATGCCTAAATATTTTTTTTCCATAAAATATTCAATTTTACAGTAAAATAAGCCCACATGTCGCTAATGTATTTACTAGGGAACTAAGGATTACGATGATAAAATTTTTTTTAAAGACCTTTAGTTACAATGGAATAAAATTAATTCTCACCAAGGCAGGCGTACGTAAAAATAACAATTTTTGGGGCAATTTTGCCATTTTTTTCTTTCGAGCCGAATTAAGCCAATCGTGTATCGACTTCCATAGTTAACTAACAAATATATTTAATTTTCATTACAAATTTTTTTTAATGTCATATAGTTAGGTAGTTTTTAAACCTCAAAAATTAAGTTTTCCTGTAGTCGAAATATTTGTTTTTATGTCCACTTTGCCTTAAGTCCTTAAGTGATATCACATGTTAAATAAGTTGTATGTACAATATAGAACAATTTATTTCTGATGAAAATATAACAAAAAGAAATAATTTGTTAAGAAAAACTCAACAGTGTCAACTAAAAATGTTCAAACGTACATGTAAACGTTAATCTATTTACGAATTTCCCAGATATTTATGAAAATTCATCTGACGATGAAATTGTTCCTTTGACGTCATCTAGGCGATTGATTTTATTGCGCTGCTTTCCACAGTAAAAAAAGTGAAAAGTGAAATTCTCATGAATCAATGAAAACATTATGAATTTACTCTAAAATAATGCTATTTTATTCATGTCTAATTTAATTGTGTAAACTATTTTCTGTATGTTTCATATATATGTTTTATTTCATGCTCTATTTATCACTGTTTGTTTGCTGAATAAATAAATAAGTGAGTGATCATCTGTCCAGTTGACGTCACAAGGATATTTTATTATATTTTTTTTAGAAAATTAAAACGTCTATTTATTTTTTAATATTTTTGAGGGGAAGGTATAATTGGTCTACATTTTCGAAAAAGCATTAAAAGTATGTGTTAAAAAATTTGGTTCAGGCCATGTTGACAGACAAAGTTGACAACTATCTAACCAGGATATGGCGACTCTCAAAACTTGCTCAAAACTAAATAATTCCACCTATGGTTGCGTTCCAATCGCAACAAATAACATTCACAAATGACACTTTTGCCAGTTTCTTTCGTCCCAGACAAAAAAATACCGCCGACATTGTTCCGTGTGGGGATTTAGCTGTCAGTGTCATGCGTTTCAGACGTTTCGTTTTGGGCACTTGTGGCGTTTGTAACTGCTACGTTAGATCCACCTCGGTAGGGGGTTCTTCGTATTACTTTGAATAATTTTATCATGTTGCCTAAAAAACATCTGTTACCAATGTAAGAAAGGGTCGAGACAAGCAGCACACTACAGTTTTAACATCGACGCCTATCAAAGAGAATCTGATAGAAAAAGAAAATAAGAAATTGAAAAAAGCAGGTCAACAGAAAGAGAAAGAACAAAAGAAGTCCAAAGGTAAAGATCAGGGAAAGAAAACTAAAGTACAGAAGAAGGACAATGAAAAGGCAAAGCGGCGAGTACCTACTTCAAGATTCAAACGAAACCTCAATATCAGATTTTAGTACCAAGGACCTATGCCAGGATGATAAGGATAACAACGTAGAAGATGCCGGAAACAGATGCCTAGTGCATACTAGGCATCTGTTTCCATACTAGGCATGTCAGTGTCATGCGTTTCAGACGTTTCGTTTTAGGCATTTGTGGCGTTTGTAACTGCTACGTTAGATCCACCTCGGCAGGGGGTTCTTCGTATTACTTTGAATAATTTTATCATGTTGTCTAAAAAACATCTGTTACCAATGTAAGAAAGGGTCGAGACAAGCAGCACACTACAGTTTTAACGTCGACGCCTATCAAAGAGAATCTGATAGAAAAAGAAAATAAGAAATTGAAAAAAGCAGGTCAACAGAAAGAGAAAGAATAAAAGAAGTCCAAAGGTAAAGATCAGGGAAAGAAAACTAAAGTACAGAAGAAGGACAATGAAAAGGCAAAGCGGCGAGTACCTACTTCAAGATTCAAACGAAACCTCAATATCAGATTTTAGTACCAAGGACCTATGCCAGGATGATAAGGATAACAACGTAGAAGATGCCGGAAACAGATGCCTAGTATGCTGCGACTTTGAAAGAAATAACGAAATGTGGTACAGGTGTAGGTACCTCATGTGAGTTATGGGCTCACGCTGAGTGTACTGGATGGGATTCGGCTGAAGGTTATGTCTGGGTGATCACCATTGTCCCCACGTCGGTGCAATGAGAGTCACATCTGTTTTTTTTTTTGTTTTAAATTGTAATAATTACCAAATATGATTACCAAAGTGGCAATTGCAATAAATATATTATGTATCATTAAGGTTTTATTTGATTTCTCGCTTATCGTGACTCCCATTACACTCTTTTACCCTACCTTCTAAATATAAAAAAAAATCTTTTGTTTAAACGCTGATGATTGTTATTTTTTATAAATTTATAAAAGCTTGTTTTAAAAAGGTTTTTTATATATTAGGTATATATATTTCATTTTTGACTTTTCAGTACTAGAATACCTAAGTAAATTTATCCGTATCTAGGTATGTCTTTAATGCCCAGAGGTTGCTACGTCAATGTCGTATCTAGGTACTTCACTTTTTACTCTCCGAGTCACAGTCAGTGATTGTTATGTACTTAAGTCAGAAAAACTCATTGGTACACGCCCGGATTCGAACCTACGTATATTACCTACTAATATGTTTGCTAAACATGGCTATCCAGCTCCTCTGCACGTACTGTGCCACGGTTTTCCTCATGCCATCCTCATATCTTACTTAGCTCAACCGAAGACACCACAGTGGGTTTACGCACGAGAAGCCATTGAAGGGTTCTGTTATCCAGCTCGATGGTACCATAATTATAATAATAATAATAATAACACACACAATCACAACAATGTCTGGGTCCCAAACTAAGCATTAGCTTGTATTTTGGGTACCAAGCGAAGACACATACATATAACAACCAAGATCCGGTGCCAGTATTAATATTCATCATATAAATACTGCCTCGACCTGGGATTCGAACCCGGGACCTCCAGCTTCGCAGGCAGGGTCGATGCCCACTAGGCTAAGCGGTCGTCATTATACTTTGTCATACAAATTATATATATCTGAAAAAATATACTTCGATCTGATTAACAGTTGAGGAGTTCCCTGGTGTGGAGACAGTCCTTGCTATACTATCAGTTCATGGTGATAATTATTATGGTTAACTATTTAAATTGAACTAAAATACAATGTTTCAAATCGGTGCTACTAACCACTGAGGAGTTAGTTCCCTCGTGAGCAAACTATCCTAGGTGTATCATCAGTTCATGTGGAAAATCATGGTACAAAGTATTGTATCTGTGCAATTAACCGTTGAGGAGTGCCCTCATGAGAAGGCATTCTTGGCTGTATCACTAATTTGCAGTGTAAATCATGGTTGACTATCGATATCCAAAGTATATTATGTGCAAAGTTTCGTGTTCGTGCTACAAACCGTTGAGGAATGTCCTCATGAGGAGACAATCCTGGCTGCAGCATCAGGTCATGTTTATCATGTTAGTGTATTGTCATCGAAGTTGCATATTTCTTCCGAATTTCAGCCCAATAGCTTCCGTGAGAGTGGGTAAAATATTATTTGCAAAATTCCAGGACATACAAGTGAAGTTAAATAAAAGCTTTTAAAACTGAGACATACTAAAACCCTACCTTAGTACTTTGCAACGACTTTGGGTCTTCTTCTTAGTTTTTATTGTCGGCTATCTTTATCTTGTCAACTGAGCTTTTTGGGACATATTTGTTTAACAGTTTGACTTGTAAAAGTCTTTGTAAATATTGTGCTTTAGAATGGCTTTAGATATCTTAATAATTAGGATAAAACGTCTAAATAATCGAAACGATGAAATACATAAGCAAAATCTCAGACTCGGTAATTAGATAAATCATACATCATTATCATAGTTTCAAACAAAGATTTTGTTAAATTAGTCTTGAAATGTAATTTCATAATCTTTATTTTCTTTTAAATTACGAATTTTGAAAAAGGTTCCAATAAGGTTGACACAAAATTCAACTTCGCATCGAATATTTTAGATCATCAACTGGTGTATATTTGGCATATGTGTATATTTTTGGTCACATTTTGGTTCTCACAACGCGGTACATATCTCTATGAACACCCATGAACAATCAATAGTTTAGAACTAAAAGTTTTAAAAGTCGAAACAATTTTTGTTCCTGCGCATAGGTACTAAAGGTATAGGAGTGTCTGGCAACGCCAGTAAAAAAACTACACATTTTATGGCAAAAAGTTTATTCCATTTAAAAGAGGCACATTTATAAAAATTATAATTTACAAACTAAAAACTGGCGTACAATCATTTTAGTATTTATTTATTGTTATTACTGTTGTTTTTGTAAACTTACATGGCATTAGTTTATTTCAACTACGTATTATGATCACAGCATAGACATATTAAAAACTCTAGACTGACTGTCATTAAACAACCAATGAAGCACTGCAATGGCGCCGCTAAAGTGCTTTAATGAGGTGGAACTTCGCAGTGGAAGTATTGGCGGTCGGTAAACATACAATGGGTTGAATGTGTTTGACATATAGTTCCCCTCAAATTTAATGGCGGATCGGAATACAACGCTTTAAGCATTCTTGCGCAAGTACAGTCATATACCCCTCGCTCCACTGCGTCCCGCTACACATAAAACTGGTAACTGCGACGCGACTTGTGCCTATGTTCACATCCGCCATAAAGCTTGATTGGAACTATACTAGGCTAGGATCAGCAGTTAGTTCGTGATGCTATGTCCGGGTGTTTCTTGGTTCATAATATTATGATTATGTCATGAAATTTAATAACTTATACTTCTTATTATTTACGAGCAACTTAGCCTTAAATAGAGCTACGTCACACTTGAAATTCTATACGATATATCTTAGGCAATGCGCTTGACAGATTCATAGGGATACTAAAGCAAATACCTATAAGCCTGTGTACTAGTCGTCATATAGTAGTGTAAAGTTCTCTCAATTAAATATCTTTTGAATACACAACGAGATACGAAAAGGGGGCACGCAAAAAAGCTCTTCGCAGCTTTATTTCAAAACTACTGTGTTCGCAAAAGGAACAAAGTAATATTCACCTGTATGTGTATTGCTGAAATGTGAATTGCTGAATGTTATGGGCTCACGCTGAGTGTACTGGATGGGATTCGGCTGAAGGTTATGTCTGGGTGATCACCATTGTCCCCACGTCGGTGCAATGAGAGTCACATCTGTTTTTTTTTTTGTTTTAAATTGTAATAATTACCAAATATGATTACCAAAGTGGCAATTGCAATAAATATATTATGTATCATTAAGGTTTTATTTGATTTCTCGCTTATCGTGACTCCCATTACACTCTTTTACCCTACCTTCTAAATATAAAAAAAAATCTTTTGTTTAAACGCTGATGATTGTTATTTTTTATAAATTTATAAAAGCTTGTTTTAAAAAGGTTTTTTATATATTAGGTATATATATTTCATTTTTGACTTTTCAGTACTAGAATACCTAAGTAAATTTATCCGTATCTAGGTATGTCTTTAATGCCCAGAGGTTGCTACGTCAATGTCGTATCTAGGTACTTCACTTTTTACTCTCCGAGTCACAGTCAGTGATTGTTATGTACTTAAGTCAGAAAAACTCATTGGTACACGCCCGGATTCGAACCTACGTATATTACCTACTAATATGTTTGCTAAACATGGCTATCCAGCTCCTCTGCACGTACTGTGCCACGGTTTTCCTCATGCCATCCTCATATCTTACTTAGCTCAACCGAAGACACCACAGTGGGTTTACGCACGAGAAGCCATTGAAGGGTTCTGTTATCCAGCTCGATGGTACCATAATTATAATAATAATAATAATAACACACACAATCACAACAATGTCTGGGTCCCAAACTAAGCATTAGCTTGTATTTTGGGTACCAAGCGAAGACACATACATATAACAACCAAGATCCGGTGCCAGTATTAATATTCATCATATAAATACTGCCTCGACCTGGGATTCGAACCCGGGACCTCCAGCTTCGCAGGCAGGGTCGATGCCCACTAGGCTAAGCGGTCGTCATTATACTTTGTCATACAAATTATATATATCTGAAAAAATATACTTCGATCTGATTAACAGTTGAGGAGTTCCCTGGTGTGGAGACAGTCCTTGCTATACTATCAGTTCATGGTGATAATTATTATGGTTAACTATTTAAATTGAACTAAAATACAATGTTTCAAATCGGTGCTACTAACCACTGAGGAGTTAGTTCCCTCGTGAGCAAACTATCCTAGGTGTATCATCAGTTCATGTGGAAAATCATGGTACAAAGTATTGTATCTGTGCAATTAACCGTTGAGGAGTGCCCTCATGAGAAGGCATTCTTGGCTGTATCACTAATTTGCAGTGTAAATCATGGTTGACTATCGATATCCAAAGTATATTATGTGCAAAGTTTCGTGTTCGTGCTACAAACCGTTGAGGAATGTCCTCATGAGGAGACAATCCTGGCTGCAGCATCAGGTCATGTTTATCATGTTAGTGTATTGTCATCGAAGTTGCATATTTCTTCCGAATTTCAGCCCAATAGCTTCCGTGAGAGTGGGTAAAATATTATTTGCAAAATTCCAGGACATACAAGTGAAGTTAAATAAAAGCTTTTAAAACTGAGACATACTAAAACCCTACCTTAGTACTTTGCAACGACTTTGGGTCTTCTTCTTAGTTTTTATTGTCGGCTATCTTTATCTTGTCAACTGAGCTTTTTGGGACATATTTGTTTAACAGTTTGACTTGTAAAAGTCTTTGTAAATATTGTGCTTTAGAATGGCTTTAGATATCTTAATAATTAGGATAAAACGTCTAAATAATCGAAACGATGAAATACATAAGCAAAATCTCAGACTCGGTAATTAGATAAATCATACATCATTATCATAGTTTCAAACAAAGATTTTGTTAAATTAGTCTTGAAATGTAATTTCATAATCTTTATTTTCTTTTAAATTACGAATTTTGAAAAAGGTTCCAATAAGGTTGACACAAAATTCAACTTCGCATCGAATATTTTAGATCATCAACTGGTGTATATTTGGCATATGTGTATATTTTTGGTCACATTTTGGTTCTCACAACGCGGTACATATCTCTATGAACACCCATGAACAATCAATAGTTTAGAACTAAAAGTTTTAAAAGTCGAAACAATTTTTGTTCCTGCGCATAGGTACTAAAGGTATAGGAGTGTCTGGCAACGCCAGTAAAAAAACTACACATTTTATGGCAAAAAGTTTATTCCATTTAAAAGAGGCACATTTATAAAAATTATAATTTACAAACTAAAAACTGGCGTACAATCATTTTAGTATTTATTTATTGTTATTACTGTTGTTTTTGTAAACTTACATGGCATTAGTTTATTTCAACTACGTATTATGATCACAGCATAGACATATTAAAAACTCTAGACTGACTGTCATTAAACAACCAATGAAGCACTGCAATGGCGCCGCTAAAGTGCTTTAATGAGGTGGAACTTCGCAGTGGAAGTATTGGCGGTCGGTAAACATACAATGGGTTGAATGTGTTTGACATATAGTTCCCCTCAAATTTAATGGCGGATCGGAATACAACGCTTTAAGCATTCTTGCGCAAGTACAGTCATATACCCCTCGCTCCACTGCGTCCCGCTACACATAAAACTGGTAACTGCGACGCGACTTGTGCCTATGTTCACATCCGCCATAAAGCTTGATTGGAACTATACTAGGCTAGGATCAGCAGTTAGTTCGTGATGCTATGTCCGGGTGTTTCTTGGTTCATAATATTATGATTATGTCATGAAATTTAATAACTTATACTTCTTATTATTTACGAGCAACTTAGCCTTAAATAGAGCTACGTCACACTTGAAATTCTATACGATATATCTTAGGCAATGCGCTTGACAGATTCATAGGGATACTAAAGCAAATACCTATAAGCCTGTGTACTAGTCGTCATATAGTAGTGTAAAGTTCTCTCAATTAAATATCTTTTGAATACACAACGAGATACGAAAAGGGGGCACGCAAAAAAGCTCTTCGCAGCTTTATTTCAAAACTACTGTGTTCGCAAAAGGAACAAAGTAATATTCACCTGTATGTGTATTGCTGAAAATCTATTAATACTGAGTATGACATTTTATTTGTCATGACGTGTATGTACGACATTTCTCGATGTCGTGATAGCCGAGTCGGGGTTCGAATCCTAGAAACGAGCATGTACCAATGATTTTTATACTTAAGTAAATGACTATCACTGACTCTGTGCCTCGGAGAGCACGTTGAGCCGTCGGTTCCGGTTGCCATCATCAGATGGCAATCGTTAAAGTCCACTAACCCACACTGGAGCAGCGTGGTGGATTAATCTCCAAGCACCCTCGTCCCGAGAGGAGCCCCTATAATGGGGCATAATAGACTGCTGTGGTTTGCTATTTTAATGTTAGGACGACTTGTGTTTTAATACTTCCATCTGAGTAGAAATACAGGTTCTTGGTGCCGCATTTTGAATCCGTCTCATTCTACGAGGGCAGACCAAAAAGTCATGTGTTTTGACTAAACTTAATGCGAAAACTATACTGGCCGTTATGTAGTCGTATTCTTGGTTTATTCTTTTTTTTTGAAGCATTTATTTGTTTTGAACCAGCCGGAAGAAAAACGTACTAGGTATACCTACTGAAAATTTAACATGGAGCAATCATTACATTTCAAATTAAAGAGGGAAATACACCATCACAAAACAGATACATTGTAATAATGATAACCGAACACACTAGTGTTCGATGATTCTTGGTCTATTGAATTCATCAATAAATTTTGGTCGAAAAAGTTTAAACCTGTAGTTTAAACAAAGCCGTGTGAGCGTCGAATACAACTCCCGTAGTTTGCAACCTGCTTTTGGCGTTATCAACGAAAAATATGAGAGAAGTGAAGACATTCATTTCGTAACACCGACGAATTTAGCTAATAGTGGGAAATCGCTACAAAAGTGGCTATTAAGAGCAGTGTGTACTGGCAATAGAGTATTCAGATCAGCAAAGACTAGGTTCAACGGTTTTATTTTTTTTTTATTTAATAGTTGAACATTTGTCTATCAGCAGGGAAACAAATGGCAACAATAACAATAATACAGCGTGTTCGGCTGAACGTAGTTCAAATTTCTAGAGCGTGTAGACTTAACAGAACTGAACAAAAAGTTTCAAAAAGAAATAATATATGGGACGAAAAACATTAAATTTTAAACATTTTTTCTCAGTAACCGTTAGTTTGCGCCATCTGACCATTTGAAATTTTTCCTTTAGTTTAGTAAGCTCTACGTTCTATAAATTTGGACTACGGTCAGACGAACAACCCGTATTTTGGAATGTTGAAAAGATATTACTAATAGATACATTCTCAAAATAAAGATGAATGCCTTATATTGTGCTAGTTTGTAGGATCAAAGAAGTGAGTCAATCACGAAAAAAAGGAGAAACAAACACAGTAGAGTGCATAGGTACTGCTCGAACAACAGACCGAGCCTGCTATTATTTCTTAATAGATGATGAAATAATGGCAGCAGTAAACGATCGAAATAAACGTTGTGCACTTTGACAACAAACTGAAGGAATATTTTATCAATGGCTTAACGTTTCTTTATGAGAAATGTAATAAGTGCATGTCTTTCTTAGGAGATTACATTGAAAAAATAAGAAAAAGTGTTCATGCTCGTCTTTTCTTTCTTATTTAGGTAGATTACTGATCAGTTTCCCCTCGCAGCAAACTTGTGTATCTAGAAGATATTTTGATCTAAGCATAGTCCAAAAACATAAAACCTGACTGGATACTATGTCCTACATACCTATCTTATTTTGTGAAAAAAAAGTAATAAATAATTCATATTATGTTAAGCATAGTTATTTTGGAAATATATTTATTTAAAGTTCTGTTTTTATTTTCCTAAATGTATATTGTGACAGGGAGAAGTGAAGGGTATATATAAAAAAGTTGAGAACATCTATGTTACCGTTTCACGATACAAGGCTCACAAGTACCCGGATTCAAATAAGCGGGATGGCAATGAGGACAAGTGGGATTCTCCCCGTAACTAGCTTTGCCTGATCTAGCTATTTTCACTTGGAAGGAAGTCTGGGCATCCTCGTTCTCATAACCTGGATGTGATTTTTCCAGGGGAAACACGAAATCGGGTATGAAATACGAACTAGTGTTGTACTCGGTGTTTGCAGGGACTACGTCTATTTCTTTAGGAGGGGGTCGAGTTACGTGACTAAATGGACTTTTCTGTGACTCTTGAAGCGCCCGGCCAATTGATGATCTGTTTTGAGTAATGTTACTTTCCTTGGGAGGTTCAAGATCGAAAGCTGGAACGGCCCATTTCCATTCATAGTACACGGGTGGACCCATAGTTGTGATTGGTTGATCTGAGTAATTAGTTTTCGGTGGTACAAGTTCTCTATTAGGGGTTTTGACTGTGCTTGGACTGTTTTCGAAGTTATTCAGATTGGACCTCTCGAAGGTCTGCACTGTCGGTTTTTGGTTGACGGTCTCAAATCTTGGGGTTTCTCCGACATTTTTGTTTTTGCCACCTTGTAAAGTATTAAAATGATTACCGACGTTTTTATGTCTTCTCGGAGTCCTCTCGTCTTCTATGCTGAGGTCATGGCTGGTTGGCAGCTGTCTGTTGATGCTGACTATTTCGGAAGTGGTCATTGAAGTGCTTTGAGTATCCGGAGAATTAGGATCAAATCGTTTTATAAAATCAACGACGGGGTCTGGGTGATTTGATTTCATTCTTACATCAATTTGAAATTCTTCCGATTGAGCATTTTCAGTGGTTGTAGACCGAGGGATAATCGGTGGTACGAGCTCTGTACTGGGTGGTCTAGCAGCATTGCTTGTGTGTAAAACCTTTGCTGTAGTTGTGGAGATGGGTCGAAATGTAGGACTTGGATCCTGGGATGCCGCTCCGGCAAGATTATCGTGTTCTGGTCGATCGGAGCCAGTCGAGTCATCCGAGTCTCTATGAGTATTAGATACTTGACTGGTATGCTCAGCACTTTGACTGCCAGTCCCCATGGACCAGGATGTGGGGGGACGATAAGGTTTTTTCGCGCTGTCGAGTCCGTTGTTATCACCACTTAAGATGGTATCCGGCACGCCTACGATGCTGTTGCCAGGATGAACGGGGAACTGAAACAGTTTATATCCAATTACTGTCTTATAATACAGTTGTACGATATTAAAAAAAAAAGGGATTTCCGTTCTAAGACAGAATGTCAGGAAGTGATATGTAAATCAGTAATTTAATCTATGCAAGTATATTTTTTTGTGTACCTTGGTTTCAGCCTCTCTAAGTCCGTCGTAGTAGTTATTGTTGGGCGGCACAGACAGTATATCTGGTCGTGGCGTGCGTAGCTGCTGCATTTCTGCCTCCGACACGAACGGCTTGTCTCTCTGTCCTGCAATGTCAACAAAATTTATATAAAACTAAATAAGTTAATAACTAGTAATAGACTAATAATTACATAAAGGTTCTATAATGTTTTTAAATCGTTATCAAGTTCAGAGTAATATGTGAACTTGCTATTTCGGTACTTGAATTCATTTGTAGAGTTTTTTATTACATTTAGAATAATGGTGGAGATCTAGGGGAGGCTTATGTTCAGCAGTGAAAGTCTGGCGGCTAAAACTAAGTAACACAGATAATTTAATGTAGATTAAAAGAAAATACTTTTAAATTCTTTTCTGAATACTCTTCCCATAACTTTACAAGAGCTAGAAACCTTTTTCGTTTGACTGTTTTCGCTTCATATTGTTATGGGCTAGCGGTCCAGTTATTTTTGGATGCAGGAAAACACCGATTTCAGTTGTACTTATATTTTATTTCTTAACAAAATCACAAACTGCCATCCCACTAATAGTATCGCACTCACAGTTAACTCCTCCAAAGACTCACACGCAGGCGCGAGCGGCCTCTTTATACAAGATGGAATTTTTATCACCATCCAAATTTTAATAATATGATCGTTGGTAAAAAATCGATGGACGTCTTGTTTCTTTTTAGTATCGTTCAATAGGAAAATATTGCGATTTGACTACACGAACCTTTTCCAAAACAACCAATATGTTTATACAGTCACCGTTCACCGGCGCGGTGGCGGCGGCGCTACGCGCTCCGTCTGCCCTGTGTAGGTATTGTATCCTATACGATTAGAAGTTACATCGTGTTTGCACTGTTCAAAGGTTATTTTCAATGTTCTGAGATGATGTGAGTCGGGATCCAAATGTGTTTCACTGGTTAAGTTTATTTTTATAGCAAATTTGACTTGAGTGTGTATGGTCGCGACGCGATTTTGCGAACAACTTTAGATATTATAGGGTCCAAGTAATATCCTCACAGACAGGTTATAAGGACACAGGTAACAAGGAGAAAATACCTCGTCAGGTTGACACACCGGACGAGAAGTTGACTGGTGCGTGCTTATACGCCGACACGAGTTCGCGTACTGTCGCCACAAAAGTCAGCTGGGCAATGTTGGTCGGATTTCAATCAAAATTTTTTTTGTTTGAATTGGTCACTACTGAAGAACGGCAACTTCATAGGTTAAGACCTAATATAACGTAGTTAAAAGAAAAACTATCACAGCTACTAGACTGTATTAATTAACGAGTAATAGAGTAACTTATAAAATGTAGTTTTATAAGTAAATTTTTTAATAATTCCATAGATATTGAAAGATAGCGTTTAGTCTATAAGCGAAAACTAGATGCATTTTATCTTTGTGATGTTATTGTAGAAGCATGAAATTTAAGTACAGATACGGTAGGTCTGTCTAATGGTTATGAAAAAACATGTTTTTTTTAAATTTGGTCTTACAATTATTTTCTCAATTATTCTCAGAGAAATTATTTTCTCATAATGGCACAGAAATCTATGTTCTATATAGAAGAAAATAACTTTTAGAATAAGAATAAAGTGTTTAATGAGGAAAAATAATTTTCTTCTTTATAGATCGATTTGGTATTACAGCGCAACTTTTTTAAACTATAATATTTTTAGAAGGCGGTCTGAATGATTGTTAAATTTGAAGGGCAAGTTAGTCAAAACACGGGTGTTCGTGCGGTTCCTCTATTTATAGAAATAAATAATGGTCGGAGCTAAGGGCGCGAGCGGGTTTCTTTTCACGGTTTACGCATGCGTTGCAAACAGAATGCTCGTTTGTGATTGGTGTAAAGTAAAAAGACTTAGTACTGTGAAATACACCATTACGGTACAAGTTTCGATGTCATAAAGACCGTATTAATAGCAACTGTATTGAAAAAAGTATTAATCGTTGTTGTAATAACGCAACGTTTTTTTTTTTGTAATATGTACCGAATAACAATAAAATTTTAGTCCTTACGAAACAGCCTTTATTTTAGTAGTTTAGGCCCAGAAAGAAAGAAGTTCAAAATGGCAGGAACTTTGTTTCAGTTTTGACCGCATTTTTGTGAAGACCACGTGGACCCATAGATATCGATTTTGAAAGCAAGCAGTTCAAAAAAAAAAATTTTAAAGGCAGTAATTTTTTTTACCAAGACCACGCAGACTCTTAGAAATTGATTTTGAAAACAATCGGTCCAGAATCAAAAATAGTAGAATTTCACGAAATGAGAAATGAAAAGGTCATCTCATTCAATGGGAACTCGGCTTCGCCATCGCCACGTTTCACAAACAAAATGCACTCGTATTGCAAAACTCCTCATACGATAACTGTGGCACAGTATAGTATTGTCTAATAATTTTTTTTTATGAAACTTTAAAACACATCTTATCCCACACCCATAACACAAGCTTTGCTCAGTTCGGGACTAGATAGCGCTGTGTGGGATGTCCCAGGTATTTTTATTATCACTACATATAATAATAATAATAATAATAACGTATACACCATAACAACGTCTAGACCCCAAACTAAACATTAGCTTGTGTTTTGGGTACCAAGCGAAGACACCACATACATGTAACAACCAAGACCCGGTACCCGTATCAATATTCATCATATAAATACTGACCCGACCTGGGATTCGAACCCGGGACCTCCAGCTTCGTAGGCAGGGTCGCTACTCGCTACCCACTAAGCTAAGCGGTCGTCGGCGGCGGCGGCAGCGCGGCGTTATAAAATAAGGTTCCCCGCCGCGTCTATCTGTCTGTCTGAACGCGATTAACTCAAACACTACCGAACGGATTGGCATATTATTGACATCAGTGGACAGAGTAATTCAAGATGAAATTTGTTGAAATATGACGATTATTGTTGAAGAAGTCGGAAAAAAATCAAGCTGGTTGGGAGCTTTCATCGAAAATGCTGCCTAATCCTTTTGAGATGTAACAAAATAATGTATAGAGGGATTGTGCCTCTTTTATAAGACTAAAGGAAAGTCCGCGATAGCATATATCTATCTTTCATGGATAGCTTACTATACGTATTTTTATGCTGTAATAACATAACTAATAATGTAATAATGTAACTTTTTGTCTGTCTGTCTGTCTGTAAGTCTATGTGTCTATTCGATTAGCTCCAAAACGGCTAACCGATTTTAATGAAACATCGCAGACGTGAAAGTAGGTTGTCAAGAGTGACATCAGCTACTTTTTGTGTCTGTCTGTCGTTTATCCTCACTGATCTATCAGCGTAGATAAAGCCGAAACTACTAAATCTAGGAAGCCGAAATTTGGAACCGTGGTTTATTTTATAACGTTAGTATTAATTTTTTAAGAAAGGAATATTTGGAAATTTCAAATTTAAGGAGGGAGGGATGGGGGGGCTTTGTATGAGAGTCTTTGTTCTTAAAAGTTAGAAATATAAAATTTTTAACATAAATAAATAATGACGTGTTTCAGGGTTTTTGGATTTCCACATTTTAAGGGTAGGAAACGGGAGGTGAAAAGTATGGTAGTATCGGTTTTCTTAAAGGAGTGGGGAGAATGAAGATTGAAAGTTTGAATGGATGTACCCGTTATTAGTTCAGTAGTAGTTCAGTTCAGTTCATTAGTCAGTTTTTTAGTTCAGTAGTTCAGTTTCAGCAAAAAGTACGATAAACCATTTCGAATGTTAATACTACCTAAAACAGGAACGTGTAGTCTACGCAAGCGAACCTGCTGGCGGTCGCTAGTATACTATACAATTTAAATCAATATCTTAGGAGCCATACCGGACGACGCGACACGCGTGGTTAGGCTGAAGTTATCAATGTTGTATACAAAGAAATTTTGTAGTTTGTATTTATGTATTTATTCTTTACTTTTTCAAATATTTATAAAATTGAAAATAAAATACATTAAAAATAATCCAAGTAGGACGAACTTGTGTTACATTTAAATCTAATTAAATCCAGTCTACATGTTCGACACAACAAGCTGATACGACACTACGACAGTAAAAACATTATGGCTCTGCTACCCGTGCGAAACCGGAGCGGTTCGCTAGTTATTATCTAAAATAAAGTAACATTAAAAAGCTGACATAAAAGAAAACTAATTCTTAAATAAATAAAAATAATAATGATCAAGACTAATTAGTTCTGGTATAGCGCCAAGTATGTGTTGCCTCTGATGCAGATGCGCGTGTAGTAGTATGCAAGCTGTCAAGTAAAACCTATTTTCGAGCTGTCACTTTTTGTAATTGCGTCCTTGGCTGTGAACGGATGCATCGCACAGTACAATCATCTGGACAGTACAAAGTAAAAGATAGAAAGGACCACCAGGCAACAGGACTGCTTATAGAGCGAATGGGTTTTGAACTGATGGTATTATAAAATAGGACGAATTGGAACCTGGGTCAAGACAGATTTTCATAGAAGAAGTGAGAGGAGTCTTTCATCCAAAGAGGGGATTTCAATCTCGGAACCCGAAAAAATTGACAATGCTTAAATACCTATGAAATAAAATGGTTTTTAGGTAAATGTTATTTTTATAAAAGATTGTACTTAGTGTTACCCTGGAAAATTTTAAAATTTCATAATTTTTTCGTAGGTAGATAATATTAGAAAAATAATTGATTCGTGAGCATTCAAAATTCTTGTCCATTAAACGTCTTTACAGCGTATTTTATATTTTGTTTAGTTTGAATCGTGACGCATATTAATTTATAATAATAATCGTAAGTCACTTTTAACGTGTTCATCGAAACTGGATTCTCCAGCAGTCACGAGCTCATTGATCATAACTGTTATGATATGAAGAAAAAATATTATGCTCGTACAAACATGCGCCACAACTGTAAAGTTACTCTCAATTGATAAATGATTAGAAAGTTCTCTTACGTTTTCTTCTTTAAAAGGAAGGTCCGGTAAGAACTAGACTACATTTCATAACGGAATGATATGTATGCACACAAAGTTTAAAAAAAAACAGTCACGAGCGCCTACTACTTTATACCGAGCAGTTGTTGTCGACTTGAACTTGTTATATGAACATTTGAATATTTTACATTTGATTCTTTTTCAATAAGTAAGAGACTGATAAAGAAAGTTGCGTGTTCCCTTTTTTCTGTGATCCAAGATCTAAAAACTGAAAGAATGAAAGTTTTAGTTTTAGGAACTTAAAATTGTATTTTTGGTTCATTTTGAGTTATAACCAACTACTGCGTAATAAATTTGAGGAAAAAAAGCGTTAGTAGTTTATAAATTAAATGTTTATTGGATTTACCATCCAACTTGTTTTTGTACATGTCATCTATGTAACTCATTCTAAGCAACTTTTTTTGCGCTTTATATAACTTTAAATAATTATTGTAATATGACATATTTATTTCTAAAGTCAATAGATCTACTCAACTAAATCATACACAAGAAATGTTCTCCACTTTAGGATTTATGACCATCAATGACTAAGAGGCTATGCCAGGCTATTTTTTCAAAGAGAAGCAACTTTCGGTGTCTATTCATATTTTCTAAGAAGACAGGCATCAAGTTGAAATTGCATAAAATGTCAAGTGGAGCCTGTGTATGTAGCCAGCCGTTGAAGATCAAATCACGTTACAAAACTTTGCACTTTATGTTTTAACTCACGCATGTATTGCTTGTACGAAGTAATCATTAACAACTACACATGTAAGTTATAATACGCCTTCGTTGTTCGTATAAACGATTATTTAAAACATTTGACATAATTTATTCCGTCGTAATTAATCATTGCTGTTGCATTTATAACTCGTAATCCATCGACGCACTGTTTGGTTATTATTTAAAAAAGACAGCAATTAAAGTAGCTATGTATTCTAAATCTGAACTAGTGTTGTGCACAAGGCCGAGACTCGAGTCAAGGCCGGCCGGCCGCTGACATTGACTCCGTTGATTGCGTCCATTCACGCACTAGCGATGCGCCGACAGCGCACTATTTACGGGAACGTTCAAGACATATGTACATAGAAAGGATGCAGTTGTACATCGGGAATCTACGGTATAGATTTGATAGATGGATCGAGTAGCAGACGTGTCGATTTTATTTTGTAATGAATGGAATTAATGATACAATGCATGACGCGTCTTTGATATGTCGAACCCGTAGGTACCTATTGTAATTAGTTTTCGAATCGCATTCTTTACATTCATAAATGACATACATTGACTACGTATTAGCACGAGGACATTTTATATTACGTACTGACATTAAAATACTTAACCAATCATATGACCTATTCGTCTTTAAAATTCAATTTCATGACAAATGATTACGTATAAATAAATTTACTGCCTCGCGTTACTAGCGTCTTTGAGGATCATTTGGAAATTGATAAATAGGCAATATTTTATTTTCAAAAGTTAGTTTTATTTAATTTTATTTAAGTACATGAAAGTTATGCTGTAAGGAAATAGAATTACTGTCGACACTCAGAATTGTTATGTTTATTAGATAAAAAGTTATGTAAATAAAAAAAAACTGTACAATGTGTTATAAGCGTAATGTTAGTGTTGCAATAAATAAATAAAAATTGTTTAAAAGGATTTTATTGAATTTAAGTTCTCGTAATCTTTTTTTTTATTGAAAATAATTATCAAAAAGAGAATTGTATATTTTTCATTTTTAAACTTTAGAACCATTCCGATAATCAAACAAAAACCGCATAAAAATCGGTTTGTCCGTTTGGGAGCCACGATGCCGCAGGCAGACATAAAAACAAGAAACAAATGACTATGTCCAAGTACGGTGACACTGCATCTATGTAATAGTGTATCTATGGAAACAATATATTCGAAAAATTCATATTACCTCGCATTTGCAGATTACATATATTGTAATCAGTAGCCGGATGGAGCTGATCATGTTTTATGCAGAGGTTTTAAGTATGTAGAAAAGTGGAAATGGAACCAGAAATCATCAATAATTTTAGAGTCACCTACCAATAAGTAGGTTGGCGCTGTAGTCGCTCTGTGCCCGAGAACAGTTGACCATGTACCAATGATCGCATATCAACATGCGCTGCTGGAACAGAGTTGTGTTGGGACACGAGTAACTGAACTGCCGGCCCAAACCATCGCACATGTGGTACACCTGGAATAACATCGTGATTATTGGTTTTTCATATTTTGTAGATTTTTGTAATTTTTAATTATTTATTGATACACAGTAAAATGTACGCAATATTACAATCTGCAAAGCCAATGATAAGTTTATCTAAATAACATTTTCAATAAAAACTATAAAGATTTTTTTTTTAAATGTCTGTGTGTTTGAGTGGCTGGATTAAGTATGTGTGTGATGTTATGAATATTCGAAACAAATTTCTATCTCACTTAGATAGATGTTGAAAGGCAGCGGTTGTAGATGAGACCCTTGAGGTATACCTGAAGGAATTAATTCAAATTCAGATTTAGACACGCCGACCCTCACTGCTTGTAGACCATTTTAAAATACGAATACGTGTATTAACCATCTAAGCAGATAATCGTGTAGGTTATACCAACACTAGATAATTTAGATATTAAAATATTGTGGCCAATTCGATTCATTAAATAATTATGAAAGCCATCACATGCGATTTAATTAAACATTGAATAGCATGAATGTTTGCGAATCTTCTGGAAGAAGATGTTGACAGAAAACATCAGTAGAAAAGGAGTCAATGCCGAAATTATGTAAGTATAGAAGGAAATTGTGTTCAATCCTTAGACATTGAAAACAGGGTAGGCAGAGAAGAATGAATATTATACATGACAAATTTTTAATTAGTACCTACAAATCTGATAGCTATTTGTGATAGTTTCGCAATCAAACTAAAACAAACTATTCGTATATACATGTGTCGCAGGAATATTATTTTATCAGAATATATCCGATTGCTAAAAGAAATATTATAATAGACGGAAAAGTTTTGTGGCGACTAATTATTAGAATTATAAAAATAATCTATATTAATAAAATTGGAGTGTCTGTCTGTCTGTCTGTCTGTCTGTCTGTCTGTCTGTCTGTCTGTTCCGGCTAATCTCCGAAACGGCTGAACCGATTGGAATGAAACTTTGCAGACGTGCAGAGGGCATTACTGCGGGTGACATAGGGTACTTTTTGTTTGTCTGTCTGTCCATCTGTCTGTCTGTTTGAGCTGATCTCCTAAACGGCTGAACCGATTTCAATGAAACTTGGCAGACGTGCAGAGGGGATTGTCAGGTGTGACATAGACTACTTTTTGTTTGTATGTCTGTTCATCTGTTTGTCTGTTCGAGCTGATCTCCGTAACGGCTTAACCGATCTCAATGAAATTTGGCAGACGTGCAGAGGGTATTGTCAGGTGTGACATAGACTACTTTTTGTTTGTCTGTCTGTCCATCTGTCTGTCTGTTCGAGCTGATTTCCGTAACGGCTTAACCGATTTCAATGAAACTTTGCAGACGTATCAGTGACCAAATTTTAAAAAGCTTATATGTTCGAAACTATCAATCAGAGACCTATCGTGTTGGTACTCAAACTTGATGTTTTGACGAGATCTATGTGACCACGTGACCAAATATTTAAATGCTTATTTTTTCGAAACCATCAATCTCAGACCTATCGTGTTGGTACTCAAACTTGATGTTTTGACGAAATTTATGTGACCACGTGACCAAATTTTTAAATGCTTATATTTTCGAAACTATCAATCGGAGACCTATCGTGTTGGTACTCAAACTTGATGTTTTGACGAGATCTATGTGACCGTGTGACCACATTTTTGAATGCTTATTTTTTCGATACCATCAATCGCACTGCTATCGTGTTGGTACTCAAACTTGATGTTTTGACGAGATCTATGTGACCACGTGACCAAATATTTAAATGCTTATATTTTCGAGACTATCAATCGCAGACCTATAATGTTGGTACTCAAACTTGATGTTTTGACGAGATCTATGTGACCACGTGACCAAATATTTAAATGCTTATTTTTTCGAAACCATCAATCTCGGACTATCGTGTTGGTACTCAAACTTGATGTTTTGACGAGATCTATGTGACCACGTGACCAAATTTTTAAATGCTTATATTTTCGAAACTATCAATCGCAGATTTATCGTGTTGGTACTCAAACTTGATGTTTTGACGAGATCTATGTGACCACGTGACCAAATTTTTAAATGCTTATATTTTCGAGACTATCAATTGCAGACCTATCATGTTGGTACTCAAACTTGACGTTTTGACGAGATCTATGTGACCACGTGACCAAATATTTAAATGCTTATATTTTCGAAACTATCAATCGGAGACCTATCGTGTTGGTACTCAAACTTGATGTTTTGACGAGATCTATGTGACCGTGTGACCACATTTTTGAATGCTTATTTTTTCGATACCATCAATCGCACTGCTATCGTGTTGGTACTCAAACTTGATGTTTTGACGAGATCTATGTGACCACGTGACCAAATATTTAAATGCTTATATTTTCGAGACTATCAATCGCAGACCTATAATGTTGGTACTCAAACTTGATGTTTTGACGAGATCTATGTGACCACGTGACCAAATATTTAAATGCTTATTTTTTCGAAACCATCAATCTCGGACTATCGTGTTGGTACTTAAACTTGATGTTTTGACGAGATCTATGTGACCACGTGACCAAATTTTTAAATGCTTATATTTTCGAAACTATCAATCGCAGATTTATCGTGTTGGTACTCAAACTTGATGTTTTGACGAGATCTATGTGACCACGTGACCAAATTTTTAAATGCTTATATTTTCGAGACTATCAATTGCAGACCTATCATGTTGGTACTCAAACTTGATGTTTTGACGAGATCTATGTGACCACGTGACCAAATATTTAAATGCTTATTTTTTCGAAACCATCAATCTCAGACTATCGTGTTGGTACTCAAACTTGATGTTTTGACGAGATCTATGTGACCACGTGACCAAATTTTTAAATGCTTATATTTTCGAAACCATCAAACCCAGACCTATCGTTCTGGTACTCAAACTTGATGTTTTGATGAGTTCTAAGTTTTCATATTTATCGGCAGTCCCTATAACTGCCAACAAATTTTTGGTCTGTCTGTCTGTTCCGGCTAATCTCCGAAATGGCTGAACCAATTTCAATAAAACTTTGCAGACGTACAGAGAACATTACCAGAGGTGACGCAGGCTTCTTTTTGTTTGTCTCTCTGTCCGTCTGTCTGTCTGTCCGTTTGTCTCTTTGTTTGAACTGAACTCCGAAAAGGCTGAACTGATCTCAATGAAACTTTTAAAGATGTGCTTAAAAGATTGTCAGGAGTGGCATACAATACTTTTTGTTTATCTGTCTAACCGTCTCTCTGTCCGTTCGAGCTAAACTCTAAAACATTTAAACCAATTTTAATGAAGTTTCGCAGACGTGAATAGAGGGTGGGAGGAGTGAAATACGCTACTTTTTGTTTGTCTGTCTGTCTGTCTTTATGTATGTTTGAGCTAAACTTTTAAAAATTTTAATGAAACTATGCAGACATTAAAATAGGTTGTCAAAAGTTATATATATACCTTTTTGCCCGTGTGGTTATCTGTCTGTCTTTTCGTTCCGGCTAATCTCCAAAATGACTAAACTATTTCTATGAATCTTCGCAAACATAAAACGGAGGTTATCAAGAGTGACATACGTTGATTTTTGTCTGTGTATTTCTCTGGCTGTTTGTTAGGGCTAATCGTTGAAACGGCTGATCTGATTTTACTGAAATTTTGCGAACATGAAGAGGGAGTTGTCAAGAGTGAAAAACATTTTTTTTATTTACATATATAAAATCGTAGTGCCTGTTAGTCGGTCTGTCTGTTCCGGTTAATCTACAAAACGTCTGACTGATTTTGGGACCGATTTGTAGGATATCTATTTTTCATGCTAAAATGGCTAAATGGATTTGTAAGAAATGAGGTATAGAGATTTCTTAGGTAGTTTCAGAATGTTCTAAAAAGTGTTACAATGTTCTGGAGCGTCGCGTTCTTGTACCTGTCCCGGTACAACTGTGTAGTCCACGCGAGCGAAGCCCGCGGGCGGAAAGCTAGTCTTCAATAACTTCCATTCCATCCGATCACATAAAAAAAAAATTGGTTCACCCTGCAGCCTATCCCTGAAACTTCCTGCTATTTTTAAGAGCGAAGCGCTCGAAAATATCTCTACTAGAAAGCTATTGAGGTTGAAAGCTATTGCTCAGCTCTTCGAGCTGACAATATTTATTTTCTATAAATTTAGAGTTCTTCGAGCTCAAAAACCAGAGACAGAAAACGTTAAATGTTTTGAAAGAAAACGTTATTTTAGAAATTTTTGAACTGCGATATCTTTCGAACGCTTCGTTTAATTTCAATGCAATTAACAGCATACTATGCAATTTTTGAAGCATAAATTTTTTGTATAAAGTCAAAAATCGATTGGTTGTGAAATTTCAAATTTATGTTAAAAATGCAATTCTTCAGAAATTTATAAACAGCGATATTTTTTGAATGCGTCGTTCGATTTTCATTTTTTTGACGGCATTTAACGCAGTTTTTATGCACAAAAAACGTATAGAAAATTTCAAGTAGTTCGTTAGGAAAATCTCAAAGTTATCTAAAAAAACGTTAAAAAAAAATTATTTTTGATTTTTTGAATATTTTTGAAACAGCTCGACCGATTGACTCTAAAATCTAATGAAATCTAAGTTTCGATAAACCCTTTCGAACGCCGTATTGAGAGTCTTAATCATCTGATCCGTTCTCAGGACATCGTACGACAAAAAAAGTTACATACACACACACATACGGACGTCTAGCCGGATATAGTCAGACTGGCTTCTTAATCCTCAGGACCTCAAAATGTGAAGATCTGTTGAAAACTCGATTTTCGAAAATAGGACCCAAACCAATAACTTCCTTTGGGGTAGGTAACGGGAAGTTAAAAATGTATTCGAAATATTAATACCTACCATCGAAATTATAATTGCACAATATTCTTTGGACGTAATACATCAGTTAATAATTTAAAAAATTGCATCTGATGTTAATTTGGTTTAAGTTCTAACAAATCTGAAATAAAAAAACTATATAATATTAAAAACATCGACCTACGAAGACGGACGTATAATAGTAATTATAAACAAATATATACATATTATTTTTTTGTATTCAAACGAATACAAAAAAAATTGAACCAAACTTCTTACAGCCTTCAATAAATAAATAATGAAGGATTAATTTGTTTATAATGTTCATTAAATATGGCGTTATTGAAAAATCACACTTTTGATTGCATCAAACAAACACATCATACGTGTAGGTAACAAAAAAATAATAATAATGCAAACCTACTTTTTTTTCCGTCTACGATAATTTGGCGGATAACCATGTTTCCGGAACGTCAAACCACCAGGAAGGTAGAATATACAAAGAGATGTAAACACAGGCAATGATGTGGTCTAACAATGATTTTTAAATTGGTTACTCGACATTGAATCATCGTAATTATAATTATAAACGTATGATGGAATTATTTAAAACATACATCCTACACACGAAGTGGTTACACATGTATGTTAATGTAGCTACCGTATTTGCTACGTAGATTAAATCCGCAGGCATTTGCAATGAAACTGAAATATTACAGACATAGGACACATCTATTTTTATATAAAAAAATAACACGACTGAAAGGCAGGGTATGGTTTTTTATGCTTCTCCTCTACGTGAGCTCCTGCCAAATTAATACATTACAAAAATTCGATAGAAGAACGCACGCTTGGAAGCATTTTCCATTCATTCCCATGAAAAATTTATTTTTTTAGTGATTTTATCAAATGTCGAAATTTTCCATTTCATCACATGCAAATGCATCATATCAACGCTACACTATACCTATTTTTTTTTATTTGAGATTTTGACAGAAGAAATATAGTATAGCAGGGCTTCCCACAGACACATTATATAATTTTACTAGCGACCCGACCCGGCTTCGCACGGGTAGCAGATCATATAAGCCGTCATGTTTTTTCTGTCGTAGAGTCATATTAGCTTGTTGTGTCGAATATGTGGTTTGGATTTAATTATATTTAAATGTAATGTAAGTTCATCCTACTTGGCGTATTTTTAAAGTATTTTATTTCCATATCTATAAATATTTGAAAAAGCAAAGAATAAATATATAATAACCTAACTTAACCACACGTGTCACGTCGTCTGGTATGGCCGGCCGGCGCGGCGCGGTGGCGCCGGCTGGTCACGCGATATTTTTATTTCGCGATAGCACCTAAGTTATTAATTTCAATTGTATAGTGTAAAGTGCAATCATAATGTGCATGAAATGCTGAAGGTAAATAACATATTTAATTTGGTAAAGATTAATACTTTATCCGTATAAATTGCTTTCCAATTACCTTATCTTATAACACCATTTTTGTTAACATAAAAATAGGTATAGTACGCTATCCGTAAAAGATAGACATATGCTATCGCGGACTTTTCTTTGGTCCTTTAAAAGAGACACAATTCCTCCATACTCTATTTTGTTATATCTCAAAGGGATTATTAGGCAGCGTTTTCGTTGAAAGCTCCCTAATACCAGCTTGATTTTTCTATGACTTCTTCAACAATAATCGTCATATTTCAACAAATTTCAAAAAAAACATTAATAAATTATACACGTTCCTCTGGAATCACTGTGTCCATTGGTGTCAATAATATGCCAATCCATTCGGTAGTCGGTAGTTTTTGAGTTTATCGCGTTCAGACAGACAGATACGGCGGGGGACTTAATTTTATAATATGCAGTGATTAGCAGTATTTTATCTTCATATAGGTTGAATAACAAATTATTCGAATTTCAGAGCGAAACCGGTTTTATTTTTACAGTTGTTTAAAATGACATTGTTCAATTGTGTCTTGAAGATATCAAAGCCCCTAAAAAACCAGCCTGCATTTTTGTGGCGAAATAGGCACTAACTCGTGTTTTTACGTCGTCAGCTTTTTGAAAATCGGGCGAACCCAAATGTGTGAGCAGTTGTTTTGTAGAAATTTAATCGGACGCTTTTTAGCCTGAATCTTGGTCTTGACGCCACCAAGAAGGTGCACAAAGCATTCTATGTTAATGGATTTGCCCGATTTAAGATAGTTTATATTTTTACAATTTTATTGCCGCTTCAATCCAATTCGCTGTGAGCCAGGGTTTCGTGGCCCGCTCGTAAAGAGTGTAAATACCACCGACCTAAATAAATACAGTTCTGTGTTCAGTACATAGATCCGTTGTATTACGTGGTAGGTAATTATAAAGTACTTAGTGTCGAGGGTCCTCTCTAATAACCTTGACCGCAGCCAGTCTATGTTACGCAATGTGATCCAATAAGTTTGTTCATTCGAACTTCGCTAAATAATTATTATTTAGAAGCTAATATTGAAATAAAAAAAAGTAATCAATCAAAAAAATATTATGTATGTCTTCATTTCTATTGGTAAGTAACTTTGAGACGGAGTAGGTACAATAAGTCTATTCTAGAAAAAACGAATGCCTATAATTTACTGATTTTTTGCAAGCTGTTGTTTTTAAATTTTTTACAAAGAAGCATTTATAAAAGTTTAAAGGTAAGTATGTATTGATATTAATAAAATGTTACGAGTGACATGCTTTTTTTTAAAACATTATATGACGGGGGTCACTGTCGCATCGAAATCTGGATATATAATAATATCTAGGACATCCCACACAGCGCCATCTAGTCCCAAGAAGGTAAGCAAGCATTGTGCTTGTGTTATGGTTTACTAGACAACTGATTTACATACTAAAATAATCTTTACAATACATACATACATACTAAAATAATCTTTACAATACATACATAAATAAATATTTGATACCCTGATATGGAACGACTAGATATGTTCATGCAAACAAATATTTGTACTGGGCTGAATCGAACCCGCGTCCCCTGGCTCCGCAGTTAGGGTCTCTAACCACCCGGTCAATCGGTCAGTCATCTTAAATAAACACCAACCGTGCGTCGCGGGAAATTACAGAATTATCTTGTAATAATCAAGAAATAAAACCTAATTAAAAAACCCTTTGATGAGTGAAAAGATATATTGAAATATTATTACTGCATAAGGTTTTGTATGAAAATAAACATTAATTTAGAAATCGAGTGATTATAACGAAAATCTAGACACTGAGACCCTATTTTAGTATGTTTTAAAGAAATTGTGTGAAGTATTAAACAAAATAGATCCGATACGTCGAAGGATTTTATCCTGTAGATTTACGAAAAAGAAAACGAATTATACGATCTATATTTCTTTACGATAAAAACTAGCTTCAGCCCGCGGCTTAGCGGGCACACCCTTAAGTCATTTTCGCTCTCATCACTGTTGTCATTCCCTCTCACACTTTCATCTAACTCCTGCTTCCGTTTCTCTGTTATAATACATACTAATTGTTTCCCTATATACCCTATAGCGTCCCGCCCCGGTTTCGCACGGATCCTTTAAGTAAAGTACAATAGCACAGATCGATATTAGCTAGTTAGATAGCGCCATCTACGGTAAAGTATAACAAATAATTAGATTGCGCTACTTGGATTGGATGATTCACAAAATCGAAATCAAATGTATTTTCGTTTAAATTTATTTTTGATATTGGTTTTCTTTTTTTGGTATTGAACAAATAATCAATAGTGTAAGGTCCATATTGAACTTTGTTCTTTGGTAAAGGCATAACAAACATCCGTTCAACCGTTTCAGCATGAAACGTGGCCGCATGGATAAACAATTAATTTGCAAATATTTGCTAATTGTCGTTTGGTTTTCAATGTAACTATTGGCCAATAAATTAAATCTAAGCAACACGATGGCAACCTTCTAACGCCTTCGCGAAGATCCCATCAAAATAAACTAACGTTTGTGTTACTTCCTCATTCCTCTGCCCCTCTTAATAAATTCAATAAACGTGTGTCACGAGTTGGAATCGTTGAAATTGATTATGTTTATTGTTTGAAAAGTGTTAATTTGAAAATGATGCGATGGAAGCCTGTAATAAGAGTTTTAAAAAAATATGTAGACCTATTTATTTACGAACTGAAGGACGTATTCATTACAACTTATATATTGTATGAGTGTCGTATATAGTGTCATATGAGTGTATATGCGGTTAGGGGTCTATACCTAATGATAACGTATCGGGTGACTTGCATGCACTTTTACGGGTTTTGTGTAATGCTTATAAAATATACGTCCAGTTTTTTTACCTCTCTATGCCCACCTTATAAAATTTAAACTAACACTGACACTTGTGTATTAATTCTTTACATCTTCAGTTTGTTGTCATCACTCGAATTTCTCAACTAACTACTCAATCAAATCTCTCAAATCTCAAATCTGGAACGTCGTTTGTCAAGTGTCGTTCTTCAATTAACCATATTTGGTCAGATTGAAGGTCACGACCCATTTAATGAACAGAGACAATTGATTGATAATGACTGATGACTAGTTAAAAGGTTAATATTAATACCTGGGACATCCCACACAGCGCCATCTAGTCCCAAACTAAGCAAAGTTTGAATTATGGTTACCAGACAACTGATATACATGTTTAAATGTTCTTTATAACATATACTTAAATGGATACTTTTACACTCAGGCACGGAACGAATAGACATGTTCACGCACACAAATAAATGTCTAAATACATATGTCTATAAATATAAAAATGAGTGAAATTTTCCATGGTCAAAAACTCTTATTATTTGGCTTTAATTGGTTGTTACTTATTTTTGACCATAGTTTTTGGAACAAAACAAGAGAAAGGAAAATGTCGATAATCGAGCATTTGCAAGTATCTACTTAATTATTAAAACAATTTTTTCTTTCTTTCTTTGATGCACCTGATTATGAAATTTCTTCTAAATGATCCAAAACACAGACGTTAAATGCGAAATTTAAAATGTAAAATTTTAGAATTATACGATAAACAAAATGACAACCAACACAACAATAATTATGCTAAGAAAATTAAAATTAAATTCCTTTAACTCATCTGCAGAATTAGGCCAAACAAAACAACGAAAACAGTCTAACAAAAGTTCATGTTTGGTTGTAAAATAACTAATAAGCGAGAATGATGTGAGACATGAAATGCCGGTTTGGTCACAGTTCGAACGCTTCCTCATTCCAATATCAAAATTTAATATTTATCTGTTATAATTAGTTCAAAATAATGTAATATGCGACATGACCATACCACATATATAAACATTAGCATTACAAAACAGACAGTGCGTATTTAAATTCGAGGATTTCAAATTCTAAGAATTTTGTATGATAGTTAAATATAAGTCTTTTTAGGGTTCCGTAGCCAAATGGCAAAAAATTAACCCTTATAGTTTCGCAAATGTCCGTCCGTCTGCCTGTCTGTCTGTCTGTGGTTTTTCTCGGAAACTATTGGCAACATATAGATGAAATTTGGAAGGTAAGTGTAATCTATGAACCGCTACACAAGGACGTGGTGAAAATAAGAAAATTTTTTTTTTGGTTAGGTAGCCATACATGTAACTGAATTACGAAAAAAATGATATTATATTAACGCGAGAGGTACCAAACGATAGGTCTTAAAAATGATATCAAGATTTCAAACATTTTTTTTATTTAAGTCAACAGTTCTTGAGATATGCACTCCTAAAGTCCTATTTTTTGGTAGAGTCATGTGTCCACCCGTCTACAAACTAAACCGTTGTTTTTGGATATGTAAAAAAAAATTTATGACAGGAGTATATATAATATAACGTAGTTAAATAGAAAACTATCACAGCTAACTAGACTGTGTTGTTTAACGAGTAATAGATAAACTTATAAAATGTACTTTTAAAAGTAAAAGTTTTGGAAAAATTCCATCGAAAATTGCAGATAGCATGTAGCCAATAAGCGAAAACTAGATGCATTTTATCTTTGTGATGTTATTGTAAAAAATAATTTAAAAAAAAAAACATTTTATAATGGAAACTACATTGTCTTACTAAGTACTATAAATTTACGCTTTCCCTTGCAATACTTATTCTCTTCACAATCGATACTAAAAGTCTAAGATTCACTGTAATAAAATAAGTTATAAAAATTCTCTCTAGCTATCAGTGCACTCGTGATACTTTTCGGATTAGCCAGAGAGGATCGAGCGCCTTCTAAATAAAGAACGAAATGAAAATGAAATACATTTGTATAATAATTCTTAAATTACATAAAAATAACGATTATTGATTGAGTTCGATTAACGTCGCGCTCGTTTTTTTATATTGTATGGTGGTACGGAACCCTTCACGTGCGAGTCCGATTCGCATTTGGCCGGTTTTTTTGTTTGAAAACTACCTAATAAACTTAATTAGTTTAATACGTTTTTTGTGAATTGTCTGTGATTTTAAAATTATTACCAATTTCTAGGTGAGATATATTTAGTATTCACATATCTAAGCAGAAACAACTGTTAATAAAATTTTCGTTTATTTGTCTACAGGTCTGTGTGACTCACTGACATATATGTACCCAGTACTAGACACGAAGATTCCTGTTTAATGTACTGCGCACGTAACGCAAACGAGAACGGCCGAGTGCGTCCGAAGATAGTCGATTGCAATTTTGTGAGGGTGATTCTCGTACTGCTTGACTTCTAGTTTCATGAGACAATTTTAATGAAACATAATTTTGTTTCTAGTGAAAACGTAATTTTGTATCATGAAAGTTGGTGCGTCTCATGATTCTCGAAAATTGTAATGTTTTAAATGGCTTTTGAGAAAACAGAATTACGTTTTCGCTAGAAAAATATTGAATTTCATCGACAATGTCTCATGAGACATAAAGTCAAGTGGTTCGAGAATTACCCTCCTGCTTCCTTTGATCTTTTAAAATTTGTGTCTGAACGAGGCGAGATCTGAACAGCTACGCCCGGCTGCGCTTAACGAAATAACGAAAAAGATAGGTGTTCAGAAATGTAATAGATTGAAAAGAGATGAAATGAGTATTATCGTTATGCTTACCAACTAATTCAATTTATGTGCAACCGTCAAATTTGTAATTGTCAAAAATTTAATTAATAAAATATTATGAAGTTACGTGTAATAAGTAATCCCATACGCCTTTTTAGAGTTCCGGATGTTGGCTATGCACTTTTTAAAAGCACAGGACGCCATTTTGCTTAGATAGTTTTCCAAAGTACAAAATAATCTCAATCGGCTACACCGACAGAAGCACCACGATGTGAACGATTTTCGTGCGGAGTTTCATACAGGAACCTAGGTACATATAAGTCGGTGGTGTGACTGGATGTTTTTTCTGGATGGATGTCCAGGAGAGAAGGGGGTTGATCACCAGCGTCTATATGAACTTACGAGGAGAGACGTGGGAGTCTATTATTGTTATGTTTATTGAATAGAAGTAAATTGCTATATTGCATTTTTTGTTGCTCGCTTTTTGCTTGAATTTAATAATATACTAATTCACATTTTACTTATTTAATATCAAAAAATATGTCTAACAAACAAAATGTCTAGGACATGTTAATTCTGTGAGAGAGGAGTGTATGAAACCTTATACCTGTTTATATTGGGTTAAGAAAAAGAGACAAATAAATACGTAAAATATTTTTTGTCTCTTTTCCTTTACCCAAGTGTCATAATCACAAGATAATGCTGAAACTTATTTTAACTTAACTGGGCCTAAATTATTCAAACAACGAATTTTATAATATAAACAGCAAAGTTACAATATTTATCGAAGACTTTGTTAGGACACGTAGTTTTTTTAACTTCATGACACATTATGTTACAGTAAATTATGACACATTAAATAAATAAAATGTAAATTAGTATATCATTGAATTCAAGCAAAAAGCAAGTTATAAGAGATATGTTATTTATTCCTTTTGTACTTTTGGGGTACAATAAAAAATGTTATTATTATTATATCGTTCTTTTACATTTGTTTTCAATCATACATACCTACATTTGTTGTCATTATTTGGGTTGTTCAGTTTTAAATATATAAACTATATTTTTTTTCCATTTTTTTCATTCTGCTCGTAAAAGTATCTATCATCGTTATGTGCCTAAGTAAAATCTTAGAACACTCCGTATGTTGAACCATGAATTTAATATATTTAAATGAAAGGTTTAGTGATTGATTCCCGAGTTATATACTTCAAAACAAACACACGAAAAATGTAAATATCCTGGCTACGTATAAACCCGGTTGTTGGATTGTAGAGAGGAATAGAACATCTTGTATCAACATATCCTAAGCGGTCATTCAAAAAGAAAAACTATTTGAGAAGCCTAAGATGATTTTTGACGACTTTTCCAATTATTTCTCACTCGACATAGTTTATTGTCACTCACAAGATTAACACAATTCGATTACCGTAAGAATCATCGAAATCGGCCCACGCGACTATCAAAATGAATATATTGCTAACATAGTTCAAGGCTGTGGTCACTAACAAATATGCCTATCATTGTAATTTAGCAAATTGATGTTTAAAAAAAAAATATAATAAATCACAATATAAATAAATAGCGTAAGCGTTATCCAAAGTGAGCCCCATATATTTTATGCTTAGATCTCACATGAAGACACATATTATTATGTAAATAACACTGCCCACACTCAGAGAACTCAGAAGGCCAAATAATTGTTTATAAATCATATAAAATAAAGTTTTATTTTGTATAGAGTGCCTCATATGAACATACATACATATACCTACTATAGGCCGATAAACACATTACTTTCCGCAGTTAGGTAAAACGTGTAATCTGGGTTTAATTTGTTTTACCTCATTTGTCATTTACAATAGATTTCCTAAACAGTATCTTTCCTGTACAGACTCATTCTGTTACATTTTATATTTGGATTACTAAATTATTTGAATTTGTCAAACTCATGTATGAATAAAAGTTTTGTTACCCATCGATAAAAATTGTCACTTTAGAATTACGTCAAGTTTTAATTATGTCCACTTGCGTCAAGTGTGATAAGTAACTTAGTCTATGTGACATGTGTGTCACGAAAAAAAAAATAACATACAAAGATGTAATATTTTTTTTTATTTTCCATACTTTAGCAATATCTAAAAGGCAGCCGGTATTCCAGTTTCGATATTTACATATTTCATAAACATTAGGCCTTACAAAATACAGTAGACGTGAAATAGGTATTAAAAGTAAATATTAATTAGACACCCATACTTTTTTGGCAATATTTATACGAACTTGACTACAAGTTACGTTAATTTGGCTTTAATTCTCAATCCAATAATTACATATAAAGCTAGTTTTAAGAATAAAGTTTATTACATCTTTATTGTCGTTTTATTTTCTTGTCCTGCCCTTTTCATATTTATAGCTAAAAATAACACGATTTAAAATTTTATAATTTAGTATTTTTATGCACACCCATATGTCGAGCCCTTCGCAACTGAATTATTTTTTTCGCCCTGCCATCATTGACATGATTTGAATGAAGTATTAGGAACCCTTGAACTTTAATAAGAAAGACAGCAAATTCGTTCCATCAGAAATAATTAAAACCAATCCGAATTCAGTAGAAAGTCTAATTTATTTTTATTAGTGTGTCGATATTATTAATAATAATAATATTTTCTTGGACATCCTATACAGCACCACATAGTCCCAAAGTAAGCAAGTATTGTGCTTGTATTATTGGGTACGGGGTACTAGGCAATGGATATACATACTTAAATATTCTTTATAATATATACAGAAGTATATAGATACTTTTATATCCAGACACAGAACAAATAGATATGTTCATGCACACAAAATTTTGTACCGCGCGGAAATCGAACCCGCGACCCTTGGCTCCGCAGTTAGGGTCTCTATATAACCACTCGGTCTATCGGTCAGTCAATGAAAACAATTTGTGCAGATTTACCTAACCTAAAAGAATTTCAAAATGATAACTAGAAGTTTGTATTTTTTGTCGTGTTTTTTTTTTTTGTTTTATTCATAATCCATAACAGTATGAAATTGCAAGTTTCCAGCTTAATTTAACATTATTTTACGTCATAATCTAATTTTTATATTCAAATTATCTCTGTTATTTTGTGTCAAGGTTTGGCCCCAAATCTATTGTTTGCATTTTAACTAAACTATCTTTCAAATCTGAGAAATATGAACCATACACGCACAGCAAAATTTAATATTTTAGGGACAGTTATAAGTTTTATTTTCGATTCGATTTAATCGATTTAATCGATTTCGATTAAATTAAAACAATGCAAAAAACAACAAATTAAATGTATCGTAACTGGGAAAATGTGCCAGACAGTTTGATCTTATTGTACACGTAATTTGATATTTTATTTATTTTACACTACGTTGCCTTAGAGCATTTACATCGCCATGTTAATTTGATCCTTATACACTAGGCTCAGCCCGCTCAGCCTGTGTCGTAGGAGATCGACTTTGTTTACACTTTTGGTTTACTGCGTTCCAGTAATTCTAGTCGTATAAAATAACAAATAATAAACAAACAATAATAACTTAAAAATGGACTTAGGTGTGTCCATAGGTGTGTACATAGAAAATAGTGTAGAGTGTGCGTGTTTAAGTTGTTCATGTGTGTGTATAAGTGTACGTGTGATCTATTTACTATGAAAAATTTTGGGTTCTGCGTTACAATATAATCTCTAGGTAGGATTGCGTGTAGGCATAAATTTTAACAGACTTCTCTTCTGAATTTGTGCCAGTTCACCACCGTGAGAAACAGTTTTAATCCATTCTCGGACCTTTTGAGTTACCTCTTTAATCGAGCGTTGCTTAATACAAAACTGGGTATTGTTCGCATCAAACTTTATGGCGGATCGGAATACAACGCTATAAGCGTACTTGCACAGGTACAGTCATATACCCTTCGCTCTACTGCGTCCCGCTACACCTAATACTAGTTACTGTGACGCGGCTTGTGCCTATGTTCGGATCCGCCATAAAGTTTGACTGGAACTGTATTAATTTTACTGTACAAGTAAGAATGTAGATACCGTCTAAACCGTCTTGCGAAAATGGATTTACTGGATACAATAATGGAATTCATAAATATTTTTAAAAGAATTAAGTTTATTTGTTTGTCCTTTGTTCAGGTCGTAACGGAGCAAGAAAACAATATGATTTTTCGTACGTATATAGATGAAGAGATAGAGAGTAACATGGGGTAATGTTTCTGTGGGATAAAAAGCTAATCCGGATTAGAAATCAATCACAAGCGTAGCTTCGAACAGTGACATGGAATAGTAGAATAGGAGTGGGTATAGAACTCCACAAGCGGTCAGAAAGTGGTACAATTACGGGAAAACATAAATAAAAAGACGTTGTTTATCTCCACGCACCATAGCTAGTTTACCTTTTGTTATTATATATCATTATTTTGTATAGATAATATCTACACTCGGCTTTATCTCGTTGTACAGTTACCTATCAACTATACTATTTAAGGCATCTAACAAAAATTATGTCATGGGACGGACCCCGTATATGAATACGCAGAAAAAGTAACTCCAATATTTTAACAGACTTTCTATTACTGTCAAAGGGTTGCTCATTATTTTATCTTTGGACAACGAACTCAAGAAACAAGAATATCAATAAAATTGACCTACAATTATGTCAAGAATTTTAAGAAGTGTTAAGGATCCACCAATAATTAAAAAATTAGGTTAATTTCAAAAATTGCGTAGAGCTATCGCGATTTCATTGTCATTTTTAAAAGCAACAACTTTCACAAGAGTTAATTTTGCGTGCGATTTGCGGGAAGTGTTACAGATTTGTATTACGCAAACTAACCATCAAAAGGTCACGGTGACGCCCAACCGGTTTACTTGTTACGATGTGAGAGGCACAACACTATTAGTGCCTACTTGATCACACTCAGATTCATCCTACTACGTGTGAGAGAGAGATAAGATCTGAACTTCTGTTTTACTAGCGAGCTTTACGGGCTTTTAATTTCAATCAATTGTCTAGGCGTATTTTATCGAATAAGTAATTATATGCTTAGAAAAAAGTTATATTATCCAGTCATGTTTTTAAAGGTTATGAAATAACACTGAGGTTGAAATAGGTAACAAAAATGTAAGTAAAATAAAGAACAGAAGTTTTTAAACGTGAGCGATTCCAAACGTTACCTAAGATTATACATAGGTATGTATTTTTTCATTCATAAACACCAATTAATGTTTCAAACATTCAACAAATTAAAAAAAAAATATTTCGTGTTTTGGTTACTTAAAGTTTTTAGGGTTCTGTACCCAAAGGGTACCAACGGGAACCCTATTACTAAGTCTCCACTATCCGTCCGTCCGTCCGTTTAAATTACTGGTATATATCACTTTAATGTAGATAATAGATATCACACAGGGCTGTATCTTCGGAACCGTAATACTTGAAATTGGGGTCCTCATATGAGAAACCTGTTATTTTGACGTTTTTGCTTAAACTTAAAATTTTCATTGTTTCCATTACTATAACAACAATTAATAAAAATAAATTACATTTAAAAATAAATGGGGGTCCTTATAAAAGAAACGTGTTTTTTAAATATATTATACGGTTACCGCCGGAACTTTTTTTGTAAAAAAATTCTTGTTTAGGGACGTTCGGTAATAACAGAGAGTAATAATGAACAAATAAAGGTATTGAAAAGCAGTAATTTAATGAACGTAATAGTTTTAAAATATCCGAAAAACCATTATACGCGACGCCATTGTTTTTACAAGCGGCTTCTTTAAATTCGAGGTTGAGTAAGTTTTCGCAACCGCCACAACATGATCGTAACCTTATATGACTCGTAAGTGATTCATCATAAAAATACCATTTTCGAAACAGTAAGTTTTTATGAGTTTTATAACTGATAAATGGAAAACGATAAGTTTTAAGGTGCGAATTGTCTGACGATGGTCTTCTAACTGTCAATATCTACTTTATTCACAAAATATTTCAGAAAGGTCACAGAGCAGTAAATTATTCCGTTCTTGTTTTAGAAAATCCACAAAATAAACGGCAGTTTTAAGAAAACAATGCAGGTTGCACAATCGATAATTCATATTTAGTTTTCATATCATTTTCAATTTTTACACGTATCCTTTTTTCAACGTATCTTGGATATTGCCATTACGTGTGTCGCTATCATAATGATGTCAAGAACGGGGCTTTTTATATTCGAAGATTCAGATGATCTAACACTTTTCTGAAACTTTCCAAATGCTTTTTAACAACCGAGGTGTCGTTAGATCCGTCTTAATATTTGGGTAAATATTATGCTTTTTGTTAATTCAGAATTGGCCATTTACTAACTTTTATTTGATACCCATATTAGTATACTAGTATATTATTTTATACTTTAAACCTACAGACAAAATGGTAGCCTAAAGATGTTATATATAATATAAGGAATTTTTTTGCTACCAATTACAAAACAAAGCACCCAACTGGATCGGTCCGTTGTGGATATTAGCTAACATATCGTCGAAATCGAAAGAATCAGACTTATGTAAGTAGCTCTTTTTTTAACTTAAGGAAAAAAACTAGAAATTTAAAAAAATATTATAATTAGCGACTGCATATTAAAACACATACGTAACTAATTGAAAAGAGTAAAAAAGCTCTTTAATCTCTAGAATTTTATTTGAGGAAATAGAAAATACCTTGCAATTTTTTTTTTGCTGAATACCTACCTCAGCAAATAATAAGAAATACTATCACTTGTAAATAATACGAGTATGATTTCAATGTTATAGGGTACTGCAGATGGCGAAAACAAAAATTACAAAACATATTCGTTGTAAAAATTAAAATATTGTAGATTTTTAAAGCAATCAAACATATTTTGGTTATTGATTTGTCCCCACCTACAATGCTTTATATCATTCAAGTCATGTTTATTTGATAGTATAGGTATATTTACTATTTGCTTAGGTAGGCATCTAACAAAAAAAAAAATTATGTGGAGCATGTCTGGGGCATTCTACACTGCTCAAACAAAATTTTATAGATCATAAAAATTTTCCCTTTCCAGTTAGTAGTTATGTTTTACGCAGTACGCCTTTTTTATGTTACTGTTTGTCTCAGAGGAAGTTGGAACTCATCACAAAGTGCACATTACATTATAATGCAAAACGTGACATTTATAATTTTGATGGATGTGCGTTTGATAAAAATATATGTTGCCAGGTCACGAAAATAATTAATTAGTCAAATCATTAGCCCCATTAAATTAGGAGGCGTGAATAAAAGGAATTATGATACATTAATACTAATTTATAGGGTCGCTATGTCGTTTCTGATTTATTGCATATTAGCAAATTATTATACTTAGACAATATATCCTTCAATTAAGTTAATACGATTGCATAATACATAGAGCTTGATCATCGAATTCTGTTAGTGTGTTGGTGTAATTGGTCTCAACCGTTTTTACTGGATATTTATATAATATAATTTTAAAATCAATATGATTAGATCGATAAGATACACTTTTTTTTCCATTTATATAAACTAACGATAATTCTACAGTCTTCATGCAGGTCTTAAAGGAATAGCAGTCTTTGATATGTGCAACGGTGCTAATGAAATAGGAAGTGGCTACTCAGAGGCATAGTTAGGCCCTTACAAATCGCAAAGCGTAAGTGCCTACGGCTACATACGAACTAAGGTTATTTCACAGAGGGCGTGATGGAACGTGAACGGTCAGTGCCACATTAAGGTGACTACGCAACCTCATTGAGTAGTTAATAGTAGATTGTTACACTAAGGGTGAAAGGGACCTATTTAGGCACTCGAACTATTAGCGCGCTGGCTACGCTCGTGCGCCAAACCATCTCTGCCTAAATAGATCTTTCACCCGAGGTAAACATTGTTTTTTTCATTACGAATATGAGGAAACTAAAAAAACGCGTCAAATCCATATCTGAATGTGATGAAATCATTTCATAAAACTATCTGTATACGTAAATAATTTAGTACTCGACAAAACAACTGAAGATCGAATTGCCGCTTTCTCGTCTTTTTTTTGTGTTTCTTTTACTGTGGCATTCTATCAGCCAGTATTTTTTATCTTCACGACGGTAAATATTTAGCTCAAATCTATGTAAATTAAATAATAATTTATTTAAAAGTAAATTATGAGTATAAAGTCACAGTATTACAAAATAGTTGATAATATTTTTTTAATCCAATTTTATGCCGTGATTTAACAGAGTGCTGTGTAAAAAGTTGGGACATGGCTTGCATAGTTTTTTTTTTAAATTTATTGACAGCAGAGAAAATCGTTTCCCAGGAACTAAAAGTACTACTTTCATCCTTCTGATCAGGTAACTTTAAGCGTACTTTGGAGTATGAGTAATGAAAAATTATTTTATAAACGCGTTGAGTCAACCTTTGCTCTCAAAGCTTCTTGGAAGAAACAATATATTTTCTAGGTATTGTCAGACAAGGACTGACTGAGGATTAAGTTTACTTCGCCGGTTTGATTTCATTTGAAAATATTTGCTTCTTAACTCTTTTGTTCCGATTACAGTCCACTAACATTTGAATTAGACTTTCTGTCGTATTACACTGATTAAGAGAGAAGGCGGAATTCTACTCATGATGATCTATTTTAATATTTCTATACTAGATCATCGAACTGTGTCTATCGTTTAAATTATCGCAGCCAGCCTTTTTTATAGGTCACCCCTTGCCGTTAACAACAGTGCTCCTCTATTCAGGTATTAGTGGTTATGACCGCGCGTTCCGTGTGACTCTCAGTAAACACACGGCAAGTTATTTACAGTTTTATTTCGCTAACGACAGTTCACAACATAATAACTCCACAAATTTCTACTTCTGTAAAATTCTCACGTCGCTACAACGACTTATTTATTGTTTTTCTCAATCTGAACCTCCATTTTTGTATCACTCGACTGTTTTTTGTCGGTCATGGTCGTAATGCGCATTGCCTTTTCGGTTCGTCGTTGCAGCGCTTTGCTAGAAATTCCGATTAAATTTAATTGTCCATCATATACTTTTTATCGCTCTTACTGGAATAAAACTAGTGATAGGTAATCATTGAAAAATTGATGTCGAGGACGTGGTCGTAACAATATTATTACACGATTACCAATTATTTTCATTCACGCGTAAGTGCGTGTGCCGTTGAGGCGGCGCAGCGTGACGTGGGAAGTTTCGCCTTAAGGGGACCTGCCTGACTCGACTTTACACCACAGGTTACACCATGTCAGTCGCATGTCACATCTCGTTAACGCTTCTTTAATTATTTACTCCTTCGAAACCCTAAAGTATTACGGTGCGTAAATCTTTACGCACCGTCGATTTGAAGTTGCCGTTTTTGGTGCATTATGTAATGTGCGCGTATTTGTATTCAGAGGTAGTACAAAAATCGGTGGATATAGTATCACTACCATAATTTTTATGAACCCAGGTATCATTTAAGAGGAACTTTATAGCTTTTTTAGAACACCTCAAGAGCTATTTATATATTTTCAAAATATGTACATCAATGGACGGTACCAACTTTGATTCACGAGATATACAATAATAATGTACATCACAACAAATTCTAGGCCCCAAACTAAGCATTAGCTTGTGTTTTAGGTACCAAGCGAAGACACCACATACATATAACAACCAAGACCCGGTACCAGTATCAATATTCATCATATAAATACCGACCCGACCTGGGATTTGAACCCGGAACCTCCAGCTTCGTAGGCGGGGTCGTTACCCACTAGGTTAAGAGGTCGTCTCATCAACTTTTATGACGACAGCGAAAGCGTTTCATCGCTAATCCTGGCAGAAATTTAGTATGAGTGCCTTTTTAAAAACGTTTTCAAGTTAAAAACAAATGTATAAATAAAGATTCAACGGAATTGACTAAAACCACAGGATATAATATCAATGCCAGTTTCATCCGATAATCGCACGTTGTAAAAATAGCTAAATACCCATTTAGGTATTTCTTGTACACGACATGTAGGTACAGCTCGAAGTTGGAAGAAGGTTGTAAAACTACTGGGCATTGCCCTAGTTATGCAACCTTTGTCATTTTAATAGCTGTGCCATAAAAATACGAATTGACTAGAATCCCTCTTCTGCGCTTATCGTCCAACCACTCATGTTTTAGCTAGCTGGTGTAGCCGTTTGGCAAGATGGCGTGTTTCACTCCATTTTTAGTCCGCGAGTTCCCCGCGTGCCAGTCTTCACCCCCGTGAAATTGCATTTCACAGTTTCGATATTGTGAAGTGACTCTATTACTCTCTGACTCTATTAAAACTAAACGCTGCTGTCGAATTTATTTGCTCTATGAGCTGTAAGTACTATAGAAAAGTTAGAGCTATGTAGTGGCTGTAAAAAAAGTTATAACTTAACACATATACATATCAGCCCACTCTGCCCCACTGCAGGGACGTAGGCCTCGAGATGAGGGTGCTTGGAGTGTAATAAACCCAATATCCGCACCTTGTACGTATATTGGGTGTACTACAGAGAATTTAACCTTGTGTAATTGCATGTGTATTGCAATAAGTTTATGCCAAGTACAATCGAGTACAACTGTACTTATATACACCCCGCGCTCATTAAGGCGAATGTAATTGCATATTACCTCTACATGTGTATACCAAATACAATCGAGTACATCTACATTTATATACACCGCATTTGTGGAGACGAAGCTCTTATGTAGGTATTGTAACAAACTCATGTCAAATGCAATCAAGTACGAATCTCGGTACGCACGTTAGTACCAAGTCTAGAACCGTGAGGCGGAGTTCACTGAGATATTGCTGCTTCAATCGAATCCATGGGCGAAGCGTATTTGCATTTCATGCTCACACAAGGATGTGGTTTCTCCCTCACGACGGCAGGGAAGCATATTGTCCTTTCATCTGTATAACGTTACGGTTTTAATCACATAAATGTGGTAAACGACAAAATCGCCTGACAGACTTAAACCTACTCAAGTTGTTCGACCTTAAGGCTTAGAGTCGATAGACTTGCGTATGCGCGTGGTCAGGGGCAAGGGTCACATACTTTACAGGAAATTTCGTGGATTTACGTTCCACTTTTAGAAATATTAATACAAGTGGGTCATAACTAATTTTTGTAGTTTCGCTTACCTCTAGACGAGAAACCATTAACTTGGCGACACTTCGGAACCGTAGAGTGGGAAATATTCAGCTGTCAAATAAATATCACGATTTATGGGTATAAAGACGCGGCAACAGTATTGTTAGGATTAATTGAATTAGTTTGTATGGAACTAGGAAATTAATTGAGGGTTCAAGGTCGCTAGGCGCCGATACGCTGTTGGATGAGTGGTCACGCACGCGATTAATATTTCACATTTGGAGTCTCCGCCTGATTCCGCATGGGAACTAGGATCGTAAAAGGCATCTCCTTAGACTGGAGGTACTTTATGACGATGAAGCAGTCCAGGCAGTAATGTAGACAGCATTTGGGACCGATATGGGAACGCGAACTAACGTTACAAATGACCTCAGCTCGGGAAAAACTACTACGTGGTACCTCGAGCGCGGCGACCTCAAGCAGTCCTGCCCGAGTGATAAAATGATAGGTCAAGGGGTGGGCTAGTAATTATTATAATACCATGGATTGTAGGTTTAGGGTCCGCTGTGTGTACGCAGCCTTAAACGCGACCAAATCGACAAAAAAATTGTTGTTATTTCTTATGGAATACACACTCAGACGAAAACTCTTGATGATTGTAAAGTGGGTCTGAATTATTGCTTTAAAGGATGTAAACAAACTTATCTCGACGATCAGGGGACACGATTAAGTTTTGGAATGGATTTTGGGGAGTAGTTTTACAGTTTTTCGGGAGGTGTGGCCGGAATTTGGATACGCCTATGCAAGGTTTCTTGTAAAATCGGGGAAGAACGAACGGGGACTCGTCTATCGACTTCGAACGAAAGAGGTAAACCTCCGAGATACCGCACGGGTTTACGTCGCGATTTTTCTATCAACTTTGAACGCGCGAGTAACATAGACGAGATTGAGTTAAATACTAAAGTCCAGTTCTGGAAGTGAAAATTCCGGATACTGCGACTTCGGGAGTGTAGTGAATTATAGAACTAAATTTAAATTCAGTGGTGTTTTCTACGGCTGAGAGAGGTAAATTAGATCTATAAGCGCGTAACTGTGATTTATTTCACTTGGCGTCACGCATGACATTGTGAAGCCTAGTTAATTTTAACACATCCCAATAACTCCCACGTCCTCAACTAGGTGCTATTTCGTCGAATGATTCTACTGCGAACAAGTGTTTACTTTCCACACTTTCCTTTCCATCTAGGAACTCGAACTCCGGAGCGGAGTCCAGCCACGTGTTTCTAAATTCCAGGTGGGCTGCGGCTGTGGGCCAGATTCTCTAATCCAGCGTCGGACTTGGTAGGGCGAGGAGTACGACAACGTTCGCACTTTGTTAAGATCTAATTAATCATTTAACTTAGACTATGTGTGTGTGGATGTGAACAAAGCAACAGAATATAATGTCCGATACTATAAATTCATCGGCTGCGCAACGTTTAACTTGATAGGCCAACCGCCGCGTTTCTGACGCGAACAGGTGTTACTATCGCACTTTGAACCACGGCACGTCTGTGCGTATTTACAGTTATGTTCAGTAAAAGTTGAATGACGGCCAGTTGGTCCTTTTTCGATTTATATCTCACCGCTAGGGCCGAATCCGGACCACTATGAAGAACTACGTAAAATATATGATATCGCGAGAGCAGTTGTTTTGTATTTTCAACTGTGCGTGATTACCGACATGTTTCGTCGAATTTAAATTACGACCTAACGATCTCCTATTAATTCCTAACTTACTACTGTGAACCTACCTTGACTGCAATGGGGGAAACTGCACGCACATTCAATATCTTCTAGTACGCCGCACTGTACGTGCGAAGGGCGACATTTCTACGCTAGGAGGTGGGCCAACGAAGGATCCTGATACGTCATCACCAGTCTTCGATACTCCGACTGCTACGAGCGCTACGGAACTACGAGGCTACAACAAGGAACGACAAATATGGTAATTTTACACTTAACACATACATTCGATAGGAACTCGCACCGCTGCCAGTTAGCCATGGGGAATGCAGTTACCGGCGCTGGTGAGACTGTTCTCATCACACGCGTTGACGCATATAGACAGCGGCTTAGGATCTAGCCTGGACCAACGAACGCCTGGGCGAAATCCTCTGCACGCAGCCACGTCGGCCGGGGGCGTGTGCCTTGACCCCGCTGATCGCACATCACCCGGGTCGAGCCGACCGCAGGCTCAACTGGCGTTTGGCTGGCTCGAAGCACATGCACGTGACGGCGAGCTGGTCAAGGGTCAGGCGGGGCACGTTCTAAAGGATAGAAGTGACTCCCCGTGCACCCCAAGGGTGCCACCAACTAAATCGTTGGCGGTTTCTTTGAGGGTTTTCTGACCTCTGGGCGTCCAGGCCGAAGCGAGTCCTGGTGTTCTTAGGTCACCTTTGATCACGGAACTATCGGGCAGGGTATTGTCCGGCAGCTTCTGTGTGAGAAGGCGGTATGGACTTATGGTCAAACATCCACGCACTAGCTGACACACGCGCAACGGGTACACACGCCCCGCGCAACACCTACATAAATATACACATGGTATAATTAAATATATGTCTTCATTACTTAAAATTTCCCGGTGCCTGCGCACCGTGTATCTTCATTAACTATCGAATGGTACTAGTACCCGCGTATTCGCGATTAGATGTAAGTGCCGGGCGCGCTAACGTGCTATCGTAAGGTAGGCCGCGTAAACGACAGGTACGCGACGTAGAGTCTAAGGGCGCAGAGGTATGAATGTACCGAGTCTAGTGAAGATCGGTATGAATGAGGTTAGGAGGTGTAGGGTAGGTAGCTGGTGTTCGAGTGTGGTTTCGCGGGGGGTGAGGTCCTAGGACACTTGCCTTGGGAAAGCTATATGGAGTGTTGGGAGGCTTTCGTTATTCCTTTTCGTTAGGGCCCCTTTTTTTCCTTCTCCTAGGCATGAGCCTAGGATACATCACAATCTATTCCACAGCTCAAGAACGACAGGACGACAGCGGGCTACGACCAACGATACAAACGACCTTCCTTTTTCCTTGTAAAACGTGTGCTTGTTAAATAATAATGTGTACGCATGATAATTATATAAGTAAGTTAAGCGTAATTTAATTAACGACGAGTGCGCAAACGAACGAACAAGCGCTTATCAATGCGAGAGCACCGCCCGCCCTATGTACGCCGGCGTGAGAGCGTGCGGTACCGCACCGAGCGCACGCGCCGCCCTACCGCTCCAACCGTTACGCCCTGCTTGGAGGAAGAACGCTGCCCCTCGCATCTGGAGGCAGCAAGCACGCCGAGTGGGTGAGTAGGTAGCTTAAGCACTATACACGTAATTTTTAACTGTGACGAAGATAACACCACTGAACGATGTAATTGCCTATAATTTTTATCCGTAAAATCTAGGTACCTTATTCACCATTAAAACCTGCCTATATATTGTAATTGTTCGTAATATATCTGTTCTATAAACCCAACGTCATGGGTCCTATTAACTTAATACTAGACGATCACAATTTAATTCAAATGGCCAAAGATTCTCTTAAGAATAAGCAAGAATCGTTACAGGAGCTTAACCCACCACGCTGCTCTAGTGCGGGTTGGTGGATTTTAATGACTGCCATCTGATGATGGCAACCGTTAACACTTATGATTAAAACTTATAAAGATGAAAAAATCGTGGATAATATCACTGACCTCACTAGAGACTGGATACTCTATATGTATGTAGGTTGGGAAATTAACATATTATACTTATAGGTAACAGAAAATAATGGGTTTTCTAACGAATGAGTTAGGGGAGCAAAAAGATGTAGTGATTTGTTAACAACCAAGACCAAACTAAAAAACCCGACTGCGTATAAAATAATTAACTGAAAAGCTATAAACAAACTTTATAAATCTGTATAATTTGGTTTGGGCAATGTGGAATGCACCATGTAATTTTTTGTTCCATACATGTTAATGTTATGGAGTATTGCTGACGAGTCAATATTTTTGGAAAAAATATAAAAAATATATGTTTAAAATTCATATAACTTTTTTTAATTCAAAAGAAAGGTTCTCTTCAAATAAAAAAAAAGTGTGCAATTTTTCCAGTAAATTTATGTCTATTTGATCAATGAAATGTCCCTGTGATGTCATCTTGACAGATATTTATGGTTTGTTCATAATATATTGATTGGTTCAAGAAGATTACAGTTTCGCTTAATATAGTAACTATACTAAATATTCTATACTTATTTTTTTTTTTTTTTTACTGTGGAAAGCAGCGAAATAAGCTCATTTGTTTAGATGACGTCACAAAGACAATTTCCACGTCAGATGAATTGACTTAATATTTGGCTAATTAATAAAAGGAAATATAGATATTTTAAGAGGTTCTAACAGAATCTTACTCCTTTAAAGTAAAGTCCCATTAGTTTTTAACAAATTTCAAGCTAAAATCATAATTTTGAATTACGTCACTGTTACAACATTTGAAAAAATAGACGATATCTCGGTCTCTGTCTGTCTGTCTGTGGTTTTTCTCGAAAACTATTGACAATATATAGATGAAATTTGGAAGTTAGGTGTAATCTATGAATCGCTACATAACGACGTAGTGAAATTAAGAATAATTGTTTTTTTTTAGGATAGGTCGCCATACATGTAACTGAAGTAGGAAAAAAAATGCATCGCATATTAACGCGTGAGGTACCAAACGATAGGTCTTAAAAATGATATCAAAATTTCAAACATATTTTTGAGTTGAGATGTGCACTCTACCAGCCAAACCGTTGTTTTTGGATATATTTAACGAGTAATAGATTAACTTATAAAATGTACTTTATAGGTTCCATAGAAAATGACAGATAGCGTTTAGCCAATAAGCGAAAACTAGATGCATTTTATCTTTGTGATGTTATTGTAAAAGATTATTTAAAAAAAAAAAAAAACATTTTATGATGAAAACTACATTGTATTAGTAGGTACTATAAATTTACGCTTTCCTTTGCAATACTTATTCTCTTCACAATCAATACTAAAAGTCAAAGTTTTCACTGTAATAAAATAAGTTATAAAAATTGTCTCTAGCTATCATATCAGTGCACTCATGTTACATTACTTTTCGGATTAGCCAGAGAGGATCAAGCGCCTCAAATAACTAACGAACAAAAATGAAATCATATATTACAATAATTCTTAAATTATATAATAATAACAATAAGTTCGATTAACGTCGCGCTCGTTTTTTTATATGGCATGGTGGTACAGAACCCTTCGTGTTCGAGTCTGATCCGCACTTGGCCGGTTTTTTACTAGAGACACTTGGCTAACTAAATTCAAACACAACATCCCACGCCTTGCGCCAGAGCAGTTGTCACGCCATTTGCGTACAAATCAATATTTCAATGTCGAAATTGACATTTTTAACCTATTTCAATCGCAAAAGGATTTGAGTCAGATTTGCCTATCTATTTCAATCTACTAATTGAAAAAATCGTGTAGTATTTATAAACATTTTAAATTTAAAAAATTTTAATTATATAATAATTATTATTTTATACATAAAAATTTTAATTATCTTTAATAGAACATATTCAAAATGTGTAGAAACAATTACTTTCGGTAGGTACACTAGTTTGAACTTTGACATTGAATTTTCCAACATTTATAATAAAAAACGGATGCGATGAGTCAAATCAATATATTTATAGATTTTTTTATACTGTTCTTGTACTTTGAACTAGAAATCCGATTTTTATGAATTCACTTGGTGTCATCATTATTTATTTCATGTAAAAGAAACGAAGATGATCGCAGATAGGTCACTAACAAAATTATTCATGACAAAATTTGAGGCTGATTAAATATTTGCTCGGTTAGGTTAGGTTAGGCAGAACTATTGTTTCATTTGGGTCAAATTTTGAGCGAATATATGTATGTATTTTTTAAATTTTAAATTCAGTTACTATTTCTAATACACTAAAAATATTTTTGCCAAGTTCCTCATTTTCATGTTACACTTACATAAATTTATTTTGAAACTTTTAATTATAGTTTTACTAGATTTTTTTCTGCTAATACATGGATGGATACATATCGTCGTTATAAGTATGTGTCACTGTTTTCGTTTCCATTTCATAAATAAACTTAATGAGTCGTGAAGATATACTATTCCATTATCAAGACCGAGTAATTCATCTCACTTTGCTTTGCAAGTTATTCATTTCGAAAGTTGATTTGTTTTTGTATTCAATCGGATCAATGTTACTCGCAGTCCCTTCAACTATGTTTGGTTTCTCTTTTACGACATGAAGAAAGGACAAATTAGGATTTGTTACACCGTAGCTTTTACAGGTACAGGAACATAGCACAATAACTTCAATAAGTAAATTAATCATTAAGTTGGCAAATTCTGGTCGCGAAATCTAATTCCGTGTTGACATTATAATCGTTAGAAAATTATTATAATTCAAAAATCGGATCGAATGAGATGTTTGTTAGTCAATCAAAACTATAAGGGTCGGCGGCTCGAAGTGGAGTTTCGTTTATAGTTCAGTTATAGGTACAATTGTGCCACTAAGGCAAAAGGCTTAACTAATTCTTTATTACTTTTAGTTTGAGTTTGCATCAATGTTGCATATTGTAAATTTTTCGACAATTTGTTTCTGAGAAAATCATAAAAATTAAAAAAAATCTTTGTTCCAAGTTCTAATATCAACGAAGAACTCACTTTGCAAGTTATTGCGTTCATTTTTTCCTATAAATTTTTGCTGACTTTTTAGGAAGTTGGATTGAGTGAAAAACAGTTTGTTTTTTACTATGGCGTGTTATGTTTTATCAAATAAAACGTAGAAATGTGTGCAGAAAAAAATAATTTCTTTGTTGGTAGCTTTATCTGTTAATAAATAGCAATATTAGATAAGCTGCGCACTACCGTTATGAGCATCTATGAATTATTAAAAATTATAATACTCTTACAATAACAAGCACGTACAAAAGTCGGCGATAACAAGTCACACTTATAAAATACGTTTGAAAACAAAATTTAATCTTTAAAAATACTCATAAGATCTTTCATTCTCCAATTTACTCAAAATTTACCCACTGAAATCGCCAATTAATTAATAATTCTTATTATGATAAACCGTTTACCATTATTTTATCCTCATAATTTTATACCCCACTGCACTGGCTTAAGCCTCCCCTCAAGATGAGGGGGGGCTTGGAGCTTAAATTCACTACGCTGCTCTAATGCGGGTCGGCGTATTGTAAAGACCGCCATCTATTGATAGAAAACGGGACCGATTGCTTAACGTGCTCTCCCAGGCACGGAGTCGGTTATAATTAATGTACTTGAGTCAGAAAAATACATAATCATTTACTTATACAAATCATCAATCCCGACCGACACGCAAAGATGTCGTCGCCTTGCCGCTACCATAGAGTATTTGACAGCAGCGTTTGGTTTTCCGCGGCATTGCAAAGTTAAACTGTTTCATACAGAAAGTACTACGTACATATTAATATTTTGAAGATATTTTTACCTGACAGCCTGTGTCGATGTCTGCGTAATAGCCAGCGGCACGACCATGGCACGTAAACCGTGTCCGCCGCCCGCCATTAACTTCAGCCGCACTCTGAAAACATTAAAATCATTGTAAATTGTTGTTTTTTATGGTTTTGTATCTCAAAATGAAAAAAAAAAACATTTATAGGAACACTTTGTTGTTCGTTTGTCATAAAGGCCTATTTTCTCAGGAGAGAACAGATCTTATATGTATTAATAGAAATATATTTTTTTGTAATTTTGACATACATAGTTTATTAACCATTCCTTATCTCCATAAATAAGAATCTTAAATTTTAAAAAAATACAGATTATCGGGGCTAACCCAAAGCGTACAAGAAATGATAAAGGAAAATTCTGAGCTTTTAATTTTAAATAACAAAGAGAATACAGAATTTTTTCTTCACGAACATTTTCCGTTTCCCGTATAAATGTGTAGCTTAATTTCACGAGAACTAATAAGTTCAAATGGACCAAGTGGATACTATCGTAGCTACTTAGAACAATTATACATAGACTATACTATTAGGACAATTTATTAGAAAACAATAAATGTATTCAATCTATAAATTTTGGATTGAGTCCGAGAGCAAGAAAAAAAATTTTGAAGCTGTCTAGCTTCAAGTTTCAAAATTATTTTCTTTTGTCTAATGTCAAACATTGAAAAATATAGCCATCAATAAATAATTTTAAAGTACAAAATATTCTACTTGGCAATCCCGTACTGCCTTTGATAAATCTAAAATATAATAAATGCGGGTTCGATTCCCGCCCGGGACAAATATTTATGAGAATGGACATGTCTATTTGTTCCATGTCTGGGTGTAAAAGTATCTATATATGTATAAATTATAAAGAATATTTCAGTATGTATATCAGTTGTCTAATACCCCATAATACAAGCATAACACTCCCTTACTTTGGGACTAGATAGCGCTGTGTGGCACATTTCAGATATTATTATTATTAATAGACCTATATTAACTTATAATCAAGTCGCGAAACGTCTCGTCTGACCTCGAAAATACTTATAAAATCCTCTCCTGTAGCTTATAAGCTTTAAACTGTACATCATGACATGCCAATGCTCATTAGCATGAGACAAGCGAATTTTAATATGATTTGATGCCCAAATCTTGTTCTGTTGATAGAAATCGCCAGAGGCATTGCAAAGATTAAAGAAACTAGTTAGTTTATCAATAGAGCAGTCTATAAAATAAATCATATTGTGTACTTAGTTGTAGACATTCTAACCACAGAATGAACCACGTAGTACTTTATTATTTTGGCAATGCTTATGTTTTTTTTTTTATATGAGCGATATAGATGATTTACGTGTTTATTTATTAGTGACGGGTAGCTGGGATACAGTGGATGTGAGTAGTCTATGACTCTTTCCGCAGTGCGGAAGGTCTCAAGTTCTATTCCCGTGTCAGTACATGTTGGTAATGTATTACGTAAAGTTTGGCTGGGTCTAGGTATTGAAATGAACATATCGTTGGCGGATAGTTTTATCGGGCAGATCATGATACGTCTAGCCACATCGGGAAATGCCTCTATTTCATGATATTCTTATATTATATAAATCATACAATGAAAAGAGTACTTCATAACCAAGCATATCGATTAAAGACAAACGTTGACGGTCGGCTTAGCTGGTCTTTTGTCATTTCACGATGTAGCTAGTCAGATCGAAAAAAAATTGTTTTAAAATGTACTGCTAGAAGCGCTGACTTCACTTTTTGATCCATTCGAAATTTAGTCAAGATACTTTAATAACCCACTTTTTCTAAACTAATCGATTAGATTAGATTAGATTAGATTAGATTAGATTAGATTAGATTAGATTAGATTAGATGTCAAGAGCGATAAGCCTACAAAACGATATGGCTATAAACAATTAATGATGAACGTTGAACGATTTGACCGGTGTTAGGAACCGAGATCATGAAACTGAGGCACTTCACGATATGCCTAGAGGCATCATATTTTGCTTAAATGATCAGAAGCCGAGACATATCTTCTTTGCAACAGTTGGTGGATATCATTGCACTGGCACTCAAAATATTGGGAATCCATGAATATTCATCATCAAAGCTTTGATAATACGATTATTATTGCAATGAAGCATCTCCTGATTCAAGATATGCGTATGAATAAATGTGGTAATCGTCCAATACAACAAGAGTCAGGCAGATGACGAGATAAACGCTTATACGGCGTTGAACCCAGTCGGTGTCGGTGTGTCGGTACTATGCATTGTTTACGCTATCGCAATATGCCTTGAGAGTTTCTCGTGTCAGTGCGTTCGATTTCACAACTATGGGAGCTAGCTACACCAAATTCTGAAGTATATGTAGCTATTTAACAATTTACCGCTTGAAAAATGTCGAGGTCGAGCACGGCTCGAAGGGCACTTAGACATTGGACGTTGGATTTGCTTTCTATTCTCATTGGCTACTGATTTTTCGATTCATCTTCAAATTTATTTGCTTTTACATCTGTGTACTGACAGATTTATATCATCTATTAGTCATTCAGTTACAATATATAATTCACATGAACATTTTTGCTATAATTATGTTCCATTGACGAATTATCAAATGTTTGCCTTACAAAACAGACTTTTAAGTATATTTTCTTGTCCCCGTTCCCCCTCCATTTTTTTTCTATTTCCCTTTTTGAATTTTACTCGCACTACTATTCTATCTCACAACTCAAAAATTTACTTGTTATTTGTTTTGAATCTTGATCAATTTAATATCCCATGGGAACGTTCGGCTAAAACATACAACAGTTTAGCATGAACCTAGGAATAATAATAATAATAATAATAATAATACATGGGACTTCCCACACAGCGCCATCTAGTCCCAAAGTAAGCAAGTATTATGCTTGTGTTATGCGTTACTAGACAACTGATATAAATACTTAAATATTCTTTATAATATATAAATATATAAATATTTTTGCGAAGACGCCACACACATATAACAACCAAGACCTGGTACCAGTATCAATATTCATCATATAAATACTGACCCGAACTGGGATTCGAACCCGGGACCTCCAGCTTCGTAGGCAGGGTCGCTACCCACTAGGCTAAGCGATCGTTAAATACCCGGACGTAGCATCGCGAACTAACTATACCGATGTACCCCTAGCACAGACCCATAGTAAGTCAGGTGACCATGTACGCACGCGTCAACTAAAACACACTCATACTATAGTAAGGCTACCGATCGTTAGTACGCTACCAAGTTCCACTCACACATATTTACATGGCCACTATTGCAGTGCTTCATTAGTTGTCCAGTGACAGGAATCTATAGTTTTTATTAGATCTGTGCGGCCTAAATTACTTCTATGACCTTTTAACTTTAAAATTACGTTGTTCTTTGCTCTATTACGACTCGAAGAAAGGCAAGCGAAACAGACTTTCGCATATATATTAGTTGAATTATCTAAATTTTCATAAATTCATATTTTTGTAAGTTTGTAAGTTTTTCATAATTTCATAAGTTTTGTAGAGCCAAATAGTTACTAAGGTGAAATAAGGAAATTATTAGTTTTATTAATAGATTTTTCTATTTTGTAAGAATTCTTTATTTTTTTGGATTGGGGACATACTGCTTGAGTGCATGGGAAGTTTTTTAAAAGGTTTTGAGTCATTGACCGAGCAAGAAAATAATTCCCCGTTTGCTAAAAGTTTGACACAACAAAATTGCGCCAATTTGTGGCAGCGATTTAAAAAAAAACAATTCGTGCTCTCTTAACTGGTTGCATTATACAATTGTTGTTGAATTATTTTAGTACAAATTTAAATAATTTATTAATAGAGCTGTCGAATTCATTCACTGTACTAACGTTTTACGTTTTACGTTTTACGAAAAACGGACGTTTTATTTATTTTATTTACGTTTTTCTTCTTTTTTCGGGAACAGACGCAATAAAATATAATGAAACGATCTTTATTCGGATCTCACGCCGGCTAATAAGAGACGTACCATAACAATCAGAATTATAGAATTTTCTATGTGCTTCTATAGAAGAACAAGATTATTTCTTGTTATTTTTGTATTCCTTCAGGAGATAACCAAATTTAAAAAAAAATTGAATTTTCTTTTTTAACATAATTAGTTAGAACTTGTTTTTTAGGGTAAGTTAAGGTTATAGAAGTATAATTCCATATTTCTCGAAAATGTACCGATCATCACATTTACTTATAATTTAAAAATTAACCTAGTCTAGAAATGTTCGAAATAAATTCTACAATGATAATAAGAAAAAGTATATTTGAAATATACAAATAATACTGTCTAAAAATCAAATGTATCTATAAAAGCGATGCAATTGCCATGGGCATGCCCGAGTGCATTGTGGGTGTTGTGTAAAACGGAACTGTAACCCATTGTTACTAATCTCAATGTTTATTAGCGATTCACTTGTTACGTGACTTGTTGCATTACAGCGAGTGCTAGTCCTAGACTTTCACGTGTCACTACGATCACTGGGGTAAGCTCACTCGGAAGTGTTACTATTAAATAAATCTAATGGTGTCTGACTGTTTGTTAGCTTTTTACCCGTTCACGCTCACGAACTTAAATAAATAAGTAAATAATCTTCAGATTAAAACAATATTATAATAAATAACAAATAATACGTATTGTGTGATAAATATGTATTCTAAATTTTAGTTAATTATAAACGTAAATTAATTAATAATAAAATCTAAATTTAAAACTAAAAACTCTTACGTTAGATGTGATTGGTTAGAGATTTTTTTTACTATTTTGACAACGAGTCACACTGTGACAGTTGAGTGTGTGTCTCGTTGGGAACAAAAGTTTAAAATTACATAGGGGACCAAAGCAAAATATTCATTATTAAAGAACCAATGGTTTATCTTTTAAAAAATCTTCATTGCGACAACTAAATGGTTACAACTTTAAACGTCAGTTGTTCCTTGACACTTACATGACAGACAGATGGCCGCTGTATCAATTTCACTCCGTATTCGACAGATTACGCAATGATAACCGGAGCGATTAGCGAAAAGTACAAAGTGGCTCCAGGTGTTATTATCAAAACTGGATTAAGAAATCAATCTCACGTGTTACAGGCCATAAGTAAGGCGTTAGAAACAGTAAACTAAACTGTCTATTGATAAACTAACTTGGAAATAAATTTACAAAAATTATACAAAATAGTTGAGCTTGCAGCTGTATAACTGACTGATTGGCCGAATGGTTAGAGACCCTAACTGCAGAAGGTAGTAGTTTCGATTCCCGCCTGGGACAATTATTTGTGTCCATGAACATTTCTATTTGTTCTGTGGCTGAGTGTAAAATATTTTTATATGTTGATTGTATACTTTATAAAGAACTAACGACCCGCCCCGACTTCGCATGGGTAGCAGAGGATATAAGCCGTAGTGTTTTTTTCTGTCGTGTCGTATCAGTTTCTTGCGTGGAACATATGGATTGGTTTTAATTACATTTAAATGTAACGTAAATTCATGCTACTTGGAGTATTTTTAATGTATTTTATTTCCAATTCCATAAATATTCGAAAATGTAAAGAATAAATACATAAAAACAAACTACAATATTTCTATGTATACGACGTTGATAATTTCTGCCTAATTTTACATCACGCGAGTCGCGTCGGTGTAGGGCTCCGACCGGGGCGGCGCGGTCGCTTGTCGCGCTATGATTTTTATTTCTCGGTAACTCCGAAGATATTAATTTAAATTGTATGGTGTAAAGGGCAATTATAATGTGCATGAAATTCTGAAAGTAAATAACGTATTTAACTTGATAAGGATTAATACTGTATCCTGTAAGTATTATAATAATGTATAAATTTCTTTCCAATCATCACATCATTTGATACCATTTTTTAAACATAAAAATAGATTTAGTAAGCTATCCATATAAGATAGACATATCCCATCCAAATCCAAAGGGATTAAGCAGCGTTTTCGATGAAAGCTCCCAGTCGGCTAAATTTTTTCCGCCGTCTTCAACAATAATCCTTATATTTCAACTAATTTTCACAAAACATTATTAAATTATACTCATAAACATTCCATCACTCCATCCATTGCTGTCCACTATATGTCAATCCGTTTGGTAGTTTTTGAGTTTATCGCGTTCAGACAGATAGACAGACAGACAGACGCGGCGGGAGCCTTTATTTTATAATATGTAGTGATATTCAACTGTGTGAAATAACCCATTATACAAGCGGAATACTTGCTTACTTTATGACCAGATGGCGCTGTGTAAGATGTCCCATGTATAATAATTAATATTATTATTACGTCAATAAGTATACCAAGTACACTTTTTTTTGTATATTACACTATAACTTGATCACGTAATTTTCGATAATTTTACGACGATAAATCGATTTCCATGAATATAACCCAAAGGCTAGGAAAATCTGCATAAATAAATAAGACCACAGTTAGTGCCTATGATGGCTCTTAAGTTACAAGCAAACAAACAGAAAGATATATTTCTATTTATATAAATATATATACAATAATGTTAAATGAAGAAATGTAGTAATTTCGAGCCATGCACTTAATTTATTAGTATGTTGTGATAATTTCTTCATCGGCTTGCCAAAATCTTCCCAAATGTCATACAGTATTTAGTAATGAAGCACAGATGCAATGTTGTTTGATAGCCTACGTTTATATATTTGTGTCCAGAGCCTGCTCACCGTTATTAAGGTGTAATTAAAGTGACAATGGTTTTTAAAATGACTTGAACTTTACGCAAGAAGTTGCGTTACGTTTGACATATCTGTGAAGTTGAAACGTAAACCTTTAACTATCCGTCGTGGACAAACACATCAAAATTATGTAGAAAGTAATTATTATGAATTTAGTTTTTGCTATTTGGTCTATTTTGCGACATCCCGGTCTATTATTAATGATGTTACATTTTATCTTAGATAACAGAATAATCAACTATCGAAAACGTGAGCAAAATATCAGACTCAGTGATTAGACAGACATCTATTTGTTTATATATTTATTAATTAATTGAAATCAACAGCTTGTATAAGAAAAAATCGGATCTCCTGCTTTCGCACGAACTTCTTACGACATTGAAAATGAACCTAACGAAATAAAGTAAACATACATATTTTGGATAATATTTTTCAAAATAAATTTTTTTCCAAAAAAAAATAACACAACTGTATCTGAATAAGCCTAAAACTTTGAAATATAACATTCTATACGACATTTCGATCGAACAAACCGAATTAGTACGAAATGTAACACCGACGCATATCTGACTTCCAACTAAGGGCACCCTTAACCACTACTTCTGGTTGTCCAATTCTAACAATTTTAGTCTCAATCGATCCCCCGTCTAATTACCCCGAGCAGGTTTTATATTTTTTTCTTATTCGGACCTAGTTCTCGAGATATCGGGCTTCCAAAATGAAAATCGGGGAAAAAAAATGTGATTTTTTTTTCGTTTTTTGCCGATAATTTTTTTGCTTTTGACCTTTTTTCAAATTGTCTTTTGCCATCTTGTAGAGCTCACCGAGCTGCGTCTTTTGACACCACGTTCATTCCGATATCTCGAAAAGTCTTCGTGCAATCTGCCTGTCTCACAAAACTCCCAAATGACCCCATATACTCCAACGAATTGAAAGTCATTTCCAATAGCAAAATATAAATACTAAACTGACATTATACAATATGTTACATATGCCAATTACAGATTTCTAAATGAAAAACAGAAAGTTAAAGGTCGACTACGTATACTACCTCAAAAATACTACTATATGATATATACAAATATTTGTGCGCATGAACATGCCTCTTTGTTCTGTGTTTGTGTGTAAATCAGTTGTCTAGTATCCCATAATACAAGCATAACACTTGTTTACTTTGGAACCAGATGGCGCTGTCTGGGATGTCATTATCATCATCATCATCATCATCATCATCATCATCATCATCATCATCATCATCATCATCATCATCATCATCATCATCATCACCATCATCATCATCATCATCATCATCATCATCATCATCATCATCATCATCATCATCATCATCATCATCATCATCATCATCATCATCATCATCATCATCATCATCATCATCATCACCATCATCATCAGCTCATTTTTACCCCACTGCAGGGGCTTAGGCCTCCCCCAGGGCGAGGAGGGTACTTACCAGGTAATAACAATTACAACAATGATATATTTATAACTATAACAAATATAGAAAACAATTTAAAGTGTCTGAGTGAGTAGGCACCGACTTCAATAACTATATGCCGCCTGTTATGCTCCTTTGTTTAAAGTGAAAATTTTATTTTTGACTTTTTAGTTTATCGTTTTGAAGTCGGTTTTTATTTATTTTTTTGTTGTCACAACGCAGTATCTTTATGAATATCCATGCTTCTTACTGCGTAAACTATGTCAAAGTTTTATTAAAATCAGTTTATTGGGTCTTGATTTGCAAACCCAGTTCGAACAAAAACAAAACACAAGAACAGACAAACAGATTATCATTTTGTGTCTGTATTTGTGTTTTCTAGTCTCAGTTCTTTTCCCGCATTAATACGTAGGTACAATAATCAATATTAATACCGTTCACTTCATGATGTAATAACATCAAACAATTTAACTATCACTACAAAACTAACTGAACTCGATAATTATATAAAATCTACAATTTAATTAAATTTATGTCTTCCAGATTTAATGAATTTGTAATAGCTTTTAAATTCAATGGCACTTAAAATTTATTTATCCATTCATAAGGTTGTAACACAGTATTTATTAATTTTTTTTTTCAATTATAACATTATTTTCATTAAACACACAAAAAACAAATAATTATTTTCAGGACATCGATATAATACATTTTAACAACAAAATGCTTATTGAAATATTTCGATTCTTATACATTATTTGCAATCTTCGTATAATTTTCTAGACCATTAGGTGCGGCAATGCGTTTTAACTGTGGCTCATTTGTGTAAAAACTTATATTCCATTATATGGTACAATTTAGTATTACGTATTTGTTACAGTTTTCGACATGCCAAATCAAGATTTTTACGGGGCATTTATTTTGTTTATTGCACATAACTATGCGTACTAGGAGAGGCTATAGGTATCTTTTACTGGTTGCCTTGTTATGATAACAATATTGTTGAAATTCTTTGAACAGGACATTGTCATTTCATCTACATTTATATACTTACGAAGCGTTAGAACAAATAAAAAATAATAAACTTTTAAATCTTTTATAAAGTTTTATTAAATTGAAAAAATTGGAAAGGTTTATTATGATATGAAGATTTAACTTAACATTTTTTTTAACATTCTTATTTTTACATAACAAAAAAAATATATTTGGCAATAACATAGTCATTTGAAAATTGGCAGAAAAAGAATAATATTGTAAAAAAATATAAAGGAAGGTAAGCAGCTGTGACCAATTTTTTTTTTGTTGTTTTGTCTTTACTTAGTTCTGGTTTTAGGGTTCCGTAGCCAAATGGCAAAAAATGAACCTTTATAGTTTCGCCATGTCCGTCCGTCCGTCCGTCTTTCTGTCTGTCTGTGGTTTTTCTCGGAAACTATTGGCAACATATAGATGTAATTTGGAAGGTAGGTGTAATCTATGAACCGTTACACAACGACGTAGTGAAATTAAGAATTTTTTTGGGGATAGGTCGTTATACATGAAACAGAATTACGAAAAAAAATCATAGTATATTAACGCGAGAGGTACCAAACGATGAGTCTTAAAAAATGATATCAAAGCTTCAAACAATTTTTTTATTTAAGTCAGCAGTTGTTAAGATATACACTCCTAAAGTCCTAATTTTTGTTAGAGTCATGTGTAGCCCCCTTTACCAGCTAAACCGTTGTTTTTGGATATGTGGAAAAAATTTATGACAAGAGTATAAACAACGTAGTTAAAAGGAAAACTATCACAGCTAACTAGACTGTATTATTTAAGGAGTAATAAATTAACTTATAAAATGTACTTTTATAAATAAAAATTTTGTAAATTTCCATAGAAAATGGTAGATAGCGTTTAGCCAATAAGCAAAAAGTAGATGCATTTTATCTTTGTGATGTTATTGTAAAAGATTATTCAAAAAAAAACATTTTATGATGAAAACTACATTGTATTACTAGGTACTATAAATTTACGCTTTCCTTTGCAATACTTATTCTCTTCACAATCGATACTAAAAGTCAAAGTTTTCACTGTAATAAAATAAGTAATAAAAATTGTCTCTAGCTATCAGTGTACTCATGTTGTTACTTTTCGGATTAGCTAGAGAGGATCGAGCGCCTCCTAAATAACTAACGAAATAAAAATGAAACATATTTTTTTAATATTGAATTACATTATATTTCGACTACTTTACTATTCTATTTCGATTTTTATTCTAGTAATTTTAATCACAAATAACTTATTTTTCAGAATGGAGTTATTTTCGGACCTTTCATCATAGTGCCGTTTTTGGTGTTCAGTGGCTTTTTATTGCGACTGACTGACGCCCCGAGTCCACTACGTTGGCTTTTCCACATATCGTTCTTGAAACACGGTTTAGTGGGACTGTCTTTGGCCGTGTTCGGAATGGACCGGCCGAAATCGGACTGCGAGGAAATCTATTGTGACTACAGAAACCCAAACCAATTCCTAAAAGATCTAGGAATGGCATCGGAACATTACTACGTAGTGGTTCTAGCTTTGTTTGTAATCGTTACCGTTGTAACTATTGCCGCATACGTCATACTGAAGTATAGACTCAAAAAAAATGGTAATGTTATTTTTCTGCCATAAATTGTTTAATGCTCAAGTACATAAGTGCTTAAAGCGTGATCTATCTGTGATTTAGAGGAATATTCTGTAATTTTTAACAGTATATTTTTTTAAGTAAACGATTAGTTATAAATAAACATTGTCAATAATAATTATAAAACACAGAACTAAAAATGCACGAATTAGATCATAATTTTTAATCACTGAGGTAAATGTTTATTTGTATATTTTCTATGAACAATTTAATGCTATATGTTTCATAAATAAATACGTTGATTTTTGCAAAATAATGATTAATTGACTAAGCACATTATTCTAGTCATAAGAACGCAAAGCTAAATATGAATAGTAAAAACAATGTGCCTATATTGTCTTCAATATATGATAAATATTACCAATGATGTAAATGTATGTATTCTATTAAACGAAAAGAAAGAAAACCTTTGCTCTTAAAATAATTATTAAGTGTATGAATTTATGTTCATTTTGTGCATAATGTATTTACTGACCGAAAATAATAGTACTTTGTATAATTAATAATACATATTCTACAGATCATTATAATCATCATCATCATCATCATCAGCTCATTTTTACCCCAATGCAGGGGCTTAGGCCTCACCCAGGATGAGGGGGGGGGGGGGGCTTGGAGCTTAAGTCCACCACGCTGCTCCACTGCGGGTCGGGAACTGTAACGACCGCCATCAATTGACAGCGTCCGGGACCGACTGCTTAACGTGCCCTCCGAAGCACGGTGTCAGTGATATTGTGTACTTAAGTCAGAAAAACTCATTGGTACACGCCCGGATTCGAACCATGGCCATATGGGGCCTTATAAATTTGAGACAGGTTCGTTGCGCTCTGGGCTATCACGACATATCGACATTCTACAGATCAATACATCGAATTTTAAAAAGTATAAAATAGAGAATAAAAAACTTATGCTCTGTTAAAAACAAAATTCATAATATAATATTATTACTTGACAATATATAGTATTATTTTTATATCTTAGTGGAACCCTCGTCGAAATAATTAATAAAATAAGTCGAAATAATGGTACGGAACCCTTAGTGTGCGAGTCCGATTCGCACTTGGCCTTTTTTTTTACTAAGTGGTTGACTGGACAGATTGTATTTTATTTACATACATAGTTACTTATAACTCGAATGAGAAATTAATTCTTAGAAAATGATTCACACAATTAAGTAGTTTTAAGACCGTTAACTACTACAGCTGTATCAAATTCTGTTACTTATAAAAATGTTACTATTTACAAAACGTTTTACAAATATAACAGAAAGTCCGCACAACAAAAACTGTCGGGGTCACGGCAAGGCGACGCGACAGAAGGAAATAGCGCCGCTCTCTACTCGTTATGAAATGCCACTGATGTTTACGATATATATATATAGAACTGGCGCTGGCGTCAGACCGATGATGGACTAATTTCTTACTGTAACCATTGATGTAACCTATTTTTACGTACTTTGGACGGACAGGTATTCCGTGAAAGTAAATGTGATCTGAAAGTAGAGCAACCATTTCGCTGATTATTGTTCCGAGTATATTATCGCTCATATTATAATAACAGATAACAATGATTAAAACATTATATCTAGGTCCGCTTCTTAAGCGTAATATTTTTTTCTTCTCTTTTTAATCTCGATTGAACGATCGGACTACTAGTAAACTATAAAAACTATGCAATTTTTGATGGTTGTATAAAAAAATAGGAATAGCCATAAAAGTATGAATTGACTAGAAGCCCTCTTCTGCTTTTACCGTCTAACCACACATACTCTAGTTAGCTGGTGCAAGCTGGCGATTATCAGGCCGAGTTTAAGGCTGCGAGGTCTCCACGCGCCAGTCTTCATCCCCGTGAAATTGCGTATGACAGTTTCGGCAGCAAATCCGCCATTCCTATTTTTTTTCTCCTGCGGTTTTGCTTAACGTTCTGGCCAGGATACTAAAAGAAATATTTAGCCTACCAAATTATCGGATCATTTGGCATCATGAGGTTCGTTTTTGAAATTAAGAAAAGAAGGGAAATACCGCTTACGCAATTTGGACAAATTTATATTTTACACTGATTATTAATAATTGAAAAAATAAATGCACAATTAAATTTTTGATTGACTAGCTTTTAAAATTTGGAATTTTTTTTTATTTGTAAAATGTAATTCATAATATGAATCAGGCGGAATATATTTATTTGTATGTTACGAGTTTTTCTGGTGAAATAAAACACCACCAAATAATGTAAATAATATAATGTCAATTTCAAATGTAATATTTATATTTTTCAGATTAACTACACCTGAACACTGACTGCACTAATAAATTTAATCTTTTATGAATACATTCTCATTTAATTTCCAGTTTATTAGCGTGCCATGAATTATTCAACCAACGCGAGAAGACGCAATAAGCCGAAATAGGAAGAGTTGTTTAATAAATCAGTATGAAAATAACACAGATCTGACCTTCATTTCCATACGCTACGTTGATACGTCTAACTGCTTGTCTGTGTCGTCGCGTAATATTTACACACTAAACCTATGTTTAATTTCCAGTGTTTGGTCCGTAATACTTGTCATATAATTTTCATGTTCAAGAGAATTTCGTTGCTCTTCAATCTTAACTTTAATTTTTGTATTAAAATGATTACATTTGAAAAAAAAAATTTTCGTCAATGCCCATTGTATCGGTCGATGGCTGCCGGCGGGACGATCCTCCCTGCTACTCGCTCGCTCTATTAATTCTCATGCATAGTATTAATTTATTACTGAGTATTATAGACTTGGTAACCACACTGTATTCATATAAATAATACTTTCGTGAAAAATATTTTAATGTGGAAATTAGATAATATATAATATATATATATATATATATATATATATAATGTACCTACCTAACGTATAGAAAATTTGAAAAGTGATGGAAAAATCTCAATCTTGCCATTACTTTACCTAAAGATTAAATTAACAGTTTAAAACCCCTCGATAAAAAAATGACATTTAATAAGTGTAAAATAATTATATTTTTAAATATATGTGTAAAGGCGTCGCGAAAAGCTAAGTACAATCTGACCGTTAAAGTATGGCCGATGAAGAAATAAAATTCGTGGAGTTTTATAACATAAAATTTAATAAAATACTTTTTATTTAGTATTTCCATTGTTACTCCTTTAACTTTAAAATAGTGTAATCAATTAATACACAAAAGCTTGGCATTTTTGTATTTGGTGTTTTCCGCGGGTGTTTCATCGGCCATACTTTTACGGTCAGGTTGTAAACTTATTTTTAAGCAGCTGTACATATATTTTGTTGCGATGTGATGAAACATAATGACAGGCAGGAACTGAGGTAGTAATGTTACTAAGCAGTCCTACACGCCTTTAGATTAAATTTTTTAATTAATCTTTTATGTCATAAAAATTTTATACTTGTAACATACATTCGATGTAATATACATCAAATAACTCTAACCAAATCGTAATCAAACATTCACTAACACCATTTAATCACTTTGCCTGCCCTTATATTCAGCCCTGCATCATGTCAATATTTTGTTTTTTCATTCACTTTACACATTTATACACTAATTCGCCATAAACGGCAATGATCGTATCCCAAAATTCCATATCGATTGAACGAGTGAAAGGACCTAGCTCAGAATACCTCACCGATTCGTCCTCATTTCTCTTTCCACCCTATTATCAGACCCCGATCACCACCTTTAAAATTAACCTATTCAATGAGACCATTCCAATGGGCCCAAATGTGTAGCTCCACACTCGTCTTACCTATCTATGGCTTAGAAGTCTGTGTCTCATTTTTATCCATGTCATATCGTTACCGTTTACAATGTATAACATAATTAAGTTTTTTTTTAATTATTCCATACTGTTCTATCGATGACTTGACTGAATAGAAATAGAAAAAATTGAATGACACAAATAGAAAAACTGGAAACATGTGTACACGTAAGTAGAACAGGTATAGATCACTCTACTTGATGGATAAAATAAAAAAAGTTGCAAGTATTGGCAGATACCCAAATAGCACGGTGACAGTTTCTCAGCGTTTGTTTCTTTGTAAAAATCTATCGTACCCACGTAAAGTTCAAGAATTTAAATCGATAAAGACGAAAAATAAACGACCTAAGAGGGCACTTTGAAGGTTCTTTTTGGTCACGGAACCATAAAAATAATAATAACATTAACAGATATATAAGTATCGTGATAGCCGTCCCAGATAACAATTCCAGAAGCTGGCAATGTACCAATTAGTTTTTTCTGACTTAAGTACATAATTATCACTTACTCCGTGCCTCAAAGCGCGCATTGAACCTTCGATCTCTGTTGCCGTTAATCCACCAACCTGCACTGGATCAGCGTGGTGGATTAAGCTCCAACCACTCTCATCCCGAGAGAAGGCTTAAGTCCATGGGACATAATGTGCTGATATGGTAACAGATATTGCATACGTTTTAAGCTACGTTATCCAGTAGTATCAGTTTTATTACGTTATGTATAGGACTCTTGTACAAAGACATCAGCGAAGGACCGCACATACCGGAGCCCGGAACCGACGAACTTGGTGACCTACTGAGCTACGAAAATCGTGCGAATTCAAATTGTACATAAATATGTAAATGAAAAGTTGCTAAATTACTCATAACGCATAAATTATGAGAAAACCTAAATATTTAAATTTTTCGTAGAGGTCACCGTCATTCGAATCGTATTAAAGGAACAATACCAATACTTGTACTGCCTACAAGTTCTGAACATAAGAGCTTAAACTAATGCATAAACCCTCTCCCGTTATTCGAACAAGCATTAGTTTAATTCAAAGATAGCAGGCCAACAAATCGCGACTAATTAGGTGCATCTTGACCCTGTGACATTTTTATGAATTTTTGTTTATGACTTATTCCCCGTTTCGTTTTCGGCTAACACTTTATTTATTAATAACAAATAACCAATTCCGCGATTTATTACCTGACATGTTGTCTTTGATTAAAATAATTCTTATTCAAATATAACAGGTGAAGTTTTTAAGCCGTCTTATTTTAAAATATTAACTTTAAATTCTTTATTAAAATGATATGTTTTTGAGGGTCATCTAAAACTATATCTTAAAGAATAGAATAATTAAACAATGTCTATATGAGCAAATCCAAGATCATAAGTTGAACCGTTTATTATTATTAAATTATATGTTGCGAAGCGTGTAATATTGTCTTCGTGACATAATTTTAAAATATCATAAATATGCCATAAAACAAACGGATGATGAACGCTTACTGATCTTGAAAAAGGAAACCTGGTTTATATTATGTTAATATATTATATAAATTAATCTCTCAGTCGCCCAAGGTCGTCGTGTGAACTAATTTAATACTAGTTTTTGACAAATAAGGAATGTCTGCTTCATATCTCAAAGGTTCCACGCGTTTGCGCATGGTAGTTATGGGCAATTAAAATCACGAAAATAACTTAATGAATTCCATTAAGAATCAATCATTACTTCATCGTCTCGATACATCTTGAATCGTAAAAGATACAAAAATAAAATATTTTTATTTAGGTATTCAAGCATTTTGGAATCGTCGAAATAAAATCGACGATATGACGCACCGTTCCTATTTGTTAAGTGTCGTGCACATTTGTAAATATAATAGTGTAAAATACTACTAAATAGTGACAATAATAGCTTAGTGACAATTTAGTTTTAAGACGTACTACGATACGTTACGACATAGGGCCGTTTAGTTAGAACTATAAATAGATATGTAAAACTAGCCCTATTATACGATAGTTTAGAAATAGTTAATATTTGTTAATAGATATAAGACGCATACGAAAGTAAACAGTACTCTCTCTGCTACCTGCTCGCCCGTCCTTTGACGTAATACGTTGGCCGGACGTCGCAAGGCAAGAGGGCAGCCGGGCGCGCCAGATGACTCGCGCCCTGTGCCCTGACGCCCGCCGGCCTGCCCGGCCACTTCCCAACGGGTACCGAGTGGACGAGGCAGCTCATAGCGGAAAGAGGTAATCAAAAGACACCCTTGTGTTTCATTGAACTATTGACCATTGAAGGTGCATCGTGAACAAAAGCGAACGAATCGGCATACCATCCCCGACAAAGGGTACCAACGGAAACTCTATTACTAAACTTTCGCTGTCCGTCCGTCTGTCCGGTTGTATCGTCCAAACAGTAATAAGTAAAAATTGAAATTTTCACAGGATGTGGATTAACTATGGCCGCTATAACAACAAATAATAAAAATAAAATAAAGTTAAAAATTAAAGGTGGTTCTAATGCAAGAAACGGGTTTCTTTCGACGTTTTTGGTGATTGATGGTTGTGAAATCATTGATTACGCTTGGAATTTTTATGAAGTATTAAAGGAGAAAAAATTAAAGGAGGACCCTATGCAATACACGTGTTTTTTTATATTTTACGATAGTACGGAACCTTTGGTGTGCGAGTCCTACCCGCACTTAGCCAGTCTTTAAACCAGCTATCGCTTTGGAAGGACTTCTATGTAGAAGAACAACAAAAACCTCAGCAAAGTAGGTATCGAACAAAAAAAACATTAAATAATGCATTACATACACATTGTTCAAACAAAATTCTATTGATTATAGTCAGTTAGAGTGTTTGTTTTTCTCTTTGCAGTTAGTTAGTATTTTTTACTTAGCTGGTTTTTTTTATGTTTAAATATTGCTGATTTTGTCGTGATAGCCGAGTTGTCACGAGCTCGGTTTGTGCAGAAGGCCGTGGTTTGAATCCCAATTTGAGACATGTACCAATTAGTTTTTTCTAAGTTATGTACCTATATAACTACTACTGACTCTGTGCCTCAGAAAGCACGTTAAGCTGTCGGTCCCTGTTGCTATTAATAGATGGCAGCCGTTAAAATCCACCAACCCGCACTGGAGCATCGTGGTGGCTTAAGCTCCAAGCCCCTTCATCCTGATAGGAGACCTAAGCCCCTGCAGTGGGGCATTAATGAGCTGATGGTATAGAACTGTTTTTTTTTACGAAGCGAGTTGATGAATAGCCTAATATAACAAAAATATCAAATAAACATATTATTTTAGTGAGCTTTTACCTACTTTAAGAGAAAACGTTTCGTGCTAGGAAGGAAATGTGAAATAAAATTCTTAATTAATACTTTCCATTGGTAAATATTAAAAAAAATATATAAATATTGTTATATAAATAATGAAAACAAATAAAAAGTGCTGGGCATCATCAGGACGATTCGTCTACAGCTACGTCTAATGTCGCGCTTACTGCTTTCAAGAACGCAGGGTTTTAATTCATGGAACATCCACCATATGCTCAAGATCTCACTTTCAATGATCTCTATGTTTTTCGTATTAAAATAACACTAACCAAGGGATCAATATAACAGTAACGACGCGGCGACGAAGTCATGGCTACAGTAGCGGACATGATTCTTTCATGATGGTGTTAGGGTGCAACTTTGTATATACCATGACCATACACAAGGTGTAATGCTTTGATTATTTACATTTTTGAATAGAGCCAGGCGACACAACGACCACAAAATAAGAGGCCAAATTTATATACTTGTATGTGTGTCTATGATGTTCTACACTTCAGCCACGTCTAACCATGTATTACTCATCTATGTGTGCGAAATTTACATATAACCGAACGGTTAGGCGATATTTTCATCTACGTTTTTTGACGCCAAATCTCTATCCAGAGATGTACGTACGTATATAACCAAAGAAGTGATGGTACAACTATTGTCTTGAGTTAAACCACCACCCCTTCTTGACGAGGGTCGTGGCAAAACTATATTGTAAAAACATAAAAAAGATATCAAAAAATGTAAAAATATTAAAAATATAATAAGTTATAAATAAATTAAACTATATATTAATAAATATTGTAAATGTATTCGTTTAAGTAATACACAGTGTTGGTTATAAAATGGGACAGTATGAGAATATTAAACCGTAAGAGATACGAGAAAACTGTATTTAGAAACTTGAGCTTTTTGATAAAAATGAAATTTACATATTTATGTAGCTGTTTGGTTACGAGATGAATCATGAAGCTCATGATTTTTATACACCTATCGACTATGTAACTGCTCTCATTGTTAGCGAAACAAGGTGTAATGGAAGGATGGTCATATTATGTAAGAGAGTAAAGAAAAATATAAGAAGTTTATACAATACGTAGAAGGTTATTAGTTAAAGAAAAAGATTGAAGATTTTTTTTTCAGTCATCAGTTTTCAGTATAAATAAATTATTTTAGGCATACCGCTCGCTCGTAGTATAATAATAATATTCGTAATGATTTATTCCATCGTAAGGTAGGTCCTTACGATGGAATAAATCATTACGAATATTCGCGGAACCTCCGTATCACATTTAAAATATTCAACAGTAAATTATTCAAAGATAATGGCATTACAAAGACATAAACTTTGTTATCAGAATATTTATCATGATTCGTGCGTTGTGACATTTTAAATTTAGTATAAATGACAGCAAAGTTCGAGCACATTTCATAGTCGGCGCACAGACGGAATAAAAACTCTAGACTGGACAACTAATGAGGCACAGCAATTGCAGCTGTGGTATGAGTGTATTTAAGTTGACGGCTGAATATATAACCAGCTGACTTACTGGGGGTGCATCGGTAGTAAATTACGAGGTTCATGAGTAGTAAATTAAAAATAGTGTTTTTTAACCGAGTAGCACGTGGAATTGGCAAATTAAGTTTCAATGGAAAGGTACACGATGCGATCTGTTGAGACGGAAAGGTGTAGTTGTTAAAAACAGACCAAACGCAGACAACATTATCTACAACATTAAATCAGTGATTAGGGTATCCGAATAAACAAATTTATTTTCGGAAATTCAAAAGATATATTTATTGGTTTTTGTTGCCAGAATTTAACCTCCACAAGCTCCGTGTAAGATTTACAAGTTTAATGCAGAGGAAACACAGGCACATTGGCTACGACGACAATGTGCTGAATCATGCTGCCTGAGATGCCTGGAGATCAACACTTAGTAAAAAGTAGAGCAATCGAGATCCAAGCCAGAAGCACGAGTCCTAAAGCCATCGATTCAAGAAATATATTTTTTTAAAGCAATAAGGCCCCAATGATCATATTCGTCAAAATGTTACCAAGACAGTTGCTAACGCTTTGTGAAATCACTGATGTTGAAGAAACTATGATTACATGTGGAGCTTACCAAAGTAAACAAAAAGTTTCAAGTATTGTGATGACACAAACTAACGATTACTGAAAAAAACATATTTACAGTATCTTTTTATTTCTTTTGAAATATATATAAAAGCCAATGCCCATTCAATGCCTGAGATAAACAGAAATTAGGAATATTCGTAAATTCTAAATATAATTAAATATAAATAATAAAATTATTCTCAAGTTTGTAGAGGTCGGGTAAAAATACCAATTATTTAATATTTATTTTGTTTGTTTTCTAATCGAATCAGGATATATGTCATCAGGGGTATGAATGATTGATTTTTAAATTGTTCATGTAAATTGATACGACTTCCTAGTGAATTATTTAACGATAGGCTTTCGATATCTTTATTTTTAATTTCATTAACGTAAACTTAGTAAATTTTTGTTGATTAACGGTTATTACCGTTCTCTGATTTAATATTCTTATATTAAATCTTTTAATAATAATATATTGAATATCTGCGTATTAAATCATCCTTCATTAACCTGAATTATTCTTAGAGAAACTGTTATGTCAATCAAACAATTCGTAACGAATCATATTTATAATTAATAATCAGTAATGATTCATTTGTTATTAATCGGCTCAAATCTTTCGTTAAACTGTTTAAACATGCCAATATTATAATTAAAATATTTTAAGAACTGCAAAAAAGACAGGTACCGCATGACATTTCGTAATTTCGTTTTTCATTAGTCCAGGCTTTTGGCGGGAATGGCGCCATAGGGCGTAACGTTGCCGTATGTTTTTTCCATTTCTGAATAACTTGTGGTTTGATTTATAGTATTGATAGTGTAATACGAAGCAAACAGCTCATAAAGGGTGCACTGATTAGAATTTATGATAGGGAACCGCTAAAATCTTTTCGTGTTGATTCCAAAATAGGATGACTCCAAGTATTATAAGTATTTATTATTATTATAATTTCCTTCAGGACGCCTTGCTACATAGAACAACCAAATGAAAAATGAAAACAGACGTGGTTAATGCCTTTTATTTTGTAAACAAAAGAGCAACGGCGGATGAGCTGCGACCCCTTTGCCTATCCTGAAAGGATTAAGAAACATATCAGGTTCATTCATTCATTGTTTTGCGTTTGGTTAGCGTTGCGACTTGCAATTTAAAATTTGATTTTTATAATATTTTACGACCAATCAAAATCCGTGTTCGAAAAATGGATATTTTTCGAACTAATTTGATTGGAGCGCCAACATTAGAACTCGGCATTTTGAACACGGAGTTTAGAACCTGCTGACGGTTCTTGCAACTCTTGATCTGAACTTGTGTCCGCGGTGTAGGTACATTCCATGGATGAAATATACGCCTGGATTGATAGTCGACGTCACACGACATAGATTTATAAGTAGCCTAACAATTCCCCGAACGTCGTCTCAAGGTGTTTTAATAGTTATTTGGTCATGACACTATGCATAACTCTACTATATTAAACGAAAAATATGAGATGGACTCAGGATGGAATTATGAAAGCAATATAAATATATAAAATACTAGCGGCCCGTCCCGGCTTCGCACGGGTAGTATTGGTTTCTCATGAGAATCCCTTTTTTATCCCTTTTTCTTTCCCATCGTAAAAATACTTTAATGTTTCCGTTCTTGGCCCTGATATCGTTTCGTTTTCGTTTCCATTCCCATCAAGAATAACTTTTTTATCTCAGTCTTAACTCATTCCCGTTTTTTCCTTTCCCGTTTTCGTTCCCGTGACAAAAATGCTTTATCGTCTCAATTTCTGTCAGTCGTAACTCATTTACGTTCTTCTCTCTCCCGTTAATTAAAATTAATTAAATAGATTACATTTTCGCGACGTACATATTTTTATAAGGCGGTACGAAGTTCGCCAGTTAGCCAGAAAAGTTTAAAACGTATGTGTATTGTAGCGCTCCCCCTCCCCTTTTAGACCACAAACACAATCCTTACCTAAGAACTTGCTTTTACGTGATGCCTATGTAAAGCGAAAAACCACGTCAAAATTCTCCCAACCGTTTTAGAAAAACATTTCCATTGCAGTGCCTCCTGGTGGCCCATGACCGCAAACCTTATCGAAAAACACGCTCTTAGATGATATCAATATAACGCAAAAACCGCTTACAGATACAACCGTTTTAGAGAAACGTATTTATTGCAACGCCTCCTGGTGGCTCACAGCCGCAATCCTTACTTAAGAATTTGTTATTAGATAATATCTATGTACACAAAAAACTGCGTGAAGATCCTCAGAGCTGTTTTAGAAAAACATATTTATCGCAGTGTCCCCTGGTGGCCCATGACCGAAAATTTTATCTAAGACTTGCTCTTAGGTGATAAGTTAATACGCAAAAAACCGTGTAGAGCTCCTCCCAGCCATTTTAGAGAAATGTATGTATTACAGCGCTCCCTGGTGGCTCATAGCCGTAATCCTTATCTAAGAACTTGCTCTTAGGACATATCTATGTAACACAAAAAATCGCGTCAAAATCGTGCCAGCCGTTTTGAAGATACGTATCTATTGCAGCACCGCCTGGTGGCCCATAACTGCACAAATATTTAATTGTCTATTCGCAGGTAACATATATTGAAAAAAAAAACCGTATCAAAATCAGTCCAGGCGTTTCGAAGATACACATTTACTGCAGTGCCCCCTGGTGCTTAATAATCATAAAACTTTTTTAGAAACCTGTTTTGGAATGATACCTATCTATTAAATACAAAATTTCATATAAATCATTAGAGCCGTTTCTGAGATAACCGATAAAAGAGTAAAAAAATTGATTTTTGAACTCACCTTGTTTGAGAGGTATGAACAGTTTGTATGGGAAAATGAAGTTGTTTTTACTATATTGTTCTTTTTTCTTGCAATCCCTTCACATTTTCTAACTTTTTAAACCTTTCTTAGACTTCCAAAAATATTTCAAAACCAAATTTAGCCAAACCGGTCCAGCCGTTTTTGAGTTTTAGCGAGACACGTAAAAAGCTTCATTACATTTTTATATATGATAGTCACTTACCTTCATTAAGTTAAAAGTTTTCAAAATTGAATACATATTAATGTCAAGCGATGTTTTCGTTTCAAAATAATATAACTTTAATTTAACACCTACACCGCCTACACCATGTTTGAAATTTTTAACTTAGCAACGGTCCTGGGTTCCACCACCATTCAGCCCTGAGTCCATAGACCTACTCTATATAAGTGTTGCTAGTATTCAAATCCAAAACTTCCTTGAAGGAACCGTAAAAATGAATTTAAAAATATTTTTTAATTGTATTTTATACTACCTAGTAATCAGGGGTTGTATTAATCTGGGTGGATATTTTAAATAACAAAATTAAACTTACTTTTATTAATAACAGATAGCCCAGTATAGCCTTCAATCATAAAAAGCCACAGTAAAAATAAATAAAAAACCACAAAAATTATCACACGTACATACGGAACTCATGACAGCAAAACAATGTGTAAGTGAGTAAAAACTAATATTTCTATTATATAAAAATCAAACTAAGGAATCATCATAATGTACTTAGGCTGTTCGGAACCTTTTTTTTATATAATATGAAAAACCCCTCTTTACATCACATATTGTATTATAAATCTAGTGGTGGAATATCTATCGGATACACAACGGTGGGTTCTATGTGATGCTCGGTAAACAGGGGGAATTTCTTACACAGTTGTTTTGCTAAACAATAATTCATAGAACAATAAATCTAATAACATCCCCAGGTCGCTTTTACACACATTGACGACTTATATATTTTACTTCAACTGCGTTGTTTTCATTCGATTATTTACATTCACTATGAAGACATATTTTTCATATTCGAATTGTTCAATTAATATTTTTACAGCGTTGCGTTGATTGTATTTTACAATCATTTACCATTAATATAATATTTGCTGTTTTATAATAATATGTTGGAATAACGTGTGGGAATACTCATTAAGTTGATTTTCGATTTCCTTCTCAACGACATTGAAATTTAACATTATGTGTTCCTAGTCACTACAGAACATTAACTCCTCTAACTCCTCTCTATAGTCATGTGATGTGCCTAATAATTATATACCGTATTCAGCGTGAATATGGTGGACAAATTTAATATACCTGGTGTTCGGCTGACTATTTAAAAAAAAATTATAAACAAAATCCTTAGTAATGTTATATGGATGTTTGTTACTCTTTCACGCAAAAACAACTTAATAGATTTTAATGAAATCTTACAATAATATAGTTTATACATCAGAATAACACATAGGCTATAATTTTTAAAGATACTAGCTTTCAGCCCGTGGCTCCTCTCGCGTGGATTACACAGCTGTACCGGGACCGCTATAACTTTTTTGATAGATATAGTTTATAAGCTGAAGAGTCCCATAGGCTACTTTTATCCAGGGAAAAGGATCTCGGTACAACAGTGTAGTAAGTAATTAAATGAAACTTTAAATATTCTTCCCGGTAATCGTTAGTTTGCGCTATCTGATCACTTGAAACTGCTTGAGACTTTTTGTTTAGTTCGGTAAGCTCTACATTTTCTATAAGTTTCAGCCGAACGCCTTATATCTTGCAATTCAAATATGAAGTTTTATTTATTTGACTAACAAAAATCTTTCAAAAGTGAAAAAAAATATATTGAAGGGTTTATGTTCCTGGTGCATATTTAGTATATTTACTTTAATGATTTGTGTCCCGACGACACATCATCATATCAGTCTTTTTAACCCTGTCAACTAAATGGAACAATTAACTAAATTAGAAAAAGGAGACAACTTACCAGAAAACCGAACTAGCTACTTCAACCTTTCAGCCGACTTCAAAGGCACACAGATGTCTTGAAAATGTTGGTGACGCCATGAGTGTGGTCCATTATCGGTGAGGTTGACAAGGATATTTATTCGGAATCAAGAAAATGGATCCGAATTGTTATAAACCGCAACAGGTACATATCATGTACATGTACAGAAACATGCTAATGTGTGCCGGACCACGCCCAGTGAACCACGCCACGCCACGGCCCACGCCAGTTCCACAGTCAAATGCACTTTCATGGTGAAAATTCGAATAATAAATTTAAAAACAAATTTCTCAAGAACTATTTAATATATCATATTCCAATAAATTTTCAATGAAAGTGTTTTTTAGTCGTATTAACTTGAATTTTTTCATAATTTTTCAATCTATTTGTTGAAAAGTCAGAGGAGACACCTTTTAGGACTTTAGGGGGCATATCTCAACAACTATTGGCTTCAATAAAAAGTCTTGAAGCCTGGACATCGTTTCATTCTTAAAAACATATTTAGGTATAAGTACTTAACACGTTAATGTGCATACCAATTATTTTTTCGTAATTTCGATACGCTCAGCGGTTAATAGATTACATGTATTACAGGTATCCATCAAATTTTATCAATATAGTGTCAAATGGCTCGGAGTAAAATGGCTGTGACAGACGGATGGACAGACAGACTGACTGATGAATCGACAAAACGACAGACAGACGGTCAGGACGAAATTATAAGGGTTTCGTTATTTTACTAACGGTTACGGAAACCTAAAATCTATAATAGTGTTCCCTTGGTGGCTCTATTAATCCTATTAATACTGTTCCATACGCAGTTGTATCAGTTTAAATCAGATATCATTTGGTGATGAACAGACAAACAGATGAACTTTATAGATAATTCGTTCTAGACTGTTCGCGGTGATGCGATATCGATTACCGAAATCTATTTTTATAAATTTCGCGGTCACGAGTTCGATGGCAAACCATGATTACTGTAAGAGGTCATTATGCGTTAGTCTTTGCATAATCTCGTTATATATAATTTTATGATTAGACTATCACGATAACCTGGCTTTACTCAAAACTGGTTAATGACTACATCGTTTCGGTTCCGTGAGAATTTTCAAAATCCCACGTCATTTGAACTGAACATAAAACCGGACGAGCGCGTATCGGATCACGTATAGGGTAAGGTTCCGTGGCTATCCCAAAAACAAAAATTTATGATAAACGAATGTCACAAAAAAAATCGAAATATTAATTAGGATACCTAAAGTCGTATGTTTGAATTGGAAATAAAATACATTAAAAATACTCGAAGTAGGATAAACTTACGTCAAATTTGAATCTAATCCACATGTTCCACTTCATTTATTTCAGACTAGGGTCCATAATTCGTTATTAACAAGCTTCGTTATGTTAAAGCTAATGTAAATAGTCAAATAAAATTATCTGATATGACAAAATAAAACATATAAAAGAATTATTATTATAAAGTAAAATAAAACAAAATTGCCTTATATTATTTAATCAGACCAATAGCTGTCCCCACCCAGTATTTTTTGAAGGGATAGGACTGGCAGCGATCATCTTCAGGATGTTATTACTACACAGTAGACGTTGCAGGAGAGAGGCTGCTTTCTTTCGCATGATGGCATGGAAATCATCAGTGTGAGCCTCTGCGAACATTCCTGAGGCCTATTCCCAACAGCATCCTGTCCTGAAGGCATTATTGAATTTTGCATTATTGCAGGGCGCCGTAGGTTCGACACATGATACCCACAGGCCGCTCGTGTAGAATTACAGAACGCCTTGAAAAGAATTACTTTGACGTCTGTAACGAGCGAATCTCCGGGCAAGCATATTGCTCCTCACAGCCAACAGAAAAAAACACGACGGCTGATATGCCTTGTTACCCGTGCGAAGACGGGGCCGGTCGCTAGTATTATATATAATAGGAATATTTAGCAAATAAATTTTCCTATTATCTCACTTACTTCATATAAACTTAATTTTTGCATTAAAATTCGTAAGTTAAATATTTTATTTTATAAATAATATTCGAGGTTTAGGTAACACTGTTACGTACATTAGTAAATTCTTAAGTATTAAGTCAAAAAGAAATATTCTTATATAAATGTGGTGGCAGTGGTCAATGCGTTGAGCAATGGTTACGTGGAGCGGACATTTTGCAAACAAAAAATAATTACCCGCCATTGCCGTGCGTTCATGAAAAAAACAAAGCAAACAATACGACTACAATTAAGATAATGTTTGTGTCGTTGACTAGACAAAATGCTGTTTACGGATGCCGGGCAACGTTCTGTGTCTGCTGTGTTGTGTTGTATTATCCATGTTTAGACTAGGGCTATATTCAGTCAGTCGGCGTTACGCCAATTCCATTATACCAGTGGTCACCCGGCGGTCGAAATTCAACCACTTTTTTTAAACAACCAATAATAATGAGGCGACAGGAAGTCAAATCACATTTCAACAACCGACAGACTATTAGGCTACGCGCTTGCGCTTTTGGCGCTTTAACAATAAGGGTTACGACGTAGACATTTGTAACAGATAATACAGGATTTATATGATCATGCGTCTTTTAACAAATGTTCAAAACTTCCTTTTTTAGACATATTAGGCTAAATAATATTGTTGTTACAATGGAGCAAAAATTGTAAAATAAATAATTGAATTGTATTGACAACTCCATGCGCGCATTTTAGTTTTAGAAAGCAAATAACTTACCTACAAAAGAAACGTAGATGTTATAATATTGAACGTGTTTAAATAATTTGTAAGTGTAAGCGCAGTGCTATTTTATTCAGAAATTGCTCATTTAATTACCATACTTTCTTTATCAAAATTGGCCAAAAAAAAGGAATACATTAGGAATACTTTCGGAACACCACAGGATCGTATCGAGTAATATGAAAGTATGACGAATGGAGACTTTTGAATAAAGGCTTCGACTCTACATCGAAGGTGGGAGAAAGAAACTGTTTCAATTTAATCAAACTAAAAAAAGTAAATAAGTTGACCAACAGAGGAAAAAAGGTACTTAATTGTGTTTGCCTATTTACATATTGAAGAAAAGAAGAAAAGAGAGAAGAATAGAAGATTCTCACTCATTCGTAACTTGGGCTTTGAAGAACATCGCTAGTAGGTACTCGTAGTAGCAATTAGTCGGTCGTGACGTGGCGTGATGTGATTGGCTAAGCTGATTCAAAAGCCACTGACACTACATAGCCTATGTACTGAGTTAATGTGATGAAGGCAGACGCCATAGTCTTTATGAAATATGATACGAACCAATGAATTTAGAATAAGCTGAAATGTTATATATTGACGCATTTGTATGAAAAGAATGCCGCCGTGTCACACGAATTAATCTTTTAATTTTACGTGTAACTATTGTTCGGTAATGTTTTTTACGTTACAAAATAAACGATTGCAAAGATAGCGTTGTCTGACCAATCATGTCGTTCCGCTTTGGTTTGAATGAACGCATCCGATCGTATTTTAACGCCACACGTCCCACGGCTACTTGATATTTTCAAGCACTTCTAATTTATGTGATCCGAATCTATTTTAAACATTTTTTTAGTATTGTACTATAGAAGGTCGATTTGGTACTTTACCCAATATTTTTTCGGTAACAACTTCGAATAGTTCGGTATTCGGTAACAACAACGAATAGTTACTGCGACAGCGCTATTATTATTATTATCACAAAGGCTCGTGTACTTCTGTTAACAATATGACAGTAATTTTACACCTTCACGTTCATACCAAAGTAGGTTGAGATTCTATAAGTAGAATATTTTTGCGATAAATAGGCGACACAAGTGAGGAAGCGGTGCGGTGGGACAGAGGACATTTCCCGGCGATCACTGCCACAAGCGTCGGGAGAATAGACAAAGAAAGTTTAGTAACTTTAAGAAAAGGTTTTAAAATGTCATAGAAGTTTTCTTGTGTTTAATAAAATCAATATATATGTAAAGCTAGGAATAAAAAATATATTTGTTCGTAGCAACGCTATGCCGATATCCCTACACATATGCCTCGCGCTAAATATTCGTAAACCGGCGTTAGTGATGACTTACTTACTCGGGGCCGCGCTCTCCAAGTACTTTGTCCGTACTAAAATTATCTGTACCAATCACTAATACCAGTGCAGTTCAACGACACTCATAACGAGGCGTATATACCTCATAGGTTGTCACGATAGCTAGGTATTAGCCAAATTCATATAAACAAAAACTAAGAAAGACCGCATCCACGTAATCATATATACAGTTTGGATACCAACCGCTTAGAGTCCCGTTATATTTGAAATCTGCTGGTATTCAATAAGAATTTTGGCGAAGAAACTATATTTTTATTTGTAGTCGTTTTCGAGAAAATCTATTTTTAATATTACTCAGTTTTCAAATAACTACGCAACCCTAGTTCGCGAACGCGGCGCATACACGCCAACAAGCCGGCAACAGTCTTTGAAATCGTTTGAAATTTGCCTTCAGTAGCGGGGCGGGGTATTTTGTAATTAGTCGCATCTTGACCTTGAACAGTGACAGTTGAAAGCTTGTACTGTACCGAATCAGCTGTTTGCGTTTATGATTTTGCGACGCGCTTCACGGGGAAATAATTAAAGGAATAGTTTATCAAACGGAATGCACCACTGTTGATCAGATGCGTTCCCACATAACACAAGCCTTTGAAACAATGCGTGAAAAAAAATAGTGACGGGTACAATGGGCATCGCGAAAGTAGAAAATTCAAGAGCCATTCGTTACTTCACGCGGCATATTAAAAAAAATGATTTGGATTATCGTGTAATTAAAACTTAAACATTTATTCACGGCATACATTAAACACTTTTTTATTGGAAATGTTCACCACGTCAAACAAATTAAACTGTGCAAATTAAACGTATGTTAATAGCGTGTTCTGTGGATTATTGTGACTTGGTGGTACACCATTATGAATGAATCATTCATAGTTCCTGGTGTGATTTACAAAACCGAATATTTTTAGCAAGTTTAATGAACATTATTTACAAATAAGTATGTACTTAAGCAGTTACTGCATGTGTGCGCGCGCGCAGGCGCGCTAAGCTAGTAGGTATTAGGTAATAGCCGCCGTGTGTTTACGTTTCCATGGTTTGCGTTACGTTACTTTTGCGCTGTACAGGGTTGACGAGACTGGAAATTAATTACGTTTTTCATTGTTTGTCATGTTTTTCATGTATGACATTTTTGCTTGCACCTGTTGTCTAAAGGTCAAGAAAACAATCTGTACAGCATGCTAATTTTGGGACAAACAAATGATGGTATCCATACTGTATACTCCGAAACAGGCGCTCCATGGATGCGTAATTGCCCCCTGAGTCACGACTGTAGTAAGTATTTTATTTGAAACGATTTCAAACAAACAAAGATTTGATAAAAATAATTTTATATAAAACGAATTTTCTGTAAAATAGAAACACTCCTCCCTCCCCGCTGGCCCTCCTCCGAAAAATCACACGGACAGCGAAATACCATCACAAGTGGATAATATATTTGGCCATTAAGCTAAAATATGATAGATTTGCAAATATTAGTGTATATCAATGAAATAGTGTACATTAGTGGAAAACCGTTTCTTTCCATATCATATTACATCTGAAACCTATTCTAAATTCATTGAGTACAACAATACGTATATATATTAGGTATGTACAGGTCACAATTTTTCTTATCGATGAAATTCTTCAGTATTATCTCTATTTGAACCAGATAACACAAGGAAAAATTAAGATAAATAGAAACGCATTCATATTTCAAAATTTTCTCTTGGGAATCAGGCCGATGTTTGGAAAATTTCATTATTTATGAGTAACTCGAGACCCTAAAGAAGGTCTGCGTAAAATTCCAGCCAAATCAGCATAAAGACATATATGCACATAGAAATACCGCATCATAACAAAAAACGTATGAGCGATAAAATATACGCCGTAGGACAAATATACAACACTTATGTTTTTAAATATTCACTGTATGAAGTAGAATTTTATGTGATCCACATGTAAAATTCGTACTGTAAAAGTAAATAAAGATTGATAAAATTATATTTCATGTGTAATTTAATAGAATGTTTAAAACAAAAATAACGATATCTGGTTTGTCTAATCACTGAATTTAACCTTGTGCTCACGTTTTCGATCGTTTCGAAGTATAAGACGCTTCATCTTGATGATTAGGCTATCTAAGCGTTTAGGATGACAAAAAGGTTAGTTTTTTTTTTGTTTCACCTTTGCGGTGGGAAGGCGAATTAAACTCTACAGTTTCCGCGCGCCCGAGTACGCGGGATATGTGAGATTTGCAGCCACTAAACAACCGGCTGAAGCAGAATAAGGACGCGTGTCGTTAGCCCGAAAGCTCCAATGACTTCATAGAAACGGCCAGGAGGCACACTAGGGTATCACCGGCGCAAAGATGTCAAGAAACCCCGAAAAGTTAGGTACTCGATGCGAAATAATTCCGTTGGCGCGAGGCTCCAGTTAAAATTTACGTTATTAATATAACGTGAAAAGTGTTTTACTGTTCACTTATTTGAGATGAGGTCAGTAGGGGTGGGAGAAGGGGCGCGGGAGCGCACCCACTTCGGTTTCGACTTGAGTGTCGCCCGAGAAAGACTCATTAGTTTGAATCAGCCGTTCGACTTCGAGAGTGAGATCACCGGCTGATTTGTCAGTGCAAAAAAGGTTTGTAAACTGAAAGGCCGACTCCAAATCTTTGGCTATTGAACGAGCTAAGAAACTTATATCTTAATAAATATATATAAGTGTTGTTTACCATTAAATCTGTGGCAATAATTTTTTAAGAGTCAAAACGTATCATCACCTAGCCAACTCCGAACTATAGACCGTGTCGCAGCCGTAACTTGCTAGCAAAAATATGTCATATGACTATATGTTGTACTCTATTGAGATATATTTTATATGTCGGTGGTGGCGACAGAGCGGTTATTCGCAAATTGCACATTTCTGTTTGCCAAACCTCTCGAATGTGATCAGCAAACGTCGAATGGTAAGTGTTTGCGTACCCATATCAAAGAAGTGGCGATGTTACAAAGAATTACCAAATAGGCTGTAGGCGGTAACGCTTCTAAAGACAGATATTGAAAGGAAAGTGTTACCTCATTGAATCCGTTATAAAGATGAATGGGGGCTTATCACCACTGACCTATTTGGAAAACTATTGGTAAAGTCATTTATATAACAAAGAAATGGTTTCCAAACTAGTCACTTGGCTATGGAATAGAAAGTATATTATAATTTAAAATTAATATGTAAGTGTAACAAAATAATATAAATTCATAAGTAAAGAAATCAGAAGACCTTTTCTGTTTTAATTATTTATTAGACAAACCAAGAAGGTATTCGTATTACCTAAGAAAATACTAAGAAAATATTGCACTTTTCAGTGTTGTACTGAATTAAACAAAAAAATAAATTTAATAAACTATATTATAGACGCTAATCTGTTCGTTTGGCTTTAGAACAAACTAAAAATTTGGCGTGATCTGTAACTTTTGATGAATTATCATTGATAAAGCATTTCGGCTCAGCTATGAAGTTTGTACTCCAGTGTATCATTTATTTCACGATGACGTTGTGGTCTGAATACCAACAAAAATATAAACTTTATTAGGCTAACCGATTAAGAATGCTAGGATTATTTTGCACAGTGTTCTGTTGAAACAAAGTGATAGGCGAGCGGCTTACACCCATGGATTTTTATCCTCTAAGTAGTCTGATGCTTTATAATAAGCTTTGGCATAAAGCTTTCGTTTTATTGTAGTTTTAAACTTGTTAAACGGGTAGATATTGAATGTCAACTGGAATCTTATTGTAAAAGCGTATACGTTGCCCTTTAAAAGATTTTGTGTTTTTATTGAGGTGGCTGACATGGTTAGCAAGTTTATCTTTGTTTCTTGTACTAACATTATGTCGATCACAATTTTTTTACGTACATTATGTTTTCAAATATATATTGAGACGGCAATGTCATTATAATAATTTCCTTAAACTTTTCTCTAAGTGATACTGTAGGTCTAGTTATAAATTGCTTGAACAGCTCGCTTCTGCAACACGAAGATTGTATTCACATTGGCGGCGTGTCCCCACAGCAGAATGCCATAAGTCATTAAACTACAGAGGCCACTAAAATAAACCAATCTCGCGGTTTCTATGTCCGAAAGGAAACGAATCTATTTTACAGAGTAAGCTGCACACCCGAGCCTTCTCGCCAAGTTAGTGATATGAGGGTCCTATTGCAATAGATCCAATTTCTCGCTTTTAATAACAATATTGGTAGGTGCCTGTTTGACGTTCGGTAGCGAGAATCTTATACATTTGTTTTTTTAAAGTAAAAAGCAGCGCAATAACCTCAATCACCCAGATGACGTCATAGGGATAAAGTATCTGGCGATTTCGTATATTAAAAATTGTATTTTGAGAGGTTATTCTAGAACCATATTCCTTTTAATTTTAAAGACCATCAGCAAAACTTCAAGATTTTAGTACAAGCTCGCTTTAAACCATATCGACCCAAATTGGGCGCTTCCTACTCGCGGGGGTAAGTGAACTCATATTTAGTTACAAAATATTTTGTACACTTGTTCAAATGAAACTAAACACTATTTATGTCATAGTGCGGAATAATATGTACGAGTAAGTCTCGAAATTATATAAAAAATGATGTCACAATAATGTTCATTATGCTATGTTTGTCCATCTTTTGCGGTTCATTGCTCGGCTTGTGTTGAAATAGCTTAAGGTTATGGAGCCAGACTCACTGAACCCAAGTTGACCTTATTACTATGAAATGCAAATCAAAGAAATCACATCGAACGAAGGACAACCTTGAAAAAGTTTCAATGGAAATGTTATTTGTATGCATTGTCAAGAAAGTTATTTTTTACTGGGAGTATTATTAGAACTAATTTTAGTAAAATATAACTAAGTAGACAGAGGTTAATTCGTCGGTGTATTTCTTTCGGTTATTGAATTTCGATGAAGGATAAGATGTCTTATAATTTAAAAAAAATCGTATGAATTGCGATGACAAAGATCAACAGAAAGTAATAATATTGTAAGGCCCTTTTTTTAAGGGAGGGGGGTCGGATTAGAAGGTAGGATTGAAGATAAAACTGTAAAAGAACAGGCGATCGATTTTTTTTATGTAATACTTCGTTTAATATAATACTTTTTTCAACACATTCTACGAAACACATCTACGTATAACTACGCCTATATAAGCATCTTGAGTCTTTGCAAATTCTAATCTCTGGCAGAATGAGCGTTAGGTCTTGTGTCGTCAAAAAATCAAAAATAATTGAAAATTTATGAAATTTTCATTGTGTATTTTAAGTCGCATGCCTGGCTATCGATTTCTCAACAGCTTTGCAATATATCCCAATTAAACTATGTTTACACCTTTATTTATTTGTTACTATTCAAAACAGCCGCAAATGTCGAGATAGCCAAGTGGTAAGGAGCTCACTTCTTGTTTAGAAGGCCGTGGTTCGAATCCCAGGGCATATATTAATTAGTATCTCTAACTTATGTACATAACTATGATTGAATCTGTGCCTCGGAGAGCACGTTAAGCGGTCGGTTTTGGTTGGTATTGTTATCGTTAAAATCCACCAACCCGTACTGTAGCAGCGTGGTAGATTAAGCTCCAAGTACCCTCATCCCGAGGGGAGACTTAAACCCCTGCAGTGGGGCATTAATGAGCTGATGATATGGTATTCAAAATAGTAACAGTAGAGACATAAAATATATTAATGTACAAATAGATATAACTTAAACTACTTTAAACATACACTCTTAATTAAAAACTAATTTTAAAAAAACTAAAAATAGCTACAAATATTCTAAGGTTTAAATTATTATTAGCATTACTATTAATCTAATAGAATAAAAACAAAATAATTTCATTCAGGCAATTTCAAGGAGACGACGGGTTCAGTGTGCCAAGGATACTTGCCGCGTATAACAAGGTATTCCTTGGTTAAAAGATCAACAGACGCAGCGCGACACCCAAATCGTTAGTAAGTAATTTGGCATCCTTGGACCAGGGACCCATCGTCTCGACAGCGAAAGGAACGAAATGGTAACGATTTAAAAGTTCTACGTGCTTGGCTATTTTTCTACGAGCTACTGTCTCAGCTGCTGCTCCGGTTTTTTTGATGTTTTTTTATATGGCTTTGGCACGAAGTATCCACGCAAGTTACATCCCAGACAAGAGCTGTACCACTTTTGTATGGAACCATGGTTACGCCGTAAAACATAAACCTCTACATGTAAACACACCAAGCACAGCGCTCGCCCACACTTTCACGTTAACAAAGCATACATTTAACATGTCAATTTAACATGTTACTATTTCCCTGTATTATATTCGAGTATTTACTACCAGATTAGGTTACAGGTTTTGGATAATAATAATAATAAATAAAACTAATCCAATAATCCACCCCTCGTCGCCCCCGACGCAAATGTGCCCATGACGCTCATCGCATTGCCGCGCTGAATTGCAATGCAATCATCGCAATGGCAATTCTTTGCACCAGGAAGGTACCGGAATGAGGGTCGAGTCCCCTTTCTTTTAAACGACGGCCAATGCTCGCGACGAAACGTTTGGCTTCAATCCCCCAACAGCCAGCATCTTCCACCGCAAGAGGGACGAACAAGTATTTACTCTCCAGAGTAGAGTATTTGACTCGTTTTCTGGCGGCTGCAGACTCCGCAGCGGCTCCGGCCGTTCCCACGGTACGTACGACCAAGGTGAGAGGAGGCAAATGTACTGACACACGTGGCGTCCCAAAGTAGACACCTACCCTTCTCCCACGGCACCAAAGTCATACCATCGGGTCTTTTGCCATCGGAACGGCTAAGTATTGTATTGTACAGATCGCGCGGCGAGAGTTTGGCTTTGACCGTTATTGCGCAGAAATTTGAAAATTGGGTATCAACGGGCAATTAGCGGGGTGCGGGGCGGGTGTGTAGGCGCACGCGGTGCTCTGATTGGCGCTCCAGTCGTTCCCTGCCTCTCGCATGCCCCGCGCACTCCTGTTGTACAATCACATTCACAAGTGAATTGCTATTTTCGTTAATTGTTTATTGTTGTCGATTGTTATTATTTGTTGAGTTATAGTAGGCATGGGCTACTATTAAACAATATGTAGCTAGCAAAAATGTTAAATGGAATTTACAAGAATGTACCAAACTTATCAAAGAAAAAGTATCCTTAATGGGTGCCCAGGAATGGGAAAAAATATGTAAAAAGGTAAAAAATATAGAAGAAGAGTACGCCAAGAGTGACCATGTAGTTGATTTACTTACCGAGCAATTTATAATTCGCGTCGATGATAGTTCCGAAGACGATGATTCTGATGATGGTTATGAAGATGATGATGATTTTATTAAAAAACAATTATTTAGAATTTTCATCGCTGTCTCTGTAAACTTTAAAAGGAAATAAACATTTTATATAAGTAAAATAACTATCAATAGTTTTAATAAATGAAGAAGTTTATCTATTTCGTATTATTTTCTAGCATTATTACCACAGTACATGAATTTTGACCCACTCAAATATCCAACCTGGTACATAAAAAAGGAAAAGTATTGTGTGCGTGACAGTACCCATGCGCAGTAATCCCCTCCACCCCGAAGGTCAAAGCCAAACTCTCGCCGCGCGATCTGTATTATATTTGTTCATGGGAATTTAATGCGTTATATTATATTTAAAAGGGAATTTTCAACAATCGACCATAAGACAAAATTTCTAGTTTATGTACAATAACTATTTTGGACTCAGAAATTTTATAATTCTGTCACTACCCGTGAGAACTTCTAATTGGCTCCCTGTTTTCATTAATGGTACCTATAAGTAGGTATTGTATAGCTATTGGTTTTCCTAAGAAAATAAAATAAAATGAAACTTTAACATTTAAATCGATAAAAGTACGATTTAACATTGTACGGGATGTACGGCTGAACGAACGGAACTACGTTATGGACTACAGTAGGTAAGTTCTACGAGGTCTTTAAGTTTGGGCTACTTTCATCCTAACACCCCACATATTTTTAGCCTCGAAGTAATATAGTAAGAAGAAAAATAAATGTGAGCGGGATTTCCAAAATAAAAAGTTTGTTAATATTTATTTACATTAAAAACTAAATCACACAAATAATTGTAAACATATTATGTGGATAAAGTAGGAGTTAAAACTAGAGTAGATAAATAATTACCACACAAGTGGAGTTTGAAGTATTTGTTTGTATAAAAATGTATCCATCGGTCAGTCTTGTTAACGTGTGGTGTACAGGATGAGAGGTTGTGTTAAGTTGGTGCTGTATAAAGCCATTTCGTGTTACATAATTTTGACATCGATGTCCAAATCGTACGATGAAACATCGAATGTCTTATTCGACGATTATTGATGAAATGATATAAGAAATCGTGATCTATAACTTGCTGTACCGTAATTTTGTCTTGCTAGATATCTATGTTATTGTTATTTGTACATACAATGCTTGAAGATTGCGAAAGTTTTAATATTTTCAAATCTAAAAGAGAATTGCCTTTTAAAAAAATATTAGTATTTGTTTCAATTGTAAAATATTTTTACATATAAAAACATATATTCCCTAAATATTATTTTCATAACTAATGCACTTTGCAAGCCCATACTTTTTATTTTTTATTAAATTAAAATAAAATGTATATAAACGTATATGTGAATGACTTGCTAAGAAGAAAAAAATATGTTATTTTAATCATTTTGATTTTACAAAACTAATGGGTAATATTTCAATTCAAATATTTGACAATATAGTCTTTTTTCTACATTATAATATTTTATGTAAATTATAACTTTCTCTAATTTACTCGAAATTCTCAAGAAATAACATCTTGAACTCCTTCATTATTACGGATTATTTACTAAATATAGCTGCTTAAACACATCGGAAATAAAATTTCCATTTTTTTAAATACTTTATTAGATTACTTTTTTTGTTATCAATGTGTTTACAAGTATCGTGATAGCCCAAAGCGCAACGAACCTGTCTCAAATTTATAGGGCTATAGGGCCGTCGTTCGAATCCGGGGGTGTATCAATGCGTTTTTCTGACTTAAGTAGGTAGGTACATAACTATCACTGACTCCGTGCCTTAGAGAGCACGTTAAGCAGTCGGTTCCGGGCGCTGTCAATAGATGGCGGTCGTTACAATCCCCAACCCGCAATGAAGCAGTGTGGTGGATTTAAGCTCCAAGCCTCCCCTCACCCTGGGGGAGGTCTAAGCCCCTGCAGTGGGGTAAAAATGGGCTGATGAAGTGAAGAAAAGGAAGTGTTTACAAATTAACAAATTAAAGAAATAAAATCTTGGTCCGTCATATTTTAATTTCACAATTTATTGTTGTAAAGTAACCCGTAAAGCGGTAGTGAGTTTTCTGATAGCTTAAGTGGCCTATCGTGTTAAGTTTCCTATAGCCACATAGAGTAAATTAAGTTGACAGCAGCGTTATAGCCAAATTAATGTTATAATTATTTTGTAACCAACACGTTTAGAAAATCAGCTAATTGACATAGTCTGAATTTTTAACTGTCCAAATTATTTAATATGGAACTATTTCTAAGTTTAAACTTATAAAATTTTAATCTTTTGAATATATAGTTTGGTTTAAATATTTAACTTTTGTGCAAAATACTGAAATTGAACGATGCTCGACAAGGGTTTTCGTTTATCTGTGATATTTTCAGAAATAGACAATGACTAATGATTCATCAATTATGGGCATTGGTAGAACTTTGACGCCAAAAGCAAAAAATAGAACCCATATAGGTACTTCTTTATGTCCATCTATCTGTTGCCCATCCTGTCACAAAGAAATATCTAAGCTCAAAACCATCAAGACGTTTAGGCTGCAGGTATTACGCCCATGGCTGCAGGCTGCAGCCTATTTCAATATGGTGTCTGCGAATCAAAAAAGAGAGAGGGGTTTTTTTGTTATTATAACAACATGGGTATCAATAAATGAAAGCTAGTTAATAGCCCATTCCAAATATATATATTATACATATATATTATAACACATTTAGGCTCCAATCTTTTATTAATTAATACTTACAATATAAGAAATAAGTAGTTGGATTTATCTTCTAACAATAATTAAAAATTCAAAGAAATCCTAAGAAACTTCATATTGTAAACAATATTTCGAGGCAATTACTTCTTCTGTTAAACTTTATGAACTAACTTCGACTGCAATGATAATGTGTACAGTATGAAGTTTTTTAGAGTCTACTTCCAAGCTATGCGATTGGAGAGAGAAATGGAAATTCTTATTTCCATTGTCTTATTTTTAAATATTTTTTTTTTCAGTTTCATGATGTAACCACACATGTCACGAATTTTCCTGAATCGTCAAGCCGTCACAATATGATTATATCATACGTAATTTATATGATTAGACAGTTATCAGGCGACGCTGTATATATCGTGTTTTTCACACACAGCGGTCGATCATCGGATACAAAATACCATTCCGTGATAACCGACGAAATAACCACGAGTATTTAGATTTGCACAATAGAATATTTTCCCTTTGATACCTACCACCGAAACAGATCAAGCCCACTAAGTTACACATAATCGCAATTCACAAAAATAAGCAGCCAGTGCGTGTAATCGATTCACTGTTTAGGTCGAGTTCTGTTACTGAATCCAGCCCTGCGACTTGCTTAAAACATTATACCGTAAGATTTGAAAATAAATTGATTTTTCACAGGCGTTGCTCCACATCGCCACTTGAACGAAGGTTATTTAATGGTTTAGTTTGCTGACTTTCGAAGTATAAATGTTTGATTAGAATTATTCCAGTCGTACCTACCAATTTGATGCTTCCTATAAAACAGTAAGTCATTGCAAACGTTTTGTTTTTTCTTCTTCATCTTTTCTGTAATTGACACCTAATAATTCTTTAACAAAAAAAAATTATGCATATGAAGTGCGTAATCTAAAACGGTTGAAACATAATATAATGCGCCCAATATGAAACGTTTATGAAAATTTAAATACGATTTTCAAATACAAAGTTTCCCGAGTGTAAATAAAACATGCAAATCACAGGTTTAAAAATTTGGTGTATTTTACATTAAGTGTAATTAATTTAATACATTTAGCCTGTTTCTCAAGTTATTTCCTCTGAACCAGTTTACTACTTTTGATATAACACTATTTACATAGAAATCATTTTATTCCGCTTAATTTTAAACTAAATTGAGATATCATCTGCAAAATATATTAAACGTCCTTTACAAGATGAGGTAAGCATATATCGAATATCGCCCCCAGTATCAAATCCTAGTAGCCGATCCAGTGTCGTGATAGCCCAGAGCGCAGCGAACCTCTTTCAAATTTATAAGGCCCCATAGGGCCTTTGTTCGAATCCGGGCGTGTACCAATGAGATTTTCTGACTTAAGTACACAATGTCACTGACACCGTGCTTCGGAGGGCACGTTAAACAGTCAGCCCCGGACGCTGTCAATAGATGGCGGTCGTTACAGTTCCCAACCCGCAGTGGAGCAGCGTGGTGGACTTAAGCTCCAAGCCCCCCTCCTCACCCTGGGGGAGGCCTAAGCCCCTGCAGTGGGGTAAAAATGGGCTGATGATGATGATGATGATCGAATCCTGCCGCACGTCCATTGCAAACAATGAAATAACCCAAAGGCACCCAAAAGTTCGTTTTCCATTCTCGTGTACCCTTTGCATTCTACTGCGTAGGTATAAAAGGTTTAGAGCGGATCCTCTAACTCTATAGTAATGTAATAAAGCCAAATTGACTATTGTGTATGAATTCATTATTATAAGTTTTTTATAACATTTGAGTTTGATATCCTAGTTTTTTTTTAATAACACAAAAATATAATAATAATTAATAACATCTGGGACATCCCACGCAGCGCCATCTAATCCCAAAGCAAGCAAATATTATGCTTGTATTATGGGATACTAGACAACTGATATACATACTTGAACGTTCTTTATAATATATACATATATACTTAGATAAAAATATACATACTTTTACACCCAGGCGTGGAACAAATGAACATGTTCATACACACAAATATATGTCCCGGGCGGGAATCAAACCTGCGACACTTAGGTCCGCAGTTAGGGTTTCTAATCATTCAGCTGATCGGGCAATCATATACAAATACAGGTATACAAATAGACAAATATAAATATTTTACACCCAGAACAAATACGTATTCTTGTACATAAATACATATATGTCCCGAGCGGGAATGTAACCCGGCAGCTTTGGTACTAAATACTATAGATTCCTTTATGGGACGTATTCAAATTTAGTGTCAGAAATCTATATTATATTGTTACTAAACTTTCATTGCCATCCTTGAAATAAATGGGTTTCCAAAGCAAAATTAAATTTTACTAGAATACAATTACACGCTTGACTGACACGGTTGTGATCAATGATCAATACAATTGAAATTGATTCAATAAAATATAAGCGTAGTTTAAGATAGTTTGATTTCTCGATATTCATGTGTCTATTTGTCTATTTATTGATAAAGATTTGATAACCTTTTGCACTTCACTGTTCCTAAGGTTGATAAAAAATGGGCGTTCGTCGCTCATAAAAAAATATTATTACTTTGACGATGTTTTGTAGCGACAATTTCGATATGAAATATAAAAGATTTAATATTAAAAAAAAAAAAAATTTAAACTATTTCTAGACATGTTCAATCGAAGACCATATTTTTCGCGATCATATTTGTGTTTCATTACGAGGTATAAAATAAAAGCGCAAATATTTCTATAAACTTAATAAAAATATGTTTTTAAATTAAATTACAGACAATAGGTTTTTTTACACGGACAGACTATTAAGAAAAAATTGAACCAGGTCAACTATAATTTGAACTTATTTTAACTTCAATAATATGTAATCGTGGACACGATTTATATCACTTAACTAGCTTTTGTTCATAAATTCACGTACATTATTAAACATAGGCCCACTATGGTTATTCCATAGAGATACCGCGTTGCAACAACAAAACTGTGAGAAAAAAAAATGTGCCACGTAGACCAAATATGTATACACCAGTTGATAAAATAAATAAAATTAAATAAAAGTTGATGTTTTGAAATATTCGCTGTGAAGTAGAATTTCGCGTGACCTACGTGTAAAATTACGTTTCAAGTGTTTTGAATTAAAAAAAAAGTTTTTTTAAAACAATGACAATGACGTAACGAGACTAACATAAATCTTTTCGATAACGCATAGAAACGTATTGTTTTTTTCCGTCAGAATTTTGTCATGATCATCCAGTCTTCTGCATCCCCTCGGGAAGGGAGCAGGTGCAGGTGTAGAATGAGATCCTGGAACCTGGGCATCTTCGGCTGTGGCCGAGTAGCGAGGGTAGGCTGGGGCGTCTTACCGACAGCGGTGGCAAACTTTCATGAAGGAGCCCCAAATTATTCCGAGTAAAGGCTCACACAAAGTTAGAATTTAAAAGTCCTAAGATCTGAGGCGTTTACATGTCCAATACCAACACTAATTAAAGGGCTATGTAGTTAGGTACGTATGTATCAGTATGTAGATACGTAGAGATACGAGTATCTATAAGATATATATAAGGGCATACTTCAAAGAGAGCAACATTCTTACCGTGCCCTATCAGAGGTCACGGTAGAGGCCCTGCCGAGTTGAGCAAACAGGAGCCACCGGGAACTCTTTTTTAGAAGCAACTCGAAGCCTTTTTAAACTTTCTATATCTCTGTTGCGAATGCATGCATAGCTTAAAACTTATGTTAGTAAATATTGTTTTTGCAAATTAGTAGTTTTTTGGCAGTTTATAATAAATATAGTTTAGAAAATAACTGCCATAAAAGTTTCTTAATTTTATCAAACGAACACTCATCGATCAAGTGGAAGTGCTTTTCTAGTAACAGGCCTACAAACTTGAAATTTGACCTAAAGTTAATGTTTAAGAAGTAAATAAAGTGAATTGTCTAAAATAGTGAAGTTCTCAAAATGAAATTTCTTTCGTTATACATATATTTTCTATTTGAATTGTAAAAACTTTTGATTACAAAAGTGTATAATAACAAAATATACTTAGGGAAGCTCAACACTGACTACATTTACGATATAGTCAGGGAGATCGTCGCTGAACAGAAGTATTCATAATAACGTCATAAAAGAAGAAAAGAAAAATTGCTCTTATCGTAAAAAGTTTTGAGATCCATTTTATACCCGGTTACCCATTCAATTTTATTTGATTTAAAATTTGATATTTCGGACTTTGCAATGACGAAGCATGTACCTACTGTACTGTGAGATTACTTGTTAGAGATGTGGTTGGATAAATATGTCATAAAAAATCAATAGAACCAATTTCTCATCACTATGTGAGCCATGTAATTGCTCAGTACAAAAAAATACACTAATAGATATTATAAAGAGGTAAAGTTTGTAAGTTTGTATGCAAGACGTAATCTCTGAAACCACTCACCTAATTTCAAAAATTCGTTCACAGATATGGAGCTTCACGATGGACATAGGTTATGGTGGTTATATGGCTGTCTATTTGTTTGTCCGGGCTAATCTCCGAAATTGCTGAATCAATTTTGATGGGATTTTTATTGAAATGTCGAAAACTTTTCGGAGAGTATGTAAAGGTAAAGTTAATTTTTACCTATACATATAAATAAAATAGAAGTTCTGTCCATGATATCAGAATAAAGATTTTTCGTAATAATATTAAAAGAAAGTCGTGTACTTAAGAGAGGATAAAAGGGAATGGATATCACCCTTATATACCTAATTAAAAAGTGATAAAGTTTAATTGCAACATATAGAGATATGAAGACGGCGCAAAGCCGGGGGCAGTCACTATCACTACATAGTATAAAACAAAATCGTCTCCCGTTGTCTGTCTGCAGGGACATGCATAGGGATGTATGCTTTTTAGATCTTTAAAACTACGGGTTTTGATGCAGGTTTTTTGATAGAGCGATTCAAGAGGAAGGTTCTATGTATATAACATGTCTAATAAAGTAAAGACACTCGGAGAGGTTTCTAATCTAATGTCGTAAATAAACAAATTTTTTTGTGCTTACATTGCAAACGCTGACTACCTGCAAGGCTGGTAACCCTACGAGATAGATCAAAATAATGTAGTACAGTATTGTACACCTTAAAAAGGTCTACAAAAAAGTCCGCGATGGTATATGTCTATCTCTTATGGATAACCCACAATAACCATTTTTTATCCTTTACTTTTTACGAGAAATAATGGCTTATTTACGAAGCGATTTTAAGCAATACAGCATTAATTCTTAGCCAATTAAGTACCTTAAATACAAACTCTTGGGGATGTATAATATATATGAATTGTACATAAAGACATTCTGTAGTATTAAGTATCAGTATTGCACCCGTACGGAGCCGAGGCGGGTCGTTTTTTAATTAATATTTTGTGTAAATTGATTGAAATATGACGATGATTGTTGCAGTCTGACGTTAAAAAAAGTCAAATCGACTGGGAACAAGGTAGGCATAATTAGCTCTGCTACCCATGCGAAACCGGGGCGGGTCGCTAGTTTTAAATAAAATGAAATCGTATATGGAATAGGTAACTTAGTTTTTTTCAGGAATTCAAATACTAGTATACACAAAATAGGCAATGGCCACGATATTAAATAACAGTAAACATATTCTGGTCGCCCACGATCAAACGATCAAAGGTTAATATTTTTTTAACGAACTATATTCGTTTGCACAACAGAATTCAATGGGAAGTAGTAATATTAAATATTATAGTAACCATTCTGAGAAGTGTATTAAATTTCAGCTTAAGAAAAAAACATCTTATTTTAAATGAATATTGAAATTACAGTATAACTACATATGCGCTTTGTTAAAAAAAAAATAAACCTTAAGGCGTTTCTTGCCAGCTCTTGAAGTTTAATTTTTGCTAGATTTTGGTATCGTTGAAATTACAGTATTGCATTCAACGTCTAGCGATGTCGTAATTTCCTAGTGGTAGTGATCCCGTTTCTTGTTTAAAAGGCCGTGGTTCGAATCCCAGGGTACATACCAATGAGTTTTTTCTAACTTATGTACATAATGTCACTGATTCTGTGCCTCGGAGGGCACGTTAAGCCGCCGGTTCAGGTTGTTAAAATCCACGCTGGATCCGTATAGTGGATTACGCTCAAGCCCCTCATGCCAAGGGGAGACCTAAGCCCCTGCAGTGTGGCATTAATGGGCTGATGGTATGGTATAGCTGGTATTATTCAACGTCTAACTATTTATAAGTCTTGTTCACTTTCTCTACGCATCAAGTGTACATACTTATTTGTAATTTATTCACATAATGTGCAGTTAATGACGATATTTATTCATTGTTTGAAATGCTATTAATACCTATTGGCATCGCATACAATTCGACAACCTTTAAAGAGGTCGCCTTGCATTATCTTATTAAATTAAACCACATAAATTATTCTAATACTATGTAGATAATGTATTTTAGCAAAGGTTTCATCCTTAAAATAGATGTCACATCAGGAAAAATATTGAAATATACAAATAAATAATTCGATAAAGAAATAAAATTTGTTTAGCATGTCGTTAAGCATTGTATTTTAAAGATATAATTTGCAAGTGTTAATTTATTTGTATTTAAAATTAAATTTCCAAGTCGGAATATGCCTTTAACTGTTGAATGGTTAATTGTGTCAAAATACAGAGTTGAATCTCGTTGATGTCTATTATATGAGGAATCAAATTTCATATAATTAAGTGTTTTTGAATATGCCCGTTTTTGATAACATTAATTTTATATCTAAAATACGATTTCAATTATTACTTTTCTTACCTTTGTAATAGATATTCCAAGCCAAATGCATAGAAGGCCGAAATATTTAAAGTTTTTACTCAGCATTTTCACTTATAGTTCACTTCACTGTACATTTAGGAATTTGACATTGGATAAATATAGCAATAATTTTAAAATATTTTATATCCCTGCAATGCTAAATATTAGATTATTATACTTTGATTATTACGTATTTTTATAACATTTAGGAAAATTAATGTCAAATAAATAACAACAAATATTAACAGTTTCTAAGCATTCAATATTAATTATATATGAAAAATATGGTTAAGTAAACCTAAAATACCTCTTACATCTATACAAATCAAATGTCAACTGTTCCGTATTGAACGATATGTTTCCAGTTTATCGCAAAGTTCAAATGTCAGCTGATTAATATCACAACACTAAAGAGATGTAATAATGTCAAATCAAATAATTCAATTGCAATGTCATAATTTTTTCAATAGAAATTTTTTGTAAATTTTTCGATTTCATGTTCGTAAAAAATTTTCTCATCGTAAACACGTGTTTTGAGTTTGGCCGCCCGTGTTGTACTGACATTTTCGCGCCATTTACCGTGTAATAGAGCTTACTGATGCTGCACCCACCTCTTTCGCATCGTCTGGTTGTTTAAAACCATCACGTCCTTGAGTGGACTAACAATGTAATTTCAGAAAATGGCTCTATTATCCAATGATATTAGTATCTATGTATGTACACATAGACGCGATATGTATATTCTTGTTTCACTAACCATAACATAAATGGGCCACACGCACACTTTCATCGCACTGGATGCACAAGTTCTCCTTTCGCCAATCCTAGCGCCACCAAAGACGAGTCAATTGACTCGTGCTGCGTAAGTGGGCTATATTTTCTAGTAGGTTTGGGCGTACCTACCTACTTCCCCTGTACAATATAATCGCGAATATTATCTATATAAGTCAAACCTGGTAACTTTGTAACTCAAGGGTCACGGAATGGGTTAAGTAAATAAATAATAATAAATAAATGACGTCTACATCACAATAACGTCTTGGCCCCAAGCTAAGCATTAGCTTGTGTTTTGGTTACCAAGCGAAGACACCACATACATATCACAACAAAGCCCCGGTATCAGTATCAATATTCATCATATAAGATTCTGACCCGACTTGGGATTCGAACCTGGGACCTCCAGTTTCGTAGGCAGGGTCGTTACCCACTAGGCAATGCGGTCGTCAAATACAACAACAACGACAAGAAAAGTAATATGTTAATCGAGGTATAGAGTTGATTGACTATAAATAAAAATAGCATAACATGTAAATATACGTATTAGTTATCCCGTCAATCAAGAGAAACAAACTCTTCGCTTCAACTAGAAAGAACATACTAAGTGCGAGGCGAACCACGTACAATGAAGGGTTCTGCAGTCTGAAACCTCAAAAACAACTTAACACTCAAGAGCGTGTTGGGACGATGTGAAACGTTAATATTTATAATGATCTTCGAATGATAACAACGAAGGTAAATTCTACAGAAAGGATAAATGAATTTACACGGAGCAATGAGCGTGGCGTGTGGATTTTAATGGATAATGTAAAGGGTTTTGCCGTGAATTGTTGTAAAGCGAAATAACTAAAAAGAACTTACTGTGCTTACAAGCGTATCTACATGGAACTCGCAAAGTGGTAACAATTAATTGTTGACCTATTTAATGCATTACTAAGTACCTTCCATATGATATTTATGGGTCAATATGCAAATAGTATATATTTATATATTATAGTGTAAAACCTATGCAGTAGGTACACCTACATTTTAATTTTCTATTTTTATTTATGCGGTAATGTCGTCACATTATGTAGGTAATCAGTCATGGAGAATATTTTTACGTTGTGCCCTGCGGAGGTATTATAATAATAAATTTAAGTCAAATTCGATTCTCCATCATGACAGCTATACCGTCTTTCACACGACAGTATTTCACTAATATCCCCTCCCCCCTCCCCCTCAAAGATTGGCGATCATGTTATAATAAAACATTTATTTTATGTTACCTCCAGTAGAGCGCAGTCCATAAACAGTCATAGCTCTATGTCATCAGTCATCAATCAAAGATAGTGCAAATATTATATCGCATGCCCGCTCCTTTGTTGACCCATCTTATTCTAATGAAAACGAGCGACCTTCAACACGTCATACACTGACATATGGAATGTGTATTGTTAGTTGAATACTACTACCCATTTGAATATTTAAATCCAGCGATATAATAGCTCTTGGATACAAACGTGTGGTGTAAAGTTAATACTCTTCCCTCGCGTAAAACTTCCAGGATTATTAAGTGGGCAAGTAAAGAAATATTGACGAATAGTTATTAAACGTATACTTTTTCACAGAATTATTTTTGTTGTTCGATCACAAAAAGCCGCTTTGCATGTAACCACGGTGTGCATTTGTCCTGGAGTAATTATTTAAATATGCAATTTTTTAATAGCTCAGAACAATTATTTAACCGCGATTGTATGCAAAGTGGCCTTTTGTGATCCATATAACGATAAACACAATTCAGCTAAAAATCCTACATTCCATAATATAGTAAAAATACCTCTTTTAAGTTACATTCGCGTGTTCCTCTTTACGCTCGAAACTTGAGGCCAGGTCTGATTCATAGTTTAAACTGAAAGTCATTGAGTTATCTGGTAGTGCACCCTTTAACTAAGCCATATGCTGCTGTTTCGTTCCTTTCTAATTTCAAGCTTAATTTAAAGTAATAATCGACGTGTTAAGTTAATATACTGCCTTAAATCTCAAAATAGGATTCATTTTTTTTTTAACCTATAGGATGCATTTTATCCTTTCATTCAAAATTTCAGTATCTTTACTCTATATTTTTTAAAATACTTACCAAAGTCTACATTAAAGAGTGAATGATATCATATTTCCTCGGTGGGTCACAATAGAAAAATAAAAATGTAAATGCAAAATAGAGCTGTTTGCGATCCAACCAAAGGATTAACCATATTGAATGAAGGGCTGGTCAAATTTGTCTAAGTGGAGCAGTAAAAATGGTAACTTGTGCCAGAACATATAAACGCAGACTACAAACATAAAACAAAACATTTTAGGCTAGTTTTTAGGGATAAGTTATGTTTAGGTAGCGCCTTACAATATTGACTAGCGAAAATTTAAAAAAATATTTAATCAGGCATACTCGTAAAGGTGATGAGTGTGAGAAGCTTTTTTTTTAACAGGAATACAAAGAAAATATAGGGGTTCGTGGTGGTTCGTCGCTCTGCTCCGCTTCGTTCCTTGCATTATTATAAGCAAAACTTAACCTAACCAATTTTTGAAATGTTCAACTATTAAACTATCTTAACCGAATTTTAAAGTCATTGTTAAGAACATCGCATTTGCATCGAGCAACATTGGAATACCCACTCTATATTTACATCAAAAGCGAGAAATATTTTTTCTTCGTATATAGACAACGCGGTCTAAAGCAATAACCACTCTTAAATAAACCTCTTTCTTCTCTATGCTGTAACCTCGCCTGGAATTCGCTGATGCTATTGTCAAATAATGTGTAGAAATCAATACTAGAAATTTATTTCAATCGCTGTTTGTAGGTATGGCTCGTGGGGATCGATTGAAGTTCTATAAGTCAAACATATTCTGACAGATACGACCTTTGCATACAAATCAATATTACTAATTCTATACATAGCTTTTTACATTATTAATCCATCACACATTTCAATCATTCACGTCCATTCGTCAGCTAACAATGGCATACTTACTGGCTTTTTAAAGACTTAAACATTTTTTTCTATATCAAGCTGCTAAGTGGGTGTACGCACATGCCAGTCAATGATATTTTTATGAATATATATCAAAATGATTACAATAAATACCTAAAAGACAATGGTTATGTCATATATTTTTTATTAAGGTCGCATAGTCAATGTCATATTTTTGGCCGCCGTTCTGCTATTAATTTCGATTTTGTTTTCTTTAGTTTTTGTTTTTTAATCCTTTTTAGGGTTCCGTACCCACAGGGTAAAAAACGGGACCCTATTACTAAGACTCCGATCTCCGTCCGTCCGTCTGTCTGTCTTTCTGTCTATCCGTCTGTCACCAGGCTGTATCTCATGAACCGTGATAGTTAGACAGTTGAAATTTTCAAAGGTGATGTATTTCTGTTGCCGCTATAACGACAAATACTAAAAAATAAAATAAAATAAAATAAATATTTAAATGGGCTCTCATACAACAAACGTGATTATTTTTCTCGTTTTTGCTCGTTATTGATAACGGCAACAGGTAGACGCTTGAAGTATTCACAGAATATTTAGTTACATGTTCACATTAAAAATAAATAATTAAATAAAAATGAAACAAATATTTAAGGGGACCTTCCATACGACAAAAACATGATTTTTTTATATAGTACGGTGGTATGGAACCCTTCGTGTGCGATTCCGACTTGCACTTGGCCAGTGTTTTATTCCACTCGAATTTTAGTTATGGATAGATACTGTAATTCGTTATGAATTTGTTTAATTCAATACTAGCTTCCCGCCCGCGGCTCCGATCGCATAGATTACACAATTGTATCGAGACCCCCTTTTCCGAAATAAAAAGTAGCCTATGTTACTCTTTACCTTATATGTTTGGAAAAAATAATAGCGGTTCTGGTACAACTGTGTAGACTAGGCGAGCGGAGCCGCGGTTGGAATACTATTTAGAAAATAAAATATAACCCACGTTTTTCGCTGACAATGTAGCTTTCTATTGGTAAAAGAATTTTCAAAAACGAATAACTAATTTTTGAGTTTATTCGCAAGAAAAATAAAATAGCAAATAATCTAATCCTTCCTATTTATAATAGTATAGACTAGACTTTACGCCAGTTAATTAAGATTTACCACTGCTCGACAACTCAAAAAAGAAAACAAACGACATGAAATTCTATTCCGTTACTTCCGAGCAGGTTTCTCAACAACGCACGTTTTAAAATTAGTATTATAGCTATTAGATTCGATAAAAAATATCTACAAAAATATGTATTGTTCGTCAGTTTTTTTGACTAAATATTTTGCCAGCTAAAAACATTATTTAAGTAAATCTATGAGATCGAATTATTTTTTAAACACATGTATACCTAATTGAAGAATTAAAATTCGGTTTATACCTACCACAATAATTATTATGTACTGCAAAATATGTCTCTGCATGAATACATTATTGAATAAGTCAAATCATTGGATCATTATATAGAACCAAAACGTACCTAATAAGTCAATAATTCGTAATAAACTTAAAATTACAAGTTTTCAACGTCGCGCATCTAGGTGCTATTCGACATCCTACTCAACGTTATCTCGGTTCGTCCTGTCCGTGAGCAAGTGTTAATTGACCGAGGATTTAGGTTTAAAACTAATACAACGATACTCATGCGTCATTATTTCTTAAGTATTAATTAACACAGTAATAGGTTAATTTTATGAGATTTATAAAACACTAGCGACTGTCCGCGGCTTTGCCCACCACATGTTTGTATATGTCGTAATCATAGTTGAACACATCTAATTAGGGTAACGGAGAAATCCATTTTCTGTCGTTAATTTTTGTATTTACACTTTCTTCTCCGTTCCTCGCTTGTCATTTCAAAACTAAAGTCAAAATCCCTCGATAGATAAGCTCATATTTAGAAACATCTTTTTTTTTTTAAATCACAGACCGACACATTTATTTTATTTATGTATTGATAAAAACTAACCTAGATTACTCTATGAAAAAAGTTCTATATGCCAATGAAAGTCACATCAAAATCAATTCAGCCGTTCCGAAGATTATCCTGAAGAAACAAACAGGCAGACTAATAGACGCGATAATATAAAGCCTGTGCCTACCCGAAAGGTCCATTCTAAATATTAGACAAAGAATTTTTGAAAACATGAGTAACTTCGGAAATATGTACTACATGTACGAGTAGACGAACAATTTAAATTTAATACACAACTTGTCACCTTATTATAGAAATGATGCAGAAACTCATGAAAGAACTACTTAATTGATCATTAACCTAACTTCTATGTTTTTTTAATTAAACTTCACGAAGAAAGAGACTTATTTTCTTAATTACGTAACTTCATTATAGTTAAAATAAATTCAGTCACATGTGATACATATGATACTATTTGTCAAAATAAAAAGTTACTTATGTTTGATCATAATGACAGTTACGATCCAATAATTACAATAAAATGTCACAACGTAGGCTTGGTAGGCTTTGCACAGTGGGCAGTGAGAAGTTGGTAGTGGGCAGAGGGCACTTGGGTATTGCAATGTCGGACGGATGTGTCGTAAAAAGGCACTAATTGCCACAGTAGAGTCAAGGCTGATCCAACGATTTTATAATAACGTTTTTATGATTTTGCTCAATTTTCGATTGTCTCAATTTTCATGAAATTTTTTTTTTTTCTGAATAATAAATTCAATCATAATAACATTACATTTTTTTTGTCTAATGACCCAAATCACATTTATTTATTTATATACTGACTGAACGATTGACCGAGTAGTTAGAGACCCTAATTGCAGAACCAAAGGTCACGGGTTCGATTCCCGCCCGGGACAAATATTTGTGTGCATGAACATGTCTATTTGTTCTGTGTTGGGTGTAAAATATCTATATATGTATATATTATAAAGGATATTTAAGTTATATATCAGTCGTTTAGTACCCAAAATACAAGCATAATACTTGCTTTCTTTGGGACTGGGTGGTGCTGTGTGGGATGTCACAGATAGTATTATTATTATTTTTCTAAAATTTCGAATACTTTATTATTTCATGGGGTTTATTTTTGTATAGAAAGTGGCATAGTCCCGAGTAGCCATTTTTTTTAAAAGCGTGGGCCAATGAAACTTAAATATTTGTATTATGGACATATTACGTCGTGTTCGGCTGAATCTAGTCCAAACTTATAATGTGCAGAGTTTCAGAACTAGCCGTATAGACGCATAAAAAATGTCCTATGCATATAACCTGATGTCCTGAAGTGTCGATCATGAAACAAAGGTTGTTAGGAGTGACTCAGGGTACGTATTGTCTGTCTGTTTGTCTGTTCGGGTTAATCTCCGAAAAGGCTGAACCATTTATTATTATGAGTTGGGAAACATTTACGATTCCTGCGTAAACTTCCAAAATCGTCAAAACTGTACAATATAATCACGAGGACATCAGACAGAGTTTAGTAACCGAGAACTGAATAGTGTAAATACTGTAGCTCGCACGGGTGAAGCCGCGAGCAGCAACTAATATAAATATTAATAAATTAATAACAGTAACACATATTTTGTAATATTGTTTATATTTTTATTTTTCACTAAATAAACATATTTTACACAACATTGAATACTCTTAAAACAATAAATAACCACATCATAGTAATGAACCATCTAGATATGGAGTAAAGGACGCGGCCGTCTCCTTCCACCTACAAAGCTTGCACAACTCACGATTTCGAGCTTTTACCTTCGTTTATTTATAACTGAAGTACTAAATTATTGTTGTACGCAGTACATTAATAGTTTTAAAGCAAAAACTAAAATGGATTTCAGTATCCAACGGTCCGTGGACACGAAAGTGTTGAAAAAGAATATTCAAGGTAAAATTGCTTAAGGGAAGATAAACTAAATGTGCGTATATCGGTGAATATTGGATATTCGTATTGGCCACGGTACTTGAGGCAATGACATAAAATATGATTGGATGTAACATCCGAATATTTATCGGTTTGTAAAATTTTACGATTACATGTAGCAAAAGATTTTTTTTAAAATGCTGTAAAGAATATTTCTATCGAGTTCCGTGTCTAGGTCTAAAATAACTATATTTATGTGATATGTTACTTCAGATGCTTCAGATACATCAGATGCATCAGAAAATGATAGAAAAACTACTGATTTCCAAGGAAAACTACATAAATTGAAAATAAAATTGACTACTGTGGAATTGCATCGTGATTAGTAGAAAATTATGGCAAGTCCACGCTCAATTTTTCAAAATATTATAGCAAACCAAAAATTTACATGAATTTGACAACGGCTTTTCGACTTTTTCAGGATTTCTGATTAACTATGTTTTATGAGACAAACACACCCTATATCAGCCCATTATGCCCCATTGCAGGGGCTTAGACCTTCCCTTAGGATGAGAGTGCTTGTAGCTTAATCCAGCACAGTGCTCTAGTGCGGGTTGGTGGATTTTAACAACGACTGCCATATGATGATGGCAACCGCGACCAACGGCTTAACGTTCTCTCCAAGGCATGGACTCAGTGATAGCTATGTACTTAAGTCAGAAAAACGTCATTGGTACATGCCGATTTTTGGGATTCGAACCACAACCTTCTAAACAAGAAGCGGATTCGCCACCACTCAACTGTCACGACATTTTATACACGCACCCGCAATACAACACATATACAATACACACATTTTACACATAAATCCTGACTCCATATTCTGCAAATATCGTAGTACTTTACACCAACTCGAATAAACTCGACAAAAACGTTAAAAAATTGACCAATCGTTTGTTCGATCCTACAAACTACGAATTTTTATTTATATATTAAACTTACCTTTTTTGTAGTACTTACAACATTACCAGTATAACTTATCAGTTTTTATATAATCTAATATAATCAGATACTACCAAGTTATATAATCTAAATTTAACTCGTTCAAAGAACAAACGACTCCCACAAAACGTCCTTGTTTATTCATCAATAATATATTCAGATGATTAAAACGGCTATTTATGGCTGATTTTATTCATCGAGTTTGTTTTATATCGGAACCCATCAAAAGATTCAATCAAATCAAATGGACATACGTTTTTATTTTATACGTACGTTTTATTGCAGTACTCAAAGATTTAATAAATTTATAATAATTGTTTCACGAGGTGTTTGCGTGTTTTTAATTTCAATTTAATATTTAACGAAACAATTATATTTAATAGTTACTAGTTAATAGTTAATGCTGATCCGCTTCATAAACCATTGAAAAAAATATTCGAGGGATCTTCCATACATTCGAAATGAGGGTTTGACTTTACTTACTAAAAAACTTTACTTTTTCTACTTAACTCATCCTTTTGACTTGACGACCGCTTAGCCCAGTGGGTAGCGTAGCGACCCTGCCTACGAAGCTGAAAATCTCGGGTTCGAGTCCCAGGTCGGGTCAGTATTTTATATGATGAATATTGATACCGGTACCGGGTCTTGGATGTTTTATGTATGTGGTGTATTCGCTTGGTACTCAAAACACAAGCTAATGCTTATTTTGGGGCCTAGACGTTGTTGTGATATATACGTTATTATTATTATTATTATTTTGAGTAGGATCTCGTTGAAAAGCTGTTTTTAAAAGTCTTAATGTAATTCTCTGATATTTTATTATTATTCTATTGGGCCATCCTACTCTTGAACCACTAGTGTTCCGAAAAATCTGGAAAAATCCATGATAACACGAACTTACTAGGAGAATCGTCTCACGAGTAACTATAGAGTTACTAGTTTACGAGGTTTAGTCGATCAAGTAGACGCGTAGTTCAACTCTGAACAAACTCATCATTTTGGTTTGTGACAAGTGTTTCTTATTGTAATGGCTACGGAATTTTACCTAATTCCTGACTTTTGTATGACGCAACACTCATTTGTTTTGTAAGTGCGAGCGAACAAACATGATATCGAATATTTATCGTTAACGCTTTTACAATAAGATCCCAGTTGACATTCAACCCCTTAACAAGTTTAAAACTACAATAAAACGAAAGCTTTATGCAAAAGCTTATTATAAAGTATCAGACTACTTAGATGAGAAAAATCCATGGGTGTAAGCCGCTCGCCTATCAGTTTGTTTCAATAATATTATTCTTTAAGCACTTATAGTTAAAAAAAATTGTTTATAATTTTGTTAAAAAGAGAGTCCCTCAGTTTCTTGCGTATTCTTCTGAGAGGAACCAGCATTTTTGAATGCGCCTTTGTGGTGACGTCCTTCCACAAAGTAATAAAATTCACTCTTATGACGTATTTCAAGATTATGTTACATAACTACGAAATAAAGATATTTTGATTTGATATCTACAAAAGTTTGTCTAATCAGCACCAAAATAAAAATGTTTGGAGCATAGATATGAATAACAGACGTACCCGGTTTTATTTCTTCCTTTCTTCTCGTACATTGCTATCACGGAAAACTTTCACACTAAAAAGAACACGTGACCTCTTCTTATTCAATAATCATTCGTCATACATTGTGAGTTTGACATTGTATACCAATTTGTTATAGCTATGTGTATGGGAACTACAGAGGATTGAATGAAATTTATATAAAAACCATAGTTTCGTCAGTGTATACCTGGTGTTCGACTGAACGTAGTCCAAGCTTCTAGAGCGTATTGAGCTTTCCGAACTAAACAAAAAGATGAATAATTATTATTTAAAAAAAATAGGAAACTGAAACTTTCAACATGTTTTCTCAAAGATTAATACAGAGCGTCCACTCAAATGGTTTGCAGTACATCCGCAGAGAATTTTAAAAATAAATATTTGGATATGTAAAATAAATACATCATTTAATCATTTACTACTAAATTTTTTCCTTATTTTTACATCAAGTACAATGAAAAACCAAATCACATACTTAAATATCAGTCATCCGAATCCTCTGAATCACTTTGTGTGTTTATTATAAAAGCACGACGCACCAACATACACTGTAGGTGTACAGTGCGGGCCCATCTTTTAGGTAGCTGCCACCGCCTTTCAGTGTGAGTCGGCGCGGCTAGCGACGTGGCGGCGGCTTTATAAAGCGCACAAACGCACTGTATGTTAATCCTCATAATGTTCAAGGCGGCTGGCGTCACCTTAAGGAATAGTCAATATGTCAATATTAAAGATAATTAAATGCAATTTATAAATAAGTTTCTTTTTTAATGTCTACCCTACCCTACCCTATAGAATAAAATATAGTGCACCATTGCATGAAGCATTTATGTGATTGCCGTGTTTAGAATATGCAAATAGAGTACATCTAATGTTTTAAAACCATGGCTAGGTAAAACTGTCAACGTCGTAACAGCTACCATGCAACCTGTCAACATATCTATCGTAACAGACACAATCTCGACGCATATCTATCGAGCGAGTCCAAAGTGAATACACAATCGATGAAACCCGACTGTGTCTCCTAATCAAATAGATCTTTTTGTTGTGCTGTGTTGAGCAATTGGCATATGCATTTTGATTGTTGCGATAGTCGTCCGATTTTTATCGTATAAATAGATATTTACATTGTGATCAGATCGTGAATTTAATTAATTTGTAATCTTGTTTAACAAATAATCTGAAAGGCCGCACTGAACTGAATCTGCCTATATATCCCTTAGGGGAACAAGATGTGAGCTCTAGATCTAAGCCGCCTGAACATGAACATTAGGTACTGACAGAGCGATTGGCCGAATGGTTAGAGATCCTAACTGTGGTGTCCAGGGTCGCGGGTTCGACTCCCGCCCGGGACAAATATTTGTGGTCATGAATATGTTTTTTTCGTTTCAGGTCTGGGTATAAAATATTTATTTAAGTATGAATTATTTAAGAATATTTAAGTATGTATATCAGTTGTCTAGCAACCCATAACACGAGCATAATACTTGCTTACTTTAGAACTAAATGCCGCAGTGTGGTAAGTCCAATGTATTATTTATGTACTATTATTACTAGTGTCGAACGTAAGATACTTTTTAGGGTTGCGTCGTTAAATGGCAAAGAACGAAATTCTCCTAATTTCATTATGTCTGTCTGTCCGTCTGTCAGTCATCAAAATTCCAGCGCACATTTAAGTGTGAGGTATCTATTTATAGATCTTTGAAAATAATTTAAATTTTCAAAATTATTGAGTTACGCGTTCCTAAAAACTGTGTAAATTTTGAAGCATGGAGGTAAAATTCTGAAAAAAATTATGTAATGCAACTTAAAAATCACTTTTAACGAAAATTAGTTTCAATAGTATGTATAGAATGGTTATTGAGAAACGTAATAGTTTTTGAATTTTGACTTCGGACATTCATCCCGCACCTGGGCTGTTATTTTATTTTCGTAAGCCGGTAAGCGAGTAAGCGAGTTGTAGTGTCGAATGTACGTGTGGGTTTTATGTCGAAATTAGTGGATTAATTTGGCTGTAAGCTGTTGAAAAACGACGCGAAATAAACGTGATAGCAACTTGCCGTACGTTTTTCTGAACGTGGCACAGAATCAGCTTAGGGGTCATAATAGGGCATTTACTACTAGTGATTAAAACGGAGTTCTAAATCCTACTTGGCCATATACTCCTTCACTGAAAAAAGTGTATAACAAGACTAATTGCTTTACCATGAGAATTGAAAAACTTTGATAATTTTTATACAAAGTTAGTTAAAATGCAAGCTACCGGTTGGTAAGCTGGTACAACTGAGTTTGATTACTTATGTCAATAGTTATGTTGTCACTATTTTTAGGTAACTAGTAATCAAATTTTTTGTTGCTCGTAACTTAAAACTTTTTTCTGTATCATAAGTGTGTATTTAATAATATTTAAGACAGTAGTTATTTATAAGGAGTATAACAAAAGTAAAATAAAACCAAAAAATATTAAAAAACATCCACGCAACAAATTAATAGTCATGTTCTGCATGAAAAAATATAAGTAACTATTTTCGAATTAGGAAAAAATCATAAATAACTTGTCGAAACGTAGTTTTTATTGAGTAATTGCTTAATAAGACATTAAACACTTCTGGCTTGAGTAAATCTTAGATATTTATAGACAGATTATTTATTCATTTAACACGCGAGTCATTATCAACCGCAGAAAATAGATGACGCACCACACACGAATCTGTTTGCCGATATTGACTAAATACAATAACAAAGTGTGAACGTGAAAAACTGTTGGATCTGTGGTAATAGATCATAGAACATATTTTTTCGAGTCCTGGATGCGTTAAACGATTAGGGAAATCATATAACCATATCAGCTCATTATGCTCCACTGCAGGGCCTTAGGCCTTCCCTCGGGATGAGGGTGCTCGGATGTTAATACACCACGTTGCTCCAGTGCGGGTTGGTGGATTTTAACGACCGTCATCTAATGATGGCAACCGAGACCGACGGCTTATGTGCTCTCTGAGTCACGGAGTCAGTGATACATACATACTTTAGTCAGAAAAAAAGTCATTTGTATATGCCCGTTTCTGAGATTCAAACCACAACTTTATAAGCAAGGAGCGGGTTAACCACCACTCGGCTATCACGACACTACTTGCGAAATATTATTTACAAAGGAAATATGGCAAGTTTTTTGACGTCCACTTCGCTTTCAAACAGTTTATAGCTAAATAAATCTACAAGTCACCATGACACTGACAACTAGTTTATCTCTTCTTTGAATTTGACCTACACTTGTTCATTACTCCAATCCCACTAAACATCTGACAGTTTGCTAGTCTAGTGCGCCTTATTCATATATCCGATGGTGCACGTTACAACACTTGCCGAACTTTCTTCAAATTAAATTATTCCTTATTTATTTCCACTGTGGTTTTTTGGAATCAAACTAGTGGTGGGAAAAAACAGTTTTTAAATTTTTTGAGTGTCTGTTTGTTTGTTCGATATAGCCTCCGAAACGGTTAAGTCAATTTTGGCAGCACTTTCACTGACAAATAAAGAACTTGTTAATGAATATTACAAGTTACTTTCTATTCCGGATATCTTTAGTGTTTTCCCGTGAACCTGAAAAACCATAGAAATTATGAAACCCACGCAAACGAGATCACCGGCGTTCGCTAGTAAAACAATACATTTTCATGATCTCCGTGGTACGTGGTAAAATTTTAATTGCCGATCCCTAAATAAATTAACAGTTGTGGGCTGTTTAACGACGTGGAAAAACCTTTTGACCACGTCACGAACGACACGTTTATGGGTATGTTTTGAACTTTGGACAAAATCCATTCATAGATACCATTTGAAGTTACTTGATGATTCACATCCATTTTGTGTTCTTACGCATAAGATATGAGTGACCGGGTTTGATTTCTGAGTTGTTCATGAGTTTTTTTTCTAATTTTGAATACAGTTGATATTAACTCTAAAATAAAAGCATGGAACCTTAGTATAAACTAATATCTCTAATAATTTCAGACTTCTTACTAGTCTATTTTAAAAATTCACTCTCCATATGAAGCTGGAAATTAGCGAAAAACAAGAATGGAAAATATAAATTTTAACAGAAACTAGTGATGGTTAGTATAGATCATATATGTATTGCTAATAAAACTGAGTTTCAAAGGGTGAAAAGTTAAAAGCTACGAATATCCAAAAGCTTTTAAATACGTATTTTATATCAGTTTATTCCATATTTGGTTTTAATTGATGAAAATAGTAAATATCACGATAGCCGTAATGGCGAGCCGCTTCTTATTTAGGAGGTCGTAGTTCAAATCCCAGGCCATGTACCAATGAGTTTATTCTGTGCCCATAACTATCAGTGACTCCATATCTCGGAGAGAACGTTAAGCCATCGATTACTGTTGCCATCATTAGATGGCAGTCGTTAAAAAACACCAAGCCGCATTGGAGCAGCCTGATAGATTAACCTCCAAGCACTCTCATCTCGAGGGAGGTGTAAGCCTCGTAGGGGGACGTAATGGGTTGATATGGATGAAAATAATAGGTGGCAAACTAAATATAACGATCTGATAACAACAGCCTACTACTGCTTTTACGATTATTTTCGATTTATTTATTCAGCCTCAAGGAATCACACTACACTTTGAACTGATTCTCATAGCACGACCAATTTTAATAGGTATATTTCAAAAGGTCTTAATTAGGTCAATCGATTCGCATTAAATTACTTGTACAACATTCTTGACTCCGAAAATGTTCAGACATGATGACCTGAACGAATTGGCGCAATTAAAATCTACACTTGATGAGACTTGAGAGCTGGTATGACCTTTAGCTTTAAGAACTTTAATCATAATGAAAATGTCGCAAAATATTACGTCACTCATAATAAGGACTGCCATTTAGTCTGAGCCACCGAGCTTTGAGTTATTTTAATAGAGGAGTGATTCTGTCTGTTTAGTTTGAGAATCCAAGTTACCTATCACATATGCCATAAGATAAAGAGGGGTGACGGGCGGGGCGCGTGTATGACCCATGCGACTAGTTACCTACATGTTTGTGTTGGGTCTCAATTTTTGTGTATTGCCCATCACAAATTTACATACTAGGTACTTACGGAATGAAAGGTAGATTCCGCTAAATTTCTAGAAGTAAATAACGTTCACAAAACAGGTCGGCTTCGAGCGTACGCCTCCATATTTTAAATTTAACGAAAAATAGGAGATTTTATTTGTAATTCTAAAATAGAGAAAAGTTATAAAACAAGTAGTATACATGTGACATGACGACGCTTGCAGGAGGCGAATTACTCTTTTGCTCCCTTATACTAGCATAGTATAATTATTGTGCACCGAGAGACTAATACAACGGCCATTTTTAAGTTGTTTCTTTTTTAACAAAGCTTATAACTATGAATATGTTTCCATTTTCTAAATAAGAATATATTTTGAAATTTTGTTAAACTGCACAGCTAATCTTATTTTTTTACTAGCGACTGTATGCGACTTCGTTTCGAAGATCAGCCTATACCACCTTCCCTAGCCCAGCTGCCTTATGTTTCATTAAAATGGGTTTAGCCGTATTAAAGATTACCCCAAATAGACGTACAGATACTACTTTTATATACATATATATATCAATAATATTGTTGTTTATTGAAAGTTTATTGTTATAGAAGAAGGTGGGTTATCAGCATGCAAAGACACTTTAGACAAAATTGAAACACTTTAATTTGTAAATTTTAATTTGGTATTGCACAAAAATGCCCTCAAGCCAATATAGGTACATTAATGACACCGGGGTCGAGAGCTATCGATATAACTGACGGAGTATACTTCACTACCCATGACAGTTTTACTATAGTCGCTTGTATGCGTGTTTCACGCATCAATGGTTGTAGTATAAAAATCCATAACTTGCACTGTATAACTGCGCCATTATAGGCGCACTTAATAAAAATATAAATGGATTTCTTTACCACTGGGTTAAGAAGTAAAAGAAGAGTAAAGTAAGTAAAATAAGTTTTAGTTCCTTTTATGGATTAATTTTAGGGGGAAAATCAGAAAAATAAAAACTAATAGATGCATTATATGACACCTCGGATGAAAGGTTTCCCTTACATATCCAAACTACCCTTACATATCCTACTAATTTTATTTTTTTCCGATATACTAGTTTAACCCCTAATCGTTTGTGTACTTGTAGAGGAGCACGGTTCGAAATAAAATCGATAATATCTATGCTGTGTAGAAACGTCTATATGAGATTGTGTTGTAAAATAAAGGCTAGCACTTCTCATTGTATTCAATAAAATATCTACAGATAAACTATGCCACGAATATGTTGATAATTTAGACAACATTATCAACAAGATGCAGCGCCTCATACTTACAAATCATCGAAAACCTGAGCAAAATGTTAATTCATTTCATTAAATTACAGATGAAGTGTAATTTCAGAATTTTTATTTACATTTGCAGTACAAATTTACAAGTGGGTCAAGTGGTGTATATTTAATCTGTGGCGTATATTTTTTTGCCCACGTTTGTGGCGACAACGCGGTATGTCTATGTACATCTATGGTTTACAATGGAGGTGCAGCGTTTATACCGTAACCGGTATCTTTAATCGGTTAAAAAAATAACAGGCAGGATCACTACTTAAATTAAGTTGTTATTGACGGTTAATTATTTCACGAATTATACTGATATTTAAGCCATTTCACATGGCATAGGTATTTTTAAAGCCTAAGGCTTAGACATTTTCTGAAACTGTTACTTAAATTATTCAATTAAATTATTGTTATTAAATTGTTTCACAGAAATATTGATTAGGTATACTCATATGAATTGAATTTCACCTAGCAGGTATACGCAATAACCCACTTTCAGTTTATAGCATAGTTATTTAAAATCTTGTAGCTAAAGGACAGAAGTTCCCTAAAAGGCATTCTCTTTAAACTTCTTTTAAATATGTATACCTACCACGTGTTACCGCACCCACGTTGGCGCCGCTGCTGGCGTCGCCGCCGCCGCCGCTCCTCTGACACGTGGACAAAGCAATGTCCAGCCAATTTTTTTGGCGTTTTAGCGAATATTTCCTTCATACACACAGCAATTTCATATTTTTACAAAGTGACTTTTATAATTTCAAGAATTATTCCTGAAGAACGTGTAATTTTATATATGTAACACTATGTGCCGATCTCTCAAACTTGACAATGAAGGTGACCAAATAGATTTAAAAAAAAAATCTGTAACTACTGAACTTTCGGACTCGCACAGGAAGGGTTTTTTACCACCGTACAATATATTTAAAAAAGGCACGTTTCTTGTATGGAGACCCCTTTTATTTCTAACTTTATTTTATTTTTATGACTTGTTATAGCGACTATAGTAATTATAGTATAGTACTTATTACGGTTCAGACACAGACCAGTCAACCTATAGAGCACGCTTTGACAGGGAGTAGCATTCGCCAAGGCTAAGTAGTGACACCTACATATCTACGTATCTTGTGGGCGGTCAGTTGTAAGCACGTCGGAAGCCATTAAATTGTCAATTTTGAACGAGCCAATGAAAACTAGCCGACTTCTCCCCGCACCCCGCCACTTTTGGGCGATTTCGTTTTCATACTGACGTTTATTAAAGCGTGGTCTATAGGTTGACTGGTCTGTGGGTTCAGACGATACAGCCCTGTTACAGACGGACGGACGGCCAGTAGAACGGAACCCTAAAAACTGTGAGCTTTGTTATATCAAAAAACAGACATGTTAATATTACCAGATCTGAGTTTAATTAAAGAATCTCAAAAAGTCGCAAAATCGAAACCACTGGGAATATCTTCAAACACAGTTCCGAATATAACAATTTGAAATGGAGATGAATATCTCTTTAAGAATTCGGTCTTGTAACGACATCCAAACAGTTTCATCGCCATATTATTTATTCAATTAAGTAATTTTATACGTTTTGATTAATAACATCAGTTTAGTTTTACAACTCCATCGACACTTACAAACTGACAACTGTCGTGTGAAATCGCACGTCTCAAATTGTGTGTATATTGAGAAATAATCTTAAATTATACGGCTTGCTTCGTTGAATTATCTCAGTCAATTTATCTTACACGAAATTTCACGCCCGATTTCGGCCATCGCACGAGGCGTCATTTGACCGATTCGATAACTTGCGAAATATGGGTGCTCTTCTGTTCGTCCGTCTGGCTGTCCAGCCGCATTGGATTCGCTTTGTTTTGGATGATTGATACCTTACAATGGGGTTCGATTGTGAGCTGTCGAAGCCTTTGTGTCTCGACACGTCACGTCTGGTTTCAAACAAAAGCTGAATTAACAAAGTAGCTTAATTAAATATTATGACAGTGGCTTTCACTTGGTAAAATTAATTACGGCTAAGTGGTGAAACCGCTCTCGTTGTTCGGGTTCAATGTCTCAAAAGGTAAAAACGGAATAGTTATAGAAAGACTTTGTGCCACGTTCGATATTAATAAACAATTTTCTCCAAAACAGATTAAGCTATTTGTCCGAAATAAGCAATGATATAATGTTTGTTTGTCCGGATCTAGTCCAAGGGTTTCTAGTCAAAGATTTCTTTTCATTCCGCAACCACATTCCAGACAATGAATTAAATAAATCAAATATTATATTATTAATGCGTATGTTATTATTTCTTATATATGTTTTTCGTTCGTAGATCTATTTACCTTATTTATTTAGGTTTATAATATGAACAACAATAATGACAATAATATTATATTTTAGAGTTTAGAGACGCTACGAGAAGCTAGAGACCTACGAATGGCTCTAATCACCGAGGCCGACTGAATTGTCTCCATCCTCATAATTAAAAGTTAATACTGGCGATTCAGTATACTATGTGTCATGATAGCCGAGTGGTAACGAGCCCGCTTCTTGTTTAGAATACCAGAACATGTATCAATGAGTTTTTCTATCTTAAGCGGTCGCACATCGGTCCTGGTTACCATAAATAGATGGCTGCTGTTAAAATCCACTAACCCGCCCTGGAACAGTGTGGTGGGTCAAACTTCAAGCCCCTTCATTCCGAAGAGAGGCCTGAGCCCCTACAGTGAGGTATTAATAGGCTGATGGTATGGTATGGATTTACTATAACGTACATAATAAAAAGTCAATTATTAAAAAGCTCTACGAGTTTCTATCGACGCATGTTTAGATATGATTAGAGAGTTTAAAACAGAATTATGTTTAATTTTTTTCTTTCTGTTATTTACGAACGTAACACAACGTTACTAACAAATTCGCTCGAAAAAATTAAAAAAATGATTTTGTATTTTTGAATAATTTAAATTTTTCAAGGGCGATCCTCAGGCGATCTTTCGCTTGAAAAATAAAAAAATTACATAAATATAAAATTCCAGTTCATTTCGAATTCAAACTTTTACTCATTCGAAGTTTCCTAGGTAATAGCATAATATACTTTAAATTGACGACAAACTTTAAACCGGATGTTTAAAAAATTGGTATCATTACGTAATTTAAATTATTGCATAACCCAAAAACGTTAAATGCCAAAGTACAAGGAACATTGATAAGTTATGACAGCGTATAATCAAATCCGTATCAGAACTAGGACGAATCGAACTGCCCTGGGCCTTTTGGTAATTGTTAAGTATTACATATAACAAAACTAAGTCGAATAATGAACTAACCTTAGTAGTACCTTTTGCTTCAGAGTTTGTCTGCGTGGTATTTATGATTTTTATTCCACTTTAATTAGGATTTTTTTTGTTCACCCGATTCTGTATTTCGAAGTCCCACTTCAAAAATAGCAGCGTTAAATTACGACGACCAATCAAAATCGTTTTGTCATTCAATATTGTAATTTGTAATTTATGTGTAATACAATTGTTTTTCTGATTTTTTTTTGCATTTTGGATTTTTTTTTTAATTTTAATAGGTCAATAATAATGAATTGAAAATATTATAATTCTTTTTGTTTTATCAATAGTCAAAATATATTATTTTGACGTATATGGCATAATTTTTATTAAAAGTAAAAGCGGCAAAGCTTACCATGGAAGAAATTCAAATTACCACATCGTAACCTAAATATAACACATATACGTCAAAAAAAAACACATTTGTTGTTGTTAGTTGTTAGCTTTATTTTATTTTTATTACTTGTTGTTATAAAGTATACACTACTATGCCATAGTAGTACATACTTCATGAAAATTTCAAGGGTAAGCAATGATCTCCCAACCACCAATCACCAAAAACTTCGAATAAAACACGTTTCTTTTATGAAGGCCTTCTTTGATTTTTAATTTTATTTTATTTTTATTATTTGCTGTTATAGCGGCCATAGTAATACATTATCTGTGAAAAGTTCAAATGTTTACCTATTACTATTCAAAAGATACAGTCCTGTAAGGGACGGACGGACAACGGAGCCTTGGTAATAGCGTTTCCCGTTGGTACAGAACCCTAAAAACTATTACAGTGAAGAATTAACGAGGCGGTGACACGAGTATATAAGGGAAAAAAACCGTTCTTTATGTAGTTTTATTAGTTTTGATATCTCACATCTAATCTTGTCTACAGCTTAAAAATAATTCTTCCGAAGTAATTACGTACTTATTTAGAATACTTAGCCAAAAAAAAATCTAATTATGCTGTGAGAAAAACTAAACGACGACCTGTTGACACGGCCGTGTGACGTCAACATTGTAATTAAGTGCAATACATGAACACACATACCATTGTTTAAATAATTCCTTATTGTTATGAAGTAAGATGATACGTTTATATAACACTGTATGCGTCAGTTGGTTAACACTTAAAACAATTGGTTCGTTACCTACTCTGCTGTTAATTTGAAATAATTTCAAGACACATATGGACACACTTAATTTAAAACCATGGATGTTAGTAGAGATACCGCTGGCAACAACAATAGTATGAGCAAAAAATATATCACGTAGACAGCAAAGCTTGTATTATAGGTACTAAGACAACTGACATACATAGATATTTTACATCCAGACACAGAACAAATAGGTAGACCTGTTCACGCACACAAATATTTGTCCTTGGCAGGAATCGAGCCCGCGACCTTTGGGTCTGCAGTTAGGGTCTCTAACCACTCGGCCAGACTAATGTATACAAGTTCCAGTTTTAAAATAATTCTCTATGAAGTAGAATTTTGTATGACCCACAAGTGAAATTAATTGTGAAAATAAAGATTCTGAAATTACATACAATTTATAATATAACAAAAGTATTTGTTTAAAACAATGACAAATGACAATGATTTATGTATGTATATGTATAGTCACCGAGTCTGTCATTTTGCTCAAGTTTTCTATCGTATCGAAATATGAGACGCTCCATCTTGAGCATTAAGCTATCTAAGTTTAAAACATAACTTATAATACACATCGCATTAAAAAAAACAGTTCAAATAATCTATCTGTACTATTACAAAACAATGACGTAATGATATATCTGTAATATTGGATAGTGTTGTGTTTATTTTGATGGTCAAATTACTCATCTGTAAAGTGTGTGTAGTTTAGGTTGTATATTTCATTTCCTTAGCCTATAAAAAATAGCAAATTGGAATGTTATTTTTACCTGGATGAAAATCTCCTACAATTTCTTTAATTTACCATTATTTCTGCCGAGTGGTGGCCGAGTGGTACATTAATGTGGGTATGAATGGACGGACATTTCTTAACGTCCGAGCCGAATCTGAGTCTGAGGTCCCGTGCCAAATAATGGAACAATTAAGCACTTGCGACACCGCATTTACAATAAACCTAGTGTGACTACAAAATCCGTTAAAACGAATACTGGTTTTTTATATTACTAGCGTAAAATTATCGAAACGGAGACGGTTTATATGTTTGGGTAAGAATTTGTGGGTAAGTGTGTATTCTGGTGCCATTTTTATCAAAAAATATGTTAATCTGGGTATTCGGCTGAACGTAGTCCAAACTTATATAGCGTGTAGAGCTTATCGAACTAAACAAAATGTTTAAAAAAAAAATAGGTAAATGATAAAATAATTTAAATATGTTTTTCTCGGTAACCATTAGTTTGTATCATCTCTTCACTTGGAACTTTTTGTTCATTTCGGCAAGATCTACATGCTCTATAAGTTTGGACTACGTTTAGCCAAACAACCTATATTATATTGCTATTTTTTATTATTACTTCAGAGATGATTTTTAAATTGGGTTATGTTTTAAGTTTATGGGCCATCAAAGGGCGATGCAATGGATGTGTGTTTTAAAACGGCTGGTCCAATTTCATTGCAGTTTTTAACGTAATTTAGGTAGTTTGTCACTAGTTTTTGCCCAAGGATCAACTTGTATACCTATGACATTTCCCGCGGCGACAGAAACCTTCAACATCCTTTTAAATTAACATTGTCATAAATAATTGTTTTCTCTTTCTTAGTACCCGGAGATTCATCAAATTTCATAAGGTTCGTATTTATTAAATATTATATATTACATATTGGTAAATAGAATTTTTTAATCGATAATAATCAGATTTACTTCAATGTTTTTCTTTCTTTTTATTTTCTTATTGGTCTGCTCCGAAACGTGATCAAAATAACGCAGCTATTTTTAGAAGCAGAGCAGAAGATTAAATTTACATTTCAATGAAAGGAAAATTATATTTAAAAAACAATATTTATTAAATAAATTCCATGAAATTTTTATCGAGCGAAAAAATCGAACTTAAAAGAATAGTTGTATCTATCTAAATATGAAAGTTGTATCAATAAAGGATCTTAGGTTCTTAAGTTAGGAACTAAAAAAATATTTAAAAAAATAATATAAAAAAGCATTTAAAATAATAGTTTCGTGGTTAGAGATGTAGATGAATGTAGAGATTAGTCGATCTCAATAATTTTTTCGAAAATTTCTTCCAAGTACCAGAGTCGTCCGTTAAAGTTTTATAAATGTGGATCAATTTAATCTTACGCTGCTGTCAAATTTATTTACTCTATGATTTCAATGGTTATTTCCATGAACTTAGGAATATCCGGATGTTACATCGCGAACTACTGATGCATCCTTAGTAAGTCAGCTGGCTATGTAAGTACGTACACGTCTACTTGAATACACTCATACCTTTAGTAAGTCTACCGAACATTAGTATGCTGTGAAGTTCCACTCACACAAACTTACGCGGCCGCCATTGCAGTGCTTTATTGGTTGTTTAGTGACAGGGAATTTTCATCACGTCTGTGGGTATTTCATTTCATCGTTGTTGGTCTCTATTATTATGTTTTGTGATTCAATTTTAAAGCCATTTTTCGCTTAATACTTAATATTTTTTTACCATTAATGTCGTATTTTTATTTTCGCATTACCTATACAATAGACTAAAATTTGATTTTATCTTCAACGTTGATTTACATAAGCCGCTTCTTGGTCGAAGTCACCACTAATCACTTAACACATTTTGACCTTTTTATATATTATGTAACTCTTAATAAGCAAGTCATTATTTATTTTATTTCTGGTTATATGTCGTAAACATTGTAATTACATTTTTTTTAGATTTTTTGTCTAACTTCTGAGTAATTTAAAACTAGAAAAACGCTAATTTCTGGATATTTACAACCATTTTATTACAATATTAAATCATATAGCACTCGTGATGTAGTGTCAATATTCTTGTGGCGGTACAGCTCACTTAGTTATAGGTATATTTTTACATTAGTATATAAATGTACATACAAATATAGTACTTTTACATCGTAATATTAATTCTATTCAATCCATATTACATGACATGGAGAATAGACATGCTATGACATTATTGTGAACCCTGTCATAAAGGGTAAAGCAAAACAAAAATAGATAAAAGAGAGGACACCTTAAATTTACTAGGAATATTAGATTTGTAAGTTCTATTACAAGGTGTACTCTAAAAATTCACTTAAATGTAATAATTCTTTGTACCTATATAATCAGTTCTTTGATAATGTTATAAGTTTTTTATAAGTTTTTTATTTTTTATTATTTCGCGTAATTTATTACTTATATATATCTTAATACACCAGTATTAACTTTCTACTGTTTCGCATGGAGTACAGCTACAGGGGATATCTTTTCACTTTGTAAAGAAGTCAGGCTTTTTACTTACAAATTTGCATGTCTCTAAAATGTATACGTTTGTAAGTGTTATTATTTTGTGTTTATGAACATAGGTTTTCAACTATCAGTTTGTTTAATATTTATCAATAAACGGATCAATTTTTTTGCAGAGGGAAGAGACTGGGCACGTTAGTGCTATTTTCCCATAGAATTATACCGTAACTCAACCTCGCATAGGCATATGCATAGTATTGCGTAGTAGGTTACTAGTGCAGTTTGAATATCGGTTTAAGTAATATTTTCGTCTTCTTGCAACTTGTAAAGTAATTATTTTAACTTTTATTGCATGTTATTACTAAGGCATCCTGTCTCTTAGCTTCACGAATATTGTAGGTTGTAGTTACAAAATATCTTTTGTACTTTAAGGTTTTATGACGTTCAGGAGAATAGTGATCGGCGAAAATGGAATACAATACAATTTGGCAATATTACATCGAACAAAATGTAAAATTTCACAACACCATTCTGTATTTCTAGCGTCTTTGAGACCCCAGACAATTCACACGGGTCTATCTCCAGAAGAATTTTAGTCTGGAAATGAACAGTCCTTTTATTCAGATCGCCTGTCTTAGTTACACGCAACTTGCTCACGATTATCGCTGTTCACTCGATGGTCATAACCTAGGCATCTTTATTTAATATAGAGAATATGTTTAATGTCAATAAGTAACTTACAAAGTGTACCTAGCTAGTCCCTACTATTTGTAATACGTGGGTAAATAATGATAATACCTGGGACATCCCACCCAGCGCCATCTCGTTCCAAACTACGCAAAGCTTGTACTATGGATACCAGACATCTGATATAAGTACTTAAATAATCTTTAGAATATATATATATATAGATATTTTTTTTACACCCAGACACGGACCAAATTGACATGTTCATGCACACAAATATTTGTCCCGGGCGCGAACCGAACCCGTTACCTTTGGCTCCACATTTAGGGTCTCTAACCATTCGGCCAACCGGTCATCAGTAAAATCAAATAAAACAACATTCAACTCCATTAATCTTATCTAGATACAATTTAACTCAACCTCATACTCTGATTTTAATCTATGGTCGTGTAAGGTCCCAAGTTCTTCATGTTGGTATTATAATTACTGTAAATGTTTATTATCATAAAAAATCTTAAACAATGGTCATCCTACATCAATTGTGATGCAGTTTAACTAGTCTGTCGCGTCACGGGAACTGATTTATTAGATATTTCCGCCGCGAATCACCTCCGTGGATTGTTTCTTTATTAACACAACCGTAAATAACCCAAAAACGTACTGATGGGTATTTTGAACATCTACCGAATTTATTTTGTCTTATAAATTAAATATTAAAACATGTTTTATTTTTTAGATGGAACGATCTCGAATTGTCTTAGGTAATAATTTTTTAACGGTTTTTTCATTATGACAAATATTGAATTTTCATATTTATAGAACTTTCAATAATATATATAATGACGTTTTATATATAATGTTTATATATAAAATATATTATATTTCATTCAATTTCCGCAATTCAGCGCGGCAATGCGATGAGCGTCATGGGTACATTTGCGTCGGGGGCGACGAGGGGTGGATTATTGAATTAGTTTTATTTTTTATTATTATTATTATTATTGTTATAATTGAAGGTAATAATTCCCGTTTGATCCCGTACTGTTCCAAAAATGCAACCTCTCTTTCTTATTTTGAGAGAACATTATTTTCCTTATATATTCATATTATTAATATCTATAATGATACACTACAGGCATTACTCTTAGCAATTCTCCATTGTTTTCCGGACTTGGTACTTGAAGAATATCAAAAATTCATCTCCCTAAAGAATTTTTTTTCTTAGTAAATTATTTTTTTACGATGTTACACGGCAATTTCATATTTCTACTCTGATAATACGATATTCTATCGTTTTTATTATAGATGCACTCAATGTATTCAAAGTTTATTTGTACAAAAGTACTTTTATGTCTCTCTCAAAAGTCTTTTAAGTATTTTATGTCTCTGTTTTGTAGAACATGTAACTATTTATTAATTCACCTTATTACGAATGAGGTTTTGTGTTCTATATTTCTAAAGGGTAATTTTTGGAAACTCTTTTTACAATAATATTTATTTTCTGTTTGAAATCGGCTGTCTTTTTTTAATAATTTTTAAACATTAATCCACGGGCATTGGATGTGCATTGGGGGGTTAACTCGACCGTTTTATGCGAACAACAATGGCTTTAAGTTTGATCTCCGGTCAAGGTGTCTCATTTGTTTTTCTCAAAAAGCCTGATTCAATACAAATAAACTTACTATCAAGGGCAACATGACGTGAAAAAAAAAATAGGTTTACCAGAGTTTTACGAACCGTGCAATGTTAATGTTATGCTATTTGGAGATTACTTAGTCTGCGATAGAAACTACAACGCTCAGTACAAGGTACAACAATATCGTGTATTAAGGGACCCAAAACATACTAGTAGTTTTATTTTTTGGGGGCCGGGCCTAAAATAAAAACTTGCATTTGATAGACCGACGTTTATAGCACTTACCGAACCTAGGAAAAAATGCCATACCATGAATCGTGAAAGACATGTAACTCGTGGGTTGTTACTTGGCCGATTGCTGGTGGTTTCTTGTTTTCTCGATGCCTCGGTTTTTATTCTGGAATAGTTGAAAGTGGTTGACGGTCTTGATTTTACTTTCGAGATTAGTACATTTTTGCACTTTTTATGGTGGATGTTGGACGATAAAATATTCAAACAAATGTCGCCGTTTCAAAATTTGTTACTCGAAAGTAATGTTCGAAAATTTTAATTCCTTTGAAGTCCAATTTCTGGTCTTTTAAAAACCAATAATAAAATACAAAGCTTTTCTCTTCAAGCTTTTTTGAATATTTTCATTCTATTAAGTATTCCGGTAAGTATTCCGCAGTCACATTGTACTTACACGTACCTATTACCAGTTTAGTAATTTTTACAGATAAACATCTAAGACGATGTTGTTGCCGTAACAATAATAATAAATTAAACTAATTGTGGGATCCGTCAAATCGTGTTCGTGCATTCCATTCTTTTTGTTTTAATTACCACATATGCTCACAGTTGTGCTATTTATAAATTATTATCTAATTCATCAAATTGCGTCAGTCCAGTACATACAGTGATAGTAACCGAGTTTTAAGATGACCGAGTTGTTATTATTAATTCATTAGAAATTTAAATGAAAGGACTGAAATATTAGATCTCGTTCATATTTCTCTTCCAACTTCTGGGCTTTGCATAAAACTTTCACATCATGCACGAGTAAGTTAATTTGTAAAACTACAGAAATGAGATTTATAATCTTAAGGGACGTGTATTTGGTGGTTAATCGTTTTTCACATTGTAATGGAGCAACGAACCGACATGATTTTCGGAACGGAGAATTGAAGTGACGGAGAGTAGTGTAAGCTATTGTTTAACCTGGTTCAACGTAGGGTTGATAGGGATATGAAATTTCGGATCTAGATACGGATATCAAATTATTTAGGATATTGTTTCGGTTATGTATATTTCTAATATTGACATGAATGAACTACGACAACAAAACAATTTATTATTATTGTAACTTTTTTATCTTTTAATGGAAACGAAGGAAAATAACTGTAAATTTATTTTTTAAGAATCACTGCCGGGGGCGCAGTGCGTGCATGACCGCGGTACTTATCAAAATTTGACTCGCAATTATTTGAAATAACATGCGAAACCGTTTATTTCGGATTCGGTCATCAATCATGACCAATATCATTAAGATAATTAATATAAATAAAATGATTTAGTTATGGGAAAACGGACCAGAGCTAAGAATTATCGCCAATCAACATCCCGGACGTACACGAAACACTTATGGAATTTAGGCTTACAAGGATAAAGCGCTAATCAATAATGGCTAATATTACTGCCCCACTATAGGTTTTAAAAGTATAGCTCGTCGCCCTATAATAAAAATATTTGTTATGCACAACCTTTCCCTTTAATATATTTCAGAATTAAATTTGAATTATAGATAGTTTTTCTGGGATCAGTCAGAACGAAAATTCCATGCAAGTGATATCTAGACGTAATAAATATTCAAATACAGTAAGTTTAGAAATTTTGAAATAATTATGTCAGTCCAAGTTACTACGTGAAGTTCAAACACATTATATCATAATAATAAGTTGTTGTGAGTTACAGAAACGTACTCAGTTGCAACACAATCCGGTCTCAAGCGAAGCTCTTCAAACAATTACGCTTTATTTGAACGAGAATAAAAAACTGATAGAGCAATTTATTGTACGGTAATGTTCGAAAGAGATGTAACGTGTTCCCATTGTAATATTGCTCACGACATTTTGCCGACGACACGGGAGAAAAGAAGTTAAATTGAAAAGGTTTAATTAGTTTGCCACTTTTAAAAGCGGGCCCACATATTTGCTTACACACTGACGCTTGCTTTGCCTACACATTCGACACAACTGATCAAAACCTGTAAGATATGCAGATTGGATATTCGATATAGTAAAGCACAGACACATAAGAAAAATAATGGAAATAATAATAATACTTTGGACACACAGCGCCATCTAGTCCCAAAATATGGGCACTACACAACTGATATACATAGTTACTTAAATATTCTTTATAATATATACCTATATAGATACTTTTACACCCAGGCACGGAACGAATAGGTTCATGCACACAAATATTTGTTCCGGTAGGAAATCGAACTCGATCCTTGGCTCCGCAGTTAGGATCTCTAATCGCCAATCGGTCAGTCATTTATGTTCCGTGTCTATAGTCTATCATGACACTATCAAAAACATTATTTTAAATACGTAGTCGAACCAGAATATTATACAGCACCATGTCCCAAGCAATTTAACTAAACGAATTGCAGTTTTTTTATTTGAAACAAAAATTTGAAAGTATTCTGTAATATTATGACCTAACATTTTTGTTTTGAAATATCGTGAGAGCTTGGTGACTTGTACTAAAACAGCACATTGATTGAAATTGCATAAAGACCCGTGAAATCTAGCCCTGGGGAACAGCGTGTCAATAATGAGGCAACTCATTACCCTGAAGGTGCTGCTTATTAAAATAATGAGATTTTTTTTGTTTTCAAGGACTTGCTGTGATTGCAGTGACTCTAATTGTATGTTATGATTAATAATAGGTGCACTGTTCATGATACTTAAATCGTCGATCAGGATTTCGATATTGGCATATAGATCGAGTTGAACTTTATGACCGATCTGAACACACGGCGAATGAATATTAGTTTACGGTGGTATAGAGCCCCTATCCACAACAACTGATGACACTATTTACTACTGCGACGCTATAAAACGCTATGTTCGGGTCGGTCATAAAATTGCACGTAAACATTGTGTGTATGACAGAACGAACCTGTCATTTTAAATATCAATCTCATTATTAGAGAATCGACATATATATTTCCTAATAATTTTACATTGATTTTCAATTGAATATGTCAATTGGTGGTAATCATGCAGTATTGACTTCCGATGCCTTTCGCCTTTGCGTGACGTCCTTTCTATCGTTACCACTCAGAAAGTTATGCTTCCATACATATATTCATTGTTGAAATAAGCATACAAAAATTATTATCTTGCGCTACGTAGAAAAAAGCCCTATTTATTCACGAAATGGTTAAGACAAAATGTACGTAATAGTGACTACGTTTTTATCGATCCATATCAGATACGTCTTTTTCATACGCAACCATTTCTAAAATAGGTATACCATACCTTAATTCTATTTATACCCCTCTTCAGGGGCTTAGGCCTCCCTTCGGGAGGAGGGGGCTTGTATAATTTAAAGTGCTCTCCGGAGCACGGAGTTAGTGGTAGTTACTACATATTCATAATAATTTTATAATACTTGGAACATCCCACACAACGCCATCTAATCCCAGAGTAAGCAAGTATTATGCTTGTATTATGGGTATTAGACAACTGGTATACATACTTAAATGTTCTTTATAATGTATACATATGTAGCTATTTTACACCTAGATATGTTCATGCACACAAATATTTACCCCTGGCGGGAATCGAACCTGCTATCTTTGGTTCTGCAGTAAGGGTCTCTAACTATTTAGCTAATCGGTTAGTCCGTCTAAAACGTGAATGGGAGTGTACCCTAGAAGTAAATTGTAATTATTAATTGTAGTATTTTTCAGGTTGGTGTCCGTAAAATTTTACAAGGTATAAACGTTTTAATTTAAATAAAAAATATAAATAATAATAAAAAAAAAATAGAATTTTGTGAATCAGATTACTTTGTAAACAAATCGTTTTCGTTTTAGTTAATCCTATAAGCATCAATGGCTTTAGTACTCAACACCTCTTTGACAAATCTAATAATTAATTGATTTCTCACAAGCAATTCACACTCACAGTAACAAAGGTCAACTCATGAATATGTATTTTATATTCCAACCACAGAACAGATAATGTGTAATTACGAATTATTATTAGCAAATATTAACAAGTCACTTATAAAAAAAATATTTTAGTCAAAATACTTTATTTGTTTTTTTAATTAACAAAACCGATGTCGACCACAGACATGTATCACAGGGAATAGATCGGTTGTCACCATAACTAGATGTGAGTCAAATTTCATACAAACAAAAACAAAGAAAGACGTCGTATGTATGACGACGATGTATGAAAAATACTCTTGGAATTATGAAATTATGTGAGGATTTGTTACAAAAATTAGCAGAAAATGTGCAACTGTAGTGATGCCGCATCCACGTCCATATCACTGATGTAGAGTAACTAAAACATTTTCCAGTATGCTTTCCGCTTTCCATTTATAAAAATATGGTATAAAAATATCTTCTTCAATGGTTTACTCGCATCAATACCATAAAACGCAAAATGTTAAAATCGTTAAAAATAAATTTCACAACCGCAATGTCTTGAACTTTGAAACTCTATTACAAATATTAAGGAGAAAACCACGTCTCTGAAGACAACTGATAACATATTTATACAATGAAAATGCAATTAAACATTTAAATGCTTTACAAATAAAACAAGACGTATCCATTATGTTGATTTACTTTTGAGTATTAAAATATGCGGCATAAATGGCCCTAATTTTTTATAGGATGAACTTACAACCTTGATTTTTTTACAACACCAATAGACCATACATAGAAATGTAACGACCATAATGTCTGCACTGACAAAATGTTGAGTTATTGTATTCAAGTAATTAGTCAACTTTGGGTTCAAAATACATGGGTATTTTAATGCTTAGTCGGTCTGTCAGTTTATACACATAAAACTCAAAAACTAAGAAACCAATTTCGATCAATATTATGAGCTTACAAGACTTAACAAAAAGGTTCAACTGAACAGATGGCGTAAACTAACGGTTACCGTGATAATGAAGTTTAAACTTTCATTGTTATATTGGTTATCTCATTTTGTTGAAATTTTTTGTTCAGCTTGTTAAGCTATACACGGTTTATATGTTTAAACTACGCACAGCCGAATACGTGATATATTTTATACCGCGTGTTCGACCAAACGTTTCAAAAAGTTTCAAGTGAGTAGATGACGGAAACTGACTGTTACCGATAAAACAAGTTTAAACTTTCATGTTTTTATCACATTTTTTTTGAACTTTTTGTTAGTTCGGTTTTAGTTAGAACTGCGTTCAGCCGAACAGCCGGTACATAAAAGCGCCGGCGCCGGTATTTTGGGAGCGAAGCAATTTAAAAGAAAGTTTCTAGCGGAGTTTCATAAAATAGATCTATCTAAGGTGAAAAATTTTGAAATGTAAGACTTATACGTTCATGTTTATAGGAATTAAAAACTAAGTAATGTGAATTGTGATCTATACAAAAGAATTTTATATGTTAATTTTTTTTTTAATTTCGCTTAAAAATATTCAACTTTTATGGTCCGTAGTCAAAATTACGCTTAGTTACAGTTTTGACATAGTATACGTCAAAACTGCATGCTGTCATTCAATCTCTTTGTCCCTTCTGCCACCGTATCACCGTCAATTTGAGATCTAAACGTGAAACTTTGTAGGTTCTTCAAAAGCAGATTTTCGTTAGTGCTTAAACAACAAGCCCATTTAAAATGATTTAGGTCATACTGTAATAATAAGTTTAAAAGATGATATGAATGTATGTGTTACAGTTAACACCCGTGTTTAGTAAAAAAACATTTTCTCTAGTCAAAACTAGTTTTTACTAAATGCATTTGATACTAGAATTTACTGCTCAGCCAGTGAACATAATTCAGTGGATCTAATGCTTACACGTAAAACAAGCACTTTAAAGGCGAAATAAATCGAAAATTATTCAAAGTTGTAAAATCTTGAGCTGTTCACAAGATATTGCTTCCTAAACAAATACACATATGCACATGAAATATATTTTAAAGCGTTTTCTATTTCTTTTCCTCACAGAAAGAATGAAAGGCAAAGTTTATTTCACTTCACTTCACCAGCCCATTTTTACCCCACTGCAGAGGCTTAGGTCTCCCCAGGGTGAAGAGGGGGGCTTGGAGCTTAAATCCATCACGCTGCTCCACTGCGGGTTGGGGACTGTAACGACCGCCATCTATTGACAGCGTCCGGGACCGACTGCTTAACGTGCCCTTCGAAGCACGGAGTCAGTGATCGTTGTGTACATACTCAGGAGCAAAATTATTTTCCTTTCAGGTGTTACATTGAATCCCGAGATCTTAATTTTGAAATGTTTAATTTGATGATTTCACCCTTGTCGTAAATAAACTATATTGATTTATTTCATAACAAAATCCTACTATAACTAAGTAGACTACTTTAACATTGCTCTCTTTTAACTGTCGCATGAGCGCATGGGCTGTGCACTTTTCCCACAATTTTTAAGTATACAAAATGACGTGTTGATGTCAAGGTATAATTCAAATAATAGGTATTCATTGAATTTACAAATCAGCTTTACGTATGAATATTCTAAAATAAATTGCAACATAAAACACCTACCTGAATTGTAAGTTTCGCGCGCTCTTAACTCGGCAATATCGTAAACAATGACAGATCTACGTCAACTTGAATCAGCATGGGAAAACCGTGACTGCAATAACAGTAAATTACTCAGCAAAAAAAAATCACAGAATACATAGGACATCATAAAAGTTTTGAGATAGTCAAATTTAAAATGGAACTCATCTATAACCTTTAAATAGCAAATTCATCTTGCGACATTAATGCAAGGAAAATGTAAATGAATCAACTCAGAACTGTAAGCAACAATCGTATTGTCAAAAATTTCAAAGCTGTGGAGGAGGACAGGGACCACCAAAAACCGGGGTTAGGGGAATCAGGCCACACCACGATAACGCGTTTTCACACACTTCCCACACAACAAAGGCGTATAGTCATGCAAGAATTTCGATTGAAAACTCTGCCTCATCTATATTACGTACAGTGTAGAGTTAGCTCCTCATAATTTCTTTTTATTGTTAAGACAAAAAAAAACTAAATTTTTTTCAAGTGCCGAATAAGTGGCGGCTGCTTATGAATCAACCATTTCTGATCTGTCGGAGGAAGAATGGAATCAATTGTTCTCAATACTAGTATAGGCAAATTCAAATTTATCATTGCGAATAATGGTGAATTGATAAAATTAAATATAAATTATGGAAATATATTGTTTACTTTTCGCGTTTCTCAAAACTTATATAGTGACATACATACCGCGCACATACTAAATTAACTGCCATAATGACCATCCCAAAAAACTAGTAACCACGATGTGTCTAATTACTTATTATCTGTGAAAATTTATATTACAAACAATATGTGTGGATGCTGTAGGTAGAGGCTCTGATTAAATTTTTGTCAATAACTTTGAAGATGTTTTTTGGTTTTAATAAATAAAAATGCAGAAGTCTGGAAATGAGTGACGGACCACATACAGTGAAGGGTTCCGTAGTCATATGAACTTTCGTCTAGGTGAAAAACTGAAAAGAGCGTGGAACTACTATAAATATTCCATATTACAAAACAATTCAACAAATCTCATTCAAATCTAATTTCGTTGAATGTGTTTTTTAAGACGTATTAACTTGATTTTTCATAGGCAGTTAAATGGCATACTTTTTAGGATTTCAGGAACGCATATCTCAACAACTTATAGATTTTAATTTTAAAAAAAATTTGGGACTTCAATATTATATCTTAAGGGCCTAAGTATTCCACCTCTACCATTCTATCTCTACCATCCCAAATGTCAACTTTATCTGCACGCGCCAAATGACGGTGGAAGACAATCCGATTCAGTCGCACTCCCTACTAGATGACCAATGAGGTTCTGGCGACCGAATAAATGACGGTATAATCACTCAATAATCACACCTAGAACAGATGAGGCTACCGGAACCTTGAGGTTCAAACCACCTCTAAAAGTACTGGAACAGAAGACAACGGGAAACCACTGCTACTATTCTTCCCATGAGAATCATGGAAAAGTCTCATAGTAGACGACCCATGGCCAATTACACTCTGTCAGAACTGTGCGACTAAGAAGAAGAAGAAGTATTGCACAAGTTCATGTACGCCGGAATCTTTTCCTTTGCAAAAAGTTTTTTTTATATATAATCTCACTGCATCATTGTAGTAAATATAATACCTTCCAAATTTCATACAATATATACCTCCACATTTTTAAATGGCGGCCGTTTTCAATTTTATTTTGATATCAGATGCGAGTTTTGTGCATGACACTTCGTCCAGTTGGCTCTCATGGGATCCTAAGATATTTGTTCGCCTTGTCACTCCTAGATTTATAGGATCAAATTAGGACGGTATACACGTATGTCATACACGTCGGTAAGAATTTCAATCCCCTTGCCATTATAGAAGATTTCAAGACAATTGTTTTTTTGACCGTGGCTCTTATCTTAGTGTGCAAATAAATAACTGGACGGAACGTTTGATGTCCTACCTCTGCTGTAAAGGACGCTTCTGTCGATTTTATTTCTCTACACTTATATACTTAATACTAATATGTCAATACAAATATCTCTATAATACTTAATATGCAATTAATTTAAGAAGAATGAAAGACTAACAAACTGTTGCTTGTACAAATCAATTAAAGGCGTTCTCACAACGTAAATTAACGGTATTGCAATAAAAGATAATTCTGTGACAGAACTCATTATTTAGAAACCAAGAGCCACTCGTGCTCATATTGTCATGTAATGTAGTTAACTACAATGTAATAATAATAATTCCTGGGACGTCCCATCATAACTCTTTTCTACAACTACTGTACAGCTCTGAGCTTTTCTGCTTAACTGTGTTGACAAAAACTGTAAAATTTTTGTCCAAATAATACTACCTCGGATATCCCACACAACGCCATCTAGTCCCAAACTAAGCAAAGCTTGTACCATGGGTACTATACAACTGATATGCATACTTAAATGCCTGTACAATATATACATATATAAATGCTTTTCACACCCAAACACGGAACAAATAAACCTGTTTTATGCACACAAATATTTGTTCCAGACGGGAATCGAACCCACGTTCCTTGGCTCCGCAGTTAGGGTTTCTGACCACTCGGCCAATCGGTCAATCGTATAATAATTTCGTAATTTGAAAATCAAGAACATATATTTTTCGATTTCATAATTATCTCTTATTATTATTGACGACTAATTACGAGTTTATTTCCATGAACGGGAAATTTTTTAAAAATTGACATATTCACCATGATGTATGTGGATGTGTAATACAAATGTGACGTGATCGTGGTATTTTAGAATAAACTATTCCATACCTAAAAAGTAAAAAGGAACCCTTATAAGATCACTTCGTTATACGTCCGTCTATCTGTCAGTATGTCAAGACTTTGTTTCAGGAACGCGTGGAGATATCACGTTGAAAATTGTTACAAACAGATCTACGGTTCAATGGTTCTAAATCAAAATGTTGACACTCGCAAGAAAACCAAAACCTATAGAATGCTTCCCGTCGACCTAGAATCATTAAATTTGATAAGAAGCTCTCACAGCAGAAGTAACGAGAAAAATCTGAAAATCGTTAATATTTTTATGCATCGCAGTATCAGTTTTTATTCAGTGAATGATGTTATATTTAATTGTTTTGTAACTATTAAAACTTTGTTAACAATTGTTGCGATGTATCATATACTTTTTATTTACTTTATTACGTTTAACTTCACTATTGTCCTCGTTAATAAAAAATTCATATTTTAAAGCTAAAACCTTAAAATTAGTAGATATTTCGGTTTTGAATTATTTTGTGAATAAATATATTATTGCGTTAAACTACACTACAATGAGTAGTGTCGTTTTCTAAGTTCACGTTGGTATAATCCTTTTTTTTTTAAGTAAACTTAATTTTATATTTTATGTAAATAAAACCGTAAGTGTACTATTTTAAAAACTATTTACTAGGAAAAGTGTTAGTTATAAAAAATGTCTTGGCTTTAAAAACCTATAAGCGGAATTGCTTTTTTGCTAAAGCAATACAAGCTAAAATTTAAAAAAAATAAACTAGGACGTATCATAATTTACCATCTAAAGACTTCAAACAATGTTCTGCAATCATTAATTCTGGCACCATCTTTATTACATTCTATTAATGAATTCTACAGCTTTTTCATTGACTGGATTATAAGAAATCTGCTTAAACATTAATATAACTACAAAACAAAATAATGTGACTAGTATAAATCATACAGCCGTAGTCGCAGGAAAAGGCTTGTATGATCAGAAGCAGTTCAAGGGGTAAGAGACCATTTTTTTTAATAATATTAAATCAGTAATATTTTTTAGATAGATAACCTTTGATTGTTTGCATGTCTTGATAGAACCACGCGACATAATGACAACAAAAAGAAACCAAGTTTTATATGATTGTGTGTGTGTGACTTAACAGATCGCACTTCTCACCACACCATACTAACCCTCTAACTGTCTCTGTGTGCGTAAATTATAACCGAATTGGTAGGATTTTTATCTACGTTTTTTTACTCCATTCTCTCTATCTTGATGTACATAATCAAAGCAGCTAACTAATTATCAAGTCATGAACGTTCCAAATCTCCAATTAGACAGAAAGTGCAATATTGATGCGTGACGTCACGCACCGATATTGCATTGCACGTATCGAAAATTTGTTTATTATCACGTCGGAGGAGAGGAGACTAAAGTCACGATCGAAAAATGAAACACTCAGCAGTTTACCTGATTGCAAAACTGATGTAATTTTTCTCTTTTCATTACATCTGAATTGTAATTATTAAATTAATGAATACGTGACTAATTAAAAACCCACAAATCGCATTAGTAAAATTAAAAATGTAATTATGTGTGTGCAGTCATAAACCCACAAGGTTAAAAAGTTATTCACATCAGTTGAACAATAATCGGTAATTAAACAGTTCATTCCATCCGACGGACGGACGGGTCTCGGTCACGACTGAATGAAAATATAGTCAATGGATTAACAATATGACATGGCCATATTTTTAATTATTTGACGTCAAAAGGTTGCTCGTATTAAAGTTTAAAAAATCTAAATATAATACGTATTTCATTTTTAATAATTAGTACTAGAAATCAGTTTGAATATTTTTCGTGAATATTCATCAATAAAATCGACTTTTGGTCTGGTCGCTACAAAGTTTGTTGCATAGGCAAATAAAAATGGAAATTTACCAACAATTTTGGAATTACATTTGAGTACTTGTTTATGAAAATATAGACAGTCTGGGGTATCGTATTGCCGCTTTACGGGGAGTTGGAAAATGTGTCGTGTGGTGGAAAATCGAAACGTAGCTGTTCAACTGTTAACTTTACTACTCTATTAAAATTTTTTGACAATAACAACATCTTGCATCAATAGAATTAGATTATTCTTTAAAACGAAAAAATATTTTCGACATTAATGAGTTTCAGTGAAACTGATATTTAAATAAATGAAACATTTAAGATATGAAAATTCTGTTAGAAGTATCTTCTATTTCCTATACAATAATACTGCGCCTGCGTTTCGCTTTAATGACATTAATTAGAGTCGCACAGACGTCGTTTTTTGTGTGACAGGCGTTTATTTCTCTACTTGTGATTAGTTATATAAAAATTTACAAAACTGCTGGGAAAATACTCTTTTTGTTTAGGGTTCCATACAGCAAGAGAAAGAAGGAACCCTTATAGGATCACTTCGTTGTCTGTCTGTCCGTCTGTTAGGACCGTTTTCTCAGGAACGCGTTTAGGCATCTTATTCAAATTAATACCAAATACATATATCTATAGTCCTTTAAAGCTGTAAAAATATCAAGCTTCTAAGTAAACGCAATAAAAAAAATTTACGGATCTCCTGCTTTCGCACGAACTTCATAAGACGTTGGAAATGAACCTAACGGAATAAAGTAAACACATATATTTTGGAAAATATTTTTCGAAATAAATTTTTTCCCAATAAAAATAATATAACTGTATTTGAATAAGCTTAAAACTTCGAAATATAACATTCTGTGCGACATTTCGATCGCACAAACCAAATTAGTACGAAATGTGACACCGACGCATATCCGACTTCCAACTAAGGGCACCCTTAACCACTACTTTCGGTTGTCCGATTCTAACAATTTTAGTCTTAATCGGTCCCCCGACTAATTACCCTGAGCTGTTTTTTTTATTTTTTTCTTATTCGGACCTAGTTCTCGAGATATCGGGCTCCCAAAATTAAAATCGGGGGAAAAAAGAGCGATTTTTTTTGTTTTTTGCTGATATTTTTTTTTGTTTTTGAACTTTTTCCAAATTGTCTTTTGCCATCTTGTAGAGCTCGCCAAGCTGCGTCTTTTGACACTACGTTCATCCCGATATCTCGAAAACTCTTCGTGCAATCTGCATGTCTCACAAAGCTCCCAAATGACCCCCTATACACTCCAACGAAATGAAAGTCATTTCCAATGACAAAATACGACTATTTCCGCAGCATGTATTGAAACTCGCAAATGAAATAAAACCTATAGGATACTCCCGTTGATGCCTAATCAAGAGATTTGGTAAGATCTCACAGCGCAAATGCCGAGAAAAATCCGGAAATCATTAATTTGTATCTACATAACACAAAGAAGAATATTTTTTGCGAATACAAACCCACATTTGCACTTGGAGAATTGATCGTGACATATTTTATTAGGAATTACATACTTGATACGTTGATCGGGAAATCGTATCATTATGATGTTAAAGACCATGCGCTCGACCTTCTGAGATCGTACTTGAGTTCAGAGGGTTGATGTGAGAGGAGAGAGGTCACCTAGATCCGCAATGTCGATGGGCGTGCCACAGGGTTCGATTCTTGGTTGATTTCTATTTTTAGTTTATGTTAACGACTTGCCTTACGAGATAGTAATGTTTGCTGATGATACTTATTTAATATTCAAAGTTAATAGAAAGAAATTTACCTACGACGATGTAAACAATGCTATCTCCGAAATAGTAGAATGGTTCACGGCTAATAATTTATTACTAAATGAAAAAAAAAACCAAATGCATAAGATTCTCGCTACCGAACGTCAAACAGGCACCTACCAATATTGTTATTAAAAGCGAGAAATTGGACCTTGTGGATTCTAGTGTATTCTTGGGAATCACATTGGACGCGAAATTGTAATGGGATCCTCATATAACTAACTTGGCGAGAAGGCTTGGTTCTGCAGCTTACACTGTAAAAAGGATTCGTTTCCTTTCGGACATAGAAACCGCGAGATTGGTGTATTTTAGTAGGTTCCATAGTTGACTTACATAGAATGACTTATGGCATTCTGCTGTAGGGACACGCCGCCAGTGTGAATACAATCTTCGTGATGCAGAAGCAAGCTGTTCGAGGAATTTATAAACTAGGACCTAAACCTATCACTTTGAGACAAATTTAATAATAACATTGCCGTTTCAGTATATATTTTAAAACATAATGTACGTAAAAAAAATATTGTGTTGAAAATGTAATATAAAAATGTAAAATTGTGATCGGCATAATGTTAATACAAGAAACAAAGAAAAATTTGTTGATCATGTCAGCCGCTTCAATAAAATCACAAAATCTTTTAAAAGGCAATGTGTACGCTTTTACAAAAAGATTCCATTTGACTTCAAGATCTACCCTTAACAAGTATAAAAGTACAGTAAAACAAAAGCTTTATGCAAAAGCTTATTATAAAGTATCAGACTACTTAGAGGATAAAAATCCATGGGAGTAAGCCGCTCGCCTATGAATTCATTTAATACTATTAATCTTTAAGCACTTATTGTTAAGAAATCGTTAATAATTTTGTTAAAAAGAGCGTCCCTCAGTTTCTTGCGTTTCTTCTTCCACAAAGTAATAAAATTCATTCTTGTGACGTATTTCAAGATTATGTTACATAACTACGAAATTAAGATATTTAATTTGATTTAATTTAATACATATTGTATGCAGACAACCTAAGTACAAGAGTCCGACTCGCATTTGGCCGGTTTTTAATTTTTGTAGACACAAAACCGTAAAATTGCTTTCGATTATTATTTCCTATAGATTATCATCTATTCAACACAATATTTGCGTTGGTTCCTTCCTTCTTCGGCACGTAGGTATATACTATGAAGTAATTTATTCCTATCTGCACCTCAAAGCGGTGACACGGAATCTGTATATGTACCTACTATATTAATATCATTAAAGGTTGTCCACGTCCGTTGTATGAAACAAATGTCGCCAATATTCTTTGAATTGATTTAAATTGTCTGTAAAATATTTTTCATGTATTATTGCTCAATAAAGCACCGTTTCATTGTTAAATTAATTTGCAGGGATTTATTTGTCAAAACATCGCGCTATGACGTGATAGGAAAGGTACTCTTAAGCCATTTTATGGTTTTATCCACAGAGAACCAAATAGGTTAGAGGTGCCATATGACGGTATTTGTTCAGAGATACGCGTTCCACGAATGATTCTGACACAACGAATATAAGTGAAAAGGATATGTAAATAATAATAATAATACATGGGACATTTTACACAGCGCTGTCTAGTTCCAAAGTAAGCTGTTTTTGTTATTGATTACTAGACAACTGATATACATTCATTCATACATACATTCATACATTATACATCGTCACAGAAAATAGTTTTGTCTCAGATTTAAGGGTTAGGTCGTCTTATTGTAGAGTTTAGGCTAAGAGAGATCTGTATTATGTATGCAACATACTGCGTACTTGAAGGGAACAACTTATCCGTCTGCATGCCTACTCTAACCTACTCCAATGATCTGTGGTTATATCGATAGGTACCCGTTGTGTGTAGTCATCAGCGATCTTTTGCTCTTATATTAACTTATAGTGTGTATAACGAGCCTCGTGAGTAGAATTTTCTTTACAAATTGTTCCACTTAGTAAACGCTAACGCAACCGGCCCATCCCGCGGTCTGTATTGCAAGAGCCCTTAATCTGTGACAATCAGGCGAAACGCGTGCACCATTGTCTATAATGCGATCTACCTACGCCTGGCGATTTTAGACTATCAAAATGGTTTAGAATGTGTGGGTAAAATTAATGGAATACTCTTATTAAGCGAAGAAATGCACTTAATCTGTTTCATTGGTTATTATTCATGTTTCTGATACGATTAGTACCGAGATACTTTTTTTTATTAAAATGCAAGTTAAAGCTGGTTATTATTAATACATAAAAAACAATAATAGTTTTTAATTTAGTAATTAATTTATATATCAATGTTTAGTAGCAATATTCTATATTATCTTTTATTGAAAAGTTTACACACATATGAGATTTTTGACCCAACTCGTAATTTTCAGACTACGTGTATTATTCTACCTATATTTTTCTTTGTTTTTCAAGGTTTTCTTATTAATAATAGATATTTAACAACAAAATATAGGTACTCATATATAAGTTTACTTAGCGGTCTCCGGCGTCTTTAAGGATTAATAATTAGTTGAAAATTAAGAAAATTAATAAATCTTTATCAATTCACAATTTCCAAATGTTATTTTTTATGCCGGTTTTTTTTTTAATTTCAAATTAAAAGTTTATTTCAAGTTATATATATAAACTTACGTATTGACCTTACGCATTTGTTGATATATTATTAAAAAAAACTGTAATTTTTCCATATTTGTTTAAACAATTTTTTATTTATCAATCATCCAAGTTGAACGAGCCTTCATACAAAAAACACATTATAATAATACATACAATAATATGGGACAACCCACACAGCGCCATCTAGTCCCAAAGTAAGCAAGTATTATGGTTGTGTTATGGATTACTAGACAACGGATATACATACTTAAATATTCTTTGTTTTTTATAATTTCTATTTAAATAAATATTTTTCACTCAGACCCCAAACGAAATGAACATGTTCATTCACACGAATATTTGTCCCGGGTGGTCCCGGGCGGGATTTGAACCCGCGACCCTTGGCACTGCAGTTACGGTCTCTAAGCACTCGGCCAATCGGTCGTCAAAATTAAAATTATTTCAACCATTAACAACATTAAAATTGCTTCAACAATTTGGGAGCTAAGATGCTGCAAACAAACACACACCGATAAACATTAGATAAAAAGTATCCAAACATACCATTAAGCTAGTAACTGAAATCGGTTCATCCATTTGGGACCTATGATACCGTAAATGAACACACAGACAGGCCGACAAAATGATATTATATAGCTAAGATATCCTAAGTAAATGTGCTTTCAGAAATACGTACAAACATAGACAAACTTATAACGAAAATAATTTTAAAGAACAATTTACTAAATGAGAGAATATTGGAAACTTAATGGAAAAACGCTTCTTAAATAATTTAATTTTAGTGTTGAATACTTTTATCTAATTAGTGCAAATCCAAATACGTAATAAAAATAATCAGCAACTTAGTGGCGTCGATAGATTATGTTTACTTAGAAATTATAGTTTAAATAAAACTAGAAAACACGCTTTTTAAAAACAAATCGAACTAAAAAGAAGAAAATATATAAAATAAATATAGGTATAATAAATATAGGTATAACAATAAAGCGATAAACGAGAAAATAATGTTATTGTGAAAAAGCGTGAGGCGCTCGATATCAGTTGTTATAAATATTTCATTACACCCCACGCCGTACCGTTTGTGTCGCATCAGTGCCACGACGGAACTCATATTCCATAATTACACGAATTTTTAAAGTGCGCATTATGACGAAAAATGTTCAATGTAATGAAAACACAATGCTAATCAATAAACAAAAGACTGACTTTGTAACAAAAAGAATGTTATGTTTTTAAAATAAAATTAATCTGAATTTAGAATTCACAGCCAATCAAAATTTTTTTGTTTGAAATGGTCAGTACTGAAGAACAACAACTTCATACTCGTAGGTTAAGACCTAATATAAGCGTATTAAAAAGAGAAAACATATCTTTGTCGACATATGAAAATCGGTCCCTCTAAAATGGACGGTTTTAAAACAGTATTTCAATAATTAAATTCGGTTGCAAAAGTTTGAAAATTGGTGACAGAACCTCTCTATATAAATAAAAAATAATGAAAAAAAATGTAATGCCGAACACATAACAATTTCTCGTAGAACTAGGTAAGTTACATTGTAATTTTTTTTTTATTTTTATTAAAGTGGATTTTCTTGGCCAGGGTAGAAAAAAAATCTTTACGTGACGCGTTACGATCTATAATTTCCAATTTCCATAATTACATGTCATAAATCTTTGGTTACGATATACTTAGTAGAGAAACCCATCGCTGATTATACTATAGAAATACACTTAAAATTATGTATAAGCCATAGAAGTATTATTTGCTTGTATACATACTTATACACACACGCGTACCTATATTATAATACATTTTTTTACATGGCAAGAAAGATACAGCGTGTAATAATGCTTCCACTAAAATTAAAAACAAGATAACTTCATATCTCAAAAATTTAAGATACTATCATAGATATTATATCTACATCACTAAGGATAGATCGGTTGTCACCATAGCTAAGGTAAAAGCCAAATTGCATGTAAATGCAAATAAGGCTATGAAAAAAACTGAAGACTATGGAGTTATGTGACAATTTGTCACAAATATTTTCGGACCATGTACAACGGACATGTGATGCCCATAAAAATACGAATTGACTAGATGCTTTTACCACCAACTAAACCACTCTTACTCTAGCTAGCTGGTGTAATTGTTTGGTGAGATGGCGAGTTTCAGTCCGGTTTCAGCCCGCGAGGTCTTCGCGCGCCAGGCTTCACCTCCACGAAATTTAGTTTTACAGTTTCGATACTGCAAAGTGACATTTCTGACTCTATTAAACCAAACGTTGCTGTCAAATTTATTTAGTGACGGCGCATTTAGGTAATAATAGATCGATGCTCACCGTGCAGTTAGGTACAGATTATTTTAGAAACCGCTTTTATCGGGGGCGTAGCTCAGATGGTAGAGCGCTCGCTTAGCATGCGAGAGGTACCGGGATCGATACCCGGCGCCTCCAAATATTTTTATTTTATGATTACAACAAAATGGTTTTTTTTTCATTAATTTAAAAAAAACAATAATAACTATATTAAATTAGTTATAAACATAATTCTACCAATTTTAAAACCAATTTAAAGTCCATTACAATATCAAAATCGTTTGTGTTTACCAAATTACTCTAAAACTGATAGAAAATGTATTTTTAATAATTCAATTAGTAGGTACATTACTATAATTTAATTTAATAACTTACATTATTAACAAGACAAAGCCGAAAATAGATGAGACGTGTGTATTGTTTTGAAAACACCTTGAAAAAAACAATTTAATTCATTAGCTTGCGAAACTAAAATCAGGTTAATTATCTTGCAAATTGTAGGCCATATAACTAGTTTAGTTTTTGTTTTTGCTTACACGAGCCTAATAACACTCATAAATATTCCTTGTTTAGAATGTCATGTGTATGATACAGATCATATTTTTAGCATAACGACTATGAGTATAGTAAGTATTTAGAATTGTTATTCCTCAAAATTTTATCATACCTATTCAATAAAAATCTGAATAAAGGAAAAACACTGTAAAAATTGTGTTTTTATTTATCACTGTATAAAAAAATTAATTACTTCAAGAAATTTAAAAAATTTCGACTTTGAAATTAAAAGTACCTACATACATAGTAATATCAATTTATAACTCAAAATCAAAGTACCAGAAATAACGCCATTAATTAATAAACTCAAATTTAAAATTATAATTCAAGTAAACTAAACAAGCGCTTTTAATCGTCGAAGTTAAAAAAAGCTTTTTTTTTAACTACAAGCGGTGCCCAATGTAGTTTCTATATATATCTACTGAGATGAACCTACAAAAAACTCAACATTAGATAAGTTTAACAAGTACCTATACACCAAAAGTAAAACTTAAGAAGAAATACGCAAAGCAAAATACTATCCAGTCATGCTGATTGTTTAAAATTATTTATTACATTCAAACAATTTGGTCACTTAAATATTTACACTTAAACACTATTGTGTTTTTTAGTTAAGACATTTTTTACATCTTTTAATTTATAAAAGTAGTGTTGTTATAAACGCGTACGAATTGCCCCATAAAACAGGTGGACTTTTTTCAAACAATAAGATGGCGCCACTAGTATCGTGTGAAAAAAATAATATATTACGTTTATGTATTATTGACACGCCGCCGTCGCTCCCGAAGGGAATTTATCTGGCCTAACTTGGGAAAGTAAAATAAACAATTGTATATAGGCAGAATTCATTATAATAACGTATACATGACATGACAACAACGTCTACGCCCCAAACTAAGCATTAGCTTGTGTTTTAGGTACCAAGCAAAGACACCACATACATATAACTACCAAGACCCGGTACCAGTATCAATATTCATCATATAAATACTGACCCAACCTGGGATTCGAACCCAGGACCTCCAGTTTCGTAGGCAGGGTCGTTGCCCACTTGGCTAAGCGGTCGTCATTATAAATTACGTATCCTATTTAATCATTTATAAATTATCTTAACTGTTTATTGCATTTACGACACAGACCAGTCAACCTATAGACCACGCTTTAATAAACGTTGATACGAAAACGAAATCGCCAAAAAGTGGCGGGGTGCGGGGAGAGGTCGGCTAGTTTTCATTGGCTCGTTCAAAATTGACAATATCGCTGACAAATAGGCTTCCGACATGCTTCCAACTGACCGCTCACAAGAGACGTAGTTATGTAGTTATGGTAGTGTCACTACCATAGCCTTGGCGAATGCTACTCCCTGTCAAAGCGTGGTCTATAAGGTTGACTCATAGACATATATATACTAGCGTAGGAGACCAACTGACATCTAAACATCGCATGACCGAAACGGAAATGAGTATGTGTGCAAAATTCACATGTGGTTGAGCCAGTTTTAGTGATGTGCATGGGTGTTTTTTATATTATCGATAGCACGTAGTACTTTCATGATAATGTGTCGTTGAAATTACCGCGATATCATAAGTCGAAATCGGCAATCCTATTTATTATTTTGAATCTGCTATACTACATAATTTTTGTTTTGAGTTACTTTTCCTAACTTTTAGTTTTTTAAAATGACAAATCATCAACTCCTTTACTCCAATAAATATTTTTTTTTGTTAACAGTTGATAATAAAAAATTTGCAGAAGTATAGAAAGCGTTAACATCATTATGGAAATTTTAATATTTAGTTGAATACAAGCCAAGTAATAAATAAAACAATATAAAAAAACGATTTTTATTTTTAATGACAATACGTCACGTTGCAACGCATAACAACAAAATTTTAACTCTTTGTAAACAAAAAAATGAGAAAGTACAAAACAAAAACATTTACAATGGAGAAGTTCATGACGTTCAAAATATACAATTTAACTCGATAGAATTGAAAGATAAACCAAAACTAATAAAACAGTGAAGGTTTTTTTTTTAAATTCGTCAATAAATGACTGAGAAATAAATTATTGATATTTATTAATTTGACGACCGCTTAGCCTAGTGGGTAGCGACCCTGCCTACGAAGCTGGAGGTCCCGGGTTCGAATCCTAGGTCGGGTCAGTATTTATATGATGAATATCGATACTGGTACCGGGTCTTGGTTGTTATATGTATGTAGTGTCTTCGCTTGGTACCCAAAACACAAGCTAACGTTTAGTTTGGGACGTAGTCGTTGTTGTGATGTATACATTATTATTATTATTATTATTATGTATTTTCGTGCGGTTTGACTGGTGGCTTCTTACTGCCCATGACGTCACATTGTCTACTCGATTGAGTGTCGCGTCGTCTCACTACACCACAAATTATGCCTTGGATGCCTTGGACTAGTCTATAATATCTTTTGTTTCTTTATGTAATAGGTAATTAAGTTTTATTTGAATATAAAGGAACAAGTTTTTGTAAAAGACAAAGTGATAATTTGCCTAAAATTGATATTTTCACTGTGATAGACTTTTTTTCAAATTTATTTTATATTAGTGCTGAAATAAAGGTTTAGGCTCTAAAGTTGAAGGTCCTGGTGATATATCTCGGTAAACGTACGCTGACACCGATCGCTTGGTCTTCAGATTGACCTGTACAGAAATTACAGTTGGCATAAATGCTCTGACTTTAGATATTAAGTATTATTAGTATATTACTTAATATACTTAGTAAGCACATATGAAAAAAAAGGAACCCCTAACGGCACAAATTCAGTAGGTATAGATCCTTTCTTCAAAAGTCGTCGGTGATTTAGTTAGACAAAACAGTTATCCGTAAAACGTCTACTGCAAACCAAAGAATGTTTTCGAGGAGTCCCACCTGTTCTATTTAACATTTTTTCCATTGTTCTATGCTAACCGTGTTTACAAGAAACCTGGATATTATGAAATAGTCATTATCAGGAAGCATTTTTTAACTCCGCAGTTTCTTGGAGGAAAATGAGGTTAAACTATTGTATACAGTAGTTTTGTCATTCAAAGTTAAATTATTTACGACGTTCATAATCAGAGAACAGATAGAACGTCAGACTTTAAATCATAAATAAATAACGATTAAAATTAAATAGAGCATCAGATTTTAAATCTTAAATAAATAACGATTAAAATTAATTGTGTATATATCTTATATTTTCATTTGAAAAAGTCTTGTATTTACATATATACCCTATGTGTAGTATATATGTATAGATGTCATACTTTCCCTTACAATGTGCTGCCAGGCTAAATAAACCTCACAATATGTTTAAAAACAGTTAACGACATCATTCCAGTGGAACAGGTGCAATTAGGTAATATCAAATTTACAAAATATTTATATTTGAAAATATCGACATATCGATACATTTTGTGCAATCCCTATGCTTCATTGTTTGATTGTAATTTTACACAATATTTTTGTATCGTACACATAATTGTTTAAAATAACAAATTATTTACAAAATAAAGTATTTACCGTATACTACTGGTGTATAACCAAGTAAATTTAGGATTGCTTTTTATAAAAATAAGCATTAAGATAACAGTATGTTATTGGCAGTACTTACCGGTGAAATGTCTCTTTATTTGGATTATTAACATATGTTACAGTGCAATTTAAAACTGAACACTACACCATTTTTATCACAAGAATTAATTTTTGTAGAATTCAAAACGATTATAACACAAAATAGAAAACAAAGCTGGACCTTATTTTGACAAGTGAGTAAAGAAGACTAAATGTGTTCAAAGAGGTTTTATGTCAGATTTTCTTGCATTTCTTTCTCGCATGTAGGATTTCCGCAAAGAGCTGGATGTCATTCGCACACTGTGTTCCTCTCTTACGCTAGTATATATACCTTTATGGGTTGACTGGTCTGTGATTTACGACTATTGTGATCAAATCAAACAAACGAGATCGCTGCGTAATTTTCGACCTACTAGCAATAAAAAAACACTAATCTTTAATCTATATTGACCTAATAATCAACTAACTCGCGACCACCTAACAATAAATTACAATAAAACCAAACCGTAATGTAGTTAAATTACCCATTACTTAATGATTACTTGATACAACATCTTGTAAATTGGGCAAGCATTTGTACAATTAAATGTTGCATACGAACTAGGACATCCACGTTTCTTATACAGATAAAGGACCTAATAATCACTTAATTAATTCATTTTATCCTTGTTCCATTGATTAATGAACTAACTGCTCGTTTCGCAGTCCTTTTTGTATTCGATAGTTCTCAAACGTATAGAAATATGCAATAATAGAAAAGTATTTTAAAACTTTATGGCCAGTATATGGTAGAAAAGTAATAACTTATTGTGGAAAATAAAACACTAACATTGTGTCTATGCTAACAATAATGAGTATAGACTCGTATTTTGCATAATATCTACCACAAAAAAATGAGGTTAGATTATAGTTACTGAGCAAAAATATACTTAAATGAATGCGTATATTAGTAATAGAAATAAATAGTCGCCAATTACACTATAAATACATACTAATCAGGCGAAATTAACATCAATAAATACTTATTCGGTATATCTTGAAAACGTTTGATTGTTATTTAAATTTTGATAAGATTTTGATAAAATGCAATTCGATAAGATTTCTGAGATTAGATTTGAATACTTATATTTTAGTTATGTGTAAAAAACAATTTATTTAAAAAGGTCATCGTACTGTAAAAGTTTATTACAACACCCCAACATCAACATAAAAAAGACAAAAACGTATCACGAAAGAAAATCAAGACCGTCAGCCACCTTCGACTAATGCAGAAAAAGCTGAAGTAACGGGAAAACAATAATGCACAAGAATCGGCCCAGGGGGGGCAATGTGAAAATTGTAGGCGCGGGGCATCTCCGACTGTCGATCAAGTGTGAGCGACAACCGACGTCTTTCACATTTTATGTGATTCATGATACGAAAAAAATTAATGCTATGTTCTGTATGTACCAAAAACGGCCAAACTACCAAAGGCAAGTTTTTTTTCTATCATAAATTCACTTTCCAGGTGATATATTTACCATTTTATAACTATTGTTATCAAAGGATTTGGTCACACGTTTTGAGGACAAATGTATCATTTTAAATTTAAATTTTAAATACAGACCTCATTACTATATATTTAATATTTTACATTTATTCAATAAATATACTCTATTTTAATGACATCAATTATTTTGAGTACAAACCATGATAAGTATGAAATTAAAAACTGATTTACTAGTAAATACCTAAAATCATACACTTTATTCATCTCACAATAATTCTTAATAAATTTCAGATTATTTGAATTCTTAAAACAAACATTTCCCAAAAAAAACCACAAAAGAGTTATCTATGTTTTGGATGGAAAATCCCAATTAAATCATTATGGACAGTCCGAAATAATCTTAAACGCTTGGTAAGCCTTATTTATTACGTACACAAAATATTGTAAAGTTCAAAATACTCGAACTGACATTTCACCTGGCAGAATATTTTTATCTCGTGCATTCTGATGTAGATGACAGATGACATTGTATTAATTTGCAGATATGATCTACCGCTTTAAGTTTTCACGTTCAATAAATCATTGTTTGAGCTTTGGTTGAGCCCGCGACTAATTCGGCCACTCACGATTTCATGACGTCGAAAGTTAATAAACGCCACCCATCAAAAGAAGTAACAGCCCGTAAAACAAAATTTTTGTCTGCCTTTTGTAATTCAGTTACGTTTACATTACAGTTTTTTTTTTTACATCAGTTCGGTCCCGCAGAATTCAGAAGGAAATGTAATTCTTAAGTTTATTTATTTGTATTAATATAATACATACAAGAATATTAAATTCTAATGTTATATACCCTAATTTAATTATTACTTATAAAAAAATTATTAATGATGAGCGCAAAGTGCCGAGAACGTTAGCAATGTTCGCGCGCTGAATGGCTAGGCTGATCTTCTGAACTAAATATTCTTTGCTCAGATTATTTTGACACCAATCGAAGCCTTGCGCCAATTTCGGGCGAGAACGCAACTGCATCACCGGACCATGGACTCATCGTCTCCACTGCGAACACTAAAATTCCTATTTGTTCATTATGTCCTTATATTTAGAGCGTTTCAAACGCACGGCTGACTTTGCACCAGCACCAGTTGCTCTGCGGCAGGCGACAACATGGTTGATATGCGCCGTTTTAACTGATAAGTATCCTTACAATTTAGTGGTGTCCATGCATGTCGACCGCTTAGCCTAGTGGGCAGCGACCCTGCCTGCGAAGCTGGAGGTCCCGGGTTCGAATCCCAGGTCGGGTCAGTATTTATATGATGAATATTAATACTGGTACCGGGTCTTGGTTGTTATATGTATGTGGTGTCTTCGCTTGGTACCCAAAATACAAGCTAATGCTTAGTTTGGGACCTAGACGTTGTAGTGATTGTGTATGTTATTATTATTATTATTATTATTATTATTATTATTATTATTATTATTAATAATAATAATATTGTTATTATTATTATTATTATTATTATTATTATTATTATTATTATTATTATTATTATTATTATTATTATTATTATTATTATTATTATTATTATTATTATGTCATTCACCACGGTGTTTAAATCTTCTATTTTTTACACATAGGTGTCTATAGAGATACCACGTTGGGACAACAAAAATGTGAACAAAAAAATATACAGATAGACCAAACATACACATATTGACGTTTTGAAATATTCGCTGTGAAATAGAATTTTGTGTGACCCACAAGTAAAATTCGTACTGGAAAAGAAAATAAAGATTCTGAAATTACATTTCATTGTGTAATTAAGCACAATGTTTGTATAAAACAATGAATGAGTCTAACATTTTGCTCACGTTTCGATTGTTTTGCAGTAGCTATGAGACGTTCCATTCTGATTATTACGTTAAGCTTTTATGACAGCAATTGATTACGCAAGGTAACAAATACATTTAGTTTTCACAAATGTATGGTGAAGGGACTTTTAAAAATAGTCTGGTCGTGTTTTATATATATTTTTCCAATTTACTCAATGAAAATATTATGATTACTTACTTTCATGTATCCATATACCAGTATACCCCACTGTAGGAGCTTAGGTCTCCCCTCGGGATGTGAGTGGAAGGAGCTTAATCCACCACGCTGCTCTAGTGCAAGTTGGCGGATTTCAACGACTGCCATACCAGTGATGGCAAACGGAGTGATAAATACGTACATAAGTCAGAAAAAAACTCATTGGTACACGCAGACCTTCTAAACAAGAAACGGCTCGCCATCACTCGGCTATCACGACATTCATCTATAATAACGTTAAAATAATCCACTTTGGGAATTCGACAAAAAGCGGTTTTAATTTCATTTCTTTTTTATTTCTATATACAAAAGCATATTAATAAACATATAGGTAAGTATGTAGAAAAAAATAAATGTAATAGCAATGTAACAATGAATGTTTACATTGGAACGTGCCTTGTAGACATCTGATCACGACTGCGATCTTTAGTCGAGTATTAATTTCTTTGATGTGGGTCAAACGTATAAGTTAAGAGCGCACATAATCGTAATATCGTTTGGGCAAGCAAGGCCGGTGGTCGGTAAGTCACGGCTCGCTCTGATTGCTGGATTGAAGCAGTTCTTGATGGAGTGGCATCTCAGGGTCTGCACGATCGTCTTTAGGTATCAAGGAAAGAATTTAACATTTGACATGATCTATTTAGTTTAGTCTTCTTCTGACAAAGCTGTTTAGAAAAATCAATAATTATTAAATGACGCAATTAACGAAAAAGATGAAAATAATCTAAATTATACCTAAATTACATTTAAGGAAAAAATAAATAGGTATATCTATATTTAATATAGATCGTGGGGAAGCGACAAATGGAATCTGAAAATAAGAAAATCAATTCAAATGTCAATTGCACATAAAAATTACTTTTATTGTCATTTCAACTGTAATATTTCTATATAATATTATTTCCTATAAAAATAAATAACGCCTTAAAATCCGCAATCAAATTATATATCAACATATAGTTATATTTATCGCTTTAAATCCAATTTTATCAACGTTTATTACGAAAAAAAAACTTTATTTTAAATGCATAAAAGTAAGCAACAAATGTTCCACAATATTATTGGTCTCTTTCTTACCTCTAGATACCGTCGCGTAGTGTTTCTCCGTCGAAGTTTAGCGAAAATGGAGCCTTAAATACAATTTTAAAAAAATATTAATTTATACTTATAAGCAAACATCTGTAATTTTCATTATGGAAATATATTACTTGAGTTTTTTGGCACTCCATTAATTCTGCAAAACCTCGGTAGATTTATAACAAGTAATACATTCAAATACAAATGAAAATCTCATTTCTTGATAACAATTTATTAAACAAACGAGATCACACAAATGTAACAGAATCATTGCAAGATGCGTGTCAGCGCGCTGCTGATCTTTCAATACGCAAAAGTAAAGCAAGTCAAATAGGTTTACTTGCCCAATAGAATAGGTGGAGATAGAAAGGTAATTATGAAAAATTTGACACTAAATTTTAAAGGTACAAAGAAATCGTGACTATCGGATAACTCAGGTGTCGTGGCCACAGATCGCTGATACCGACCCATTTAAGGAGGGAATTAACCTAAGTTGCTAATTTTGTTATTGTTGAAGTCGAGGCTGGCTAATACCGCCTCGTCACTAAATCGTTTAAGTGCATAATTATTTATATTAATAAGGTGTTGAGACACATTTAATGAAATCGTTGGGGAGTTTCAGACGAAAATTGAGAATATTCATGAACTGTCAACACATTGTTTCGATATATTTTATTAGTTTTCGCTTATAGTTCCATTCATATGCATATACACAACAAACCTATAAGCATTTCTCGTTCTCGTGCACCCATATTAATAACGTGGTGGTAAGGTGGTAATAAGGTGGCAACAAGGTGACAAGGATCTATTCTCAGTTCTATTCCGTTTCACAACTCAAAGCTTTGCTCGTCGTTTATTTACAATCTTGATTAAGAGAAGTGTGTATTTGCCAATTTCAATACAAACGGCGTTAACGGTTAACGTATTAAACTTTAACCGACTGGCGCAAAAAATCATGTGATATTCAGATCACCAAAAATTAAATGTTTTTAATTTTTTTATTATTTTTATACACCATAAGATAAAAAATAACTTAGACGTGCAAGGTTTTTTTTGAAAATGTCTCGTTTTTCACATGTTCAACATAAAATTGATGACGATGGGTGGTATAAGGAAAAAAACCTTATCGCATTTTCTCAACTTTGTGAGAAAAAATTTTTTTAAATCAAAAAATTGCCCTGCGCCTTTAAGTTTTTTTTTCTTATGATGTATCAAAATATTTAAAAAATTAAACGTAAAATACGCACGTAAAAACGTAAATTTAAAAAACGTATTAACCCAGGTTTTACTGATCTTAATACAATATAATTTTTTTACGCCTATCGGTTAAGGTTGTGCTACTTAAATGTTAAATGTGCTACTACTCACCCCTCTTAATACCTAGGAACTACTGATCAGAATAAATTGTAGTCTACAATGTTAGCAAAAAAACGTGTACTTTCGGTGCTAAGAAGAAAGGACAAACAAACACTTATTCGTATTCATGTTTTCGGTAAATAAATATTATAATTCTACAATATGTCCACATTCGTGCCGATATATCGAAAAGATTAAACAAATCGTGGATAATCGAACATTCTTATGATAATAGGTACATAAAAAGCTTTTCGGGTGTAATCCTTGGTTCATTGTTATCCATGATTATATTAATCGTAACTGGTGCTTAACACCGATAACTAAACACATACGACGTAATTCTGTGACGATGAAATTAATGAATCGTTTTAAAATGACTTGAATAATTTAGATAAAAATTATCAAATTTGGCCATGTAACGTCTTTTGAATTTTTCTTTTCTATCGTTAAAAAAAAAGTAAAATATTACCACAGAACATAAAATTCTTTAGCTTCCAGTTTTATCAGTTCTGTGTCGCTTTATCAAAACTATCTCGCATCTTATCAACGCGGGATCGACAGGGGCTCTACTATGTAGTTTGCTTTATGTTATTTTACTTTCGATAAAAGCACAGTACTGGAAACTATTCCAAATCCTGATTCTAATACTAATAAGCCCACGCGGATGGGACCCTTCCAACGTTTGATCCCGATCGATCTTTGAACCCCTCATCCTTTTCCCAGTCTTTTATGTCTTCATTTCATAATTTTACATAAAAATGTACCAACCCTCCTTAATAATGTTTAAAAATGTATTTAATACTATATGAACAATTATATTGCCCATGGGAAAGGAATGAGGGGTTCAAAAGATAAGTCGGTATCTTTTAGTAACAGTATATTTGAAAATTCTCTTTATGAGGTTGTAATCATGCAGTAACGGTCGGACTATAAAACTAACTCCACTCTACTAACACCCTTCCCCACGTTCCCAACGCAACCCAGAGGAAATTTAAATTGAATAAAAAATCATATTAATTCTCTAAACAACGATATAGCCAGAATACAAGAGATCTTTAGATAACCGTATATGATATCATTGTACCGATAACGGAGTGCTTGGTAGGTCACTTTGTATTGTGATGTGTGACAAAACCGTGCGTGGATCATAGTGTTATCGACGCCCTAGCAGAGCAGGCACACACCATGCCGCCGCATACTTAAAAATGGTTATTATATTATTCATTTATTATTTATCTTATAATAACGGAAGGAAAGTGAGTTTGTGTAATGGTGTGTTCCACCTATGGGAAAAACTGTAGCTGCGCACTGTGATTCTGTGAAATTATTTTAAAAGGACTATAACGTATTAAAAATCAGTTATTTCTTATCATATGTGTCTTATAAAATATTTGATAGACCGATTGGCCGAGTTGTTAGAGATCCTAACTGCGGAGCCAAGCACAGAGAAATGAGTAGAGTCGCGGATTCGAATCCCGCCCGGGATAAATATTTGTCTGCTTGAATCTATACTAATATTATAAAGCTGAAGAGTTTGTTTGTATGTTTGAACGCGCAAAGCTCAGAAACTACTGGTTCAAATTGAAAAATTATGGTTGTGTTGGATAGTCCATTTATCGAGGAAGGCTATAGGCTATACTACATCACGCTACAACCAATAGGAGTGGAGCATCAATGAAAAATGTTGCAAAAACGGGAAAAATTATTCCTTTTGGGCGCTTCTGTCGCGCGCGCTGCGTAATCGGTTGATGTTAACCAAAAACCATCTACTACGGAATTGTTCCTCTTTAAAAGTTCTAACCAAAAGTCCGCGACAGCATATGTGTATCTTTTAAAGTTAACTTACTATAACCTTTTTTATGACTTTCAAATTAGTTCTAACATAATGTACTATTTGCGAAGATGTTTTTTAAACGTAATATTAATCCTCATCAAATTAAATACGTTAGTTGTCTTAAGAATTTCATGCATATTCTAATTGCCCTTTACACCACGCAATTTCAATTAATATCTTAGCAGTTTTTATCGAAATATGAAAACTATAGCGGGAGAAAATAAATTTGCTGTCTGTCTCTGTTCGTTAACTTTTTACTTCCAAACCACGCAATAGACTTTGATACGGTTTTCAGTATTATCTTATAATCTATTAATCTATATAATAGAAATACTTATTATAAAGCTGAAGAGTTTGTTTGTTTGAATGCGCTAATCTCTGCAACTACCAGTCGGATTTGGAAAATTATTTTTGCCTTTGATAGCCTGAATCTAGCGGAGGGTTATATGGGCTATATATATGAAAACGAACTGTCTATTCGAGCAAATCGGCTTCGGGCAAAACCGCTTAACCGATTTTGATGAAACTCTACACATATGGAAAGGATGTAGTCAACTTTTTGTATGTCTGTTTGTATGTCCATCTGTCTAAACCGATTTTAATGAAACATCACAAGTATGAAAAAAAATGTCATCAAAACTAACAAATGTTACTTTTTGTCCGTCTGTCTATCTGTACGTGTATCTGTCTATTTGAGCTAATCTCCAAAACGGCTAAACAGATTTTAAGGAAACTTTGCAGACGGGAAAGAAGGTTGTCAAGAGATTTGACATTAGCTACTTTTTGTCCGTCTATTTGTCTGTGCGTCTATGTGTCTATTCAATTCAATTTTATCTATTCGAGCTAATTTCCAATACGGCTGAACATATTTTAATGAAACTTTACAGACGTGAAAGAAGGTTGTCAAGAGTGTCATAAGCTACTTTTTGTGTTTGTTTGTCTGTCTATCTGTCTGTCGTTTGTCCACACTGATCTATCAACGTACAGCCAAAACTACTAAGTCTAGAAAGCTTAAATTTGGAACATAGGTTTATTTTATAGCGTGAACATGAAGAAAGGCTTTTTTAGAAATTTCAAACTTAAGGATGGGAATGGTGAGACTTAAATAATGACGTGTTTCAGGGTTTTTAGATTTCCGCCATTTAAGGGTGGGAAACGGGAGATGAAAAATTGTATCGGTTTTGTCATTGAAAATGACTATCATATCCATTTCACGGGAAACGCATTTTTGGGCATAACTCCGAGGGTATGGGGTCTAGCCAAGATTTTAAGGTTTAAAAAGATTAAGAATTTAGTTGTGCATTGTATAACATCAAAATTTTGAAAATCGGTTAAGTAGTTTTTGAAAAAAATTGGAAAATGTAAAAAATCGGGATTTTTTCGGTTTTTTTTTTTTACTAAATCCACAATATTTCAAGAACGGGGACCGATATCGAAAATCAAAAAAAATAGCATCTCGGCCATTAACGTAGCTACGATTTGAGACCATGTTTTTGGAAATCGGTTGGTAATTGTAAGAGAAATTATTTCCGAAAGATGAGATTTTTTGGTCGATCGCTTGTGTTTGTGGATATAAGTAACTATATTTCAGAGGGTATTCGTCGGATCGCTTCAAAGTGTTATACCAAAGGTTAGAAGGCGTCGGTAGCTACAGTTTAAGACCAAAATTTTGGAAATCGGTTGGAAATCGAACAAGAAATTTGACATCGCATATTAGATTTTATGGACGTTCGGGAACTTGTTAACATTACGGTCATCGCCTTTCGGCCTGTATTCGTTCGAATGCTTAATTATCGAGTTCAGAACGTTTAAGGATATCAGAGGCTGCAGTTTAAAACCTAAATGTTTCAAATATGTTGAACTAGCGACCCGCCCCGGCTTCGCACGGGTAGCAGAGAATTTTTCGTTGATTTATTTCTGAGTTTAAAGAGTTGAAAAGAATAGTGCCACGTTTTCGTGGCAATCTATACTAATATTATAAAGCTGAAGAGTTTGTTTGTTTGTTTGTTTGTTTGTCGGTTTGTATGTTTGTCTGTTTGTCTGTTTGTCTGTTTGTCTGTTGGTCTGTTGGTCTGTTTGTCTGTTTGTCTGTTGGTCTGTTTGTCTGTTTGTCTGTTTGTCTGTTTGTCTGTTTGTCTGTTTGTCTATTTGTCTGTTTGTCTGTTTGTCTGTTTGTCTGTTTGTCTGTTTGTCTGTTTGTCTGTTTGTCTGTTTGTCTGTTTGTCTGTTTGTCTGTTTGTCTGTTTGTCTGTTTGTCTGTTTGTCTGTTTGTCTGTTTGTCTGTTTGTCTGTTTGTCTGTTTGTCTGTTTGTCTGTTTGTCTGTTTGTCTGTTTGTCTGTTTTTCTGTTTGTCTGTTGTCCGTCCGTCTGTTTGTCTGTTTGTCTTTTTTTTCTGTTTGTCTGTTTGTCTGTTTGTTTGTTTGTTTGTTTGTTTGTTTGTTTGAACGCGCAAATCTCAAGAACTACTGGTTCAAATTGAAAAATTCTTTTTGTGTTGGATTGTCTATTTATTGAGGAAGGCTATAGACTATATGTATAAAATAATACTATCTGTCTGTCTCTCTGTCTGTCTGAGCAAATCTCCAAAACAGCTAAACCGATTTTGATGAAACTTCACAGATATGGATAGAAAGTGGTCAAAAATGACATACACTACTTTTTGTATGTCTGTATGTACGTCCATTTGTCTATTCCAGCTAATCTCTAAAACGGCTAAATCGATTTTGATGAAATTTCACCGGTATGAAAAGGAGGTAGTCAAAAGTGACATACGCTACTTTTTTTCGTCTGTCTGTCTGTACGTCTATGTGTCTATTCGAGCTAATCTCCAAAACTGCTGAATAGATTTTAATGAAACTTTGCAGACGTGAAAGAAGGTTGTCAAGAGTGACATCAGTTACTTTTTGTGGCTGTCTGTCGTTTGTCCTCACTGATCTATCAGCGTAGATAAAGCCGAAACTACTAAATCTAGGAAGCCGAAATTTGGAACAGTGGTTTATTTTATAACGTGAATATAAATTTAAAAAAAAAGGAATATTTTGAAATTTCAAATTGAAGGAGGAAGGGATGGAGGGGCTTCGTATGAGAGTCTTTGTTCTTTAAAGTTAGAAACATAAAAATTTTAACATAAATAAATAATGACGTCTTTCAAGGTTTTTGGATATCAAGGGTGGAAAACGGGATGTGAAAAGTATGGGAGTATCGATTTTCTTAAAGGAGTGGGGAGAATGAAGATTGAAAGTTTGAATGGGTGTCCCCAATATTAGTTTTAGCAAAAAGTATCTACGTATTAACCATTTCGAATGTTAATACTACCTAAAACAGGAATGTGTAATCTACGCAAGCGAAGCTGCGGGCGGTCGCTAGTAAAATAATATAATCTGTGAAAATCGGCTTTGGGTAGGTTCATATTCAATGAAACCGATGGTTGCGGGGACTGCAAGATCTGTGGATTTTTTTAAAGGGTGGAAGGGGAATGAAGATTAAAAGTTTGAATGGGTGTAACCAAAATTGGTTCCAGCAAAAACTATCTATAAACCATCTTGAACGTTAATAGTACCTATAACATAAATTTGTAGTCTACGCAAGCAAAGCTGCGGGCGGTCGCTAGTATGTTTATATATTCCGTGTCTGGGTATAAAATGTCTATATATGTATATATTACAAAAAATTGAAAAAAAAAAAATTAAGTGTGTTTACCAGTTCTCTAGTAACCCATAACACAAGCATAATACTTGCTTACTTTGGGACTAGATGGCACCGTGTAAGATGTCCTACGTATTATTATTATTTTTGTACTTATTTTTTTACTTACATAGATTGTAACATCGATCGTGCTACTTATTTTATTTTTGTTCTAGCTTTATCTCTTTTACACATGTTTTGACAGACTCTATATATAGCGTAATACAATTGCATTGGTAGTTAGGTATTAGATATCTATCTAGACTAATAATTTAGGCTGTCTAAGATAAAGTCAGTCAGGCGATGGGAACATGACGCAAAATACTTTCGGTAATCTGAAACTGTAACGCCAAAAGTCCGCAGATGTACCCGCAGTTTGTTTATTGCGTTTACTGTACCCACAATGAGTCTAAGAACAATGGTCACTTGAAAAAACAATGCACTTATTTCAGCTCTTTAATATTTAAAAAGAATATACAGCCTAGTGTGAAACAATGCTTTCGCAAAATTATTTCTAATATGCAATATTTTTGTTACAAATGTGATATTTAGTTCTTGGAATCCGTTTAGACTCTCTCGGCACTGAGTTCAGTGTGAAATTCGATAAATTTCTAAACAAGTTCTTTCTTCAGTTATTAAGTATCGCCGGTACCTTATAAGTTTGTCCATTCGTTTGTCCGTCCGCGCTCTAACGTCGTTATTTTCTAACGGATTTTTTTGAAGTGAAAACTCCTTTAGCATTATTGTGATTTGAAAGTCGATGAAACGAAAAAGCGACAGTAAAATGAGTCAGACACATGAATTTATAAGATTTAACGTGGGAGAAAATAAGGTTGGAAGCATTACACAATGTTTCTTATGTTCGTGGTTCTCTTTGTGCTCTGATTCGTACCCCCTCCACTTGTGTTTACCAAGGCATATTGGGAGTTTGCTTGGACCTCAGCGTTGTACGTGTGTGAATACGTGTTTGTGCGCGCATGAGAAAAGGCATCACAAATCACGACAACCGTGGTGTTTTGTGTACGCGTACGTATTATTTATAATAAAATTCTTCAAATATGCCGAAAACAAACGCAGATTATTGTCGCGATTATAAAAAAAAAAACCAAGATTAAAAAGACAACAAGAGTTTCAACTAAACGTGTTCGTGAATTTCATGCACGTCAAAAAGCGTAGTTGAATGTGAGAAATTATAGTTCTATTACGCATAATAATGATTTTACTGTTCAAAATAGTGAAACTTTCCGGAATTTCACATTTGTCTTATTATCTTGAAACCAAAATTTTTGAAGGTTTGAACCACGTGTGAATCGCACACTTGTTTTTTTAAACTTGGGCTCCTTTGACCCCTAGTTTTGCAAGTACCATTTTGGAGCTGATTGTAGCAAATGGAAAAAGCAAGAGTTTCGTTATTTATCAACAGATTTTGGAGGTAATTGACGGAATCGGGGGATTTGAACTCAAACATCATATAGTAATAAAACCAGCGGCACTTCCCAAGTTCTTACATTTGACTTGCTTCGCTTCGCAACAATCTCGTTAAGCTTTCGACGTCCACTCCAAATCTACACGTTAAGTTTCTGCTATTCTAATTTGAATTTCCTATAATTCCATTGCTACATCAACGGCAGTCAAGTTCGTATTTGCATAATTAAAGATACAAGCGTTCAGCTGTTTTTCCTGAAACTATCCATCAATTTAAATTGTTCGTCGCCGGGAGGTCGCCGGTTTTTCACCGTATACTCTGGAAAAAACTCGTCACGAGTATGTGTAATCTACCTACGTCGAGGATGTATACATACTAAATTAATCGCATTGAAAAGATATGGTACTGGTCGTGAGGGCTATTTAATTTCTTAACTACTTCTGACTGACTGTAGAACCGAATGTCAAGTATTTGTGTGCATGAATATATCTATTTACTTCGTGTCTGGATAGAAAATATCTATATCTGCATTTATTATAAAAAATATTTAGGTCTGTACATTAGTTGTCTATTGCCCAAAATACAAGCACAATACTTGCTTTGTTTGGAACTAGACGTTGTGTGAAATGTCTCAGGTATCATTATTATTATTATTATTCACGTCGTTCGACAATATCTGTATGTGTTGTATAAACATAACCATTGCTACGATTCGACGAGACGTCAAAAAATATTTTGATAGAAATATTTTTCAAATTAGTGAGTGATTATTAAACTGATAGATTTCATTGAATCCCTGATAGTACAATGATACGCAGCCGCTATCATTGACGATATTAATCATTATGGCAAACATTACAACTATTTCACTTTGAGTATACAATTTACTTCTTACAGACGATGGTAAGTCGTAGTTTCGTTATCTAAAATAATCTTTATCATTTTATTTGTTTTCAGTAAGAAAAATTCGTTTTAGTGTATAAAGTATAAAGAAAAATTTAATTTTTTTTGATGATGTTATTGATTTTATCTCTGATAAAAACTAGATTGCATATAGTTTAACTGCCTGCCATGACGTGAACTTTCAATTTTAGGTTTCAGAAAATTTCTTATTGTCTGAAGCTGGATTTGAAAATATTTTGCACTTTTATAATGTCATATATTATTGCTGGTTTACAGAGTTGCAAATTGATTCAAAATCGAATCCGGTCTGGGTTAATACATTAGACAATATTTTATTGTAAACGACCGCAACGGTGTGAAACGCAATCGGAACTTCAAATACAATAGGAATTTTAATACGAATTATATTTTACTTCATATAATTTTATTCTTACGATATCAAGAATCTTAAATTTATTTTCAAAACATTTGCTATTGATACGGTTCTTATGACATCCAAATTTGGATCGTAATGTTGTATTTTACGGACTAGACCCTTTCACTTTATATCATTCACAAACGAGCGTTTTGTTTGTAACGTATGCATGAACCGCAAAAAGCGGCCCGCTCCCGCCTTTATCACATTTAAAGTATCTACATAATTTTAATCGCAAATGTATTGAAAAACGTCGTATGGTGCTCGTACTTATTACTCGACTTCGCCTCGTGCCTATAAACACCTCGACTATAATATCCAGCTTACAGTACTTGCATCGAAATGTACTATTGTTTAAAATAAGCTACGTGCAACGCCATTGGACATTTACATTAATTTTTAATTGAAAATTCAGAATGCTGAAACTATTGAGAAGATTACGACTGAGACGAAAATATTTATTTGTACAATAAGAAATAGCCAATAACTGATTACCAAAACGTATTATTCACTTGCTTATATACTCTACCTAGTTTAGGTAGTCAAAAAAAGTTTCAGGAAGAAAATAACTCAAAAGTGCGTAAAATGCATAATTTTTTTTATATTTATTTATTATATGTTCAATATTCTCTAATTGTCCTAAGACGTTCGCCGACCGGTGAAAAATGATGGCCAATGGCCTATTAGTTTTATCTAATTGTTGAATTTTGCTATAAAAATTAAGCGTTAAGCGGTCGGTCCCGGTTGCCACTAATAGATAGCAGTCGTTAAAATCCAGCAACGTGGATTAAGCTCCAAGCCCCCCATCCCAAGGGGAGGCCTAAGCCCCTGCAGTGGGGTACTAATGGGCTGATGGTGTGGTATAGCTATGAAAGTTATAAAAAAGTAGCTCACAGACACAAAATAAAACACCCCCGATTAATTTTCATCGGTCGCTATGTTAAGTCGTTACATTTATTTAAACTAAAATCTAAAAATTATTTAACACGAAGACAATGCGATTAAAAGCTCTATAGCAGGCTCTAAATAGTACTTCACTCTGTCCACAGGAGGATTATGTCCTATACATCAGCGTGGGAGTGCTGGGCGGATTCTGGCTCATACTGGCTGTGGCGGTGATAGTTCTGGCTGTTAAGAACCGCACTCTGAGACGCAGGCTCGACGAAATGCAGAACAGCACCCGGTTCAGGGTGCAGTAAGTGTGCTATCATTTTCATAATTAGTCATATATATTGCCGTCAACATTCCTTTCTTGTATGAGCACTAAGCTAAGAAATGTATATATTAGCGGCGGCGTGAGAATATGTGTTTGTTTATCATAAGTTCATTTTTGATAAGTTGTCGGGATGAGTTGTCACTCCACTTACTGTAAACCTTAGCTATGAACTATAGAATGTGCAGCAACCGTAGCTGGTCACAAATAATTGCTATTCTTAACGTATATTAATACAGGTAAATCAATACAAATACTTTTTATAAATATCAAGGCCTGCATTTAAGAATTTTTGTGAGACATATCTTATCTCGATATTGTCTGTGACCTATGTGTGATACACAAGTGGCGTCATTTAATCATTAATTTTGTAACTTATTAGTAAATTTGAAAATGTTTTTATGTCGCCTTCATAAAGTCTCAATTTGAATCGTATTGCAAACACAACACATTCTAGAAAGACGTATAGACGTTGTTCAAATGCAATACCTTTTCAATTTGGTAACTGAAGCGGATAAAAAAAATTCCCAACATATTATATTCTGTCACAGTATTTTTTGTTGAAAGGGTTTGTTAAGTATTCTACTAATTATCTATTATATTATTTTTAATTTTTTCATCACCCTTTTGAGCTGTTAGAAGGTTAGGCATTCAATGAATTCAGAAGTTCATATTTTATTATTTATTATTTTATTATTAAGCGGATTATTTACCTAACTAAGATGCCACTTGAAATTTTTTGTTGCGTTTTGAAAGGAATGTCCCCCATCATCCCCACACAATGGGTTCTCGAATACAAAAGATTGCCCTTATATGTGGAGATCACCCGAAATAATTTAATTTTCACAATTTCTGTACATAATTTCATACGTGAAATGTCATAAATTTATTTTGAGTTCACTATCTTTTGAAAGATGGCAGTAATATGACCCCGTAACATACCTACAGATGCACAGACGAACGGACATGGGACATGATGACTATATAATGGTGTCCTTTTGCCCATTTGGGTACGAGACCCTTAGAAGTGGGTAAGTAAAATACTTCTATCACTTGCTACTCGAATAAGCCTCAGAGACTGGAACTTATAGTTGCGTTGGAAATACGGCATCCTGGCCTTGCCATCTTCTGATAAAAACATGATGCAGTACAAGTTTACTATCTGCACAGTGTAGAACAGAATATAAGCTTATGTAAGACACTGATAATGTTGGCTTGATAACCAAAACAAAAAAAAAATCCTGAGACTGTCTGTTTTTATATTAAAAGAAAAAAATATAAAAATTTTACTAATGGTGTCCTATTTTCAGAAAGCTAAAAATAGAACCTGACAAGAACCATGCGTTCCACAACCCAAGACTGGCGCCTGAAGAGGAGTTGTCACGACGAGGCTACTCCATGTACGAGCCACAGGTTCACGACTTAGAAAGCGGTAGACGCCCACCCATGGAACGGTACAGTATTATTTACTAGTTTTTCTTCATTTTTGCCTATTTCTTTTTATTGTCATTTTTAGCTAGACTTCATTCGCATTGTTTTCATGTTCAGCAATATTTGAACTGTTTTATTCATCAGGTCTATTTCCTAAAACCTAGTTTTTCTGTATTAAAAGCAGCATAATTAGCTGTAAGTGCTCTTAAAATAAGCTACCCACGTGCAGAGTCAGGAATTTTTTGATTATACGTGTCATCAAAATCAATTTAGTGATACTTGAGTTGCGTTCCAACAAAAATTTACTGTTTTTATTTTATTTATTCATTGTAACAAAGAAAAAATACATATATATATTAATTTTGGATTCAGAAATACCTAAATAGTCCATTACAACTGTCAAATTCACGCATTTTGCAGGCGTTAATAAAATTATCCATAAAACTCTACGGTTTTGTGTGCAAGTTAAGGACTCCATTTATAGGACATAAGTACGTTATTTTTGTTACATAATAGGAAACATGTTATTAATTTTTAGTCGTTTAAAAATATATATTGAGGTGTGACCTAAGTCCCTGCAACGGAGCATAGTGGGCTGGTAATTATAGTATGATAATTAATTTCATAGTGAAAAACTTACTATAACATATAGTGTGGATAACTTTTATACATAACAAGGATTTATCATTTTGACAGCAGCATAATTAAGTCCTCCAAATTTCACGATTTTGATCTATATTGATTACGGTAGGTGGATGGAAGGCGTAAACTTTTTGTCATTGGAAATGTCTTTCATTTCGTTGGGAGTATAGGGGGTCATTTGGAAGTTTTGTGAGACAGGCAGATTGCACTAAGAGTTTTCAAGATATCGAGATGAACTTTATGTCAAATGACGCAACTCGGCGAGCTCTACAAGATGGTAAAATACAATTTGGAAAAGTTCAAAAACAAAAAAAAAATATCTACAAAAAACTAAAAAAATCGCAATTTTTTCCCCCCGATTTTCATTTTGGGAGCCCGATATCTCGAGAACTAGGTCCGAATAAGTAAAAAATAAAAAAATGTCTCGGGGTAATTAATTAGACGGGAGATCGATTGAGACTAAAATTGTTAGAATTGGACAACCGGAAGTAGTGGTTAAGGGTGCCCTTAGTTAGAAGTCTTATATGCGTCGGTGTTACATTTCGTACTAATTCGGTTTGTTCGATCGAAATGTCGCATAGAATGTTATATTTCGAAGTTTTAAGCTTGATACAGTTGTGTAATTTTTTTTGTGAAAAAAATTTATTTCGAAAAATATAATCCAAAATATATGTGATTACTTTATTCCGTTAAGTTCATTTCCAATGTCGTAAAAAGTTCGTGCGAAAGCAGGAGATCCGTTGATTTTTAATAATATAGCAGACAACAAAAACTCGCCCTAAAATATAAAACAAATTCTACTCACACCGCTTAAAACATTATGCTCAACAACTCGAATATCTGTTCTATCTAACTTCACACATTCATTGTGTGACCTACTCCAACGGCGCATATTGCCACATCATACTTGACAAAGATAAAATTCCGTTCTCGTAAAACACTTCGTCGATAAGGAAGACAACGACCGCATGAACATAATAATCCGCTTATTTGAATCAAATACTAAACAGTCTTTCTAGTAATTATTTATCTTACAGATCATTTTGACCCTTAGATTAACCGTTTTTATTTTCTGTCGTCGTCATCTAACATTCGATACGAATCGTCTAAGGCTTCAAAAATCAGATATTAACAATATTGGCCATAATGGTGTCTAAAAAAAAATAAGTACTTGGGTGACGAAACAGAATAAATAGTACAAAACATCAATTTTTCCATCACTAATCTTTTCATAACATTAGGTAAAACGAAAAAAAAACTCCATTTTGAAAAAAGAAGTGCTACGTAAAATTTTCACATTAGCACATATCTCCTAAAATAATTATCGATAGAGCGTGGTTACTGAGTTAAACATAAATACTACGTATAAGAAATCTGCGATGTGAGATGCGGGTGTAGCGGAGAAGTATATCCCGTTGGCGACGCCGCCATTACGTCAGTCGCCCGCAATCGCTAACTTAGTGGCTTCATATCAGGGATATAAAATGAAACGTCGTAAGGTATTTAATTTGTAATTAAATTATTATTAATAATAATAATAATAATAACACACACAATGACAACAACGTCTAGGTCCCAAACTAAGCATTAGCTTGTATTTTGGGTACCAAGCGAAGATACCACATACATATAACAACCAAGACCCGGTGCCAGTATTAATATTCATCATATAAATACTGACCCGACCTGGGATTCGAACCCGGGACCTCCAGCTTCGCAGGCAGGGTCGCTGCCCACTAGGCTAAGTGGTCGTCAAATTTATTTATTATTATATTTATATTTATTACCAAAAGCGTGACCGGATCATGATCAATTCCTACTCAATTAAGATTGTTCCTGAAAATATGAGTTTTCACGAACAGACAGACTTACAATATATTGTATAAAGTTATTGAATATAAGAAGTGAAAATTTTATATATTAAATTAAGCGCAGAGCTCTCTAAATTTGCTGTAAACAGGGTGACTTAGTCATCTTTTTTGTAACCTTAACCTTACAAATAAAAAATTGAATTGAATACGATAAAGTGTTATTATAAGATTTTCGCTTTTATTTCTCTACTTGATTTAACTCAATATTCTTTTATAAGAATTAGATACATAGACACATACCAAATCGAAACATAATTCTCTCCGCTCAGATTTCTGTGTCTTTTAATTGCCAAAAGGCGATTATAATAAGTCAGAATTGATTCAGATTTAACATATTATGTAAACGTTAATTGCATTTGTATTTTATTGTTAAATTGTACCAATATATAAATTAAAGAATATATCAAAAACTGTAGCTAAAATGCACTCATACAGCTAATTATTGTTATTGTGAGCACATTTTTGAAGCACGTACTGTGAGTCCAGTTCTTCTTAAAGAGGTCAATGACGGAACCCTGAAAAGTAAAACACGATGCCAATATGATCTTATACACTTAACAAATTTCTGTTCAGGCAGACTTCAGGGCCGATGTTTGTAGAGGATCTTACGAGAGAACTGGAAGCGAGACACCGACAGCAGACGCCGCCATTCTTGTTGCATGCTATTGAAGATAATAAACGTCGACGAAATCTTGCCAACCCTGTTGCGGATTCGGGCCAACAACGGCGCGCCGCCAGCGAAACTAATCCCAATTTCATGTATTAAGAAGAAATTGAAGAAGAAACTGAACAAAAATTGCCAAAATGCAACGCACCAGAAAAATCTCTCTGCCAACATCGCCAATGGAAGACTAATTCGTTACTTACTAACATAAATATTTGAGCATGATATAATTTCTTCGAGGACGCAAAGATGAGATTGATTGCTCAAATTCTTGTACAATGCTGAGAATGAAAATGCAAATACTGTAACGTCCTACGTCTCTTTAATCGAATTTTCAATTTTCTGTTTAGAAAATCGTGTGATTATTTCGCATATAATAGATGTAGAGACGTTTATAAAGTATGTAATATTACGTAAATGTAAAATAGGTACTTCATTTTATAACTATATAATTTAATTTAAAATACTTCATGTGAATTTATTTCTCTCTTCCACAGGATATCCTTTTAAACTGTCACTAGAAAGAACAATGACTCGTTGTAGGATTTCAACACCATCAAAAAAAAATCATGTACCTACCTACTACAGAGATACTACTAGTCCAGTCAATGAAGGTTTTCACCTCTGATTTCGTTGAATTTCCATCGATTTTCATGAAAATTGGTGAGTAGGTGGGACATACCTTAAAAAACAAAAGTGACATAGTGTGAACTTGCGGTTTTGCCCATGGGGGTGGATGCCACCTCTTCTCGGGGGTAAAAATTAATTTAAAAAAAATAACCACAAGAATCGATAGAAAAACCAATTCTAAGCAAAATTTGTTATATAAAGTTTTTGGAATAAATCAATACTTTCTGAGTTAAAGCGGTTTTTCATAAATAACTCAAAAACTATGAGTTTTTACAAAAAATGTATTATTACCAAAATTGAAGCTAATAAAAAAACAAACGAATTTTTACTTTGAAAAACCTTCTAATATTAATTCAAAGTGAGCTACAGGTAATTGTATGTATATTTTTTTTGGCGCGTCTTTAAATTTAAGTATTCAAACTTAAATAACGGGAAACCGATGCATTTTATAACATACCTATACTTCCTGAACACTTTTTAAATTACTTATAAATATCTTTCTAATGAGCGTTGTAAGAAGTTAGTAGCATCAAATTTGAGCAAGTTATGATAAAAATAAGATGACACTTTCGATTTTTTTTGGAAAAAACGAAAAATAAAACCTTCACCATTTCCACAAAAATTCAAATTTACGGTTATCCCTAAAAGACTTTCTTTTTTTTAGCATGAGTGATTACCTCAAAAATTTTGCCCGGTTTAGAATGCTTATTTTGAAAAAAAGTATGATTAAATAAAATCGAAATTTTTCAAATTTTCGTAGTTTTCATTTTCTTTTGAAAATAACTTCAAAAATATTGGACAGTCCTCGAAAATGATAAAAAACAAAATGGAATTCTTTTTTTAATAAAGATTTTGTTTTATTTTTATTTTTATAGGATGAAAAATTACCGATAAAGACGTTAAAAACCTAACTCTTACTGCTAGAATCTTGTAACCGGGAGCCTTTAACCCTTTATCTTTTAAAAAATAAGGGCTTTAAAAAATTTTATTTAAAACTATCTTATAGCTCTTGAAGTTACCTTTAAATGGTTTTTGTATAAACCTGATATCTTAAAAATTAATGGAGTTATTGTAAAAAAACAAATTATATTTTTTTGGAAAATTTTTTGGAGCAGATATTTGGTACCTATGCATATATTATAGGAAAACGTGTCAATAGGTACATGCTTACTAAATACACATGTATGGGTGTGTGTATGTGTGTTTTGAAGATAGAGTAAGTGAAAAGAACGGTAAACATCTACTCGAAAGGGTGGTGGGGCTTTCTAGAATGTGTGTCTATCATTCTTTCTTTTCTTTTGCCTCGCCTTTTCCCGTTACGCGGGGTCGGCTTTCCCAATCATGCGGCGCCACTTATTCCTATCTTGTGCGTCCTCCTCTGTAACCCCCATTCCCCTCATGTCTGCTTGGACCTTCGTCATCCAGGTAATTTGGGGTCTTCCCCTTCCCCTCCTTTTAGTAGCCATGGAAAAGCACTTCTTCACGACATGGTCATCCGTTCGTCGAAGCACATGACCATACCATCTCAGCCTGGACTCCTTTACTTTATCCGCGATTTCCGCAACCCCGAAGCTCCCTCTGATATGTTTGTTGCGCACCCTGTCCCTGAGTGTGACTCCTCCTGCCCATCGTAGCATACGCATCTCTGTTTTTTGGAGTTTTTGTTCGTGGGTTTTTTTCATTGCCCACGCTTCGCTGCCATACAGAAGCGTTGGTCTAACCGCGGTTTTGTAAACTTTGCCTTTCGTTTTTATGGGCATTTTAGAATCACACAAAATTCCAGTCAAAGTACGCCACCTGTTCCAGCCCGACGTAATTCTGTGAGTTATATCTGCCTCAATTGATCCGTCTTCCGAAAGAACTGAGCCCAGATATTTAAAAGTTTTTACTCTTGGCACGGTTGTGTTGTCAAGCTTGATATCGGCACTGCAAGTATCACTAGCATCAAAGTTGCAGAACATGTATTCAGTCTTGGTTCTACTAATACGCAAACCGTTTTCCTCCAATGCCGCCCTCCACTGGTTCAGGTTTTCTTGAATCTCACGATAGTTGTTGGAAATGAGGACCACATCATCAGCGTAGAGAAGGTTCCACGGGGTTGGCTGTTGAATTTTCGCTGTGAGGTAATTCATTACTATGTTAAACAGTAAGGGACTAAGGGCACTACCTTGATGAACACCTACTTTGATGTCGAAACTTTTGGATAATCCAGCAGGGGTTCTGACGCATGTTCGGACGTTATTGTACATTTCTGTAATAAGTCTTACATAGCATTCTGGAACTGCACGTGCCCTTAGCGCCTGCCAAATTATTGTTCTTGGTACTCGATCAAACGCTTTTTCCAAGTCAATAAATATTAACCATAAATTTTGTTTGTTTTCTCGAGCTTTCTCCAAGACCATTCTAACAGCATGAATAGCATCTGTGGTTCCTTTTCCAGCCGTGAAGCCAAACTGGTTTTCGGTTATAACAACTTGATTTGTAAGACGGTCACTCAGTACCCTTTCCCAAATCTTAAGGGTATGGGATGTGAGTTTGATTCCCCGGAAATTTTCACAATCACGGACATCTCCTTTATTTTTATAGAAGGGCACTACTATACTTTTTCTCCAGCTGTCTGGCATTTTTTCGCTCGATATGATATTATTGAATAGTTCTGCAAGCCACACTTCTCCATCAGTTTTTAGTGCCTTCCATATTTCAACTGGTATTTCATCTGGGCCGCATGCTTTATGTTTTTTTCATTTTGGAAATCGCTCTTTTAACCTCATCAGGTGTAATTTCACATATAGGTCCTTGTATCCTTGGTTCCTCTGTCTCCGGTTGTCGAGGAAATTCTTCATTTGATAACTCATTATAATATTCGTGCCATCTATCGCATATGTCCCTATCAGTCGTGAGCAATCTGCCTTTACTATCTTTAATATACTTGGTGGTTTTGAAGTCTTTTGTATTATTGTGTCTGTGCTTTGCAATTTTGTATATTTCATTGTCCGTTGCCAGTTCCAAGCGTTTATATACATCCTTCTCAGCTTTATCTCTTTCAATCGCTACGGTTCTTCTTGCTGCTTTTTTTTGCCTCCTTGTATTTTCTTCTGTCTTCTTCTAAGCGGGATTTTTGCCAGGTTTTGAAAAGACTTTTCTTTTTGGCCACCATCTCTTCGGTGCGCTTGTTCCATCCTTTGGTGTCTTTTTTACAGTGCAGGGCCCCTTTGCTGACTCCTAACTGATCCCTTGCAGTGGTAACACAGAAATTTTCAAATTTAGACCAACAAGCATCCGAAGAGTCTTCTCCGCGGCAGTTGTCGCAAAAGTATTTCCTGATATCATCTATAAGATTGCTTCCTTTCTCCGTAGAGAGATTGTACCATTTTATTCTAATCAGTTTAGTTTTCTTTTGCTTAATTGGTGTTTTAAGTTTCATGGCTGCTAGCAGTATTCTATGCTGTGACGTTAATGACTCTCCAGGAATCACTTTACAATCCTTTATTTGCCGGAAGTCTCGTTTATCCATTAAGATGTAGTCTATTTGCGTTCTTGCACTTCCACTTTTATATGTAATGAGATGCTCATCTTTCTTTTTGAAGAAAGTGTTAGCTATTCCCATGTTTTGTGATGCTGCGAATTCCAAAATTGTTACTCCTTCTTTATTTTGACTTCCAAAACCGAAGCCTCCATGATACCCTTCAAAACCATTCCTATCTACCCCCACATGACCATTCAAGTCGCCACATATGACTTTTTGTTCTGCCGCCGGAATAGAACCCATACATGTATATAGTTCTTCCCAGAATTCTTGTTTTTCATTTTCGGAGCATCCAGTTTGCGGGGCATAGACACAGACAACATTCAGACACGGTTGTTTTTCTAAAGCCAGTTTTACAGAGATGATACGATCATTTATTCTGTTTACCTCGACCACAAATTGGCTGAAGTATTGATCCAATATTATTCCCACTCCATTTCTAGTGCTATCCCTTCCGGTATATATCAATTTGAACCCCTTTCCTATTTGTCGCGACTTAGCGCCCTTCCATTTTGTCTCCTGCACACAACAAATGTTTATCCGACGTCGTTCAAGGATACTGCTTAGCTCAGCACTGCGTCCAGTCATAGTGCCAATGTTCCAGGTGGCAACGCGCACTTCGGACATTGTCACTATGTTGTGTTGTTTCATTTTTCCGTCGCTTTGGGGGGATGCCCTAGTATTTTTCGCAGCTCCATGTTTTTCGTCGCCTGAGGGGGACGCCCTAGCCTTTATCGTTCCTTTATATTTGTTTTGCCTCATGATTAGTATGATGATTTGGCTTTATATTTTACGGCCGGTTGCCACCTGACGCCAAGGTCGTAATCTTCCTGGAAGACTTGAGTGCTGCCGTTGGCCCGTATGGGCTCCTCCGCCGCCACTCTAATGACCGCTCCGACCTGAGCACCCATCTCAATCGAGGACCTCTGAGATCGAATATGTCGACGGAGCTCCTAGTTGGGTTTGGTAACGGAGTTTTCTCTCCGGCCTTTATGGTCCGCGGGAGGTATTTTATTTCCCTCCTGCCCTTCAGAAACCGTATTGGTTACTGACGGGCGTTCCCCTATCCGCCACCTCGGGGACGCGCTCTCTAGGGTCAAGGCTTCCCCGAGAGAATGTGTGTCTATCATTGATCGTGTCTATTGAATATTTCAGTATATTTCCAAAAGTGGACTAAAATACACGTGGTAGTTTTTAGTAGTTTAGTACTCTACGACTAATAATTAAAAATTCGTTTCACAACTAACCAATGAATTGTTTAAAAATAAATATATTATAGAATTGTCATTTACATTTCAGAATACAGTTTTTAAAGAAATATTTTCGAGGCATATTACATTTGAGAGGAATACTTGCATTTTCACTGCATCTGAATTTTTTTATTACCAGACCGAATTATTCAAGTCTAGTAAATTAAATGTTACTTTATTAAATTAATTAATTAATAAAAAATACGTAGAATGTTGCATTTTACTAATTTAGAAATGAATTTTAAAAAATTATCACGTTATAGTAAAATAATAATGTGTTTAATAACAATAATACTATAGAACTTATTTTTATATTTTTAGGTGTAACTTTCATCTAATTGTAAAGCATCATAATTGCTCTTCCATACATTGAGATTATCATCAACAAAAAAAAAGTAGTAATTAAGTAAAAGTAAGATTTTCATCAGTAAAATTCGGATACAGTCAATTTATTAAATTTATATAATTTCGTATGATTAATTAAATAACGAATTAATATTTTAGGATTCATTTTGAAACTTTGAAATCTATTTGAATTTATAATGGATCAACCGAGTACAACTAGTACCATCGATACTGAGAATGCTTTGTGCGGAATTTGTAATAAAAATACTTTAGAAGAACTTGTGCTTGGTAGTTCGAAGGGTAAAGAGACTTTAAAAAAAGGAATCGATTGAGAGACAAGAAAATTTGTTTTCAAACCTGAAGACGTCACATTCTTTGATGGTTCATGCTACTTGCAGAAGTGATTATACATGCATAAGCATAATGTGGAAGCTGCTAAAAGAAAGGCTGAACTCCAAAAATCTTCAGATGTTAGTCCAGTGAAAAGAAAGTTGAGAAATTCTAGTTCATGTTCCAACGTTGCAAGTGATATGAAGAAATTTGACTAGAAAAAAATTGTTTTATTTGCGTCAAGGAAGCAGATATAGGGAAAGAAAAGAAAAATCCTCCCCAACGAAGAAAGACTATTTTCCACATTGAATCTTCAGATATTGTATCCAATTTGAAGTCAATGCTTGCACCATTTACTGATGATTATCATCGCGAAATAGTGAAACGTGTTACCAGTGAAGATTGTGTAGTTTTACAAGCCAAATGTCACAAAGAGTGTTATGTGAATTTGTACAATGATTTTAAAGAGAAATTTAAAAACCCAAAACCTTCTCGTTCTGAAAAAAATTGTTCAAGCAATGGAAGATATATGTAATTATATGCTAACAAGCTTATAAAGAATTTCAGTTTACAAAAGATATGTCAGTAGCTGTTAGTCAAGACAAATTTTTGAGTAATTATAAAAATAAAAGTCTTTTCATGTCGTACATTATGGAAGAAGTAGAAATTAATAGTAGAGACAGCACTTGAGAATGAGTGCTCAGGTTTACAAAAAGTTATAGTAGCAGAAGACATTGATGTTTTAGATATTTTAACTGCCCGAGCTAAAACTGATAAAGAGTTTTTTTTTTTAAAACCTTGGAAAACAGAATGTTAACTCCGTGATATATTCTTCAAAGAGCTTTGAATTAAATAATCCATACGTAGCACCATATATTCTCTTATCTCATTGTTTCTCTGGATGTGATTCCACTTCTGCGTTTTATAATAAGGGCAAGAAAAAAATTATCGATCTTTTAGACAAAAGACCTGATTTGAGAGAGAAGATCGATATATTTTATAATAAAGCCGCTGATATCGGTGCCATTTTAGAAGCTGGCAGGTAGGTACTGCACAATATTATTGTACGGAAGTGCGAAAGATCTTAATATAAGTAAACTGCAACGCATCGAAAGCCTATCAGCTCATTTGGAACGGAAGCGTTATGAGTCCTTTATGAAGGCTACAACTAAAAGTAGTGCGGTAAAATTGTCTTCTCTTGTCCCAACAGTTGCTGCATTAGACGAACACATCAAAAGAGTGTTTTTGCAAATCCAGATATGGCTTGGAAACAAAGACATTCGTCCAGTTGACTGGGGATGGTGTCAAACTGGAGAGTCTTTGTTTCCAAACAAAAACCCTCATCCACCTGCTCCAGAAGAGCTATTAAAAATGATTTTTTGGAGTTGCAAAAACGGTTGCGGTGCTTCTTGTGGGAGTCGTAGAGTAGGGCTATTTTGTAATATAATCTGCGGATCATGCAGCGGTGATAATTGCCAAAATAGCCCTCCAACAAATGAAGAAGTTGGTGAAGAGAGCTGTGATGTGAAATAGTAAAATGTATTTAAATAAAAGATAAATAAACGTTTCATATATTTTAAGACATTTTTCTCTTAATTAATAAATAAAATTTTCATATCAAAAAATATGTCATAAGTCAAAAAATATTAAAAAATTCTTTCCAACTTTAAAGTATGTTTTTCCTCACTTTTTGCACAAAGGGTAGTTTGAAGTCGTAGTTTGAAGAATGTGAATTGAATAATATTAATAAAGTTTGAAATATATTAATAAAATTTATCTTAACTATTAAAAAAGATTCTAACTAATTAAAGCTGATAAAAAAATTATTCCATTATTATTATGACAAGGGGTAGTTTTTAAGGGTGAAAAATTTCGCAATAAATAAATAAATATTTTAACACTCAGTAAATAAGACAGTAATGTACTATTTAACAGGTTAAAGTTTTTGAAACCAATTTTTACAGAGATTCTTTAATAAGGGGGTAGTTTTTAGGGTAGGGGTAGTTAAGGGATGCAATTTCACTGTCAACCAAAAATTATATCATAAGTATCAAACAAACTGTTTATGTAATGTTAATATGCGATAATAAACTCAGAAATACAAAAAATGATTTTTTCATGATTTTCAATTTAAGGGGTGGTTGCTAAAAGGGTTGAAAAATTAATTAAAATCATAAATCATTAAATCATGCATATATATATTAAAAAATATTTATTTTATCTAATTAAACACAATTACTTAAGCCAGAATGGTTAAGTCTGCATTTTTTTCCCATTCTTAACAAAAGGAGTGCAAAAAGTGCAAGACGAGCGTATGTCACTTTTGAAGTAGAGGGAAAAAAACATACTCAATCCCAAATTTTCATCCATATCTATGGAGGTTCAGCGAAATCGAAGGTTGTAGCTGATTTTTGCCTTCATTGACTGTAGTATACAGAGTTTTTGTGACATAACATAGAAGAATATATTATAACCATCGTGCTAAGGCGTCGTAATATAGTATACAGGTAACGCCTGATTAAATAAAACCGCAAATGTACTTAATGAACTTTAATTTTATGTCATTTATAGATATATTCATAAAATACTTTAATATACATTAGTTTCTCGTTACTATTTCAATCACAATTGTAATATATCTAACGTTAAGATTAAATTATTCATAATTTTCATTAATTAGCTTGTATTCATGGTTGGCAAAATCAAACAACAACTTGCTTTATTGCAATTATCTTTCATAATTTTGATAAATATTATTTTGTACAGGTGTTTGTTAAGTTTTACATAACATTTCATCTTTCTATTGCAAGAAAGAAAAATAATTTGGTTTTTGTATTTCAACTTTGGTTGATTGGGAGAGTTTCGTACCAACTCTAAATTAAATCGACGGCCAAAACTGAACAAACGGTTTTCTAATGAAATGAAAACTACATACTTCAAGTTTTTATAACTTTATTAGATACCATGAGACGTGCGTTTTTCTTTTCATACTTTAATCGTAAGCCCCAATGAAATTTGTTGAATTTTTGGTTGCTATTTTGGATGCGTGGTAAAAGGGTTTGATATATTTTTTGATGTTAATGTCTCTCCTTTGAGCGTTATCTAATCAAGTTCATATTCAGTGATGATTCTGTGCTTGATCACTCTTACTGGCGCCCTGATCTGGTGATTTCCATTACGAAGTTTTTTATACTTTGGTAAACTTGATTTTGTATGTGGTTTTTCTGCATCGTTCTTATATGATTTAAAATTTACTTGATCAGATTTTTGTCGTAGAATATTTTGATTGGACTGAGAATTAATGGGTTTACTTCTCTTAGCAAGTGAAGGACTTTGAGGATTGTAAGCGTAGGAACTCGGCTGTAGAAGATAGTTGGGGTCTCGTTTTGGCAGTTGTTCTTCTTCTTTGTAATAGTCACCGAAATCCGGGTCATAGCTCTCTTTGGCAATCTCTTTGAATCTTTGGTAATTGTTCGATTTCTGCAACTCGTTTGGAGATTTCGTGTTGAAATTAATCGGTGTCTGACCACTTTTCGTATTAAACGGTTGTACAGACCTGAATAACTTTTGAATCTCTGCATACGTATCGTCAAAAAGGGGTGAGTCTAAGTTTGCTATTTTACTCGTGTCAACACTGGGTCCTCCGAGCCGCCAGTCGACCGTTTCAGTTATCGGCAGTCCCGTGGAGTAAACCATCCCGTTGTTGGCCGTTCGTCCATACATTCGTTTTAACGCTGTATTTTCGTCGTCTACCCAAAAATTTGGATAATCTGTAATTGAAATTATTATTTAATTTTAAAATAAAAATCAGTTCAGCGTATAAATATTTGTTTTAATTAATCTATACGATAATTAGATGGCTGTAATATTAAGCTAATATTGTATCTGAAAGACGTAATAATTAAAACGGGCTTTATTCATTAATTATAATAAACAAAAAAGATAAAAAGAAAAGGCAACAGTAAAATTACTAGTAAATGGGTATTATGTAAATGCGAAATTCCAAACACGTGAAACCATGATGTGTTACTAGTGTTACAACACGTAACATTTAACTTTCAACCGTCAATATTTAACTGTCGATATTTAATCTGTGAAGCTAATTTTAAGCGTTTTTTTACTGCTATCGTAAACTTTATTACCAATCAGATTGTTTCGTTTAATATTTAAGGGAATCTAAATGAGATTGAGTATTAAAATTAAACTTCACTTTTTCTTACGCATGACTCTTGCGACTTTTGATTTCGCCTTTTGATTTGAGTTACAAATCGCTATGCATCGCTAAAGTGAACGCATCGCTATCATATACTATGCAAAATGGTAATTTAAAATGGGGCAGTAAAGGCAGCTTGCCTTAACTAACTGTAGCCATAGAAAAAAGTTTCTAAGAGATTGTCCTTTGCTTTTGGAGTTATTCCATTCCATCTATATACATTCACAGCTTTTAATAAAATGGTACAAGAAAGATTTAGATACTCTCCTTCGTCACTTAATCTGTATACATTTCGTTTTATTTTGTCACATTTTTTTAAAAGGGCGCAATTCTAATCTTTCGCCTAGAGCGCTACTCAACTAGCAAAAAGTGATAAGTATTATAAAAGTCACCGATGCACATTTATTTAGTCTTGCATTGGTTTTGTAGTGTAACTATGTAACATGCTTTCTTACAATGATATATTACAGTGCGTTTACAAGCATTTTAACGATAATTAAAGCACTTACGTAGTTTGTACAAGATTTAGAGCATTTCAAGGTCCAATTTCCATTACTATTTAGCTAGTTGGATAGGAATGCTCGGGCCGGCGCTAGGTATATAGGTTTACAAGTAGCTAAATTAGATTTAGAAAAGTTAATACGTTCTTTGTTATTTTTAATAGTTTTTCTTTCATACTAACCAGGTCTAGCAACACCGCCATTGCAAGTCACGCTGAACGCGGCAAGGAGCCACAGTGCATAGTTCCACATTCTGAACAGGTCTGCGATGCAGCAACTTGAAAAAGAATCAAGATTATAGATCAACGGGAGTGTCCCATTAATTTTAATGACATGTAGGTAACCATTTACCAAGAAAAACATTTTTTGAAATGTTAACTTAATAGGTACTGCTCTTAAAAGAAGCGGTTTTATCGAACCACCAATCGAACACACAAAGAGACTAGGTATGAGATAGAGAGAGAACAGTCAGACAGACGGACAACAATGTGATTTAATAAGATTTACGTAAACTCTAAAAAAAATTTTATATATATAATATAGTATTTACAATAACTTAAAACATTTCAAATTAATTAGGAAACGTTGCCTGCCTCCCTAGGTAGGTACTTCATGGAACTAGTATATAATTGTTGAACAATAGAATAAATTAAAAATAGCAGTTACTAATATATTGACATAATCACAACGTAAAGTTCCATCCAGCACCACTACATACAAACCATCCAAAGTCACACGATATCCTATGTTTGCGTTTGTTAGTTCGTTGACTTATCCCAAGACTTTCTAAAGTAAGTCAAATATTCTTATTTCGTAGTTATGCAACTTATCCTTGACAAATTCAATTGTCACCAGAGTAATTGAATTTATTGCTTTGTGGGTACAAAAAGTGCTGGTTTCTTTCAAAAGAACATACATACTAAAAACTGAGGGACGTTGTAGTTTTTAAATTACATTTGTATTAAATATAAATTTTTGTTTTTAGTTAATTTAGATTTATAATAAACAATGGTTTTAACAAAAAGTGCTCAAGTTAACATAATTGAAAGAAATTGATAGGCTAGTGGTTTACATCCATAGATTATCTAAGTAGTCCGATACTTATAGCAATTTTTGTATAAAGCTTTCGCTTTTTTGTTGTTTCAAACTTGTTTAAGAATAAATTTTGAATGGCAAATGAGGTCTTGTACTAATATTGTACTAATTAAAAAGTTAAAATACCTACAAATAAAAAATTGGAGTGCCTAAAAGACTGGCGGCATTACCTCGCTGCGAATGCTACGTCGCCCGAGGTAAGCGTCAGTCCTCCGCCCACCCGAGGCGTCTAACAGGCCTCCATGGCCTCAATGCCTTGATTCTATACAAATTGATATATTTACTTATTCCAATATCAACTTACTTTTTTAAACGTAACCGAGGTGTGAGGCGTCCGTCGCGCGAATGCCATGGCTGACATCGACCGCCCCCATATAAGCTCACTGCACCTGTACCTACTCCTTGATCAAGTGCAGCTCATGCATAACGAAATTTATATATACGTAAATTGATTGATTGAAGATATCTATACATAACCTTTACCGCAGCTTCACTTGCAAGGAGACGCATACATCCCTTTATATGTTTTAACTCGATAGAGCTAGTCGTTCATTTCGGATGTTGGTTGCTTAACTATCTCCGTGAAAATATTTAGTTACGTTGCTTTGTTGAGACATAATAGGATGTGTTTTATGTTTTCAATTTTAAAATAAATGTTTAGACTAACCATTTTTGTAAGTAAATCTAGTAGGTACCTATAGAATTACAAATTCATCATTGATAAGCCGCACTTCTTGAAATTCATACCTGTCCAGTTGCAGTATTTACTTATACGAGTGAGTTGAACCAGTGAAAGTCAAGTTCAAGATCCTAGTTCAAAGACCCGTTGCCAACGCACGCGACGACGCTACACTGTGACAACCCACAAAACACATCCACAAGCATATCATGGCTGACTGGATATGGGTATTTTATTTATAAATATAGTTTTAATACCTACTTATGTTATTCTATCTTTTTAGGGTTTCCATAACCTAATTTTGTCGTATTTTAGGTGTAATCTATGAACCGCTTTACAATGCTTTAGCGAAATTCAAAAAACTAAATTCTAGCGCACATCAATTTTGATAAAATTTTAGTTTCTACAACTTCAAAAACCCTTTCAACGAATATTGGTTTCAATGAGATAAGTGAGTAGTTTTGTAGACATTTGTTTTTCATCTCGACTACGGAACCCTTCACTATATGTAATTAAATTCAATTCTTTGAAGTTGACTGTGAAAAGAGGAATATAAGGAGCATGCCAAATGGAACTACAATAGATCTCTGTCTGCACCTGTGGAAAAAGATGGGAAAAAGCCGTGAGTTTATGCCACAGGTTTATGCAGATATTATGTAGGTGCATTGTTGTTCATATGTGTATACCTAGGTTTATTATGTAGGTGTAGGTGTAATAAATCTAGATAACGTCGTGATAGCCGAGTGGTAGCGAGCCGGCTTCTCATTTAGAAGGCCGTGGTTCGAATGCCAAGGCATGAGCTTTTTTCCTAATTTACGTTGTACGTTACTATCACTGACTCTGCCTTGAAGAGCACGTTAAGCCGTCAGTCCCAGTCATGCAGTTGTTAAAATTCACCAATCCACATTCGAGCAACGTGGTGGATTAAGCTCCTAAGCGTTCATCGCTAGCGGAGGCCTTAGCCCCAACAGTGGGGCATTAATGGGCTGATGTATGGTATGATAGGTTTATATAGGTATTATCCTTATTAGGTATATATTTAATAACTGTTCTATTTTCCGAAAATTGGTTTTTTAATTTTTTATATAACAGTTACATATCAGTTATTCAATTATTCGCAATAAAATAACCATATAACTAAGAGTTTATGTTCATAAGAGTCGTAATGACCTGCACGTGCCTTTCATACTAGAGTTCAGTGCAGGACATTAAATTTTTCATATTTCTGATAAAATGATTGTAATAGGTAGGTACCTAGCGTACGGTATTGGTTGAGAAAATAAAAACAATTTGGCATTAATAACGAGTTCCAAAAACAGTTTGTAACAATTTGTAAATCAGCAGGTTTTAGTGGCAATGGGAGAGCCACATCGCTCGTATACCATAAACCGCTGGGTAAGAAGGTTCTCGTTTGACGATCACGATTTGAACGTCACAACGTGGCACAGCCCACCCCCACTAAGTGTACTGATGACCTGGTGAAGGTGAAGGGCCGCGGTTGATTACAGATGGTCCAAAACCATGCGTCATGATTTAGGAGGAAGCCTATTTGTCCAGCAGTAAATCTCTGGCGGATAAAAGTACCAGCTAGCCACGTCGCTAGGTATACTAAAACGAAAGACACCGTTTCAAATTCTGTAAACTGCCCAAGTCATTACTCACATACCTGTATCGCAACTATCATGGCCTCTCTGTATAAGTACCTACTCGTGTTTAATTATATTTTATCGATTTGTTTGGCGTTATGCTACCGCTCTGAATTCGATTCTCAATCGTGGCAGATACCTATTAGACAATGAATTTGTAATAATAATGATTATTTTCTTAAAAACCTAAAAAGTATACGTTAAATATGACACAGTTTTTTATAAAATGTTATATAGGTTAAGTTACTCTAGGGTTATTCGTTGACGCTAAAAGGGGGCGAAACCCGTTCTATAGCGTCAACAATAGATTACAGAAGAATTATACAATGCCAAAATAAACAGATGTTAATGATATCAGTGACTTTAATTTATTATTAAAAACGGAGTATTTAAATTTGTGTGGAGATGAGAATTTTGTGTTATATACTACCTAAGTAGGTATGTACTTCAAGAAATATGACTTATAAGGTCTTCAGTTTGGGTGTACGAAAGAGTTTGAAGCCAGCCCGTTACTATTTTCTTACAGTCATACTTGTTAAGAGTAAAAATTTGAAAAACACTATTAACTTTTTTATAAACAAGGGATCGAGAAAAAGAAAAAATCTGTGGCTAAAGGATGTTCTAAATACGGTTTTAGGATAAATGATTAGGCGATTACGTTTTTGCACAAAGGAATTAAGGGTATATGACAATATCCAATGCTGTTTTAGTACTAAGTGAAGAAAATAGATCTGTCAAACTGTGAGAACGTTGCGGTATGAGTAGAGCTCTCTAGTGGGGAAAAGGTATGGTTTTACTATTGCAACCTTAAGAATAAGCCTTTGTGCTCGTTCAAGTTGAATTAAATGTGTTTTTGAGGCACCACCCCAAGTTATCGGACAGTAACTCAAGAGTGATTGACATAAAGAGAGGTAGGTACACCATTTTAACGACCTCAGCACCGGCCCCAGACCGGAAGTGTCTGAAGATTGGAACGAGTTAACGAACACGCCATGAGACGAGCTCAATGTGCGGTTTGGAGGTAAGGTTCGAGTCTATCATTACACCCAGATATTTAATAATGTTTGTTCTCGAGATAGAGCGACACTGACATAGGGTTACAGGTTGTCTACGTCCACACGAATGTGTAAGTATATATTTCAAGCTCTGGTGGAGGGAGAAACCTGTTCTGTAAAGAGAACGCCATAACTCTCGTCTTATCTACATTCAATGTTAGCAGATTCTCATGCAACCATTCAGATATGGAGTCGAAACTAGTTGTGCTGCACAATACACCTCTCTCCAGGAATCCGCTGCAAAAACAAGGGCCGTATCGTCAGCAAACGAGACGGTGGTTGCGCTCTGTAATTTTCGGTTTGAGAGTTCGGTGATGTACGTAAGGAAGAGGGAAGGGCCTATGATACTTCCTTGATGTATACCATGACTAATAGGAAGATCTGAGCTTTGCAGACCATAAATTTTGACGCTTTGAGTCCTACTAGACAAATAATCCGAAAAGAGAGACAGTTGTTTGTCAGAAGCAGACTGCTTTGGTTTGGTCATAGATATAGGTACATTTCCGAATGGCATCCCACAGTCGCTTATTATTTGAGCCGGCTTTTTTAATTTCGCTACTTTCATATTCTTTTTTGGCTTTTCAAATTATGTCTCAACAAAAATTACGGTATCTTGTATAGGTTAATTTAAGCGTTACATTATTTGGTGAAAGTTTGAGTTTCTTTTATTTTTAACTCTATTTCGTAAACATCGAAGGAGGCCTGCTGCGATCCGTGGCTATATGGGTCTAAGATACCGTGGTAAAGGATAGGTGTGGAGTTCATTTTTATAGCTGAAAACGGAGTGCATTAACTAAAAACTCAGTAGCATCATTGGGGTCAATATATTGATATATTTTAGACAGATCCAGATTTTGTAAACTATGTGTTAAGCCAGCCTCATTAGCCTTTTTACGAGTTTTTGGTGGTAAATATTTTATATTAGTAGATATTGCAAGAAATATTGAATCATGATCCGTTACAATAACGAGTGCATGATTTTGAGAATATGTTCTTAGCATTATGTGGCCTAAACAGGTATTTATGTGGGTAGGAATTGTAAAGGATGGCAGAAGTCCGAATAGAGCCATAACGTCGTAATATTCGTTAGAAAATTTATCATTCTTTTGCGGATTCATGTCGATGTTAATATCGCCCATAATCATTAGATTTTTGAAAGATGAGAAGCAAGGTAGAAATGTGTTTTAAGGAAGTGATGAAGTTTTTAGCATCAGAATATACCACCTTTATTCATAAAGGTGGTATATGACTAGTATAGCCGTGTCTTGATCAACTGTTATTATAAGACAAAAGACAATTACAATCGTATTATGTAAGTTTTCATGTTTGTATACAATTACCCCATCATTCTGATTACATGGATTGGTAGATACGAAAAATTCAGAATTATTAGGATTAAGATTATTGGATTTAGGGGAAGCCAGCCTTCAGGGAGTATAATTATGTCGCAGTCAATTTTCATTATGTCTAGCGAAACAGTGAAACTAGTTAAATTGGCTTTAACACTAACTACGGATATTCTGAGATAATTTTAAGAGAGTTTACGTACCTATTCGGGTTTCGACATATAAGAAGAACACATTGTAGGGTCAGATATTGAGAAATCTGAGACAGAATTTTTATCTAATAAATCCAGATAATCATTAATACACGCGAATTTTATAATTTATAATTTGGAATGCTTATATAAGACAACAATACTGACCCGTCTCCTAATATTATTAGTGGAGTTACGCAATGGGTAGGTATAAAGTGATTTTATGACTGTAGCTATGATCAAAATATGAGACAGATATAGAGCAGATACCTACATTGTTTGATCAAGATATAAGAGTGAGTAGGTAGGTATTAGGTACATGGATACAGTTTAGAATATTTTCATTTTTGTGTATAGACAATGATTCGATGCTGCCAAAAATCTGGATGTGCATGTGCAGGATGTGTAATTAATGAGTAAAAATAAGATTTCACTTGCAATATTTTTATGATGTAAGACCCGTGAATGAGTAGGTATACATTCCTGTCTTGTATTTCTAGATGTGTTTGCTATCGAAATCAGTTTACGAATGCAGTATTGCAAGTATAATGGAACACGTCAAGTAGCAAATGTGTTTCTCAGTGTGGACAACATATCAAAGTCACTATAAAACAGGAACTGAGACACTTTCACTTTTCTGCGTCTTAAGGAAATACTTGAAATCAGAGTATATATTTAAAGTAATCTCAGGTGCTTATACCTAAGTATGAAGAAGTCGTATGTGTGCGGTGCGGCACAAGAAACATTACTACCTACTTAGTCTTGGCATAATTATAGAAAAGCCATTGCGGATGTTTGTATCGAAGTTAAAGACTTTTTTGGCTCTTTTCGGAGCCATTAACCAAAGAATCTAATTAGAATTCATGACAAAGTAGTAAACAAAACTTGTAAATAGATGCGTTACCTCTAAATTCAGTCGGGGCCGAGTCACAGAGATTAGAAGTTTAGAATATACATATTACATTACACGAAGGGCATTCAGAAGAGCAATAGCACGCAATAGCGAGGAAGTAGATTTCTCCGAGAGCACCTTTCATGGGTAAAGCATGGAAACGATCAATACGGTCAGTAAAAACGCCCTATACCATACGTAGGTACCTACTACATGAGCGCCACCCACATGTCCGAGCAATTTAATTATGGGAGGGTGAAGAAGAATACAAACTGCAGGAAAATTCAGCGATGCACATTAAGATGTCAAACAGCAATTGCGACGAGCACAGATACTCGCCAGTACATACGTTCTACGGGAAAGATGGCTGATAGAGTATTTGCCTGACCTCCGAAACCGGCGGGAGTCCCAAGGATACGGTCCGCCACTCAGCACAGACAACCTGGTCTTCATAGCAGACTCCACCGTACCGCGGAACACTTGGTCACGGGACAACATAGTTGTAGTGTACCTGGGCACGGACGGAGTTACAGTTTTATCGTTCCATCGCTTCAGCTATACAGCGCTATATTCGCTACAGCGAAATGTCAGGCCGCGCTATAAATATTGAATGCACGCGCACCGAACAGACCACGTACCTATTATAGTGTGACAGCGTAGTGTGAAATACCGTTAAAAGTGTAGATATGACAATGAGTTTATAGCAACATTTAAATAGCATATGTATAGTATTTGTAAGGTTATATGTTTAGGTAAGTACTTATCTAATAAATGTCAGCTTTTTGAGTGTTTTCCTGATCCGCACTATGTAAATACTTGCTCAAATAGATAAATAAGTAGGAAAATCGCTCTTTTATATGAATAGGCTCTCGATAAAGTATTGCCGCAGAGACGTGCCACGCGACCAAAAACACTAGGGGGAGATGGGGTTCAGTGTAACACGGGGCACAGTGTAACACTGATCTTTCACTCTAATCTATAGCTGTTTATGGTCTGTCGTTTTTTAGTCATAGACGCCATTAGCGTCCGCCATTGTTGTTTGCAATACAGCAGCAATAAGGCGCACGTAGTTACAATTAAAAAATTATATTAAAATTGACAGTATAAAAGTTTAATTTTGCTCATGTGGATTAACGCATTTATTAAAAAAAACTGTGAAGTATATGGTAAGTAAATTATATAACATTAAATATTATTTAGTTCCACATATTAAGACACTATTTCCGTTGACGTTGGATTATGACACTTGGGGTGATGAACATGCAAATAAAATACAGCACATCGGGGTACAGTTTAACAATATTAGTTGGGGCACAGTGTGACATGTTACACTTAGTTAACTAGATATTTTATTGGACTTGTAGTTAGTGACATGTCAGATAATTATGAATGAATAAGCTATTTGAGAAAATCTGCAAAAGTAAATACCTAACAAATTTTATTTTCCCACAGATCCAGATTTGGCTATAGTTTTGAAAAAAGATATTGAACTTGTTTTGCCAGCTCCGGAAAAAAGAAAGAAGGACGAAAAGACAGAAAGATTTTTATTCGTTTAACTTAGACTTTAATAAACATAACTTAGAATAATATTTAATAATATATCTTAAGTTATATATATAGAAACATAATTTAATTAGTCTTGTTACATTGTACCCCACACATTGTTACAATGTGCCCCCATAGTGGGGTACAGTGTAACAAGAATTGTCAAACATTAAAAAATTAATAGTAGCATTTGATGATTTCATTTTTGTATAATTGTTTAATTTCATAAAAGTACGATATTTGGGCTAATTAATAAAACTTGAAATAAACACATTAAATCATTATACGATGTTTTATTTATTTTTCAAAAATTATTGTTACAGTGAACCCCACCTGCCCCTATATAGTACTGACCTCTTAAAATGTATCGTAACTAAAGAGGCTTTCAATACCTGCCTATGTGCTGCCTTCAGAGGGCGCCTTGTTTTTAGGAAAGGCCGTGATCGGTCGACGGAAAACACCACGACAAAATTACAGAAAACGCGGTATAATTCTAAATAATGTGTTAAGTAAATAATTTATTTTTTTTCTTTTCAACAATCCGCCTTAGAATCACTTCACAACAAGAGTCCGACTTCTCACTTCAAGAGCAAGTACCTACTACTTGTCAGAAGGCAACAATCCTGAAATATTGAAGCATCTTGTTTCACCGTTCTTTGACCTATATGTAGGTACTTACAACCGGCCCCATACAAAATTCGTACGATATAGACTGCTGATAAAAACGCCATTTTAAAGATGAACTGATTCGATAGTTCCAATTAAGTCATAATTAGATTCGTATAAGATACTGCTAACTAATTTGAGTACAGCATTGTTGCGTCTAGTGGTTCTGTCGATCTCATCAGGCGGCCGACGAATTCCCTCTCCCTGCACCCTCCTGTGCATCGTGTACCGATTCAGTGTGCGCGCGATCAGAATCAACATCTAGTTCAGCGATCTCTGGCGGCTTATAACTGGAAATTAATCCAAAAACCCATTCTGAGGTGATATCTATGCAATGCAAAAACCCGCATCAAAAAACACATTACTGTAATGCCTTCTGGTGGCTTGTAACCGATAAATCTATCTAAATACTTGCTCTGAAACGATACCATTAGCCATTTTAAAGGAACAGATCTACTGCAGCTTCTTCTGGTGGTTTATAATGCAAAACGTATCTAATAACCTGCTACTATGTGATGCCTAAATACAAAGCAAAAAACCAAATCAAAATTGGCATAGCAGTTTTAGAGAAATATATCTATTATAGCACAGCTGAAGGTCTGTAACTGTTATACCTGTTGAAGAATCTGCTCTGAGATAATACCAATGTAATGCAAAAACCACATGAAAACTGACCAAGCCGTTTCAAAGGAAACACTTTCACTGAGAACCTTCCTGGGCATGTGCTTAACAACTCACCAAAATTTCATTGCAATGCGATGAATGGTATAGTAATGCCTACAGGACAAACAAAAAAACATTCATTTTTACAGATAAAGATTTTATAGATATTATCTTTTCACATGTTCACAAATAAAATCTTTCAATAGAGGAATCAAATACTTTCTTCTATACTAACTTTGGATACTATTTTTATACATTGTACATTGCCATTTTGTTTTAACTCTATTTTCAATTGAGGTTCCATTTTCATATCGTTAGGCGACTGTTTACCTACAAAACCCATTTCTTCTTTACTCAGTAGTGGTGTTTCAGAATTTGCTTGCATATTCATCAAATTTTCTATCCATTTAGTATTTTTTATACTAGTACTGCACAGACTGTTTTCATAGAGCTGATAAAAAAGCTTATTTGTCTGATTCAATTTTTTTTCAATATCAATTTCGGTTTTTCTCTTTGTCAATGTTGTTTCTGCATTTGTTGATTTTATATATGCATTCAAATCAATAATATTTGCAGTCTTGTCAATCTGTTTAGCCTTATTGTCATTGCAATTTTTTTCACAGGGTCTACCTTTTAATGTGCCGGTATCTTCATTAGTCTCAGACTCAGATTCACTATCTGATATTGCTTCATTTGGTCCAGTCTGAATATCTTCACAACCAAATGGAAAATCACAATCAACATTACTACACATCATAAATTTCTCTTCAAAGCTGATGCAATATAATCTGATGTCTGAATTACACAGTGGACAAACCTAAAAAATACAATTTATGTTAGACATGACAGATCATTAACCATACACACTTTAGGACTAGATTGCAAATGGGTTTAGCTCTTTCCTGAACTTTTGTCTCTATTATTTCGTTTTTACGTACTTACTTATTAGCATCACATTTTATTATTGGTGTTTTCCCATAGTCCAACAAAATTTACCTAGTAATGGAACCATCAGGAATAAGTAACCCTTGCGGACTATTTTTATAATAAGGAATACTTAAGAATCAAATCTCATTCCTTGTATGTATCACATACCTAGTTAGGTACTCTTTTATGTATTATACAGTAAAATGAAAATCATGCATTTATTCAGAGTTGACCTACACATCAGCTTAATTGGCTGTAACTCATAAACTAGTTGACCCTATTTGAATTGTTATGATTTTCATTGTATGTTTGACCTTAATACTATTATTGTAAATTATTCAGACTTTTGCATACCTTTGCATGCAACTTACAAAAAATATTTTATAATATTTCATTAACAAGGACAAAATTTGAAAAAAATATCAAAGATCATCATAACTATCATATTTTAAAATAGCTAATCAACGATACCCCACTCAATTGGTTTTCCAAGACTACCGCCTTAAAAGTATTAATAATAAAAGAAAGGTGGTGAAGAGATTAAATAAACTTTTAGAATTTTTAGAAATGCAGAAAAATGGAAAAAAAGTAATACATGCCTGCTAAAAAGACATTTCTTATATGAAGAAATTTGGTTACGGTAGGTTGATTGTCCATCATTTCCCAATCAATAAGTCAGGTCAGGTATGCACATGTCAATTGCGAGGAGGGAATCACAGCGGAGTGACAAGCCACTAAGAAACTTTTTTATGAATTTAAAATTTGATCAAGATAGATAGATTTTCACCATTTGTCAATTATATTAATGCGAGGAGCAAATGTTTTTGTAATGGATATGTATTTATTATTTTTTATTATTAATTTTAAATATTCCGAAAGTTTGTTTCCTGTCCTCGTCCCACCCCTTAAATTATTATTAATATTTTTATGGTGGTAATTCAGAAAGCCATATCTAAATTATAATTTCACAATTAACCTGATTTATTTAAACACTTCAGATACATCTAATATATATAAATCCATATCAAAAAACCATTACTCAATAATCAAAATCTTCCGATAGTGGTAAATAATTTGTCTCCTCAGCTTATGTCAGTTACAACACTTTTTTTAGGTCTTTCGGGTATTCCAAATATTGGCAATATAAACGTTTTAAATCATAATCTATGCCATCAAAAAATAAACAACCTCCGGCATATTAATTTGTATCTAATTTTAATGTTTGTTTTTGTCATAATAATAATATTTGGGACACCCCACACAGCGCCATCTAGTCCCAAAATAAGCAAGTATTATGCTTGTATTATAGGGTACTAGAGAACTGATAAACATACTTATTCTTTTTTTTTATAATATATACTTTTACACCCAGACACGGAACAAATCGACATGTTCATGTACACAAATATTCATCCCGGGCGGGAATTGGCTCCACAAATAGGGTCTCTAACCACTCGGCCAACCGGTCAGTCAAATAATGACGTACCACATAGGTATGTTGATCTTAAATGTGAGAAACTTGTTTTACACAATGCCTACATTAACTAAATCAGTAAAATTACCTGCAGGTACCTACTTACTTGGTAACAGTTGGGGTCTTCCATCGCAGTCAGTATGTGAGGCATTTCTTTGTTATAATGTTCAATGATTCAAATGGGACTGCTAGTATTAGGTACATTAGTCCTCTAGAACCAATGTCTAGTCTAGAACATAAGAAAATAAAGTTGTTTCTGAAATGTGCAATAATAGGTGTCGAATCATAGGAGGTTATGTTTTAATTAATATGGAAAATTGGTACAATAACAAAATTTTGAAGCAAGTATTAAAATTACGTTCAAGAAATTGCACACATAATATAGTGCTTAGCTGTCTAGTAAGGCTAGTAAGTAAAATTTAGACAATAAAATAATCGATAAATAAACACTACACAGTGTCACAGTCTATCTTTTCTATCTTATGTATCTTTTCCTTTGACGTATCACAAAATGAATTTGATTTTCTTCTAATTTGCGTTCCAAAATGAGAATTGATTTATCGTTTGGAATTTCCTGTTATTAAAACTATGCATTTTTCATGACAAGTTTTTTCATTTATTATGTCCCATGATGAATGCACTTACATACTTTTTTTTAATTTGCCATCTAAAATTAATCCCCAATATCAAAACAGTTTAGTAATTTTATACGTTCCTAATTGAGCCACAAAACATTTTATTTGTACCAAGAATCAAGTTCTTCTTGTCTAATAGATTCACAGAAAATAGGCTGTGATCGACGGATAAGTATAGACATAAAAGGAGTGATCATATATGGGTTCCGTTTTTTCAAATCGTATGCCCGGAATCCTAAAAATTTTAATTTACATTGCCTCAATTTTTTGGCTTACTAATTTGTTCTTTTATAATTCATTCATTAGTTTATTTGTTTCTTAAATGTTACCGCTCAATTATTAGTAACTCTAACCTAGGATCTAGTTTCGAACCTCAGTCTATTATATATTTTTTATTATATTTTTTGAATATTTGTGCCGGGTCATAATCAGTGTTTGTGTTGTCGTTGTTTGTACCCATAATACTTTTTACTAATATACCGTACCATGATCCTTTGTGGAAACGAAAATAATGTACAATTTAAAAAAAAAATAAACGTACCTATATATTTTATTACCACAATAGAAATATTTAACTTTAAATACATCGATAACGTTGTTGGCTACGCACTATTTACCTTCATTGTTTGGGGGATACGTTCTGATCATAAGCAGCAATGATTTTGTATCAGCTAACTTTTTCTTTCTAAAGCTTTATTCTACATGTTAAAACAAGTTAAATATATGTAAAATTAACATTCCTTCTAGTACTTCAGTTATTATTCTGAGTTCAATGTCACAGAAAATTCAATGTTATTAAATTCAATTTATTTATGACATTCAATTCAAAAAAGATTCAACAGTGATTCAATTGTATTGGTTATTCTGTGGCGAGGGTATGGAGAGCGCATAATAAAATGAACAGGTTGAGTCTGGTGATTGGTCTGTGTCAGTCTGTGTCAGTTGTGTGACTACCTGTGGTGACTACTGACTAAGGTCAAATATGGTGTGATTTAATTCTTCGGCATCCGGCTACGAATATTTAGCCTGAAGTAATTTATTTATTCAGAGTCACCACTATGATCTAATTCACCTTGACAATTCATTACTCCCTTAATATTCACTTGCTCGCTTAGCTCAGAAGATACATTTATTCCATTCACCTTACTATGTCTTTGGTCGCTTATCGTTTAGCTCCGAAAGACACGTTTATTTATTATTTAAAAGCGAAGCAATGTAATTGCGAGAATATCTAAACAAAAAAAATTGGGTTTGGCTGTGTCGTGGACACGGCCGTGTGTTGTACGTGAATACGTTTTTACGTAACAATTAATGTTTTTTGACCACGCCGCTCAGGTACGTAGATTTATGTATCATGTTCTTCTTAATGTTAACACTGAACGCCTGATCATCGTCCAATTGACGCGGTAGCTGTTGCACCATTGTGTCCACTTCCACGGGTACAGTAATGACGTGTCCGATGATACCATAGCTGCCTTCGTAACGCAATCGGCGGATCTGCATGAATGGCAGTCACGGTGATACTAGACGTGCACTGATCGGATATAATGCGAGCAACCCGTGTTGCTTAGGTGGATACACAAATCCGTTTGAACGTGACAACGTGGGCACTTTGTCCGAGTCTAGTGATTTTTTACACGTACCGCACAGTTTAAAGTCAGCCACTGGCTCATCAGGGAAAGTATTATTAAGCAACGGTAAGTGTTTTTCATTTACTGGCTTCAATGAGCGCAGAAACCATAGACGATCACATACATCACACTTATGTCCGAATGGATTGCTGACAAACGTCGTATTGAAACGTGCACTTGCTGCTGTCCAATGTGTCTTCATAATCGATGATCGTACACAATCAATGCCTACACAGTCCAGTGTCGATATAGAAGTGATTTCATTATCCACTTGCATAATTTCAACCGGCCCAGCTGCCGATGTACTGGCACCGTCGTTGATCCGTTCGGCCACATTTATTCTTTTACGTTCCCGGCACTGCTTGACACGGTCATATGGTGTTTTTTTGGTGCCATTAGATTCTCTTTGAGAAGCCCTTTCCAACCGTATACGATCTTTCTATTTTGATTTGGCTTTTTGACGCGTATAGGCCGACATTGTATATTTTTTATATGATTATTTTATTATTTTAACGTATAACATTCACTGTCACTGTTTTGCACTAAGGTTTTATACACAATCGATAGCTTTTGGCGCGAGCTGACTATTGAAACTTAAACGAACCTCGTAGCTCTTTCAAGTCAAAAGTTATACTAAGTGGAAATCTCGATACGCAGCAAAATCATCTTAAAATGGCGGCGCTTCCCCCTCCCCCACGCGCGATGCGTCACAGTCCTTACTTGGCGAAATGAATTCTTTGATTCTTTAGCTATTCAATGGTGTAATTGAATTTAGGATGGGGATGATAGATATGAATCTGCAGCATCAAATTGTATCCCACGATTTTGTTATCATTGGTTTTTTTGACTTGCCTCCCACTATGAAAGCAATTTTAAAGACGTATTCACGTCAAAATAAAATAAAATAGGTACCTAACCTAACCTATTAGACAAATGATAACTATTATTTGACCTAATGATTTTATCTTAGTTAAGTACATCATAAATACTAATTTATGGTGTACCTTTAGGATTCGTGGCTAAGAATAGAAAATATTCAGGAACACGATCACTAATTTATTATAGAATTACAGCGTCAAAATATGATACAAAATGGGTACAGAGAATCGCGTTTGTATGAGCGCACCGAGAGCTTGAAGTCTTCGTATCGATCTGTGGGTCCGTCTCCTCGAGGCAGGGCTTCGTCGAAGGAATCATTTGAATTTGAAACTAGGTTCGATGATATCTTCGTCTGGTTTACAGTTTGTTGTTAGCCAGCCTCTGACAGTGTTTGTGTTGAGTCGCAGTACAGCTTCTGGTGTTGCCATCGTGAGTAGAGAGTGTGGCCATGTCGCCACATACCTATTTAATTTAGATAGTATTTCAGAGCATTAGCGTATCACTGTTATAGATAGTATATAACTATATTCCTAACAATCTAAATAATAATTTTATGAATATAAAATTACAAATTTTTTGACAAATGTTTCGATGCTACAAACAACGATTTAAAGATAATAATATTATAACATTGATAAGATTGGCGTAATCAATTCTATTTACAATAATTGGTAATTATGCTTATTAATCAATCAATTGGGACTGTTGGATGCTTTGTTTTTAAATGTCTTAGCAAATTACCTAAGGAGAAATGACTGATACTCATCAGTTGTAAACAAAACCCGCATTTGGCCTTTTGGTTATGTATTTGAGTAAAATGGTCCCAAATAGGACTTCGTTTCTTTCTTTGATTTATTTGGTTCATTTTCACTAATTTTATATATAAATAATAAAACTGCTAATTAACTCACAATTATGTAGCAGATAGCGAAACTTAAAACTTAACACTAAATACCTACTAATTACACTAATAGACTTAACATTTAAACGATATTAAAAAGAACTTTCTATTAACTAACAAAAACAATTACCTAAATATTTTAACTTAACGTTATGCGCGAGCAAGCCGTAGTTAGGTACATGAATTTGTACAAGCGTAATGTATCGACTCAGCCGATCGACTGGTGAAACATTGTCTACTATTACTAATTATTCACTTGCTCGCTTAGCAACGAAAGAACGAAAGACGTCTTTATGTTTATTACAATAGAAGTGATATTAGGATGGATTATTGGTGACACCCAGTCTGGCTACTTAGTCATTGTAATATCACTTCTATTGCATTAGCAATAAATGTTTATTTTGTTCACTCGTAAATCGTCCTCTGATGAAAAATAATGAACAGCCGCACCGCAGGCCAGCCGCCGGTGGCATCGTATCGGCAGACGACTGTAGGTTACGATCGACACACGAACTGCGAACTAGCCGAAGCGACGCGATATTGAACCAATAATTCGTGAGCTTCTAGGTTTTGAAGTTAATAATTATCGGAATTATTCAGTTACGTGATTTAATTCATTTAGGTCGCTCAGAATAAGACTACGCAAGCCAACATCCGGCCACCATTCGGCCTGATTCGGCTGGATTCGGCCTTCTTCGGCATTCTTCGGTGCCGGCCGTGACAAATCTTCAGATTAGTGTTATTTAGTGTGATCATTTTTGATTTTTCACGACATATAGTTTATCCGTCAGTACTAAACTGTATGATTAATTATATGATGTAATTTAATAAAATGTTGTGCTGTTAGTATTATTAATAATATTCACTACATTTTACAGGTCAGCAGAATGGCGTGTACAAAAGCTGTTTGTGTTCTAACTGGCGATGTTCAAGGCACAATTAACTTCTTCCAAAGGGTAAGTACCTACACCTCATGTCAAACTTCTTTATCCCTCTGAAGTTGATGAGTGTTACGACAGTAGGGAAAAAGGATAACAGTGGAGCGAGAACGAACCTCTTCCACTTCAGCTTCAGGGAGAACAAGATGTTTGGCACAATCTGTACTACAGGTCTTTAAGTAGGTACTTTATATACCTGTTAAACCCGTTCGCATATAAATTTTGGTAAATTTAAAGATTTTGAGTCAGTTATGCACTTACCTAACTGGTTAGGTACATATTTAATCGGTACCTACCCACTTGGTTCACTATACTAATTAAAATAATTATATACCTTTTTTTTTCCAAGTTCTAATAAATTGGTAACTGTACTTGTTTACTATGGTTATTAGTTTTTTTTTCCTTTATTGTTGTGCCTAATTTTGACAAAGACTGAATAATCTTGATACCTTTTTACAGTTGTATAAAATTATTATTAGCAGCAAATATGAATATTTTGAATAATAAATAATATCATTATGTAAAATTAGTAAAGTTAAATGTAAATATGATTATATTTATAAATATGTACATGTCTCATTTTAGTCCGAGAGTGATCCTGTCCGAGTGTTTGGTGAAATACATGGATTGGCAAAGGTAATTTGGTTTTTTAATATTATGTCATATAACAAATTAGCATTTCATATTTAAAGCATATAAAATCAAAACTTTGTCTTTACATGAAAAAATTAGGTGCAAACATCCAAAGGTCATTTGACAAACATCTTGATAACTTGACCATGAATGTTAATTCTGTATGTCATATGAAATTGTGTTCTATATAGCTGTTGTTGAGTTCAAAATGCCTAGTCATGTTTGTCCACCAATACCTACACAATCATTTTGTTTTATATTTTTATCAATATTTAAAAAAAAATCTATTTATTAAATAACTGATAAGTGAAGTTAACAATTTTACTTTGTAAGTATTAGAAAACTGAAGGCCGTCTTTTTCCTTTTTAGTATCGTTCAATATTGAAATATAAACTATACAAACCTTTCCGGAAAAAACCAATAACTCAGTCACCGTTCACGAATGCTGCACGCTTCGACCCACTGCGGTCTCAAGGTCTGGGGCGCGTCGTGAAAAAGAAGGCAACCAAACGTTATAAAATAACACTAGATAAAATAATTTATTATGAAAATGTAACCTATAAGTATTTATTTTTACATAATGAGATCTATTAGTGATACATCTGATTTTTATGGATGGTTGTTAAAATTTCTTCCTGTATATTTATATTTTGATTGAATACAATAATTGTTAGAGATCAAACAATAGCTGGCTTAGCTGTGGACCAGCATCAATAGTTTGTATGGAAACGTGATTGTCTAGCTCAACCTTATATTCGCTGAGCTCTTATTTATTAATGAAGGAGTTATACTTCACTACTGAAAAATTTAGAGAGGTGCACTTTAATTATATTACTTTCATATATGACTCTTTTTCTTGGTATTATAGCACTGAACAGGCAATTATGCACAACTCGTTCAGTCACCGATCCTAGCGACACTAACGGGAGACGAGTTTATTTACTGGTGTATTGCTTGGCCAATTTTCTGAGTTGTACATGCGTATCTACTTAAGTACAATATTGATTATGAAAGTTAAATTATATACGATCTCGTTTTAATCTTATTCAGGGTCTTCATGGTTTCCATGTGCACGAATTTGGTGACCTCACAAATGGATGCTCCTCAGCAGGTGCTCACTTCAACCCGCTGAAAAAGGACCACGGCGGGCCCAATGATGAAGAGCGACATGTTGGAGACCTCGGGAATGTCACAGCCTGTGGTGATGGGGTTCCTACCAAGGTATGGATCCACAAGATATGCACTAATAATTATGTTGGATCCCATTTGTCTAAACAATCATGATAATTTATACAGCTATTAACACTTTAAGGAGAAGATTCATTAAAAATAGTTCTCAAAAGCTAACGGTATCATTTACTAACACATGCTTTTACATGCACACAAAAAAGTCAATATTATTTTATTTCACTTACGCTCCTCTGTTAACAACTGTTTGTGTCAGCTTTTGATGAAGTATATGTAATAGAGTTGATCATACATTTTACATTTCAACGATGTGTGCATGCCTATTATATATTATGACATTTATTTTCGTATGGTTTAGCTTTGCTTTGGAAATGGATAATTAATAATGTCTAAAATTTAGGTTTCAATTTGTTTTTTAATATTTTTCATTTCCCATAAGTATTTTCCTTTCTTATGATTTTACTGCATATATGCAATAAAAAAAAAAGTGGTTTATGTATCTTATTAATGTCATTGAATACAAAAATTAACTACTATGTGTATTTTCTCATAAATTTTAATTACAACCATAACTTTTTTTAAATTGATTTTATACCAATAAGTAACAGTATGTACATATTATGTTTTCCTTATGTAATAATTTAAAGTTACAATATTACAACTAACCCTTTAATCCAGAATTGATTTGAATAATACATATTGAGTAGTTGAGTAACATATTACTTCAATTTAACATTGATATAAGATTATGAAATTATCAAATGCACTTAATTATGACTAGGCTCATACGTTTTGTATTCACATAATATTTGGTCACATAATAATTGGGTTCTGTTCTAAATTAATGGAATCGCATTTTTAATATATTTATTATTTTTCGTTTCACATTCCTTTTCTGAGTGCTTTCAAATATTAATATAAATCATTATAATTATTTTATAGGTAATTATTTCGTCTAGAGTAAGACATGTTTGAGTATTTTTTGACTATTCAGTATGTTTTTTTTTGGGGGCGTATGGGAGAAATTGTAAACCAAAGGAAATAAAGGAAACCTTTTTTAGGAACATTTTTTAAGAAACAGTTTTGGTATACCCATTTTAATTTACCTTCTAAAAAAATTATAAAAATGAACATTTTTTTTAAAATCCATTCTGATTTAAATGAGAATATATTTTATATAAAAAATATCTATATAAATATATAATATAACTTTCATATGAATATTTAAGATATTATTGTTACCTATGTGTCCAATAAGTATGGCTTACATTTTGCTGTAAGAATCTTAATTAAACTGTTACCTAGTGGCATACTTTTTATATTCATAAAAACTGGCCAAGTGCGAGTTCAACTCGTGCATTAAAGGTTTTTTCTTCCGATATGATGAATTAATCCTTACCGAGTCCATTATTAATAAAATCATATTTCGAAATACGATTAGAAAGATAAAATAAAACTCCACTGCCTGCGATCTGTTATTTAAAATGACATTATTTAGTAAATTTACTCTGTTTCAGGGTAACTATAATTGTATTAATAAATAAATTTAATAAAAAAAAAAAAATATGATATTTTAACATTAATTTTTTAATCTGTATATTTTTATTCATTTTAGCATCTACATGATAAAAAACCCGCAGCGATATTGGTTGAGTAGTCTGGGGAAAATTATAACTACAATTGCACACAAACACATATACACAAACACACAATAATTACTTAAAAGACGTGTACCGTTTCCATCACATTGTTGGTAAAAAGAAACGAACAAATATACCATGTAAAATAATTTGTAATAAATTTGCCACTCTATGGGTGTCTTATTCAGCTGTCGGAGGAACTCATGACTTTTTGTGATTTATTAACAAAACCATACTATAAGGACGACTTGACATGACACCTGACTGAGAAGACGTTTGTGTAATGTATAGTATACAAAACATAATTGATGCTTTTAGATTTTTAGGGATTTATGTTTGGTACCTACTAAGTCCATATGTGATATGTTAAATAAGGTGAACAATATTGAACAATTCATTTCTGATGAAAATATAACAAAAAGAAATAATTTGTTAATAAAACTCAACAGTTTCAACTAAAAATGTTCAAAAGTACATATAAACGTAAATTTTTTTCTATGTATGAATTTATTTATGAAAATTCATCTGACAATGAAATTGTCCCTATGACTTCATCTAGGTGGTTGATCTTATTGCGCTGCTCTCCACAGTAAAAAACCGAAGTTACAACTAAACAAAAACTATTGAGGTAAGGTGAAATCCTCATGTCATCATCATCATCATCAGCCCATTTTTACCCCACTGCAGGGGCTTAGGCCTCCCCCAGGGTGAGGAGGGGGGCTTGGAGCTTAAGTCCACCACGCTGCTCCACTGCGGGTTGGGAACTGTAACGACCGCCATCTATTGACAGCGTCCGGGACCGACTGCTTAACGTGCCCTCCGAAGCACGGTGTCAGTGATATTGTGTACTTAAGTCAGAAAAACTCATTGGTACACGCCCGGATTCGAACCATGGCCCTGTGGGGCTTTATAAATTTGAGACAGGTTCGTTGCGCTCTGGGCTATCACGACGAAATCCTCACGAAATCCTCATGTATCAATGAAAATATTATGACCTTACTCTAAAATAATGCTATTGTAGTTACATATAATTTAATTGTGTAAACTATTTTATATGTTTTATATATATGTTTTATTTCATGCTCCATTTATCACTGCTTGTTTCCTGAATAAATAAATGATTTAGTGATCATCTGTCCAATTGATGTCACAAGGATATTTTACTACAATTTTTTTTAGAAAATTAAGCCTCCATTTTTAAGGTTCCTTAACCAAATGGCAAAAAACGAACCCTTATAGTTTCGTTATGTCCGTCCGTCCGATGAACTTAAATCTAATTAATTCCAATCCACGTGTTCGACGCAACAAGCTGATAGGTCTCTACGACAGAAAAAAAAAACACTACGACTTATATGCTCTGCTACCCGTGCGAAGCCGGGGCGGGTCGGTAGTGTAAGCTAAGTAAAAGACGGTTTGTCTCTAATAAATGAAATAAATAAAATAAACACTTGTTATGCTATTGCTACTCGCAAGACGACACCGGGGGTGCTCGGCGCGGGGTAAGGGAGGAACCTCGAGTTTCAAGTTAATTCGTCCATATTGTAAATGTCTGTAGATTTTATATTTAAAATTGAGTCTTATACCAAAGACAATACGGTTCAAATTACTAGACAATATACCTAACATAAATCCTTTCCACTTCTATAATTTTTACTTTTTGTGTTTTGATGACTAAGGGATATATTTCTGTTATATGTTATAGTCGAAATTGAGTCTTGTGCTCAAGGTGATACGGTTGAAATTACTAGACAGTAAATAGAAAACATGTTTTCATTCTTTTGTAGCCATGTAACTAAATAGAGGTAGGATCGTATATGCGTCCTTGGACACTGTTAGAGGCGAATCTCACGAGGAACCCTGTCTTGATATAATATGTCCATGAATTTGAACCATAAACATTCATCCTAATTATGGAACCCTTCACTGTATGTGGTCCGACACGCACTTGCCCGGTTTTTTTCCAATGTTTATGCAGTGAAAATGCAGTGCAATTTAATAGTCATTTGTGTCTTTTGTCAGGTAAACATTGAAGATTCGCAGATATCCCTTCAAGGGCCAAACAACATAATCGGCCGCACGCTGGTGGTCCATGCAGACGAAGATGACTTTGGCAAGGGTGGGCATGAGCTCAGCAAGACTACTGGCAATGCGGGTGCCCGTATCGCCTGTGGAGTCATTGGTCTTACCAAAGTAGTCTAAGCGCTTACTACCAACACATTCTATTGGCTGGGTATTTGGAATCAATGGCCAAATTTACATTGCGAAATTGGACTGTGTTGTGCACTAATGCTATGATTATGATTTTTATGCTAACACTTACCACAACCAAGGGAAAATTATCTTCACTGTAGTCAAAATAAGTGTCACAGTTTTGACTATTAAATAAATATAGTACTATCACAGACCTGGTCAATTGTATGTTGAATTATTATATAATTTCGCGATGTAAATTTAATTAATATATTGAGTATGCTATGTTTATAACTTCTTTATGAGTAATATTATGTCATTCAATATTAACAAATTTTAGTATTGTCGGACATTATTTAAGCATTTAAAATATTTAATCAGATGTATAGCACGCAGTGAAGCAGCGTGGTGGACTTAAGCTCCAAACCCCCCTCCTCACCCTGGGGGAGGCCTAAGCCCCTGCAGTGGGGTAAAAAATGGGCTGATGATGATGATAGCACTATAACTAGTTAAATGATAGTAAAAAACGAAGTTTTAATAAAAGATGTATGTAGTACTGATGTATGTAGTAATATCTATATAATATACAGATTTTTATATTCATATTATTCATACAAGTGATGTGATAATTTTTGTTTTTTGTAATTAGTTTTGTTAAAGTAATATTACTTATATGGAAGTTTTATTTTATGGATACGGGTGTCATACATTTTTGAAAAGTAGTTATGTTTTAATATATGGTTTATGTATTAAAAAATCTTTTATTTGCCGATAGATCCAAGGGTCCAATTCATGTCTGTTGTGCAGGACACATACCAGATGTGTTCACAAACAGTTTTCTCGCACCGTGCCTAAGATCAGATGATAGAACTAGTCTAATATGTCTGTTCAATACTGCATTTTAAACTAACTTCCCAATGAATGACGACCGCTTGGCCTAGGGGGTAGCGACCCTATCTACGAAACTGGGGGTCCCGGGTTCATAATCCCAGGTCGGGTCAGTATTTATATGATGAATATTGATACTGGTACTGGGTCTTGGTTGTTATATGTTTGTGGTATCTTCGCTTGGTACCCAAAACAAGCTAATGCTTAGTTTGGGGCCTAGACATTGTTGTGATGTATACGTTATTATTATTATTAATGAGCTGGATGAATTGAGCTGGAGACTTGAAACTTTAAACATACTGAAACATAGCTCAGAACTATATATTAATTTCACATACACAAGCCTACAAAAAAAAGAAAATATTTTTTATAAAGTTTAATTTAATTTCTCCTATGATTTAAAACGAAAAACGTGGGGTGTATGCAATAGTGAATTATGTGTGCATCAATTATCTGTTGCATATGCCTATGTTTTTTATTTCGTTTAAATAACATGGAATTATAATTTTTTTAAATTTCCTTATTTATTTATTACTTCAGTCCTTGCCCCATCCATGTCTTTGCAAGATTAAAGTGGGACAACCACTTTAATCTTATATTTTTAGTATTAAGTATACTATTAAATATGCAACAATTCATTTTTTGTATCAACAACACCACAAACTTATTTCTTCACTTTAGCAATTCTGAATTTAATTTGTGATCTAAAACCACACCTCTTACACCCCTTAGGAAGTAGACATTACGTCAAACTTGTTTAATCCTAAGTTGACACGGCTGCATTTTGTGTAGGTGCCGCCGGGCCCGTTCTCGACCCTCTAATACCCATTTTTGCTACTGCGAACTGCGACGCTACTTGCTTCGACTTCAAATCGAACAAGAAGTTTGGCGCGAGCTCTACATTTAATATATCGTTAATTCAAGTGTTTGATCATCCATTCAGTAGATTATTTGTGCAACATTTCGAGGTCCCAAATTGATAAGCGTGTTATACACCCATTGTATGCCTATGGCCCAAACCTTGCACAACAGCAGCCTGAACTTATTTTATGCTCTGCTATCTCTGAGATAACTCGTTAATAAAATACACCCTTTTGCTTCATATTACATGCTAATTTGTTCCCACAGTGATCTATTGCTGGGCGACATAGTAGGTTCCATGCTAGTAAGCCCTGCTAGTAAATCAGTCAGAACCAAAATTTTGTCAGAACAAATTGATGGTCAGAACGTACTTTTTTATGCATATGTATAGATAACTTAATGATACTTATTTCTGAAGTGGGGAACATAATGTTAAGATAGAATTGTTCAAAATACTGCTTAAAGGAATTGTTAAAAGTTGTGTACCTATAGAAAAACAGAGATAAAGATGCATACCAACTTGAGCATACAAGAAGAACTCAAAATATGTAATGATCTCTTTATCAAAAAACTATACAGTAAATCCATATAAACTAAATTGTTAAAATTATTTAATATACTGCCATCTAAAAGTATGACTATGTGTATTAATTATAGAGTAGCTAATATAATTAATGACACTGAAACTACATAATTGTAAAAACTGCAGTAAAATTTTCGAATAAGATGTTATAAAAACACTTATTAGTATTTTATTGATCTGTGAATTTCAGTTTCAGAAGGGAATGCAGTTATTGTAAAAGTGATTTTTCCGAAAATTATAAATAAATCCAAAACTTTTATCAGGCTTTTTCATTCCACTGCTGGAGTAATCTTTCCTAAATTGAGCAAAGGCGTTAAAATTATATGCCCACCATTGGTCACTGGTTGGGGGTCTTATTCACCTCCACTTTCATGAAAGAATTTCAGGTCTACTCAAAGTGTAAAAAGTTAAATTATACTGTGTTACTACTTCGGCACAATTATATGAATCTCATTATGCTTACAGAAAAAAAAACATGTAATTTTTGGAGGCACAATAACAAAGATATAAAAAGAAAAAACATTAATGTGACATCAACACTACATGCAGCGGTCGACAGTTTGTTTAAGGTATTATGAATGATACCATGTGTGCGTGATGCATAAATAAAATTTTAGTACAAATGTACATTATGAAAGAAATAATAAATACTAGAGTACTTTTCAGGGAATTTTATTTCTCCTATTGAGTAAACAGTAATTCCAGTATGTGTAAGAAAAAATGTACACGATGAGTCATGGGCTTCAAAAGAACTTGGTCTGCTATAATCCCAGCGCCAGGGGCAGTCCATAAAACTCTGTATGCTGAGCGCAGCCCAATAGTTTGGCATATCCCTTGATTTCACATATTCGTTTAAACTTTTACAGATATTCAATATAATATTTGGAGTGTACAGGCTTTGGGAATGTAAAACTGCTATTCTATTAGATTTAATTGAATTAGCACTTTCAGGTTGACAGTAGTCACTCACATAATCTACTTCAGGATATAAATCTGCATCATGAACTATCATTCCTATCCATTCTGCAATCTCTGAAGCATGTGCATCCACTAAAGTTGGAATTTCAGTAATATGTGGAGACTGTCTCTTTATTTGTGGACTGCACAAGGAAACTATTGACTTTCTATCACAAAAATATTTTGCTAGTGAAGAAGGACATATTTCATTTTCGTGAGGAATCCAGGATATAATAAAGTCAAAAGTATCCAACTTGCTTAACGCATCTCTCAATTTGGCAATTTGTGTTAAGTTATTCAAGTTGATTCTCACCTCATAAAACCCGTGAGGCTTTTTTGTTCCCTCTAAACCAAGACACTGGTACATATATTTTATTACATGGATAATCAACACTCCGTCACCATCAATTGCAACACAGTTGTGAGTGATACATGGCTTTCCTATCGACAAACAGAACACTTTACCTCTGCAAATGAAATGGTTTATAAAGACTGGATTTAAGAACTCAGTAACAGAACATTTCCTAATCATATAATATTCAAGATCGGAATATACAGTTTCTTCGATAAAAGTCGGAATGTTCATTTCGTCAGGGCAACTCACCACTACACTTTTATAAAAATTATTCATTTCTACAGTTTTTACTAATTCACCGTAGTCAACATTTTCTTTAACAAATGAGATTACTCTTGGTTGTGGAAAATTCCATATCTCCGGACTCAACATTTTAAGACATGTAAACTGTGTAAACATCAAATCAAACCATATTTAATTAGTACAGTTGCCTGCCTGTGACAGTTGCTTAGAGGTAATTGACGCGATTGACACTAGTCTTTGTTGACACTTGACACGATCAACCATAGCGATCAATTACTATGACGTGTGGTTGACACTACTGTTGACCACAGAGCATGTAATAGTTTACTGTCGGCAGATGGTCGACAGTGGTCATCACAGAACAATATATACTTCCGTGGTCATCTGGCAGTAATTACCTGTTATTACCTTTATGGGTTATTCGTTATCAAAAGTAAGCAAGAGTCAGTGCTCATACAACCTTTTCTGTCTGATACCTATTGAATAATTTTCTTTATATGGTCTTTTCTTTTCAGTTCTGTTCTGAAGTCTTATTAGTCACAAAAAATCAGTGTGGGTAATATCGCTATATATACCTACTACCTTAATTGTTTTCCTCGACCTACTTCTTTAGAGCCTTAATATTTACCAGACGACACATACATCTTCTGTAAACGTATTTCTAAATCTTTGGTCGTGTGGAGTGTATTTCGAGGCCCTTTCGTGATCCCAGGTATAATTTAAAAGGAACACTTGACAGCTTTTTTCTGCTTGACCTACTTTTTAGAGCACCTCAATATCTACACGACGACGCACAAATATCTTGTGTGTATCTTGTCTAACCCTTTCCGTTGCGGAGTTATGACTAATTTTTAATACATGGAATTTCGAATCTCTTTTTCGATACGCCTCCCCCGTTCAACAACGTAAGTATACGATAGCGTAAAGCGATGGTAAAGCGTAAGCGCATTAACAGTTAACTTTAAGATACTGTCTGTTTTCAAAATCTGATATATCAACGTTTATGGCGACAACAAAAGCATTTCATCGCTAATTCTACCTTGCACTTATTAAGGCTCTTAGACACGATGCAAGTAGAAACGCAAGTCAAGCGCACGGGTGTAACTTACGCAAATTACATATATGCACCGCGTAGAGTGATTGACGAGACGACAGTCGATTTGCGCGTGCATTTCATGCAAGTACTTTTAGTATAAGTGAGTGGATAGTGGCACGATCCAGCTACATGCCCGCGTGTGATCCTTCGCCACCCGCGCACGCTCCGTTGCTGAACTCGCGTTACGACGCGGTTACGACTTGCTTCGTGAAAACGGACGCCTTCAAAGCAAGTTGCGAGTGTTGCGACACATGCATGCGACGTGCTACATTTTTTATATTCCAAAGATTGACCGTTCAGACTTCAACGGTTGAACTGCGCCGAGTGTCGCGTACACTGAGACCCACCGAGAGCCGTAGCCGAGCTCCCCTAACGACACTCCCGAAAGTGAACTGGAGTGCAGTGTTGGCGAGGCTTAACCGAATTACTCTTACCCCCTAGTATATAGGTAGTCCAAGAAAGCTAACACAAGCAATTTACTTACATATCCGTAAAACTAAAATAAAGAATAGGTATCTTGGTTTCCCTTAAACGCATGAATCTTACGCCTTGCGGCCTTTACGCCCATGTAATTGCACATTCGTTAGTAAATCACGTGTGCCAGCTTTCCTTATTAGGTAGGTACATATAAGTTCAAAGTAAAATAACATCACAGTTTATTACTTATGTACTTATATATCACTTGGTTTTAATACCTTTATTTACTTATTTTCGAAATGGAATCTTTTTTTTTATTAATATTTAAACTAGTCCAGAGACAGCTCTTCGATTGGTATACGATCATAGAAAGCAGTTACGGCGTCCATCACTCGTGTTACGATGGCGTGTACGATGGGTGGCGCGATCTCAGACATCACGTCTCGCCAATTGGAGTTTGCGAAGGAGTGTACTGCATCCGCTGTATATGACAAATAGTTATAAACATTAAAAAAGGAAAAAACTAAAACTGCCTAATAAGTATTGCTTTATAAAGAGACAGGAATCTATCCACATTTTTGTTAATCTCCCTGAATAACTGGTAATTTGGTAGTTATATACATTTATAGAGATCATAAATACAAACTAGTAGGTAAGTGTATCCGAATCTTGAATAAACCTAAACATATATTTTAAAATTCCCTGTCTCATACATCGAAACGATCGAAAATCGAAGCCCAATGACAGACCATTAACAACCACAGGATTAACAACTTAAGAACGAAAGAAAGAAAATAATAATGACGACGTAATGGTCCGAGAAAAACTTAAAACGTCAAAGTAAGCGTGAGCATACCATACCATACCATCAGCCCATTAATGTCTATTACAGGGGCTTAGGCGTTCCCTCGGGATAGGGGGCTTGGAGCGTAATCCACCACGCTGCGCCGGTGCGGGTCAGTGGATTTTAACCGACACCGACGACATAACGTCTCTCCGTGGCACAGTCAGTGATAGTTATGTATATAAGTTAAAAAAAAACTCATTGGTTCACGCTTTGGGATTCAAATCACGGCCTTCTAAACAAGAAGTGGGCTCACCACCACTCGGCTATCACGACATTGAGTGTGAGCATACTTTTTTGCAATTTTTTTTTGTATCTTGTTCTAAAGTAGGTCTAAGGTAGGTTAAGTAAGGTAAAGTACCTTACACACCATGTACCCCATGCTTTAACATTGATAATTTACCGTAGCAGTCCAGATTAGCCTAGTGTGCGAAATCTTACTTTACCCAGCTCAAATACTTTACCTACTTTTATTTTTGTAATATTCTAATAAACATAACATAAAGAAATTTGAAATAAAATGATTGGATACCTAGAACTTGGTTTCCGTTAAATAAGTTCTGGAAATGGAACTGGGCACCACCTTGCACTTGGAAACTGTGCCGCCATTTTCCGACCTTGAAATACGGTTTGCCATCGCTACCTTGCACTGTCTTTAATTCCACGTTGGTTTTGATCACGATGTCACCTGCAACAAATTGATTATTATTACTTTTTTTTATAAAAGTTACTCGAAATAATATTTTCTTTTTTATTTTCATTTTCCTGCTTAAAGCTATACATCATATTGGGCTGAACGTAGTCCAAACTAATAGAGCGTGCAGAGCTTATCGAACTAAACAAAAAGTTTCAAGTGAGCCGATGGCGCAAACTAATAGTTATCGAGAAAAACATATTTAAATTCTCATTATTTTTTATCGCTTATCTAGTTTTTTTTTTTTTTGCAACAGTCAATTAAAACACTAATACAGAATTACAATATGAAAGTTATACATTTTTATTTATTAAGGTTTCCATGCAAACGTTTTTTAGAGTTGCCGGTTCAGAATGGATCAGACTTGTAAGAGACAGAGATAGTCCAGTAAAAATAAATTTTTGGCCTTTGGAGGAGGCCTTTGTCGAAGGACAAGCTGTTGTAGGAAAAGTCGATCGTCAGCAACAAATGTAATACCCATATAGCATTGTATTGTTAATAATGGTAAGCTAAAACAGCAATAAAGGCTTATTTATTTATTTATTTCAAGTGAACTTGATAAAACACCGTGAATCGTAAAATTGCACGAGAAGTATCTCGTGAAACAGCTGATAAGGCCAACGACCCACTATTCTTTGAATTAAAATGTTAGTGCAACTTTTTATTATGTAATCATTTTTAAATCGGCGGTAGGTAGTAGACCAGATGTCTGGGAAAAGTATTAGATACCTTGACAATACAGTAACCAAGCAGTTAGGATGTCCGTGTTGTGATTTTTTCTCTGTAACCGTTAGTTTGCGCTACCTACTTGACACTTATAGTTTAGTTTGTTAAGCTGTATGCGTTCTTTGAGTTTGGATTACGTTCAACCGAACATGGTGTATAAGTTAAACTAATGTATTACGGATCTGTATTGGTACAATTTAAGTAAGTATTCGTGTATTTTATTTTTAAATGTGTAACGGCTGAGATACCTTACTACAATGCCTAGGCACTTATATTAACCCTAGGATACCTACCTAAGTACATACTGTCGGATAGTTGTTAAGTGGTGCTGAGACAATATTCTTATTTGCAACAAAAAACCCAAAAGTAAAATAAACCTTGCACAAAAGCTTATTAGCTTTCTAAACTATATTTTACGTTTAGTAACCACATTGGTAAGTATCTTAATTATTTAGTAATAAAAGTATCTCACGTATTTCAAGTGAGTATTTCCCCTGTCCTTGGATTGGCAGCAAGAGCAGTCGTCCACCCAGTTTGTATTGGCCGTTTTGGGACACCGAACATCTGAGCTGGGATACTTGTTTATTCTTGGCCGGCTCGTGTCTGCAAACAATAAAAACATGATTTGCACATTCTACGTAACGTCGGATGTAACTTTTATGATATAGAACAAAAATACTTATACAATCTCGATGAACACTATGGTGTGATAAAAATTTGTCAGACATGGATGTAAGTATAAATGTAAGCACTTGTTTACAATGAATTGCCTGGAAGATAGATAAAATAGGTACATCCCTCGAACATACACGTACAGAATAGAAAATTTAGCATAGTACCATTGCCTAAGACAATTTTATATTTATGGATTCACTAAAAAAGTACAGTAAGAGCAAGCGGACATTCGCATCATTCTTCACAATTGCACATATGTTACTTGTGTCCTATTTTTCCAATAAGGTCATTACCCGAAAAGCTAACATTGTCTCAGTTAGACAAAGTTGTACTTGCCCTAAGCAAAGGTAAAATCACGAACAAAGTTCTTGTTCATGCAAAATGTAAACATGAAATTGAACAAATGAAATCATATTATATGTTAGTTTCGTTATTAATGGAAGGATTTCTACAGACAGGAAAAATATAATTAAATAATGCAGAAATGAATGGTAGCAATGTCAGATAGTGACATCACGTGGACAAGGTCTAGGCCTATAAGGTAGTTTCCTTCGAGGCATTGTTTACTGCTTTGGCAATGTCACAAAACAGAATAAAGAATACATTATAATGTGGTTATGGAATAATATCTATTATTAGATAACCAACTACTAGAGGTTCCTGGCCCTACGCCCAGACTAAGCAAAAAGACTAAGAAGATAAAAGAAGAAAAATAAACTTTAATTATTAGATATGTCATTGTTGATGCCATCCACGGATGTTCAAAGAGATACACAAAAATGTGAGCAAAAAATATACGCCGTAGACCAAATATACACTATTTGATGTTTTGAAATATTCAAACCGTTGAGGAGTGTCCTCATCAGGAGATAACCCTGGTTGCAACGTCGGGTCATGTTTATCATTTTAATGTACTGTCATCGAATTTTAGCGCTTAATCGGTCGGGGAGAACAGGTCTAAAATGCACTTGCAACTAATAACAAGGCAATTAATTAGGCAATATAAATAAAAGCTTGTAAAAATGGGTCAAAAATAATTTTAGTACGAGTAATCATATTTCATTATATCACACGTTAATTCTATTGCACTAAATTACTTAATTACTTACACTAAATATTACATTACGCAGAACTCTTTGACATGTGATGTAATTTTTAAATGCATATATTTTAAAGTACCTCGTCGACTAGAAATGCTCTATCTGAACTTGTTGTATTTAATATATTTGTCCTTCGTTAGGTTAATCGTAGATTTGCCAACATACGTTCTTACCTGAAATATGCACTTAATCAGGCATTATTTTATTTTATTATAGCATCTACTTTTAGAAATGTCTTTTTTAATCAAAACTTATTGGAAACCACTGACTTTACATCTTCCGTGTAGTATATGACAGCTCTATTAAAGAAAATGTGTAATATTTTAACTGGTTACATATATAAGTTGAATTCGTTAAAGCTTGTAAATCTTAAGAAAGTAATACATATTAAACAGAGTTGAATCGAATTTAATTTCAAGGTAAGTTACAACATTGATAACTTGACGCTAATATGCAGTCGATTTCAAAACACGCAAGTCCTTGATCTTACAGAATACGAGTTTATTGCTCTTGTGGTGCCCAATGCCCAATATACAATATGTGACACTCCAGTCGTTTATCTGATATTTATTGATAATATTCGTATTGTTGTGATAATTTTCACAATATTGCCAATCGATCACTGTAATATAATTTTACAAAACTTTGGTCAAAGTAGAATATAAAAAATAATAGCCGAGGCTCCAACATTCTAACCTATCTAAATCCAACTTTAACTTACCTGAAGCTTCTACTAGTTAGAAAGGCATTGCACACTTTGTAAATATTTCTATTAAAATTTATTATTGTAACTACCGAAATTACCGTAAATGTCAAATCATACCGAACGATTATATGTAATTTCACTAATAAAATTATAATCAAACTTTGCCTAGATCTTTGCTCAGGCAAGTTTTGTATTTTCCTAATTATTTTTTTATTATATATATATATATATATATATATAATTTAAAACTGTACGTTCAGACGTACAGTTTTAAACTACACCCATTGCGGCGGTAGCATATCAAAATAATTTACATGCTCTTAATACTTACTTGTGAATATTAAGAAACTTTAGGAAAATACCTACATAACTATAAGCATCGACGGTTATAGATGGACCCACTCGAATAAACATAAAACTGGCCAAGTGCGACTTGGACTTGTGGTTTCCTTCTGTTACGTAATTATGTTTCAAGTTTTGGCGAACTTATTGCTACTCAACACCGTATGACACAAAAATGCAGGTTAATTTGAAAAAAAATATTATTATTTATAAAATTCAAGTGATGTTAAAGTCTTAGAACACTAGTAGACGGCACAGGACAATCCTACATGTATCACTAAAAATTAACTAAATATGCCTGCGTGCAATTGGCATTTTAAAATCGAAAATGTCGCGTATCGATCGGTTACCGGTTGAAAAAAATACTTAGTCACAGCTCAGAAAGTGCTCTATGCGATTCGTTTCGAACCCGTGCTCAAAATTTTTTTTTGGTAAAAGAAATAAATAAACAATTACCAATCGTCCACCGAACGACAAGATCATTTAACATCAAATTATATTTAATATTTTATTACAGAAATAGACCAGACAATAATACAGCCAAAGGTATACCATATAACGTTGGCTTTCCTCGCGCTCACCATAGCTAGATATGAATCCATATAGATATGGACCAAACATTCAAACAAGAATAAAAAAAGACTAATAATGTATCTAGTGACTTCTACATCTATGTATACTAGTAGTGATTGTACGAATATGTGAGTCACATCCGAGTTAAAGGCACAGTGAGAATGACATTTGACAATACTCACATGATACTCTCTATCTTGCATCCCCTCATACCGGTGATAGTAGTATCTGTGAACTGCAACTCCAACCCACCCTGGTTTCCGATGATCCTGTCGAGATGCATGGGATCCAGAGACGGAATGCCCAGCTCAGGGATTCCAGCGGCCACAGGAACCACTGCCGCTTGGGCGGAAGACAACACGCATGCGTTGTCGGATACGTGACACGGTTTGATGAATGGAGCTGAAGGGTTAGAGAAAAATGTTTGAGTTATTATTTTAGCCATTAATTTAAAAGTGAAAATATGCTCATTTGAGTGTTAGCAATAACTATACTAGAAAATCGGTCGACCCTGCACTGCCCTGCAAGTCATCCCTGACTGAAACTTCCCGCTATTTTCAAGTTCAAAGCGCTCGAAAATTAGAAAGCTATATAGCTCTTCCAATTCAAAATATCGATTTTCGTGGTTTTTGAACTGTTCGAGCTCATAATATTCATTTTTCGAGCTCTCCAAGCCCAGAAAACAGAATTTGTACACATTTAGAGTTCTTCAAGCTCAGAAACCTGGGATATATCAAAGAAAAAGTTATTTTGGAAATATTTGAACTGCGATATCTTTTGAACGCTTCGTTTGATTTTAATTCAGTTTGCGGCATTATATGTAATTTTGTAAGCACAATTTTTTTGTGTAAAACCGAAAATCTATTGATCTTAAAATCTCAAAGTTATGTTAAAAACACACGTTTTCGGAAATTTGTGGACTGCGATATCTTCTGAACGCGTCGTTCGATTTTGATATTTTTGATGGCACTCGACGCAGTTTTTTATGTACAAAAAACGTATATAAGGTTTTAAGTACATTGGTTTGAAAATCTCAAAGTTATTTAAAAAATAACTCAATTCGTTCTCAAAATACCGTACGACAAAAAAAGTTACACACATACGGACGTCCAGCCGAAAATGGTTAGAATGGCTTCCCAGGACCTCAAAACGTAGAGATCTGATGAAAACTCGATTTTCGACAATCGGACCCAAATCAATAACTTCTCTTAGATAGCGGGAACTTAAAAAAGTATCGTAATCTGTTAAAAATTTCAGCAATTATACGACGAGACTATACTTATAGCCGATACTAAAGCGTAACATTTTGGGTTAGTATGGTTTTGTAATTTGCATTAAGTACCTACTACATAATTGTTATCCATTGTAACGTAATGTTCAATTACATTTATGACTTCAGTTACTTAGTTCCTTCTAAAAATTCAATTCTCACTATAAAGAATATTTAAAGTTTACATTATCTACATCTCTCTTAAAAATAATTTTATATGAAACGTTCTGGCAAGTACATGTCGTCACAAACGCAACTAAGTTTACATCAGCTCAAACATTATTTTTTTTTCGGTTCGTTTACGAGACGGTATTTTAACGCTCTGTCGACCCTGTCTTTACTATATTTTAATGAACGTGTTAAGAAATTGGTGTCGTGATAACCGAGTGGTGGCGAGCCCACTTGTGGTTCGAATCCCAGAAACCGGCATATGTCACAGATTTTTTTTCTGATTTATGTACATAATTATGACTGACTCTGTGCCTCGAAGAGCACATTAAGCCATCGGTCCTGGTTGCCGTCACCAGATGGCAGTCGTTAAAATCTACCAACCTACACTAGAGCAGCGTGGTGGATTAAGCTCCGATCACCCTCACACTGAGGGGAGATCTAAGCCCTTGCGATGGGGAATAATGAGCTGATATGGTATATAGTTAAGAAATTAAGCACAATAATACAAAATGATATCAAGATAGAGTTCTTAGTTAAGTCGTCATAGTAATTTTCTCGTTCGTTTTTACGTGTAAGTCCGAGTAAATTAATTTCCATTTTTCTGATACGATTTCTTAGTTTAAAAACTTTCAAGCATATTGTAACGAACTTGATACAAATACAAAATCAGATTCGACCAACTATTATAGTTTTTCTGTTCATCATGTGTCATAGTCCCCAATCACCTAACTTTATTAATAACTAGAACTATTTATTGTTGATACGAGTACTTATGCGTGCATTCGCAGCAAACCTGGTTTGCTCTGAAGTCCTTGCACCTACCTGCGCAAAACTCAACCGCGTCAACTTCAGCGTGAACTAAAGTTTGGCGCGAGTTGTACTAACGAAACGTCGTCATGAGTAATAGTACAATTAAACACTGTCCATTAAGGAAAGCCATTAATTTCGCCAAACAATAATTAATGTTAACGAATAAAAAAACCTTAAAAATCATGTTAACCTCATAAAAAGAACAAAATGAAAAAAAAAATAAAAAAGGTAAATAATACACAGCAAAAATTCTTGTTATGTATGTAAAAAACTTCTCCTTTAAATTTTTTTTTTCTTACTGTTCTCCTGAACAGTTTTTTAGGAAAAAAAGAACTGATCAACAGTTATTATATCCATTCAAATGTAAAACGACTTTCACCAAAATAATTGTTTTAGTCGTTCTCAAGCATACAAACAAACAGACAAAAATATTTATGGTTCAGCGATAATATGAGTTTCACTGGATAATATTTTCGCTGAATAATCGTAGATAGCATATACATCTCATACTTCGAAACGATTAAAAATGTGAACAAAATGTCAGACTCAGTGATTAAACGGACCCATACATCATTATCACTGTTTTAAATAAATATTTTGTGAAATTGCACGTGAAATGTAATTATAGAATCTTTATTTTCTTTTCAAGTACGAATTTTACATGTGTCACACAAAATCCTACTACACAGTGAATATTTCAAAATGTCAACAAGTGTGTATTTGGTCTGCGTAAATATTTTTTGGCTCACATTTCTGTTGTCACACCGCGGTATCTTTATGAACATCCACGTGTTAGGTACATTTATAAAATAGTATAGATTTTACTCTATGATATACATTATAAGGCACCCCAAAATAAGTACCTACGCACTAAATTTTATTTAATTTTAGTAATTAAAAAACTAACTAACTTGATACTTGATAAACCCGTAGAAATTAAATTTCTGTTTAAAAATAAAGTACTAAAAATGTGTAAATAAAATTGTAAATATTATAAATAAAAAAATAAAATATTATAATAAAAACAAATTTTAGGAATCACATTGGACGCGAAATTGCAATGGGATCCTCATTTCACTAACTTGGCAGGAAGGCTCGGTTCTGCGGCTTACGCTGTAAAAAGGATTCGTTTCCTTTCGGACATAGAAACCGCGAGGTTGGTGTATTTCAGTGCGTTCCATAGTTTAATGACTTATGGCATTTTGCTGTGGGGACACGCTGCCAATGTTAATACAACCTTCGTGTTGTATCTAAAGTATCACTTAGAGAAAAGTTTAAGGAAATTAATATAATGACATTGCCGTTTCAAAATATATTTGAAAACATAATGTACGTAAAAAAAAAATTGTATTATTTAAAAAAAATTGTGATCGGCATAATGTTTATACTACAAACAAAGATAAACTTGCTAATCATGTCAGCTGCCTTAATAAAATCACAAAATCTTTAAAAGGGCAATGTATACGCTTTTACAATAAGATCCCAGCTGACATTCAAGATCTACCCCTTAACAAGTTTAAAACTACAATAAATCGAAAGCTTTATGCAAAAGCTTATTATAAAGTATCAGACTACTTAGATGATAAAAATCCATGAGTGTAAGCCGCTCGCCTATCAGTTTGTTTCAATAATGTTATTCTTTAAGCACTTATTGCTAAAAAAATGTTTATAATTTTGTTAAAAAGCGTCCCTCAGTTTCTTGCGTATTCTTCTGAGAGGAACCAGCATTTTTGAATGCGCCTTTGTGGTGGTGTTCTTCCACAACGTAATAAAATTCACTCTTATAATAGAGATATTTTGATTTGATTTGAGTTGTGTAAATCTATGCATTTGACTCATAGCGGACGCACTCGTCTTGCTTACAGGTAAAGCGTGTGAGTTCAATTTTTGCATGGGATTTTTGTATGTCCTGTAACCTCTGATGGCAAAGAAGTGGTGATAGCGGCTGGTTTGTGATATTTATTTCCCTTGCACTTAAACTTAAAACTTTCGCCATTATGTCAGTGGTTATTGTGATGGTATGGTCTACTCAAAAATGTAAAATGAAATTTTAATTTTAATGTCCACCGCCGTACCAACTTTATTTATTTAATATTCACAAAATAGAAAATTAAAAATAATGTGAGAACATGAAATGTTAAAGAGAACTGCTTAGAAATTAATTACATAATTTTATACAAAACAATTGATAGTAAACTCTTACCTACGCCACTGTCCGCTCCAATAAACATCACAACCAAGCACGGAATAATAACGTTCCACATATTTTTTTTTTAATTTATGAGTTCACTTAATAATGTTTGGTGTGGATTACTTTAGTAGTAAGTATTAAATGTGCGCGCGCAGCTCTCGTCCATTATATATAAAGGCTTCGTATGTGACGTCACCAATACAGCGTGATTGAGAGAATCGTCGCGGGGCTTTTAAGACTGCGCATTTTTTTCGAATATTTTTTTATTTTGTTGAGCCGTGGTGCAATGGCGGCTTTGGAAGGTATTTTGTAGTGAGACAAATTTAAGCAGTGGTAATTTTGGTAATTTTTTTCTTTAATTTATGGTTGTATAAAAGATTAAATAAAACGTATTAAAAAATTTTATATTTTATGATATAATGAAATGTACAATATGAAATGTTATGCAACCGTAAAAAAATTTGATGTCTATCTGACTACTTAATAAATATAGGTAATAGATAGACAAAGTGATAGAGAACACGTCCCTCAGTCGAAGAAAGGATCACCAGCACTATCCTCACAACAAGTCAGCTAGGTAGGTAGCTATACGTTCATGTCATCATCACTGGGACGAAATAAAATACGCAAGTAACAATGATCTGTGCAAGTAACATATCGTTTGTGTGAATATCTAAAATAAAAAACGGTCGACCCTTCAGGCTATCCCTGAAACTTCCCGCTATTTTCGAGTTCAAAGCGCTCGATAATTAGAAAGGTATTTAGCTCTTCGAACTCAAAATATCGATATTCATGGTTTTTGAGCTCTTCGAGCTCATAATATTCGTTTTCTAGCTCTCCAAGTCCAAAAACAGAATTGAACATTTAGAGTTCTTCAAGCTCAGAAACCTGGGATATGTCGAAAAAATGTTATTTTAGAAATATTTGAACTGCGATATCTTTTGAACGCTTCTATTGATTTTATTGCAATTTGTGGCATTATATGTAATTTTGTAAGCACAAAACTTTTATGTAAAGCCAAAAATCGATTGGTCATAAAATCTCAAAGTTATGTTTAAAAACACTTTTTCGGAAATTTGTAGACTGCGATATGCGATGTGCGGCCAAATTGGTAGTTCTTGATACTGGCTTGCTTAAAGAGACACTGCACGTAGTTTATGATACAACTTTATTTAAATGTAGAAATTAAAATTTTAAAATTATATTAAGAAGTTTATTAACAAAAAGTGTTGCTCTTAAGTGACCAAACCGGCATATTCGTGGAATTGACAAATGCTAATAGTGATTTGTGAGTTTCATTGTCATTCATCAGGTTTTCGCATTAATTCTGTAATATTTTTGTAGAGTTGTTTTATTTTGTTATTAACAGACGTTTCCTTGTGTATGTTTATGTTTGTGTTTTCTTACACAGGGTGGATTTGATGTTCGGGTACGTAGTCATAATGGTAATTCAGTGGAACAAAATAAAGTTAATGAAGGAACTGCCATAATATTTAATTACTGAATTATCGAAATATATTTCTCTTTTTTTTATTTCTCTATGTAACAGCTTTTTGATGAGTAAAACGATCAAAGATCAAATTAATTAAATCGAGAATATTAATTTTAGTTTTGTTCCTGTAAGCAATTTTATTACCTACTTCAGTTCCTATTTTGTATTATGTAACGACATATCACAACAAAATATAGGTGCTTAAGCATGCAGGTTTACTTATAGGTCCCCGAAGTCTTTGAGGATCAAAATAATTTTCAAATTAATAAACGTCTATTAAATTACGTAATTAATTACTTTAAATAGCACACTAATCAAAATGGAGCGTCTCATACTTAACGATCAAAAATGTGAGCAAAATATTAAACTCAGTAATCGTCATTGTTTTAAACAATCACTTGGCAAAATTATACATGAAGTTTAATTTCATAAGCTTTATGTTTTGTTTTAAAGTACGAATTTTACAGGTGGGTCACACAAAATTCAACTTTGTAGCGAATATTGAAACGTGATTTAGTAACAATAGAGTAACAAAATTGAGAGCGGCGTATGATGCTAAAGAGCTGCCATCACATCTGCCATCATCTCGCCACCACCCGACGACAACTTCTATATGGCAAAGTTATGTGTATAAGTGCTTTTAAGAAGGTATATAAACATATTACAAATTCAATTTTTTTTTTACAAATACCTTTTTAAAACGGGCTAAAAATATTTATAAACATTTCTAAAGATTTAAAATAAAAAAAACGTGGGGCGCAAGCAATAGATAAGTTAACTATGCATGCATCAATTATCTGTGCACCCGTCTCACATTTTTCGTTTTAAATCTTAGAAGAATATATTTTAAACTTTTCTATCAGTTTTAAAAACGTGGTGGTTCAAAAAAAATTAAATTATTATTTTCATCTTCTTAGCCTTGTATATGTGTTTAACATCCAGTTCTGAGCAATCTTGAAAGTTTTAAATCTCTAGCTCGTCGGGAAATTAGTTTAAAATCTATTTCAAAAGTATCGAACGAACGAACAAACAAACGTACAGATAAGAAAGCGAATTGATAAGAACGTGATAAAAAAATACGACCATAATCGTATTCTTTAGTCCGGTATATACATTGAGAATTAAAATCAAGTCGTAAAAATTATAATATTCATTCGTTGAGAAACAGGTTCTCGGCGTTATAAACAAAATGAAATATTTTGAAGCAGTGGAATATTTGGAATCCGTTTTATTTGTGTATATGGTACCTACCATGGTACCTTAGATAGCCATTGTATTCAATAATCTCGCAAAAGGAAGTATTAAAATTGTATCAAATTGTCTTAACATTCGAAAAACAATCAAAGCGGTTCAGCTGTCATAACAAGAAATGATATGCTAATGTGACAATTGAAAAAAGTATTTTCAATTTTTAAAATTTATTTAATGTTTGTATTAAGTGCGACTTCTCGGAACGTCTCCTTATATTAAATGAGCCTGTTAAAACTCCTAAACATTGTAAGCTTGAACCAACGAATTTTAACCATATATATCGGAAAATAAACTTGGTAACTACAAGTTCTTACATTGATCGAGACGATAAAAGTTTATCGTAAACAGTAGATTTATTAGCCGATCAGTTCTAATTTATAACTGACGCCTATCAAAGGAGGAGTTTCACGGCATATCACCCAGCTCATATAACACATCACTTCCAAAAAATTGCTTGTGTACCAATTACACACCTCAATAATAAGTAACACAACTAAAAACACGCCGGAAATAACAGATACAATAAAAAATAATTTTAGATCAATTATTTATTTCAGTTCATTGTAATCAATTAACGTACGTGAAACCCAGCCTCACTTGGCTTACCCGCTGCTGGTCTCGACTGGATTGATGGTCTTGATACTTTTATTCATGATTCACTAACTGGCACTAAGACTTTTTTCCGTAACTAATGACATACCGTCATTCTACGTGTGCTTAAATGTAAATGTGATATTATTTAGTTTCTTTAGCAGATCAGCAAGTAGCAGGCACCAAGAGAGCGGTGAACTACAGCCACCCTGATGGAAATCCCTCACCCCTCTCACTGTGATCTTCTTATTGCCTAATTCTGCTTGCATTGCTCTAGGCCTTAATCCACTTCCTATCCGTTTTCAAACATTACTTTCTCTTTGCAGCCACAATACAAATCGCTCTTGAATTACCCTTATCAGATGAACTAGTTTGATAACTTGCATCTTGGAGGGAGCCCAATTTAAGTCAATACATCGTTCACACAATAATTTGCTAAAAAAACGCATGTCTATGATTTGTACTTGTACAATAATACTATATCGCTACAACGTATCTAAAAATTCTACTATTTTTGCCATTTACCAAAAGTATTCATGACTTAAAAAAATACAAAATTAAGAAAGATAACGTTTAAATTTTATTTATGAATCAGTGCGTCAAATATCAATAAGAAATAATATTTTTTGTGATTTCTGTTATTTTAACTCCGCAACTTGAGGGATTTCCAAAGTAACAGTGCCTATTTAGCAAACGTATGTTTGTGTCGCTTTTTAGAGTTCCGTCAAACTATCAGCAAATATAAAACCTTAATTAGGTACGATAATCATAGTCCAATAAGTCAAACACAAAAAAGATTCATCCATACCATTCCACACCATCAGCCCATTAATGCCTCACTGCAAGAGCTTAGAGCTTAATCACCACGCTGATCCAGTGCGGATTGGTGGATTTTAACTACTGTCATGTATTGATTAAACCCGTAGGTACTGACGGTATTTGCCGGTTATTTTAAAGTTACCGGAATATTGTCATCGTAAACATCGCTATTTAGATAACACTTACATATTGTTATTTATTTCATTACCTATTTTTTAGCAATATTAAATGTTATTTGTTATTATTACATTAAATATTATTTAAATTTATAGTGTCCAGCTTACTCTAAGAACATTGCGGGTCGTATTATCATCAGAAAAAATCTGACTTTACAACGCAAAAAAATGAGAATATACGAAGGCTAGCCATAATGTGATACGATATATTATGGCAATATCAAATTAGTTTCAATTCTTGATTCTAAATTTGTTGCTAAAGTCAGCATATTATAACTATTACCTACTACTTAACTAGAGACTATACCAGGACTACATATTTGTAAAACTATAAAAATCGTAAAACTATAAAAAGTATTCCAAATTATTCGCTTCAACAAAAGTTATTGGATTAAAAAACATTGAAAAGAGATATATTAGGAGGCTAAAAATTTGCGATTACTTACATGTTCTTTCTGTAAGTAATCCAAAAAAATATCATTAATTATTTGGTCACAAAATAAAAATATCTGGATCTTGATAACAGCATCACCTACCGTCTACAACTATAGCTAAGAACCACCCATAAGTACAAAAAAAATCATCAGGATCGGTCAACTTGTTTAGGAGGTGAAGAATTACGAACACACGCGCACCAGTACATACACCAGTCTGGCTATCTGTCTGAACGCGATAAACTCAAAAATTACCGAGCGGATTTGCATATAGTTGACTTGACACCAATTGACAGAGTGATTCGATAGGAAGGTTTATGTGTATTCATCAATGTTTTGTGCAAATTAGTTGAAATATGAAGATTATTGTTGAAGACATCGGAAAAAATCAAGCCGACTGGGAACTTTTATCGAAAAGCTGCCAAATCCCTTTGAAATATAACAAAACAATGTATAGAGGAATTATTTCTCTTTTATATATGTTTATAGGACTAAAAAAACTTATGTCGTATGATGTGGTCATTGGAAAGGAATTTATACGGATGCAATATTATTTTTTATCAAATTAAGAACGTTATTTACTTTCAGTATTTCATGCACATTATGATTGCCCTTTACAACATACAATTTCATTAATATCTTAGGAGTTATCGCGAAATAAAAACTATCGCACGACAAGTGGTCGGGCCGGCCTCACACTGACGCGACACGCGTGACGAAGCTTAGGCAGAATTTATCAGTGTTGTATACAAAGAAATATTTTGGTTTGTTTTTATGTACACTTTACTTCTTCAAACATTTACAAATTTGGAAATAAAATGCAATGAAAATACTCCAAGTAGGATGAATTTACGTTACATATAAATCTAATTAAATATAATCCATATGTTCGACGTAACCGGCAGAACACTACGACAGAAAAAACACTACGGCATATATAAGCTTTGCTACCAGTGCGAAGCCGGGGTGGATCGCTAGTTTTATTTATAAAGATTATCATAAGCGGGTTTACTCCAAATAAAAGAATTTTTCATTTATAATACTGTTAAACTCGTACGTATATCATATCAAGAAAGAGAGATACGATATAGGTATGATGCTGATACAATACCAGCATTTAATAAGTAGTCAATCCCTGGTATAAGTATAACCATAGGTAGAGTCCATAATCTTTAGACAATTCTCGAACTAGCATCTCATTAATTGAGCACTTATACATATAGATACCCTCGCACGGAAATTCATTGCATAGTGACGCGTGCGCGAACATGGATCTCTCCATCTTCTATATTTTGTTCCAACCATTGCTCTTTTCCCGCACAGCAGCTGTTTCCTCTCACATTTCTACCTCGCTACAGTTCCATTTACCTGGAGAAATAAAACTTCAAGAACTAACCTCAAACGACTCGCCACCCTTACTCCTGGCCCCCGAGGAGGGACGAAACGTTGCCCACATAAGTCCGCTTGGTACATGGTACCTACCGTGGTATCAAGTAGAAATCTAAGATTTTCCTTATAGAAAACAAGCGTGCGCATATTTACATTTTGTATTCTAAGTCGTATTTAACAATTTTTATAAACAATTTCTATAAAAAGTGAGTTGTATTCATACTTTAGTTGTCCTCCAGCAAATATACGTGAACGTAATTATATTAATTCTTCATGGTTTTCCTGTTAAATTAGTTAACAAAACTTAACAAAGTCCCACATCAAAATGCCACGAAATTCGTCGAATGAAGTAAAATCAAATAAAGGATACATATTATAATGTATGATATGTTGAATGAATATCTGTTTCATTTCCATTCAGGATTAATTATAATCAAAAGGGTATTTCCATAGGTAGGTATCAGTGTCCTAGTCCCGAAGTTGACTTCTTTTTTCTTTTGCTTTTGGGTGTTCGTAAGAAGCATTACACCTCCATACAAGGCTTATTTTTGTTATAAACGCTCTATGCCATTTACACTCAATGGGGTAATCATGTGAAAATAGAACAAATAAAATTATTTATTAAGTAAGTACTTATTCTATTCCATTATAAACACAAAATATCACGTATTTTTCAAATTTATATAAAAATGAAAATACTTGGTCACATGTTTTAAAATAAAAAAGCTACAAGAAACTTTTCACTTTAATACCTAAATAAATATTTTTTGTTTCGACTGATCGAAAATATACAACAAACTCTGTTAGTTAAATTTAAATTTCGTCATTACTTATAAGAAGAACAGATTTTATGTTTGCATATAAACGATATGTTAATTCGATGATTTTAACCCAAGCGTATAACTTGCGTCACACTTTTTCATACCAATTTCTACTAATTACAAACGAAAAATGTACACTTTTAATTAGTCACAGATTTATAATTGATAAACACTAGATAGCCTTAGATCAATAATTACTAGTAGGCTTAGAACTGTTAGAAACATTTGACACAATTTAGGAATCCCAAACGTGACCGAAGCTAAATAATGAGCTCTCGCTTCGATAAGATTAAATATGAATTCGGTTGGTTTAACTTCAATTTCGGTCTTCTTTTGAATGACTCTTGTATGGACAATGAAAGGGATTCTCACACTCGGGCATATTAAACTCATTTTGTAGAAGGATCGAATGTAGACCAAAACAGACCGTTTTCGTGAGATAATAATTTCTTTTGAAATTTATTAGGTCTACTTCAGATATTACATTATCTCGATGAGCGTATACCTACCTGATTCCAAACTTTTAGTTCACCCTGATGTTGCCGCTAGTGCATTTTACGCAGATCACTCTCGAACCTCTGACACTCATTTTTCATATTACGACACTACTCGTTTCACTTCAGAGCGAACTAGAAGTTTGGCACAAGCTATACAAGTAATTATAAATTTTAATTGATATCTTGGTGTTATCTCTAATCTATAACAAGTTCGTCTAGAGGAACTATCTCAAAGAGATTCCTAGTTTCATTGACGACGCCACCGACCACCGATTTAACGATAGGTGGAGCCACCTCCTGGAAGATTTCCCGCCAATTCGTATTCGCAAACTGATGAATAGCGTCCGCTAGAATAAAAAAATAATATGTGTTAATCATGATATATTGGATGAGTTACTTCAGGAGCTTAAAGTCTCTTTGATAATGTTTTAGAATGTAATAGAATCGGTGGCAAAAGGTTCAGAATGGACCTTTTGCAACAGAATGGCTCCACAGTCATTTTTACATTTTTACACGTTACCTAATTACAAATTTATTAAGTATTAAAATGAAACATAAATACCATTATAAAGAGACTAATGTTTTAATAGAACGTACGTCAAACACATTCACTTGCATGCGCTTACACTCGTACCGTACAAGTGTATTCGCGTGAAGTAATTAACCCCAATCAGTGCGCGTACCAATCCTGCGCGAGTCAGAAGAAATGATCATGTCAATCGTTAAAAATGAATCCAATTTGAAAAAAACTGACTATAACAGTGAAGATACTAACACAGCTGCTTGTTTCCATGGAACAAATTTTGGAATCGGAAATCAGCTCCGGTGAGGACTTGTGCAGTATGTTGCCAACGTGTCACACGCCAGTGCTTGATTCCACTTTCTTTAACCACCACATCCACAATGAGGACAAGCTTGACTACAATGTCACCTGTCAAACAATAAAATTACAAGTTTAAACGCAACACGGAAAAAATAAAACGATACTCAGAATTAAAATTTATGTAAGAAATAGCGACCGGCCGCTACTTCGCCCGCGTGGACTACATGTTTGTATTATATCGTAATAGCAGAACTCAACATATTCATTGAGATCAGTTGAATGGTATAAAAGTTGTTGTCACAACAACGGGAAAGCATACAAACTATCTTCATGAAAAAAGACATATACGTGCCAACTTTCATTGTAATCGTTCAACGGTGTTGGAATTTGGCGATTTCATAAATTAGAGGTTTTTATTTTTGTGAAGAAATGTCAAAACATTCGCTGGAAAGGAACTTCTTGAACTTATAATCGATTATCGCATTTTTAGATTTAAGATATTATTTCCTATCCAAATCGCTAACATTCATTACTTCTAATTACATATTTTTAATTCGCAGCTCAATTTCGAAAACATTTGAATAGGAAGATTTATTGGCCATGGTAATTTGGTTGGAGACTCCAACACTCCAACCTGGAGTGACTTGGGAAAATACACTTTTTGTATAATAATGCTGCCTCTTACCATACGAGTACGTCCAACTCTTAAAAACCTAGGCAATTAAGTATGTGTGATAGGTAAATTCAAGTTATTATTATTGTTAGACTTTTTGTTATTATTATTGTTTCTGCAGCTTTATTTGCGTGGTGCACGTTTGCTTTAGTTTCATTTTTTTTTAATCCTAAATTTAATTTTACAGTGAGAAATTTATTAGGTTCTATTTGTAACATTCATATTACGCATATTGTACTTTTACACATTTTAAACCACACCTGTAACTGTTTTTTCTCCGAATAAATAAATAAATAAGTAAATAAATAAACCTCTATCTGAAGAAAGCATAAACATTTTTTTATAACTAGAACAAGTATTTGATAGTTAATATCTTTGTGCACATATAGAGACGCACCTTTGATCTATGATAAAACCACCATCTTTCACGATCAAGTTAACATTTCGAAAAACAAAACTTCACATTTACAACATATATCATTATATAGACGACCGCTTAGCCTAGTAGGTAGCGACCCTGCCTACGAAGCTGGAGGTCCCGGGTTCGAATCCCAGGTCGGATCAGTATTTATATGATGAATATTGATAGTGGTACCGGGTCTTGGTTGTTATATATATATGTGTTGTCTTCGCTAGGTACTCAAAACACTAGCTAATGCTTAGTTTAGTGCCTAGATGTTGTTGTGTTGTATACGTTATTATTATTATATTCAATGGTTTTTGAATTCCATCTTAAACCATGCACGCACTTATCAAGGAAGATAGATACGTGTAGATCAATCTAGAATTCTAGATTTATTTCAGAATGATAACATAAACAGAAAATAACAGAAGTGGCTCGAAGTTTTTACGAACAACTCAAGTAAAACATTAACAGGTTTTTGTCTGCTTATAATTTTTTTTCTCTCAGCAGGCTTTGTAACAAAGACACTAAGTTCATTGAATTTAATATACTGGTAAAGAAAAGAAAATGTTGTTATAATAGATAGAACGTGATACTATGGTACCATATACAAAAACGACGAATCCCTTTTTAAATAACCTCAGGTGACCGCATGTAACCATTAGTCATAAGGTACCTACAACACCAAACCATTTAAAAAAAAAAAATTGTCGTTCGCTAGCCTGTAGGATTTCTATGGACCCACTATTAAGTTAGGGTCGACCTCGGAACCCTCTAAACTGACGGTCGGCAGACAATTTTTATTCACATTTGTAACAGATGTCTCTCTGTCACATGTAAAAGTTTCATTGTGGTAGGTAAAGTCCAACCTTAAGTTTGGACTGCACTTGGACCCTCCAAGCTGACGGTCGCCAGACTAATAACTTGAATGATACAGTTGGTATTACTATGTCGTATTAATATGGTTTGGTGTCGGTAGCATAAGACTTAAGGTTTCATGTGGTGAGATCGCACTCAATTTTGCCTTCAATTTGGAGAAATCCCATCTTAATGCCTACCTACATAATAATAGTAATGCATCAATAATATTTCCTAATTTCTAATACTAATTTGTAAAACTACATTAGCATCATTTGGTGTAATTATTTAACTAGATTATAAAAATAATATCATTTAACATACTGGGTTAGATCACAAACTGGGCAAAAAGTGATTCATGTTTTAAATAAGCGATTTAACGCACATAAGTTTTAAATACTGTTGCACTGAAATAGAACCATACCATATTCCTTACTGACCCTAAATACTGGTCTGGCCTCAAAATACCTTCGTCGTCATCATCTACCTGCAATAAGTACACTTTTCCATTGATTCCCTTCTATACATTGTTTCAACATCGTTAACTCATCTCCTTATAGTTCTTTACAGAACCCATCCATCACTTCATCAGTGTTCCTCTCTACAAGGGAAACAATTCTGTCGTTTGGTAAAGGTTAAACTACATGTACCACCGTGGCATCAACTTTAACCAAAAATTTGTACTCCAGCAATCACATTTACATGGATGGAGAAGGAACGTTAGTTAGCTCTAGTAATAACAATAATTTTTAACAATACCAGGCTCTAGTCTTAGATAGTCTTATATTTGGTTAGAATACATAAACCAAAAACATAGAAACTAACGTATGCGTATCCTGTATTTGCCTTCTCCTTCGACTGGCAGCACCAGCAGGCGCCCCCCAAGTTTGTACTCGCCCGTGAGTTGCACCGTGCATTGTGTGTCCAGGTACAGCTTCTCACCGTCTCTCCTGAAAACATATACCGACGTCATGCACATTTCCTCATATTTTTCTCTTTATTTGTTTTTAAAAGGACACACAGTTGAAATATACGCAGTGAACACCGTGAGACTGTTTTATTGTTTTTTTACTTCTTGTAAATATCGAAGCCAATCAGGTAGGGATAAAACAACTAAGTAGAAATTAATAATATCAACAATTTTGACAATGAGCATCATAGCTTTTAGCTTTCTGTCAGCGACTTATAAAATGATTTAATTACTTTAGAAAACCAGAAATCAAGAATGAAATACATTTATAAATCGGTACATGAAACAATCAGATTTCTGAATAAAACTGTACATTTACGGTATGAGATCATAGAAATTATTCTCATCATTTTTGCCAAAAAAATAATCCCTTCCCATATATAATATTATGCAGTTGATGGTTTCTATATCAGAGGCATTGCCTCACACAATTTCTTTTGAACAATATAAATTTTTCATATCGTATAACAAGCAACTTTAAATAACATGCTTGCATCACTATGCCAACATACTTATACCCAAATTGAATATTTGACATCAGGTCCTTCTTGAATTGGGAAATAAAACACTTTGTGCTTAAGTGTGCATAATGTAGAAATTAAAAACACTTTGTAAATAAGCTTGTGAAAAAACTACCAGATGGGAATGCCACCGACGGCGTAGTCCTATAAAGGTCGCTTGTCCAAGGACATTTCCGAGCAGTCTATTGTAGGCGTGGACGAACTACATTGACCTCATAAGAACTAGATACATACACATACAAAATCGAAACCAAGTGTTCTCCGCTTAAGGGATCATCAAGAATTTACGTCCATATAAATTCTTCATAGCAACTAGCTGTTTGCGACGATGATATATATTAGTTGTCAATAAGCACGATATCTTGATAATAGTTTATGGGAAGCTTTTTTTTTCAGTAACAATTTTGTAGTTATCACCGTTCTTAGATAAAGTTCCTATATGTATTTTTATAAATCTAGCACTTAGAGTTAGGAGGTAGTAAATTATAACTCTTTGTCATCGCTACTGTACTGTTGTAGAGTCATAGGACGATTTTTAGTTGTCTTTAAAACTTATATGCAACCGTTGTGCAGCTATAATGGGTTTCTAGAACTTGTGTGCTAGTTAATATAAAATTCCCTTCACCTAACTTTACTGACAAAGTGAAACTTATTTGTGGAAATTTAAGAATACTCTTCTGATAAATAGATTCGATTAAGTTTTTGTGAACTTTATCAAGATTTTGTTAGTTGCGTTTTGGCAACCACGTTATAAGTAGTTATTAGTTTCTATATTCTAGTTTTCAAAATAGTTGTAACAAATAAAAAACAATCATAATTATCTTATTAATTGAAACTTGGAACTCGAACTTACAACCCAGCAAGTGGCGCCGCGTACTAAAAAATCAGCTTTGAGTCAGTGAATTTAGCAAACTTGCGCCTTCTAGTTTCCCACATTCAAAGCTCGGTGGCTATTGCCACTCACCTAACATTTAGTATGAGGCAGTTCCTCAAGCCTCTGACAGTGGTGTTCTCGAAGTCCATGTCGAGACCAGCCTGGCTGGCGCTGATCCTATCCAAGTACATGGGATCCAATGGCTTGATACCCAACTCTCGGACGCCTGCAGCCACGAAGGGGATGGCACGTGATGCTGACTCCTTCATGCATTTCGAATCCGTCATGCCACATGGTGTTATAAACGGTGCTAGTCGGAAATAAAATGAATTATTAGGAAACCGGCGATACCTAAGTTATTCGATGTATTAAATCTAATAATATTGTAGCGATATGTCGCAAGTTAGCTATGTTATAGCAATAATATTTAAAAATTGCCGTCAAAAATAACGAAAGGTCGACGGCTAAACTGGTTTAGCGATTTATCTCATTTTCAGCGATAAACACATAACTTAAATGTAAATAAATATAAACTGGAAAATAATTTTATTAGAGACATAGTTTAGTTAATTTTTTTTCAATGATATTAATTTTTTTAATACATTCATCACTTTCTTTACGATAATACTAAAACCGAAGGTCGATTCACTACCTTTTATATAAATACTCAACTTCGGTGTAAAACATTGTGTGTCATTATTTATACAAAGCTGTTTTGATGCTAGATTATAGGCAACTTGTCTATGCTTCCCCTTTTGGTCTGAAGTTATATTAATTATTAATAGGTAAGTACAGCTTGAGCAACTTCTTTTAATTCTATTGGAGTCAACAAATCATCAATATTACTTCTAGAACACATTCTCAGTAAAATTATTATGTAAATTAAGCAATTTATATCACTAAAAGAATTGCGCTCGCTTTTAATATAGTTATGATATAGATAGATCAGGTTGACAATTCTAAAATGAAATTGTTTTTTTCAAAAAAAAATATTCGGAATAAAAAGTTAGTGGTCAGTACCGTTTTGCGTCTTCATATAAAAAAGATTCGTATATTGATATTAGAAAAGGCAGCGAGAATAATGGATTTTCAGATAACATTCCTCCCTCTACTAGCGGGAGTAATGGATTTTCATACATTTTTCCCCCCACGGGAATAAAGAAGGACTTTTTGCCTTCTTTTTAAAGACTATTATTTATTATCGCTTTCCGAGCAGGTATGTTATAAAATTAATACACTAGATTTCCACGTAGAACCAGACCGTTCGGATATAATGAGTTTCTCGCTGTGAGGCCAAAAATAAAAATTTCTGGTTAATTAATCTTTTGACTCGAATGAGATGCGCAACGCCGCTTCAATATTTTCTTGTTTCGACAGTGCCCTTTAGAGTAATTCTACATTAAACTAAATTATAAAAAACTATTAGTGATTTCATTAAAATCCATGGTACCATTGCCTACATGTTTATAAATTCGCTTGAATATGTAGCTACTGTCGCTTCTATAAATGTGGGTAAATCTGATTAGCATATTTGAGCATATCAGGCGTTGCGAGTTTTTATCAGGTTCACAAGGTTAATATAAAAAATAGTAGCTAATTTAAATAATACATAATCATCAATGCTATCCACAATGAAAAAAAAATATTATGGAGGTATGACGAAACTCTATCTATAAATTAGAGAAAGGTAGGTAATAATAACGAGATCGATGTAAAGGCTATAACGAGAAATAGAAGCGCCAACAGCGTCACTGGGATCTAAAACGTACTTACCTGTACGTACGGAGTCAGAGGAAAAATACGTTGTAAATCATCGCTGACCACAGTGGCCGCGAGCCAATTGATATTTTGTCCAGTGGCGGACGTTGCTCTACAAAAAAAGATGCCGAACGAGATGCGATGGGCTAGGCCATAGAAGGGCTAGGCACTCTAGGCGATGCACACCTACAATAACAACCAAAAATAGGCCAACTTTTATGTGCTTGTATGTGTGACCAAACAGACCACACAGTATCTCTACGTCATACTATAACCAACTGTCTCCGTACACAAAAGTAACCGACCGTTTAGGTGATATTTGTATCTACCTTTTTGACACCGAAACTCTATCTACACACATATACATATATATAATTAAAACCCAGTGTCTAACTTCAATCTAAAATCAATTTATAGCGGGACGTGCTGGGAAGCATACTTAATGTAAAAGAGACGGCTATCTCGATCCTGATAGTGTCGGAAAGCAGCATTGCAGTCACCGACCACCTTCACAACCACGGTGTTTATTTGCAAAAACCCTCCACATAATCCCCTCATGAACCTAGGCATACCCGGACGTAGCGTCGCGAACTAACTACACTGCCGATGCAACCTTAGTAAGTCAGCTTGCCCACGAATCAACTTGAACAAACTTATACCATAGTAAGTTTACCGCTACGAAATTCCACTCACAAATACTTATACGCGGCCATCATTGAAGTGCTTAATTACAGTTGTTTAGTGACGGAGAGTCTAGAGTTTTCATTACGTCTGTGGATCCCTATAAGTAAATTTATAGTAGATCGTTACATTAATCAGAACATGGAAGATAAATTAACCCGCTCCTACTTAGATTAATAAGTATTTCCTGGTCTATGTTAAGAAGAACAAATGTAAACATCTATAAATGAATCAGTCCAACTTAAAATGCAATCCTAAATAAATAAGATAACAACCGATTCATGAATCAATAATTTGTTGGTCTTGACACAGTTTATAACATTGTTTATGACATTGCATATTTCTTGATACACCATCTCTATTACTTGCTTGCTTCTTTATTGCTGCTTTATACTTTAACTGTCCTATAATCATAAACTGTCGTTTTTTTTACGTTTAAGTAGGTAATGAAACTAGAACAACATTGTCAACTATATTCAGTGAATGGACAAGAATCTTATAAAATTCCACCAAATCAGGATTTACCTAATTCAGTATGTACAAAACTTATGATGCTGCTGGTTTCGATATTTTTTTTTCTTATATTAAATTTAAAAGAGCATAGCACATTTTTTGATAACGATATAGATTATATTTTTATTCAAAAACCTGTTTTCGTTTTTTGATGTTTCGTTTTTGTCATAATTAGGTATAGGCCTAGGATAGCTCGTGACTATCAATCTTCTGGATTTATATGGTCTTAATGACCATGAGACGGTGAGCCCGCTTCTTGTTTAGGAAGTCGTGGTTCTTTTTACAACGATTTTTTTTTACTTTTATAACTATCCCTGACTCCGTGCCTCGAAGAGCACGTTAAGCCGTTGGTCCCGTTTGCCTTCATCAGATGAAAGTCATTAAAATCTACCAACTCGCACTCGCACCAGCCCAGCGTGGTGGATTAAGCTTCAAGCACTCTCATCCCGAAAGCAGACTTAAGCCCTTGCAGTGGAGCATAATGGGCTGTTTGTATCTTCTAGAAGCAAAAAATAAATGAAGATGCATTTTAAGAACATTAATAATTACTTCCACGTAAAATCGTCAAATGATGCCAAACTTGTTGAATTTCAAACTTTGCGACCAACGAATTGAAACATTTGAGTAGGGGGGCTTATTAGAGGGGGACTATTCCATTTTATAGTACAGTAGGGTTGCTTACATTTATTTCGCCTACTCCTAACGACGACTTATTCACTTCACTTCATCAGCCCATTTTTACCCCACTGCAGGGGCTTAGGCCTCTGCCGGGGTGAGGGGGGCTTGGAGCTTAAATCCACCACGCTGCTGCACTGCGGGTTGGGAATTGTAACGACCGCCATCTATTGACAGCGTCAGGGACCGAGTGCTTAACGTGCTCTCCGAGGCACGGAGTCAGTGATAGTTATGTACTTAAGTCAGAAAAACTCATTGGTATACGCCTGGATTCGAACCATGGCCCTATGGCTTTATAAATTTGAGACAGGTTCGTTGCGCTTTTGGCTATCACGACACCTGACGGCGACTAGAGTAGTTTAATTCCTTACGAAGTTAAAAGTTTGTAAAGAATTAAATACAAATCAACCATTTTGTTATTGTTTACTACCAAATAAGATTAATAAAAAAAAAATATTCCAACAGTTTTTATTTTCTATGGCTTCCATTCCTGGCGAGTCAAAGGTAAAGAAATGAGTGATATACGTAACATACGCATGATAAAGCACCTTAAAAAAATAAAATCTAATAGATGAAGCAACTTGTTCTATATCGGCTTTCATTGAGATTATTACAATTATCTTTATGTGAACATCTAAAACTCATTTAATAAAATAATTATATTCCTATTAAATACCTATTAAAGATATTATAGGTTTCAAATAACTACCTAATTAACCTTAACGATTACCTTACACTACTCAGATCACGTACGCATTTTATATTCTATTTGAGGAAAAGTAAATCTAAGACAACCATGGAAATTATTTATTTTAAATAAAAGAGTTTTATAAATGTACTGACATACAAAATGAAGTCAATTATTATTTAACCTTTAAATTAGTATTAAATATTACTAACTACAATAAATTATTATATTATATTATTATACAAAATATAATATATAAAATATTATATATAATGGAAATATATTCTAACATTCACAGATTTTTGTAATGAACTAACCTCTCTAAGATACCCTTACATATGAAAACTAATACCCACAATTGTAAAATTATATTTCAGGAATTAGGATTTTCAGAACGGCTATACGAGCCGAGTTGTAGCGAACCCGCTTCTTGTTTAGAAAGTCATGGTTCTCATTCCTGGGTCCAGTTTTTTCTAACTTAGGTTCATAACTATCACTGACTCTGTGACGTGAAGAGGGTTAATGATAAATACAAATTTAAAAAAAAAATTATGAAATTTACCTGAAAATTAATCATTTTTGAAAGTCGTATTTACTTTTCAACGATATATCCCTTGCCGTTGTCACATAAGTTACCAGAATTAATTATTTTCTCAACCCATCAGGGCGTGCTTTTACTTTTTACCCGAAAACGGAATAAATTAAAAAAAAATATTTAAAATTTAAATTTAAAAATTTGTTATAACGGCCATAGTACATACTCTATGAATATATTTTTTTCTATTAAGTAGCTTTGCAGCCGGTTTTTTTTAAATAATTTACTAACATATTTTCAAATTTCAAACTATGTGCCCATTTATTACGAAAACTTTGCAGCTTGGATGCGGTATGTTTTGTTTTTTTTTTATATATCTTGTTTAGTTGTTTTAGAACAAATTCCTGAAAAACATGATTTCCGTCCGTTCTTTGTTTTTGAGAATAATGACCCGTAAATTTATTTATTTACTTGTTTTTACATAAAATTTTATTATTTATTAATTTTATTTTATATACATAATCATTAATTTTACATACATAAATTCGATATTAATGCAAATTTAAAAAAAAAAGACAAACGTACCACCCTAGGGACATCCTTTCTTAATGACCCTGCATATTTTGGTTCCAATTCATACACATTTCAGGGGTGGAAACAGTCACGGCCCGCAAGCTGTTTCGACGGGTATTTTATAGGTATTTTTGGGAATTTGTTCTTGTCATCTCTGTCACTCAGGAATAGGTCGGGAAAGAGGGATTGAAACGGAGTTAGCGATGCCAATTCGAAGCCGCGAATTGAAAGACTATCCCCTTAATTTATTGTGATAGACCAAGACCGATGGACGTACGAGTTCGAAATCTGATGTCACAGATTCCGTCATTAATTTTCTGAAAGGAAACAGCAAAAAACAAAAATTTCGTAAATAAAATACTTGTCTAGTTTTATAGGGGACTATTAAGTGTTATTTATGGAATAAATAAATATAAAATTATACAACTAAATATCATTACAACTACTTTTTTTTTAAAACACCAGCAAATATTATTTATACCTACATATACTGTATAAATACGAAAGTCGGTAAATTTACCTGTTTGATACGTTTGCACGAATAAACTTCTGGATTGATTTTGATGAAATTGGGCGGAGTAATAATTTCGAACTCGGAGAAATAATGTAGTCGTTTTGAATAAGGAATTTTCCTATGGCCATGTGGTCGAAGCCGCAAAAAAGCAGCTTCAGTTATTATAATATCGTTTCGTTAGATGCTCCGACACGTTCAACAACACATTAAAACCTTGTACTTAATTCCAACACACGGAATCTGCATCCGTCGACAATAGTGTACCAATAAAAATATAAACGTAAATAAGTTTATTACGTTTGCGTTTATTAAAACTAATAAATAAATATATTATTAAGTTCTTAATATTCTTGGCCATAAAACAAAATAAATAAATCTTTAAATAAATAAATCTTTATTTCAAATAAAGTTACAAAAGATTTCATGATAAACTGATGCTAGAAGTGAATGAATACATTAATTAAATACAATAATTTGCATCTGTGCCTGAACTAGATTTAAAAAACCTGTATCTCAGACAACAGCGCTCTTTCTCTTATATGTAAACAAGTTTACGAATTATCTAACTGTATCATAAATCTAACAATTCAAGGTACTAACACACTAATATACTATAAAAGATTAAAAGAGTAAAATAGTTAACATGTCGTCCTCTCTATGTTTTAATGTCTGTGTATGAGTGTGTGTGAGAGGGTGTAATAAGAGTATTTTAATTACTTTTACGTAAATTCCGTTTAGGTGAGTTCGTTCATCTCGAGGTAATAGAAATCTGATTTAATAGAAGGCTGATCAATTTTATATTAGGTATTGTTAACTGGTAGTTTGCCCCATCAAATGCAATATAATAGGTCACTATTATATTGCATATATAATTATTCGCAGCTCCGTATAATTTAAACGATTTTTTCGTATACGATATATTTTAAATTATTAGCTACGTTTAATTAATTTAACTTTCTAACTGAAGAACAAACTGTATGTCTAACTATTATTAATTCAAGTCTTTGAAACACCCAATTTTAAATTACTCGCGGTGGACCAAAGAGGTTGTATAAGCTCACCAAATCTATATTTTATGTAAAGTGTGCCGTGTGGTAGAATATATTCCTGTATATATTTTACCATACGCTAAACGTCGAGTCTATTGGTATATATTATGTGTAAATTTTTTTTTTTTAAGTCTGCGACTGAATGTTTAACTTGAAAAAAAATTTGTTTTCATGTGAAAGGGTTGGATCCGACATACTTTGAGTTCGATCCGCGGATTCAAATAATAAAACAAACAAAAATATGAAAAACGTACCTAGTTTATTCATTGATTTCTCAATAAATATGGTAAACGTTGTCAATTAAATATTCCTTTATTCGTACAAATAAATTTAAATAAAATTTTGTCGCCCAGTCGTCTTACTTAGAAATTTCGCTGCCCTATTCCTGGGCCTCACGGGCCTAAGTCTACATACACCACTAGTTACATAAATTAAATACTATAGTGCCGAAAATAAGAAATTGGAACTTACCGACTACAGCTTCGGTGATACGGAATGCTGCCACGATGACTAAGAACACGTGTGTATGGGAACGCATTTTGTTTGTCCGTCCGCTCGTCGCAGTTGCAGTTTAATACAGTGCACGCGCCATCTCATCTCCCTCTTATATCGATTCGGTACTTGCTGTCTCATCGTTAAACGAAAATCGTTTTGTCTTATTTGTAGTGGTTATAATTTGAGAGCAAATTAATATCTTACTGACACATAACATTTAGTGTGCCTCTAAAAATTTGGAAATTAGTATAATGGAAAGGTGAAAATATTAATATTATATGAAAAGGAATCGGGTCACTGGCTACACGCACTCCCATCCAAAAACATCGGTACAGTTTTGGATTTCGTTTCACTACGCATCGCTGTGTGTTCGCGGTTAGGCACAGAAGTGTGCGAGCCTCATCAATGCCCATGTGGCCGTGGTGTGGACCGGCTAGGTCGCCACGGACTTTCGTGTCTCAAAAGTGCCGGTCGTATCTACCGCCACGGAGCCATTAATGACTTGATCCGCCTGGCTCTTGTGACAGCATCTATGCCCTCATCTTTAGAGCCGAAAGGTTTGTTCAGGGACGATGGCAAGATACCCGACAGAGCAACGTTGGTGCCTTGGTGCCTGGGCTGTGCTTTGATTTGGGATGCCACATGTGTGGATACTCTGGCTCCGTCCCATGTCCGGGCCACGGCCCAGAGTGCTGGCGCGGCGGCCGACCAGGCCCAATTATGTAAACGTCGCAAATACTCGGGGTTGATTCCTCACTACGAGTTTGCGGCGGTTGCAGTAGAGACACTCGGTCCGTGGTCGTCTGATACGAAAAAATTCGTAAAAGATTTGTCCACCCGTCTGGTCAGCACTGCTGGCGATCCCAGAGCGGGTGCCTATTTCGCACAGCAACTGAGCATCGCTGTGCAGCGCGGAAACAGTGCAAGCGTAATGGGATCGATGCCACGTGGGACCAACCTGGACGATATTTTTATGTTGTAAATATTGTAAATATTGTTAATTAGTCTAAGCAATGCGTATGTCATCCATAGAGTAAACTATAATATGATATACTTATATAACATATTATTATGTATAAGGGCACGCCTATTTGCTATGAAGGGGAACATAGGCGACCTATCGGTAAACCGTCGGCCAAAGCCGTTTTTCAGGTGTATCATGTCGTGCCTAATGACAAGGCAGATTTTAAAAGCTTGCCTATTATCATATTTGCTTATCTATTGCTTTAAGGAGTTACGATCATCTCAAAAATAGCATTCAAAGGTTCAAGAATTAATAATAACTTCATTACAATTTCCCAGCAATATCATCCATCCATCTTTTAGTTTCAGTTTTATAATAATAAGTAAATAAATAAATATAACAGTATATACATAAGTAAAGATAACAACAACAATAATATGTGGAACATCTCAGAGATGATAACTATAGGTATGCTTTAGAAAGCATAATATTACAACCAAAGAGTGAATGGTATTTATTTTATTGCCTTCGATCATAGAGTAAATTGATTTTACAGCTGCGTTTGGTTTTGATCATGGTTTTAATAAAGTCATAAATGTCATTTCACAGTACCGAAGTGACATTACGCAATTTTGAAGGGTTGAAGACTGGCGACGCTGGAATTTCACGGGGCTGCAGACCGGCGCGCGGGGACCTTGTGCACTGAAACTCGGACTAAAACTCGTCATCTTGCACGAGCTAGCTAGAGTATGAGGGGTTAGACGGTAAACGCAAAAGAGGACTTCCAGTCAATTCGAACTTTTATGCCTTCGATATTATCTAAAAGCTAAAGTAAACTCATGCCGAGACCGCAAAATTCAGTTGTTCCTCGGGTCTTCGCCTAAGACGATCGGGCGGCTTCGGCATTTTGTGCGCAAGAAACGAGTACTCGTTCACACTCGCACCACTCGCGCAGTGCATCCCTTCGAGCGCATTGCAATCTTCTTTCGTTTATACTTTTTACTATTTTTTTCACATGTCATCATGTTACGTGTCTTACACGAACGAAAAATTGTTGAGAGGTATGTACCTAATGAAAGTTGAGCGTAATCAAAATGTGTTCCACGAAAACGCGTACATCTCTTTATCTATCGCGAATTCAGACGTAGTATTTATATCGATTAAACAAGCAAGGTTACCCAATAACAGTACCAAAGGAAAAATTTCACTGGCAGTGATACGTCGTCGGTGCTGTGACATCAAAGTCTCTTGACTGTCACATGTATAATTATTATTATCTCTAAAACTATTCATGCTACAGGTCTAAATAAAACAGCAATGAAAAGTTAAATAAAACGGCCTATCTGCTAATGTATCTAACATTACTTTTGAGTTTCAAATTATGAAACGGCAGCTGTTTGAACATTTTATTATTCAATATCGATCATAAAAAATGTAAAAATGTATCACGAAAGTAAAATCAAAACCGTCAACCACCTGCGACTAATGCAGAATAAAAATTGAGGCATCAAGAAGACAAAAATCACAGCTATCAGTTACAGCAGGCTGATCCTGAAGAAACGTTAAATTACTTATCGCAGGCAATACGGCGAAATAGACTTGTTTAAAATGTTGAATGCGAACTTAAAAACACGCATTTTCACTAAATGTGACTGTTGACTCTGTTACTGTCTTTAGATTTTCAGGAAAACGATATATGGTTAAATATCACCTGTGGTATAAACGGCGATATTTAAGAATCACCCCGGAGTATAAGTAAAAATTATGTCTCGAAATGTTGTTCCAGTGTGCGTGCGTAAGAGATACCGAAGGTTTTTATGGTTTTCACGGTTTATGATAGGTACGGTAAATTCGATTCCATATTCGGTAATAAGTCTTTAGACAGTGATATAGGTGCCAAATATACCGATCTGCCAAAGGCAAGTTTTCTTAGTATGATAGATATCTACAAAATTATAATAACTTAAAGCGCATAAAGCAGCAGCGGCTGCTACTTTTTTTAACTGACTTCGCAAAGGTATTAGTTCTACTACTATGTTCGTATGTTTTTTTTTTAGCTTTTTTTGATTCCTGATAATTTTGAACTTTTTCAATTATTTTTCAAGATAGCGTGGAAACCGAAAACTAACGCAGGCGAACCATGGAGAGCAGCTAGTTGAATATAAAAAACCGGTTAAACGCAAGTCTGTACGCTCGCATCGATAACATAATTAAACCAATCATCGCCCAACTTATATGACACAAATTTTTTTTTTAAGAGTTCTGTATGAGAATGAGCACCCTATTACTAAGACTCCGCTGTCCGTCCATCCATCCGTCCGTCTGTCACAGGCATATTTGTATTTTATAACGGACATAGTAATAGACGATCTGTGCAAGCATCTATCTATTGCGGTTCAGACGATACAGCCCTTTGACAGACGGACGAGTGGATCGACGGACATAAGAGCCTTAGTAATAGGGTTTCCGTTGGTATGCTTTGGATACGGAATCCTAAAAAAGCATGTAGTACAAAAATAACATGAATACAAGTTATGGTAACAAAAATGCTCCTTTTTAAAAATTGACTTTCAGTAGACCGAAAAAAAAATGGCGAAATTGCTATAAGCAGAAAACGCCAATAACTAAGAAGAAGAAGACCAAAAAATTTTATAGCATGCAGGTGTTCATTATACATTTTTATTAACCTCTAAAGAAGAGTACGCATTCTCCAGCATTAGGTCTGGTTGTTTTGGAAAGGAGCAAGTAATTTATATACCTATTCCACATTCAATAGTGATTCAATATTGAGTCGCTAAAAAGGGAAAACTTTTTATGCCTTTCATCTTAGTTTTCGGCTTAAGACTATTAGAAATTGGATTTTTTTGGTACAGGCACTCTACCTGTCGACAGACAGCCGTACTAGACGACCCGTGTTCCATCTTACCTTGAAGAGGAAAGCCATCTGTTGTTGATGGACCTACCGAACGTTTGTAGAGATGAATTAAACGGATCAACACGAACTATTTCTAGCATATAATTATAGAGGGCGCTTTATTTATAATAAGTTAAATTGCTTAGCTCAGTTCCGTGCCATAACGTTTCGTTTATCTGTTTTCGTATTCGTTTGATTTATTTTACTTCAATTCTTGATGTATATTCCCACTACTATTCTCTTTACATAATTAGAAGCTTATTTGTATTTCATTGATTGAAAGCTTCGAACAGAAAAACAGTTTAAATAGTCAAAGGAAAGCTGGCAAAAGCGATTAACATATATGCATTAAGACATATGCATTTACATGTGCGTAAGCGTAAGAAACTTTCCTTGGACTGCCAATAGCCTACATTCTAAAAGGCCAAGCTTCTTTCATTGAAACTTTTATTTCGCGTAAATAGATAATATATCTTCACACCACAATAAAATCTAATTCTTCTACAAAAACCAAAAAACACTTGCTTATAGTTTTATTATAGTAATAGAGTTATTTTCAGTATGTTAGGAGATTCCTTCGTCCATCCAAACAATTTACTTTTTCAAAGTTAGAACTTACAAATAATAATATCGTAATAAAATTTCGTTCAATTATTTATAAAAACTATATTTTAAACTGCCAATAATATATTCTTTATTAAAGGTATATAAATTTAATATAATAATTTAATAAAAGTTTACAAAGGACATTACGTGCACGCTGATGTGAAATATTCCAATAATGTCACGAGGACACTGCAACTATAGTGGACAAAAAGCGATTCAATCGATTGACTAAACTGCTTACTTTGTACTTTTTATCTGACCTGAAAAGAAAATTGCTTTTTTGCTGAGACATCTTTGTTTCACTTATACTCAATCCTTCTCGAAGCGCCATTTAGATGTTTCAATAAATGAACGAGAAATCCAATTTTTTGCTGCCCTGCCAAAAAATTAATCACTTCTAAAAAATGTATCAAACACTTACATTACCTATTATTGTACAATATAAAGTTGATATCTGTGGGAGCTAAGAGGAATCTATAACATTGCAGATTTATCATTCAAATAATTTATTAATACCCTTTTTTATAAAGATCTCTTTCACTGCCCAGTTAACTTGCTCGACGACATGTTCAATATATGGTCAGGAATTTTGTTGTCCTGTACACATTGCCCCACAAAAAATCCTCTCACTTTTTAAGAGTGCCCGTATGACTATTATAAAATTTATAAGTAACTGCAGAAGAAGACTGTTCGAACAATTTATAAACTAAGGCCCAAGTATTACTTAAAAAAAAAACAGTGATCGATACAATGTTAATACAAGAAGCAAAGATAAACTTTCTGACCATGTTAGCCACCTCAATAAAATCACAAAATCTTATACGCTTTTACAATAAGATCACAGTTGAAATTCAAGATTTACCCTTTAACAAGTTTAAAACTATAATAAAACTAAAGCTTTATGGAAAAGCTTATTATAAAGTATCGGACTACTTAGAGGATGAAATTTCATGAGTGTAGACGACTCGCCTATCGAAAGTTGATCGAAAGTATCTTTTTATATTTATTGAATACTATACCGCAGTACTTTAAGACTTGAAGTTATGTTTTAATTTTAATTTTTACCTGAAAATGAAACCAATTCTTTAACTCAAAAATTAAAATTTTATTCCACAAACAAACTACTTGTTAAAAATGTATGAAGAAATAGTTAAAAAAAAAGAAAAGTTCTTAGTAAACATAATCAAACTTAACAGTAGAATTTCTGTTCTTCCCGTTTCGATTGATATTAGTAAAGTTGTTCATGACAATGGCAAATTTAATACCCACAGAAATACGAATAAAATATTTTTTTTAAATTTTCTTATATTTTCATCTATAGCAGAATAGATACATTTCACTATAGATGAAAATCGCAATTATTACCAAAGAACCAAGACAAACACATTTCTATCACAAAACATTTTTGCTTTATTTAAATATGATATTGAACTTTTTCGTTTAGTTTTTTTTTCCTATATTTTTTATGTACTACAGGTTCCTATTAACTTTCAGTTTTTCTAGTTCCAACGAGCATAACCAAAGATAGAAATTAGTTTCATGGGCCTGGTTTAATGTAAATTATTTTTATGTAATTGGTGTGTGTTTATCCCATGCCTGACGCGAGATCGTTCAGTGCTACATATATCAAAACAGGGTAATTGCGGCGCTGTGTTCACATAAAAAGTTCTGTGGCATTATGCGAGACGAAAACGGTCAAAAGTTAAAAGGAAATTAAAATAATAAATTCGTGTAACTTATAAATAAAACAAACAAAATACTCACCTAAATAAATCTGCTTTTACCGTAACGTATATATTTAAAGTAATGACTTAATTAGATGTCAATTGAGTATACCAAGAACGCTTCCAGCTGCACGTTCACAAATAATTTTACCTCAGTGATTAAAACTATTAAAAAAAAACCAGTTTTATCGTGGTACAGCCATTGTGAGAATAACGTGAACCTACGTGACGGATGGCAGGTGGAGAATAAGCTGTATTACAAGCTTCGCATACTAGGGGCATCACTTTATCATTTTCTAATGTTATGTACCTACTCTAAATAAAGTACAAAATGTGAAAATATATTTATTTTATGTGATGAAAAAATAATTGTTTATCAAGTTGGCGCCATCTTAAACAAGGGTCTGATTTTAAGCACTTAGGGTGCTTAGGAAACCGACAAGAGTGTGTGAAGCGATTGATGAATATCAAAAATCCAAAAGAAGTGACTCTAAAAAATATATTTTGGGTATCAGTTATGATGTTTACAGTGATGATCGTTTATGACCGTTGAAATACCTATGACGGAGTCAGTGCCTATGACCGTAGTGCTTTTAATAATTTAAAGCTAACTAAGTGACAACCCCACTTTATTGGCTAGCATTTTTAATGAAGCCTATACCCTTCTGGGAAACTGGAGTGAGTCTATTTAATTTCTATACATCCGAGACAAAATAAACAGAACTCACTCTAGTGTCTGTCCGTTCGTCTGTCGCAGCCTGTTTTTCCTTATATGCTATGTCGTGTGTTAGGCTGAATGTAGTGCAAACTTATAGAGCACGTAGAACTTACCAAACCAAACAATGTTCATTTTGGCGGCGTATTATATAATCTAAAAAATAATCTCATATGCATTACATGGCACATCAAATCAAAATGCTTGTTATAAAAATACAAATCTATTTTTGTTATATTTTAAAATGCATAGAAAATATACCTACGAAAAATGGCCACCTACCCTCCCATATTATTGAAACAAAAGAGCCTTAAAGTTCGAAATAAATACGCACGATAGGAGCTTACTCAAACTTTACAGGAAAATCTTAAGTTTTTAATTCCCGCAGGAAATAGAAAAAAATCGTGAACAGAAAATGTATACAGAATGTGTTGCTTTATTTCACCAAGGACTAATTAGTCCAAATTAGTCTAATGGTTACTATGGTAGCCTAAATATACTAAGGAGACGAGTTCCAATTATAGCTTAAGGCATATTTAAGAAGAAAACACCATCTCCACGTACGGCGTCCATGCGATTCGAACTCTTATTTCTATTTTATCTTACGGTGAGGATGCCACCTCTACATCAGACTACTAGTTGAACTACTCCTTCCATTTATGTAACACACGTAAGATATTTTCTTAAAAAGTCGTAGTGGTTCACAATGTTTGAAAATATTATATATTTATGTCTTTCAGTTGCTGCTTGCCTGGTTTCCCATACAATATAATATGCATCACCAGTGCGTAGCATTAGTTTTTTTTTATATCGATGGTGAGCGTTAGAATATCCTGGAAAATGTAACAGGTGTGAAATACTACATATTAGCTCATGTAGCATAGAGATAGCGAAGCCTCCCGCTGCCTCCCCTCTGGAGAAACGGTAAGACATTTAATTTTATTGTATGAGACGAAACGTTCTATTCAACGAGGGGGTGAGACGCGTTTGCGGGGGGAGGCGTCCACACAATTACATACGTACACTAGCGGTTCTTTCGATGGCGTGCTGTGATTCTAGTGGGCTGCTTCTATGCCATGTAGTCTTATTGTTAAACTCCTCATTGAGGGAAATTTAAATAAAATAAGATAGTTGAATCCTAAATTATTAAATACCACTTTGCATAATGTTTCCTCGCGATTTGGTCACGTAAATTCAATCCTCAGAAAGAATGTTGGAATGCTAACAGCGAGTTCTAAGACGGCTACTTAAACTTGGCTACAATTTTTATGGCGGTTTGGTGCGTGTTGGACAGTGAAGGGTTCCGAAGTCGGGATGAACGTTCGTTGTTGAAATTCAAGAAATAAGTTTAAAAACAAGTATCTCAAAAACTACTCAATATATCTTATTAGAACCAATTTTCGTTGAAAGTATTTTTTAACTTGTAATAACTTAAATTGTTTCAAATATTTCTACCTTATATTTGAAAAGTGGGATTAAAGTGGGGACACAGTTTAAGGATTTAGGAGTCATATCTCAATCACTACTAACTTAAATAAAAAAGTATATTTAATGACTCATTGTTGTTTTTGAAATACACTATAAGGGTGGAAAGAACATGTGGTAGGTCCTAGCATGCTTCCACCCGAATAAAAACAGCAAAATTTAATATCACTTTCATACAAATTAAGCCCTAGTGTGTATATTATTTATAACATTAAAATAAACAAATTAGGGCCTTTCAAAGGCAAGGGATTGGACTTCGTACATATCGACCTCTTCCGGACCGACGCAGGGCTCGTGAAGGTTGATCGGTTAATGCATTAAACCCATTTAAATTTAAATCAATCAAATAATGTGTGTTGGCGCTTTCGCCTTGGATGTTCAATGTCACAAAACAAGAACTGTTATGAATGCCGACGCAATAAAACCACAGCCTACAACACATACGCTTATATTTTGTCTGCAGATGAAGTAAATAGTGTAACAGATATTTGAAGGATTCCAAGAATAACGGTTACGAAAAATGCTCACGTAAATTCAGCTTAAATCAAACTAGCTTTCGCCTGCCGGAACCGTTGACAAAAGCTATCAGTACAAACAGGATATATCTTACTTTCCGTTCCTTCGACTCTTTGTGCAAAAATCTCGTTAATTCTTCACTTCCTTGCGACGATGTGAAAAAAATATGAACAAACAAACACACTTGCGTATTTTAAATGATTTAAAGTGTATATAAGACTAACATGTATATAAGAGAAAAAATCTATTTTCATAGCTAAAAATACATGAAGAGTAACATTATTTTATATCGGATAGGTTTTAATTGTCCCATAAAATACAATATTGTGCAAGAACAACAGATGTGACGTTTTTAAAGATTATTCATACTAATAAGCAATTCATATTTTTATGTGTTACACCAGTCTGGTTTTTAAACCTCGTTTATAATGTTAGTTAGGATTACATAATTCGATCATTCAAAACAAAATATGCTCTTGGCGTACCCAGAATACCCAGACAATCAGCAAAAAGCTGTATTAAAAAATTGAAGTATTTGTTTATGAGGTATTAACGTTTTTGAGATTCTTATAATTTCGTTCTCTCCGCATGTCGACTCCACGTGTAGGTATAGGTATGAAGTTAAAAAAATAAATACAGTTTTAATAGCGAATCTATCTTTACATATACATGATAAAAAGCTAGCAAACTGACTAACCTCCAGGCCAGGCTAATATATCACCGTACTATCTTAGATATCTTAATAATCAAGATGGAGCGTCGCTTATACATCGAAACGATGTGAAATGTGAGCAAAATGACAGACTAATAAATCAGACAGACTGTACGGAATTACCATTGTTATAAACAAATATTTTGTTAAATTACACATGAAATGCAATTTTAGAATTTTTATTTTCTTTTCCAATACGAATTTCACATGTGGGTCCCACAAAATTCTACTTCATAGCGAATATTTCAAAACCTCAACTGATGTATTATTTGGTCTACGTGTTATATTTTTAGTGGCATTGAAACAAGTGACTTTTTTTTAAATTCATATTTACGGTAGTTTGATTTCCTTCTTTAAAGAATATTTATATCATGGTGAGACAACGCCCGGAAAATAAATAAACGTTGAGGATAAATAAATTATAAATGTGGGAATAAATATTTCATGAGGTTAATATGCGGAAGTAATACTCTACCGGATTGTACAATGATTACAAAAAACTCAAATTATTGTTAAGTTATCGATTTCATTATTTTTTTGGCAGTAATATCTTTATAACGCAAAAATAAGGCCCTTCACACACAACGCTACACAAGTATCCGATACTCGACGATTAAGGTATCGAAGCGACGCGATGTGACGCGATATTATCACGATTAGCGCGGTGCATTCCTATAGATTAGCACACATGTCACGACGTTGGCGTTGCCGAGACATCAGTAACGTCAGTCGTTGTTACATGCGTCACCAAATTTTTGAGATGGCAGAACAAGTTTTTTATATAAAATTCGTCCAAGAAGCTGAAAAATAGTATCGATGTTTATATGATTATTCAATAAAAGGTTATGCCAGAAGAGATGGAAACGAAAAAGCGTGATCGGACGTGGGAAAACTGTTAATTTGACAGGTTAAATGGGTTGGCACGGGATGATTTTTTTGCGATTCTTCAGCTGAGACACACCAGCTACAGTGTATATTTCTGTCTATATATGGATCAACCCAGTATTTTCTGTCTCGGCGTTTTTTTTTGAAGTAAAACTTCTTTAGGCGCGACTAGGGAGTAACTCAGATTTTTTTTCTGACTGAAGTAAATCTAATTTTTTTATTATACGTTTGTTTTTTCGAACTGACTATGGTTGTAAATGTTGTAATGAATGAAACCATGATCGACGGAATTTTTCTAACCTTATATGCTAGTTACAAACATTCTAATGGCGTGATGTACATAACTCAAAACATTGCCATCTATTATTAAGTATCGGAACTAATCGTTTATTACCACTTTGAATGTAATCGATAAATAATTCTGTGAGATATTGTACTAGCGTGATGCAGAGTATTGATAGCAGCGCTATCTAGTGAAACAATATTGTGAGTTATTTATACCAATAATGTGTTTACCAGACTAATTTAATTTTTTAACGATTAACGATTAAACTTTGTAATTTAAAAAATAATAATTTGCATTGGTCGTAAGTATATGTCATATACTCCACGCTTCTTGACTTATACGCCAGCTAGTGGCAAATATCATAATTAATTAGGATTATTTATTTCCAAATTTTCAAACGGATCAATTGTGAATAGCAAAGAGAATAAAAAATCAACAGTTTAAAAAAAAAAATTAAATTGCAAAGTTTTTTAAAAATCTTTAACAGCCAAACCCAATTACCTCTCTATCGACGGTCTAACCATACTAAGGTAAGAAATTATGTCCATTGTATAGTTTTGTCGTCTCAATAACCTATCGACGAATAAACATATCTACCGTCGCACGCCATCTATCGACGGGAGGCCCCGGGAGGGTCGATAGCTTACCAGAGTTAGATTTTTGTATGAAAATGACATTTCGTGCGTCCCAATATACTTCTGACAGCTGTTGAAGGATAGAATTTGTTACTGAGGATAAACATGCGGGTTATCTGTCAAATGTGATGGTTTACCTATCGATCGTCTGCTATCATCAAATAAAAATTCGCTAAATTACTTTTACCCTAATATTTTGAAACCAATATCTATTTAATTTAGTTGTAATTTAGAGTGAAAATGTCTACGTCCAGTGAAAGCGATTCTGATTTCGAACTTTTACAAGAATTGTCAGACTGGGATAGTAGCGAAGAATCATCTCATATTTGTTATTATAAAACGTACAAAAAAAACTTCAAAGTTTTACTTCAATCGTGCGTAAAGGTTACACGCACACACTTTTTTTTCTATTTTGGTAATATTATTACAAGATGGAAGTTTTATCATGAAATATATCCAAACGGTTCGATAACGATAGCAGTAATGCTCAAAGCAACTAAATATCGCGATTTCAATAGCAACATGTGTGAGACTATGTTGCCTACTAGTTTGTTTATAATACGATTATTTTTGATAAACATATTCACCGCGTCGCGGTAGCGCCGCCGTACGGCCTTATACTTTGGCGCGCTGGTTTATAATTTTATTAAATTATTTATTTTATAATTTTTATCTTTGACTTTCATTCTTATTGTACAGTAGATGCTAAGCCAAACAGATGAATGGACTGAAAAAATGGCGACATTTTTTCACATTGCATTTATATATAGTAATAGGGTAGGGTAGGGTAGTAATATAGTAACAGTATACTATATACTCGTTCATAGAAGCCACCGAAGTTATCCTCATTTTACATAGAAGACAGCTAGAAAGGTAGGTAACAACGAACTTCTGCGACTCGTACCTACTGCGGGAAAATATCTGGTTCCCTGGGAAAAAACACAGGTGAAATAAATTTGAAAATGGAGCCTAAACACATGTAGGCCTTTAGTTTTAATATTGTTACGAACAGACAGAGTAACGACTGCCATCTAGCGTCAACCAGTAAAACCACTTTTTTAAAAAAAAGTTTTACAACAAGGACAACACGAAACCCCTACTCAATACTAGATGGCGTTAGAGGAAAGAATGTTCTAGAATTATCTAATCCGGTCGATTGCGTTCGTGCGAGTAGAGTGATTTCTAGAATGCTCTCGAGGCTCATTACGACCCATATAAATACCCGCAGGAAGGCGAGCGAGTCAAGTTCAGTTTTTGGGCTGCTTTCGAGGCGACTTCGAAGTGAAAACTAGTGATCAAGAAGTGATACCAGTGAAACCTACGACTTGGCTACGACCCAGAACATCGTTAGTGCTTAGTGTTTGGACTTAGTGCTTTGTGTTGTACCTAGTGTTAGTGAATAAAGTCTTCAAAAGAGTCAGCAGGTCTTTCTCTCCAGATCATTCGAACCTAACAGGTAACAATATGTTCAACTATCTCTACAACCAGTTGAACAAATTGGACAATCGCTAGTAAAAATTTAATATATCTATAATTCTACTGCAACCGATTGCGTAACTTAAAATAAATAAACTGTTACAGACTCATTATGAACTTCGTTCGGTTAACGAACCACTATTAAAGGTTACATCGACAAAAGACTTTCGCGCGGACAAAGACCAGAAATGAGTTCCTGGCCGGAAATTGTTAGTTTTACAGTTATCTTTGTAGCTATTATGTTTTTAGGGTTTCGTAGCCTATAAGAAAATTTTTAGGGTCTTCTCAAAAAATCGTAGAGATATCTAGTTGAAATTAATACGAAATACTAAGATTTAAGGTCTTTTTGAGCTGTAAAAAAATCGAGCTCCTAAATCAATGTAATCAAAAAATACGGCCATTTACACAACATATTTTGACACCCGCAAGTAAATGAACACATATAGAGTACTTCCCGTTGACATAAAATTATGAAATTTGGCAAGAAGCAAGGTCTAACAGTAGTTATATCATATACAAAATATTTTTTAATAAGCTTAAATTGATTTCCGTTTTCGCGCCATCTTATAATAATAATAAACTGTCGGTGAATAATCGAACATAACACGAACAAAAATATATATTACTTTTTAAAAGCGTTCCAGTGACCGTAATTTCGTGAACTAGTTTACTGCTTTTTTTCGTTAAAATGTATTGAAGCATTTGTGCTTTTTTGCTTGTGATCTATGTTAACAGAAGAAAAATACAGAAAAATATACATATTTGAATTCTGTTTAAAATTGATTCACTTTTATTAAGACGTGTATTTTGGGCATTCATTTTCAATGAACGCATATTCTCAAATGACAGCCTGTATAATAAGTGATCTTCTAAGTTTCCAACAGGTAAATCAGAGTTTATCTATATATAATATCTAGGTCTTTAAAAATGATGTAGAGGTTTTAACATGACTAGTTGTTGAGATATGCCCTCTTAAAGTCCTAAAAAGTATATCTCCCTGCTTCAACTTTTCAATTATATTTATGATATTTACTTTTAAACTTAATATTTGAATTTTAACCATGAACGTTTATTCCGACTACGGAACACTTCATTGTCGGTAGGTCCAACATGCACTTGTAGTAATTACATAATGTTTTTGTGAAAATATCTATTAAGTATTTTAGTCGTTAATTTAGTGTTAAAATTCCGTCCATACATCGGCACTCTTAAAACTCCGAACGTCACTGTTCTGTGGTCACAGTAACAAGAAAACTTCACATGCCGACGTTAAATCTAATATATGTATGACAGTCAGGTTTGTTCGTCCGGTTGACGTACGAATCGATGAGCAATACCTATATAAAAAGGTAAGTAAGGTAAGGTTGTATCGAAGACTTATGATCGATTCATTGTAAAAGTTTCAATGATTTAATTATTAATATAAAAACACTAGACGACATGTTCATTTTTAGGATTCCGTAGCCAAATAGCAAAACAACAGAAGCCTTATAATTCCGTCGTGTTTTTCTGTCCGTCCGTACGACATAGGCTCATACCTCAGCCACCTATCCATAGATTATGTTGAAATTTCACAAGGATGTTAAGATATCCACAATTATTTAAGAGTAAACCGCCGTATAGTTCTGTAGTGAAGCTGTAAAAATCTATACTAATATTATAAAGCTGAAGAGTTTGTTTGTTTGTTTGTTTGTTTGAACGCGCAAATCTCAGGAACTACTGGTTCAAATTGGAAAATTATGGTTGTGTTAGATAGTCCATTTATCGAGGAAGGCTATAGGCTATACTACATCACGCTACGACCAATAGGAGTGGAGCATCAATGAAAAATGTTGCAAAAACGGGAAAAATTATTCCTTTTGAGAGCTTCCGTCGCGCGCGCTGCGTAAACGGTAGATGTTAAGCAAAAATCATGTATTACGGGATTGTTCCCCTTTAAAAGTTCTAACCAAAAGTCCGCGACAGCATATGTGTATCTTTTAAGGTTAGCTTACTATAACCTTTTTTATGACAATCAAATTTGTTCTAACATTATGTACTATTTGTGAAGATGTTTTTTAAACGTAATATTAATCCTTATCAAATTAAATACGTTAGTTGTTTTGAGCATTTCATGCATATTATAATTGCCCTTTACACCACACAATTTAAATTAATATCTTAGCAGTTTTTATCGAACTTCGAAAACTATAGCGGGAGAAAATAAATTCGCTGTCGGCCTCTGTTCGTTAACTTTTTACTTCCAAACCAATAGACTTTGATACGGTTTTTAGTAATATCTTATTATCTTATAATCTATTAATCTATATAATAAAAATACTTATTATAAAGCTGAAGAGTTTGTTTGTTTGTTTGAATGCGCTAATATCTGAAACTACCAGTCGGATTTGAAAAATTCTTTTTGCCTTTGATAGCCTGATTCTAGCTGAGGGTTATAGGCTATATACATGAAAACGAACTGTCTGTCTATTCGAGCAAATCGGCTTCGGCTAAAACAGCTTAACCGATTTTGATGAAACTTTACATATATAATTCCATATGTGACATACAGAACTTTTTGTATGTCTGTCTGTACGTCCATCTGTCTAAACCGATTTTAATGAAACATCACAAGTATGAAAAGAAGGTCGTTAAAACTAACAAATGTTACTTTTTGTCCGTCTGTCTGTCTGTACGTGTATCTGTCTATTTGAGCTAATCTCTAAAACGGCTAAACAGATTTTAAGGAAACTTTGCAGACGGGAAAGAAGGTTGTCAAGAGATTTGACATTAGCTACTTTTTGTCCGTCTGTTTGTCTGTACGTCTATGTGTCTATTCAATTCAATTTTATCTATTCGAGCTAATTTCCAATACGGCTGAACAGATTTTAATGAAACTGCAGACGTAAACGAAGGTTGTCAAGAGTGTCATAAGCTACTTTTTGTGTTTGTCTGTCTGTCTATCTGTCTGTCGTTTGTCCTCACTGATCTAGCAACGTACAGCCGAAAGTACTAAGTCTAGGAAGCTTAAATTTGGAACATAAGGTTATTTTATAACGTGAGCATTAAGTTAAGAAAGCCTTTTTTAGAAATTTCAAACTTAAGGATGTGAATGGAGGGACTTAAATAATGACGTGTTTCAGGGTTTTTAGATTTGCACATTTCAAGGGTGGGAAACGGGAGATGAAAAATTGTATCGGTTTTTTAAAGGGTGGAAGGGGAATGAAGATTGAAAGTTTGAATGGGTGTGACCAAAATTGGTTCCAGCAAAAAGTACGTATAAACCATCTCGAACGTTAATAGTACCTATAACAGGAATTTGTAGTCTACGCAAGCGAAGCTGCGGGCGGTCGCTAGTTAAATATAAAACAAGTGGCTAGCTCTACATTAAAGTAAGAAACACTAAAGATTTTTTTAAGAAAATAAGGTAAAAAAATATAGGATATATATATTTCAATATAAGCATTTAGTACTTTTCAGAGAAAACTTACTAGTATAGGAGTACCAGGCTGCATAAGCGGCGGCTGTGCCAATAATATTAATGATAATTAGCAACTAAAATCGTACTGATAAAAGTTTTATTAATGGCATGGATCTAGAGTCTATGGTTCTAAAAGTTGTCTAAAAACCGAAATAAAAATTTAAAGCGCAAATATAGTTTCAGTTTTGGTGACAGCATGTTCCTTAGTATTTGAATTGTTTGATTCTATCTTAACGAAGAAGTCTCAATACTTATCCTAGAAGTCCATAACACACGTCTCTTTTAACTCTTACAGCACAATAACCATAACGGGATCCCATGGACGTGTGGATCATATTGGGTTTTGATTGCTGAATCAGCCATTTTGGGTGCATTGGGCTATAAACCTTACAGTATAAGCATTTAGTACGAAGCAATTGCAAGCGAGAATTAATTTCTTCGAAATTTCTCAATATAACAATTACAATAAATCATCAAAAGCAGCGCCTTAAAACTAATTATTGGGTTTCAATGTTATTTAAAAGTCAGTTTACATAGATATTCCCGAGCGAGCTTCTAAATCTCGAATCGTGGGACGACGGCCACTAGGTGGACTGACGACCTATATAACAAAGGTATTAATATTTTCCGAAATGAGTCATACATACCTTGAGGAAATATTGCCTGTCTTCAAACATGGTAACACGAAAAACTCGCGTGATTTACGACGCGTTGAATTCTTTTCTATGAGCGACACAGTTAAAATTTATTGAATTGTTAACGATTTAAATGTTAAAATTTAGTTCACACAGTACAAAAACATTGTCGCTTGTAAAATTAAACAATGTAGGTCAAGTTTACGTAACTTTTTGATAGTTTCATAGTGATAAAATGATGTCAAACCGTAGTCCATAAAATTGTGATTTACAACAATGTAAGCAATATAACAACAGTAACAGGTGATTCCACACTATGAATTTGCAGTTATTGTGGACAAAAATGTATACTCCCGAAGTCCTATTTCACCCCCGCTGCGGTACGTTCAGTATACGAACATGTTATGCATATTTTATCGATTCTATACTTCTATGAGAACCGTTCGAACTTCTAAAACTAACTGTAATGGTTGTCTCGCAGTGCATGTACGGACAGAGTTGACTGAACTTACCAATATGAGTCGATGAACCAAACACGCATACAAATTGAATTAGACAGTTATTTTACCCCGATGTATACTAAGACAAAAAGAAGACGTGATCCTTAAAAGGGTTGAAATGATGAATGAACTCATAACTTATGATCTTTTCAAAATACGTGTACGTAAAAAAAAACAGTAAATTTTGAACCGACTTTAAAAAAAGATGACAATGTTCTCTGTTCAACCCTATTTGTTTGTGTGTGTGTGTGTCTGTTTGTTACTAGATATCATCGTCGATTGTGAACAGATTTAAAAGATTATTTTTGTATTAAGTAGGTTTTATCCATGGATGTATTATTGTCTGGATAGAGAGTCGACGTCACAGGACGTAGATTTATAAGTCTCCTAACTGTTCCCCAAACGTCGTATCAAGCAGCCTTAATGTTTATTTGGTCATGACACTATTCATACCTACACTGTTTAAAATTTAAAAAACCCCCGACACAAAAAAAACTAATCTTTAGAAAGTGTGAAATAATACAAGTTTGTTCACTTTCAAATGATTTTTGATCCCTAAAGGCGTCGGGAACCGCTAATTATTAGGTATTAAAAGTTTACTTAGCAGTCCCAGACGCCTTTAAGGATCAACAATCGTTTGACAATGAACAAACTTGTTTTATTTCACACTTTTTAAAGGTTACTTTTTTTGTGTCGGGGGTTATTAAAAATTTTAATTTAGTTATTATTTCAAAATTTTTAAACTTTGTTATTTAGTTAAAGTATTTCACATATGATCAGACAAAAAATTAATTTTCAAGTTTTTAGTGTTCATTTTGTAAGTTAATCTAGTTATTAAGTTAAGTTAATCTCTCAATTTTAGGTCTAGTAACTAAAAAGTTCAAAATGACAGTAACTTTTTCCAATTTTGATCAGAGATTCATGTTCGGAGTCAACGCGGACCCCTAGGTATTGATTTTGAAAGCAATCGGTGTAGTAACTAAAAAGTTCAAAATGACAGTAACTTTTTTCAATTTTGATCAGAGATTCATGTTCGGAGTCAACGCGGACCCTTAGGTATTGATTTTGAAAGCAATCGGTGTAGTAACTAAAAAGTTCAAAATGACAGTAACTTTTTCCAATTTTGATCAGAGATTCATGTTCGGAGTCAACGCGGACCCTTAGGTATTGATTTTGAAAGCAATCGGTGTAGTAACTAAAAAGTTCAAAATGATAGTAACTTTTTCCAATTTTGATCAGAGATTCATGTTCGGAGTCAACGCGGACCCTTAGGTATTGATTTTGAAAGCAATCGGTGTAGTAACTAAAAAGTTCAAAATGACAGTAACTTTTTTCAATTTACACCACAGACTCGTGATCGGAGTCTACAGGACTCTTGGATTTCGATTTTGAAAGCAATAAAGTAGTGTATGTAATATTTGACCACCTCATTTTCATACTTGTGAAGTTCGATTAAAATCTAAAATTAGCTGAAACAAACAGACAGATTGAACGATTTTATATATATAAGGCTATAAACCTTCCCCACAATTTGGGTTGTCAAATACAAAAAGAATTTTTCAAATCCGAATGGTTGTTCCAGAGATCAGCGCGTGCAAATAAGGAAATTAGGAAATGAATTATGTTTATTTGAAATTCATCCATTTCCCGTTCACCGATTTTATTAAAACTCGACACATAGGTGTGGTTCTATAGAAAATGAAATGTTGTGGTGGCCTAGAGCAGTCTTCGCCTAGAGCTAGCCTGAAGGAAGTAGCAGGCAGCCGAGGAGACTTTTCAACGCTGTACAGTTTGTAGCTACCTCGTGTTTGGGTTCGTTTGATTCGTTTTGACGTAAACTTCCATCGTTATTTTGACTGTCATCGAAGAGGCTGCGACTGTGGCCACAAACAAAGCAGAAGTGGAAGCGGAGCGGGAGCAGTAAGAAAGGTTGTGTGCTTTGTCTAACCATTCTAAATATAAATAGGATATAGTTACTTACCAGTACAATTTAAAAATAAAATAATAATAATAATACATGTGACATCCCACACAGCGCCATTTAGTCTCAAACTAAGCAAAGCTTGTATTATGGTTGCCAGTCAACTGATGTAGATACTTAAACATTCTTTATAATATATAAATATGTAGATATTTTACACCCCGATACGGAAGAAATAGACATGTTCATGCACAAAAATATTTGTCCCCGGCGGGAATCAAACCCGCGATCCTCGGCTCCGCTGTTAGGGTCTCTAACCACTCGGCCAATTGGTCAGTCAATATATTATTACTAAAGAAAATAAAAAATACTACATACCAAAAAGTTTAAATTTTTATTTATTTAAAAGAAAATAGCTTTAATATGCAGCTTGGTAGTTACAAAAAGTCTCTGCCAATGCTGCCAACTCAGACAGTTTAAATGGATACGTATCAGGTAATAATCAAATAAAACAAACGGCGACCGCTTAGCCTAGTGCGTAGCGACCCTGCCTACGAAGCTGGAGGTCCCGGGTTCGAATCCCAGGTTGGGTCAGTATTTATACGATGAATATTGATGCCGGTACCGGGTCTTGGTTGTTATATGTACGTGGTGTCTTCGCTTGGCACCCAAAAATACAAACTAATGGTTAGTTTGGGGCCCAGACGTTGTTGTGATGATAACGTTATTAAAAAATATATATAATTTTTATAACTATATCAACCTATCATAACAAATATATAATAAAATAGGACATAAAGTCCACTAAATGACTTGGCACTAACATCGTGAACTATATGCCGCATTTAAATACTCTGCTTTGTTAAGTTAAAATATTAATTTTAATAATCAATTTTCCGCGTTACACGGACGTAAATATTGTTACGTTAAACCGTTCTTAGGATAAATACGTATCATCGGATGTTTACTTTAAATAAAATTCGTACCTACAAGATTACACAAAGTGACTATTTGAAGTATTTATAAGGTAAATAATCCTAACATAAAATTTCCGTAAAATGTTTAACTACTTGTCAGTGGACGCCGAGTGAGCACATCACTTCAAAAACACTTAAAATGTTTGCAGTGAGAAGAATGTACCACGAAATGCCCTTGAACTTAACAACTTGATAAATATTTGCAAATTTATCATTTTTTTATTACAAAAAACACATACCTCGATGGGATAAAAGTGCCAAGCCAGCACTAAGAAAAAGAAAGTGTTCAAAATTAATTTGCTGCGCTCTGAATTCAATATTTTACCGTCGTCGACGGTGATACACTAGTTTGTCATCTTGGTTAATAATCTTTGTTTTTAGGGTTCCGTAGCCCAGGCGCTCCATTTTTTGAACAAAGGGATAAATTAATTTTTCATCAACGCGCAGAAAATTCAAATACTTTCGCTGACACCCCTGCGTTGTCGTTCATTATTAAAAAAAAAGTCTATGGCATTTTTTTTGGCTTTCAAGGACGGCACGTGTCCGATTATATAGTAATTGCTTGTAGTACATGCTACGGAACTCCATGTTGATACGTTTCTGACACCCACTTAGCCGGTTTTGTATTATGTTTAACTATGTAATTAATTTGTAATTGTCTCCAAAGAGGAAACTAAATTATTCAGAGACCGACACATTGATCCATACAACTTTTATCATTACCTGTTTCGACAACATATTTTTGGTAAATACTTACTGCGAAGGGAAGATAAACATGTTGTTCTACAATAATATAGTAAAAAATATGATCATTAAAGATAACAAAATAATTTTGAGTAAACAAACATACCGAAAACAAATGTAAGTAACTGAACTTGGTTTACCTCAAGCCATAGCTGCTGCCGCGATATATAAAAGCGGGGCCCGCTCAGTTGCGTGTATTCCTTACTCGCTGTGATCTCGATTGAACGTGCACTTTCAAATAGGTATTACAATTAATAGCTAATCGACCATTAATAATTATCAAATTCGTCATAACAAAATGCTTGTGCAAGTGTTAGCGTTGACGTACTGCGTTGGAGTCTCTGTGGCAGCAGTTTTGCGTAAGTTTAATACTTATTTTAATTAATTAATAATAATAATACCTGGAACATCTCACACAGCACCATCTAGCTCCAAACTAAGCAAAGCTTGTATTGTGGGTAGTAGATTCCTGATATACACACTTAAAATTTTTTTATATATATACATATATAGATTCCCTTCATAACCACCAATTAAGTATTAATTCTACCTATGTGTTTTGTTGATTTTTTCATAATAAAAAACTTTTATTAAAATTTCAAATTATAATCCAGTATTTGAAATAAACCGAAATATGTTGCTTGACAAAAATCAAATGTTCTAATACCAATGGTAAAATAACATATATTATTATCTTTTAAATTCAATTGTAATTAACAATTTTTTTTATAAATATTTGGTCAATTATTTTCTTAACTGACTACCAAAAAAAAGGAAGTCCTCAATTTATAACATATGGTTTTTTCATTATAAATTAATAATAATATTAAAAATAAACTACATATAATTTATGAAATATATTTCAGATAAGAATATCAATACATTATATATTATTATATACCGTTTAGTTAATGTTTTCAATGAATTCTAACTAGCTTCTTTCAAAACGTAAATACTATCCCATATGACCTAAAAGCAAACATCACGTCGTTTCAAAACAATATTTGCTTAATTCAATTCAATTGCATTACAAACTACACTTAAGCAATTTAACAGTACACGAATGTTCTGAACATGTTTTTTAACTTTTGCTCTCGGATTGACACAGTTTTGGGGCAATGTGTGTCGTATGCGGGCACGTGTCACTATCGTAACCACGAGTGTTGTAAGCAGCAGACGCCGCGGGCTGATCTTTGCCAATACTCTTTCGGAAATCATATCCGGAACCCAAACTCAACTGGCCGACTTGCAGCTTCATTATAGATATTTCGAGATTCCTTAGCTGCAATATCGATTGCCATACTGCTTGTTTACGAATTTCTTTTTGGAAGTGTTGAGAACACGATAAGTACAATCTGTAATTACTATTATATAACTTTGAGGGGTTGATGTCGCCTACTTAGTCATCCCTAAATTATTCCTAAACCCAAAAAAAATATATTATACTGTCTGTTCGTTTGAATGAAAATTCACTGTTTGTTTGAACATAAACTAAGAAAGAAAAAAAAGAAGGTGAAAATTTCATTAAGGTAGGCTTAACGCGTTTCAACGTACAGGATATCAAAACAACTTGGGGAACAGAATATGTACAAAAGTGACCAGGGGTGCATAAATTATTATGTCGTGTACAAAAAAACGACCAAGTGCAGGTCGGCCTACGCGCGGTGCAGGATTCCGTTGTTAGCGCGGTTATGTACATATACTTAGACGTATTAGTTTATCCATTATATTAACCCACACCTTTTGACACGTGGACACCGCATACCAACAAAAATTCACAAAGAAAGCCGCCGGCACTTAGCTGCTGCCTCAAAGGATACCGACGCCGTCGTCTGAGGTCTAATATAACGGATAGACTTTATTTCTCGGATGTAGCGGTTTTTTCTCGATTGTTTGGACAGCATCGATATGAAATACTAGTGGGGAGGGGAGGAAAAGTCACTTTGAAGCTAAATATTTAAAAAATGGGAGCTACGATAAGAAGTCGTCTATAGAACTTCTTTTTCATTTTAAAAGAGGTTTCCAATAATGGAGTAACCAAAAAAACACGATGACTAATACAATTTCAAGCCTACCCGGTCAATATAAATGAAAAGTTTAATTTAGTTTTTATCAATAAATGCAGAGACAACAACAAAGCAGAACATTGTGAACTTTTCCGATGAACCTGCAAAATAAAAGCAAAATATCCAAAGGTTCTCATCTACCTACAAATTCTTTTGTTCAGGTAGTGATTGCAAGAAGAATCTCGATTAAGATGAATGATAGCAATTTCTTCTAAGTAAAATCAAAAGGCTCAAGCACACTTTTACCAAAGAGTAACGCGAGTTACTTGGTAATAACATATTTCCCATCTCTCTTTTGATTATCATTATGTATTACCCAACCAGCACGCAAGCTCTAGAAATCTCAAGGAGCTGCGCAATGGCTTCACGTAAGTTATGATAAAAGCTGAGGATCGTGCAAAGGCTCTACAAAATTTTTATAATTATATTTGAGCACCTCTTTGGCAGCCTTCGTCAATATATATAGTTTTATAACTTTTTTCTACAGCTACTGTACAGCTCTGAACTTTTCTGCTTAACTGTGTTGACATTGACTGCCAAATTTGTACACAAATGGTGTTATACAACTGTTATAGATCCTTTGCATGATTCACAGCTGTTATAACAATTTACATGCAGCCATTGCACAGCTCCAAGAGGTTTCTAGAGATTGCATGCCAGTTGCGTGTTCGGAGTACCTGATGCCGATGATGCGGAATGATCTGATGGACATTTAAATATTAATTTATTAATTGGTTAGATCAAGTTATTACTTCAACGTAGCGGAGAGCAAAGAACCAGTATCGTATCAACAAGGAGAGAGAGGCAGCAGCGGGTCAATGCCGGACGTTGCGTTGCGTTACTTAATATAACGGCTAACTCGCACGTGTATCGGCATATGATCGGCATAGTTTATGGGTTGCTTATTTTTATTTCGGCAGACCCACATATTAGACAAAAGTTTACGAGTGACCTAGTGTGGTATTCATAAAAACGTGTGCGAAGAGTGCCACCAACGGTAGACTTTTGGCTAATATGTGGGCCCGCCGTTTCATTCTGCATTATAACTTTTTTTTTATTTAAATTTTTTGTTTATGTCTTTTTTCTTTTTACTGATTCGCTCATAATAACAGTAGCTTGATAAATATGTTGAATTATAATGGAATCATCTATATCCACTTGAAAGTTTTATCTAAATCGATTCACTGATTCTGGTTCAGGGCTGACTTATTCAACAAACTCCATTACAGTTTGATAATAGTTCAGACGTAATAAATTGAGTTTCGTGTGTAACCAATTTGTATCCTGATTTAGTTAATTAGTAAGTACATGAATCAAGTGATGTCACATACAAAAATGTCACCTGTTTCACTATTGTTCATTCACGAGTCCACGATCTACTTTTCACTCATTATTTTAATCGATAAGTACAGCAACATACAAAATTAATTTATCATGGTCTCAATCGCTCTCAAAATTCCAGCCGTTTGTCGCGTCATGCCTACATTAATGACATCATCCGTCGGGTCCTTGCCTCCGTCAAAGTACCGGCTCTGCTAGACCGTAACGTAATTGTACGTGACGACGACGGCAAGAAACCCGACGGCATGACCGTCGTTCCCTGGAAACAGGGGAAGTAGCTGATGTGGGACGCCACTTGTGTTGATATACTGGCGGCGTCCCACATCAAGGCGACCTCGGCAGTCGCTGGCCCGGCCGCGATCGCTGCTGAAAATCTCAAACGGCGCAAATGTGCTGCCTTAGGATTAGGAAGTACCTACATATTTGTGCCGTTTAGGGTCGAGACGATGGAACCGTGGGGGTCTGAGGCGCGTCGGTTTTTCCACGATTTATCAGCGTGTCTGATCGATGCCTCGGGTGACCGGAGGGCTGGCGCTTACCTCGGGAAACGAATATAGCGAGGTAGTGCCGCCAGCCTTTTGGGCACTTTGCCGCACGGCACTGAATTTTAGGTGATATTTTTTATTTGTAGGTTTTTTTAGTTTTTAATTTTTTATAAGCTTTTATTTTTAATTACGTATCAATATTGATTAATGGATTTGTTTTTACTTTCACGAAATGTAATGAACTTCTTTCTTTTATATATATTTAGCAAAATTTAGTTATAGTCTTTTAAAATTTACTGCACTGAAAAGAATAATCAAGGTACGATTAAATTTGTTTTACGGTGTCGTGTCGCGTAACTTGTTTTATCCATGCGGTCATTACACAGGCGACTTGTCGACCTTAACCTGCCGGCCACCGCCCTGTACTAACATCGGTAACCCGTTTTCATGGTGCAAATTTAATTTATTTTATTCATTCCATAATATCATACAACCAAAAGTACATTTGGGCTAAGATCCTCGAGGCTCAAGCCTAGGGAGCAAAATCTAAAATACGCCAATATTTTATAACTTGCTAAATGTACTAGTTACTAAAATGTAAAAAAGTACTTACGTTATATAATATACGCAGTTCAATATGATTGTTTTTTTGCCATAACACTTAGTAGCAATTTTATTAGTGAGTTCAAATCAAAGACGACCACTTAGCCTAGTGAGTAGCGACCCTGCCTACGAAGCTGGAGGTCCCGGGTTCGAATCCCAGGTCGGGTCAGTATTTATATGATGAATATCGATACTGGTACCGGGTCTTGGTTGTTATATGTGTGTGGTGTCTTCGCTTGGTACCCAAAACACAAGCTAATGCTTAGTTTGGGGTCTAGACGTTGTTGTCATGTATACGTTAAAAAAAGTATAATAATAATATAAGAATAAATAACCAAGACCCGGTACCAGTATCAATATTCATCATATAAATACTGACCCGACCTGGGATTCGAACACGGGACCTCCAGATTTGTAGGCAGGGTCACTACCCACTAGGCTAAGCGGTCGTCAATATGAAGTATACTTTCATATTTTCTTACCCAACTGTCCCAAAAGGAGGAAAAAATTTTCAACTATAATAGTTAACATGAATAACTGTTTATATGTTTATTTCTTTGGCACGCTCAGTAGTTTAAACGGCTTGATCGATTTTAACATATGAGGTATCGTTAGATTTGTCTTAATTGGGGGGGTGTTTAATTATTGGTGTAATATATGAATATTGCGTCTGCGAATCAAAGAAGAGAAGGTGTAGAGAAGAAAATATTTGTCATTATAACAATTTGTGTACCAAATAAAATTTTGTAGGTAATCCAACTTTATACATTCATTTTAAGACACATTTTGGTTATTGGTTTGTCCCTGGTTGTTAAGCTTGAATAGAGTTAGTGTTTCTCTTTTCGGGTGATTATATTCTGCACAGTTGAGACAGGTTCGTTGCGCTCCCCCCCCCTCACTCTGGGGGAGGCCTAAGCCCCTGCAGTGGGGTAAAACGGGCTGATGATGATGACGATGATATTCTGCACAGTTGGATAAACATTTTTTTTTTAATTTCTACTTATACAGGGTGAGATTTTAGTCGCCAGCCAAAATTTTTCTAGATGTTAGGTATCACCAATAGACCTCATTACGTAAATAAAAATATAGGTCAAATATTCATAATCAATAGTTATATCCTTAATATTTTTTGACAAAATTTGGCTACCTTCTACTTACATACGAAAGGGTGGGGCATGGGGCATGAGGGCGGAGCGCGTGCACGTGCACTGGCGCCATCGTGAACGGTGACTAGTAATATTGGTAGTTTTGGGAAAGGTTTACGTAGTCTTAACTGAATATTTTCATATTGAACGATACTAAAAAGAAACAAGACGGCCAACTGATTTTTATCAAAGGTCATCTTAATAAAATTTATGTGGTCATTAAAACCTCAACCTGTATATTTTATTTATTTTCATTTACCCATATTTTTTATAGGTACTTACGATGTAATTAAGATGTAATAAGCAACATTTATAGCTCAAGTGACAACAGTAAAAAGGAAAATATTCAAAAAAATGAAGTGCATATTTATTTTATAATAATAGCTGACAATATATAATAATATATTTTATTTATTTATTAAATAGACACAGTAGCAGTTAACAAACTTAGAAATAGGTAAATATATAAAATTTACAATAGCTATAAACGGCATTGCAAAATAGTACATAGCAATAATCAAGTAATAAACACAAAATCTATCAAATTATAAAGAAAGGAAAACATTTATAATTTGGATAAAGCTCTTTTATATGAGACGTAACTCTGGTGATGTATATCGAATTCATCGTTCAAGGCATTATCTAGACCATTTCTCTGTGATCTAGACTACAAAACCTATGCATGTATTGGACTATTGTCATAGACGTTATTATTGGTGATTGGTACGCTAAACAGTCGTCTAGCACACAAACGATGTTTGTTAACTCTGAGCTCGACGTCTAGACCACCGTTAGTTTTCTAGTAAAGAAGGCTTACAAATAGCTTGCCAGGTGTTACTCTTGCTTGTAAGATGTTACCCTTTTTTCCGTTAATATACACATACAAGAGTTCATGCTTTATATTAATGAGAAAATAACTAAAAAAAACGGGTTCATAATAAATTTTATTAAATTTGTTAAGGTATCTTCATATATTTGAATTGGACTCTTTAAGGTCTAGGATTGGCTATTTTGAATTTGTAACTCTTAGAAATCACTTACTACTTACAATTCTTACCGGGAGTGAGGACCTCACCTCTCGCCGACAGAACATGTTTTTACTGGATTACCGCTTTGGTGCCATTGTCACTGTGCATACCTACCTATTACAAATTCTGAAAGGTTCATCCCTTAACAAATGAGCTTCATTCACTTTCACTCATCTCTCCATCTTTTAGTTAAATCCACTGCTGATATTAACCCTATTTTGATTACGTTACATTTAATTCTTGGAAACGATGAGTATAAAGCGAAATGATTAAAAAAGATTACATATACCTATGCACAAACAAACACGCAACCTCTTAGGTACCCCAGAGGCTTATGCAAAATGATTAATTTAAAAAATTTGTAGACTTTTCGGTAGATAGTCAGCAGATAGTTATACACTATAGCCTTAAATACAATATAAACAAGTAGCGTACATCTAAGTTTTATGTTCTGCAGCACCATTCTTGGAAGCATGCTCGGCATCAGACCCGCAGTTAAACGCGTGTGTCGGTCGCGCCATCGCCTCGGCGGGCCCGCGCTTCGCTGAAGGCCTACCTGAACTTGGCGTGGCTCCACTGGACCCCGTGCGTCTGGGCACCGTCGTGGTCAACAACCCTGCTCTCAGACTCACCTTCACCGATACTGTAGTCACCGGCCTCAAGGGATTCCGATTAAATTCGGTCAAGTGAGTAAACATACTGTGCTAATCTAATTATCTACTCATTAACATGGTTTTAGGCAAAATAAAATACAAAATATTTCTACGTCATCCGGCCGTGTCAAGGCACGCGTTTTACTCGACCAAAAAAAATACTTAGCAGTAATTTTAGGGACGATACGTAGTGACATCACAACCATGACAGTATCGGTCTCTCGGGACGCTAGATTATAATTTAGCCGCTATTGTAGCATAGGGCGAGCGTTAAAGAGCGTTTAAGCGTTTACGCATCAAAAATACTTATAATTACATTATGACTTACATAAACTATCAAGTACTATGCGGCTTTTCTTCGCGCACTAAGTATTTTTTGATGTGAAAGCTAAATGAAAATTTAGCGTCCTTGAAGAACATCTGACCGTTATGACTGTGACGTCAATTATAGTAAGACTTTTGCATAGACAACAGCTTTCGGAAAAGTTTTAACAAATAAATGAAATTTGGAAAGGGTGCCAGGAATCGAACCTAGAGGTTCGTGCTTGGCTAACGAGGCCACGAAGTTACTTTGGCGCCTCTCAATACAGTCTAAATAATCAATCACTTTATACAACATAAATTGTTCACAGCATGAACCCGCAGAAAGGAAAGGTCACGCTGGACTTCGTGGCCAATGTAACTCTAAAAGCCAATTACAAAATGGACGGCCAGGTCTTAATCCTGCCAATCCGAGGTGACGGCCAGGCTCGCATCAAAATCAGTAAGTACAGATGCTAGTTAAATAATAATATGCATGACATCTCATACAAAGTTATCTAGTCCCAAAATAGGTAGAACCTGTTTGTAGTATGAAGTCCCAACATAGTCTCAAACTTAGGCAGAGCCTATCTGCCTATCCGTATTATGGGTACTGAACAACTGATATCCAAGCTAAACAGTCCAAAGCTATAGAGCATATAGAGCTTATCACACTAAACAAAAAGTTTGAAATGAGCAGATGGCGCAAACTAACGGTTACCGTGAAAAACACGTTTAAAGTTGAACTACGTTCTGCCGAACAGCCCTTATATAACATACCGCGGGTTTGACTGAACGTAGTCCAAACTTAAATAGCATGTAAAGCATGTAGAACTAAACCAAAAATTTTAATGGAAAAGATTTTGCAAACTAACGGTTACCGAGAATGATACGTTTAAAGTTTCAGTTTTTATCATTTTTTTAACCTGTTGTTTAGTTTGGTTAAGCTCTACACGCTCTATAAGTTTGGACTACGTTCAGCCAAACATCAAATACATTTTACATTCAGACACGACACAAATAAACATGTTTATGCACACAAATATTTATCTCGATTGGGAATCGAACCCGCGACTGTTGGGTCTGCAGTCGACGTCTCCGATCACAAACCAATCGGTCAGTCTGAGATAATAACTCTACAAGAGCTTATTGATATGTAAAAATTTTACCCACGATCGGGGATATAATCTAGTGACATGTCATAATGTACATATTGTAGGAATTCCTAAATAAATTATCTAATGAAATTGGTAGACCGCTATGATGCGAACCAGAGGTCTGTGCTTGGTTGATGAGGCCTGCACGATAAAAACAATGAGATATTTTTAAGAATGAAAACATACAAATTCCCTCTTTCATTTAAGTACTGATCGCACCTGACGTAACTTTTGAGGATAAGTATAATTAAATTTTATAATTATTACAACAATGTAAGAATCTGGAGACATTTTTAAAACTATTAAAAGTCACTGAAGCAAAATTTTGAATTTATTTATTAACTCATGAACATTGTAAATTTTCCACCGAAAACATTTCTTTTTTTTTCATCTTTTAATGAAAATTCGAGCAACTCAAATTATTCTCTAATTAATTTTTTTTATCTAACAGGCCATTAAATGTCCCTTACCAAAAAAATATCATAAGACACTCCTCCGATATCGTTTTCTAAATGAGATCTGTTGTTGTTTAGCAAATCTGAACATCATAATCAAATACGATTATGAGACAAAGGACGGCCATTGGGTGGTGCCCAGCTACAAGGACACCTATAAGATGGAGCGTGCGCAATTCAAATTCAACAACCTCTTTGGGGGAAACAACAAAGAACTTTGTAAGTAACATAACGTCATCTGTTTGCCTACGTCCTATTGACGAGAGCTCATCAATGTATTGTTAAAAGAAAGCATAAATCGTTACCCAAATAATGTGAAACTCATTTCCATTTGATAATAAAAGTCTAGCTACTAATTACTTGCTTTGATTAATAATGTCTGGATGGACCCTCGCAATACAATTTCAACAAAAATGACAGGCCAACTTTTACGTACTTGTGTGTGTGATTCAACAGACCACATACTCTCGTTACGCCATACTAACCATGTACAAACCGTCTCTGTGTGCGTGAATTATAACTGAACGATTAGTTGATGTTTTTATCTAAAACGTTTTTTAACGCTGGCTTTATATCCAGACATTATATAATCAAAGATTATCCGTTACAAACAGAATATAAATACTTTGAGTAGGTACGTATAACGTATTACTTTTGTGAGGTACACACACATATCCAAATATATGGATTTTACACACTGAAAAAAAATAATAACAGTCAAATATAAACGCATCAACTTACGGATCTATATCACACCAGGTTCGAATAGAGCAAAACTTTATAATCCGAACATAGCGTCGTGTAGCGTCGCAATAGCAAATTTTAGGGTGTCGCGGGTGTGATCGAAGGTGATATAAACTACCACAAAATCGCATTCTCCTTGTGTTCAGAGCAGTTTTTTTTTTTGACATTAAGTACCTACACTTGAATAGATACTTTGTTTTTGAAAAAATAGACAATCTGGAGTATTGTACTAATTAAAAATAATAATATGGATTTCCAAGAAATAAAGGAAAACCATCGCTAAATCATTATCATTATATCTGTACAGAATTTGAAGAAGTTAGGTAGGTACATCTGGATTGACGGAATGATAATGGAGATGTTATGAACTGTTGTGTGTAGCTTTCAAAATTTATTTGTGAATTTCTAAAACCTAGAAAAACTAGAACAGTCTAGTTGAACTAGAACTGTGATGACAATATCCGAAAAGAAGGTTTATAGTTACTTAAAACTGATTTTGCAGCGGACCTGACGCAAAGATTTCTGAACGAGAACTGGTCAATAATAATGGATGAAATCGCACCGCCAGCTATCAAGGACATCATTCGATACTGCGTTGGCCAAGTTCAAAAGTTCTTTACACAAGTGCCCGCCGAAGAGCTCATTAAACCCTAAACGGTTGGCGCGAATATTCGGTTTCTAGTCACATCATCCTCATATTCTTCTTTCATAGTTCTTTACTTTTCTCTCATTTTTATATCATCGTTTTCCTGTTCACTCTTTATTGTCTATCCATTGTGTGTACATTTGTGTATTTCTTTTGGCATGTCACCGAAATTCCATTTTTTGCTCTCCAATATCACTTTTCTTTCTAGTTTTAATCAGCTTGTTTTCTTTGTGATATTTACGGTGGATTTAATTTAGTCAATCTTCGATACTACTTGCATGACTGGCATTGTCTTCCTATATTACACCTCGTCTGTACGTTCAGTCACCATAATTATTAAATCTGTCCTTTATATTAAATAAAAAAATGCTGTCTGTTCGTTCTTCACTTAAATCATGCTTATATTATGTGATATACTATTGTGTCGCCTAATTTTATTGTGAATACCTACATAATTCTTTTTCTGATATGTAGGTACTTATTTTCGTACACATCATAAAATTATAAAACTTTTTTTCAATACATTTGCTATTAATACGGTTTTTATGACATCGAAACTTGTACCGTCATGTAAATTATTGTATTTTACAGTACTAGTCCTTTTTACTTTATACCAATCACAAACGAGCATTCTGTTTGTAACGCATGCGTACCTAAACCGCGAAAAGCAGCCGCTCCCGCCATTATTAGATTTGAAGTATCTACCTACCTAATTTTAATCGCAAATGTATTGGAAAACGTCGTATGATGCTCCTACTCAGTAAGCTGGCTATTATAGTCATCGGTTTATTACAATCACTCGGCTTCGCCTCGTGCCTATAAACACCTCGACTATAATATGCAGCTTAACGCACTTGCATCATAATGTACCTACCTACTATTATTAATTACAAGCTTTCCGCCTGCGGCTCCGCTCACGTAGACTACACAGTTGTACCCGGAACCCTTTTACCGGGATAAAAAGTAGCCTATATCACTCTTCAGCTTATAAACTATATCCTTGCAAAAAATTATAGCGGTCCCGGATCAACTGTGTAGTCCACGGGGGGAGAGCCGCGGGCGGAAAGCTAGTTTGAAAATATGGCCCATGTTAGTCACTAAAAATGTAGCTTTCTGTAGGTCAAAGAATTTCTAAAATAATTTAAGTAGTTTTAGAGTTGAGAGTTTGAGTTTGAGAACAAAAAATCAAATCTTTCCTCTTTGTAATATTAGTATAGAAATAACTGCTGTCTATGAGTATAGATGACTTTATAGTATTTATGTCTAGTAGTTGTAAACATCTAATATGTAGTGCCACTTACTTCACTTATATTACTCATTGGAGATTAGCTCGAATAGACAGATGGATGTACATACAGACATACAAAAAGTAGTGTATGTCACTTTTGACCATTTCCTTTCTATATCTGTGAAGTTTCCTCGAAATCAGTTTAGCCGTTTTTGAGCTTTGCTAGAATAGACAGACAGACAGATAGTATTATTTTATACATATAGCCTATAGCCTTCCTCAATAAATAGACTATCCAACACAAAAAGAATTTTTCAATTCGAACCAGTGGTTCCTGAGATTTGCGCGTTCAAACAAACAAACAAACTCTTCAGCTTTATAATATTAGTATAGATTTTTTCTTCTCCATCAGCCCTTTTTATGCCCCACTGCAAGGGCTTAGGCCTGCCCTCAAGATGAGGCTTGGAGCTTAAATCCACCTCGCTGCTCCAATGTGGGTCGGCGGATTGTAACGACCGCCATCTATTAACAGCAACCGGGACCGACTGCTTAACGTGCTCTCCGAGGCGCGTAGTTAGTGATAGTTAATGTACTTAAGTCAGAAAAAACTTATTGGTACACGCCCGGGTTCGAACCACGGCCCCATGGTCTTATAGATTTGACATAGCCTTATAGCATAGCCACACTTTATATTCGCGATAAATACGAATTAACATTGCTATCTCCGTTTCAATCTCTCTTCCCTGACCTATTCCTGAATGACAGAGCAATTTTCCAAAAATACCTTTAAAATACCCGTCGAAACAGCTTGCGGGCCCTGTTTCCATCCCTGAAACGTGTATGAATAGGAATCAAAATTTGCAGTTATTAAGAAAGGATGTCCGTAGGGTGATACAATTTTTTTTTTAATTCGCATTATTATCGTATTTATGGCTCACTATTTTTAAAAACGAAGAACCGACGGAAATCATGTTTTTCAGGAATTTATTCTAAAAACAACTGAACAAAATATCAAAATAAAAAAAAACAAAAATAATACCGCCCCGTGATAGTATTTCTCCTATTACATATATCTTTTCTGTAAATATTGATACAGAAATACAGCGAGGATTAGAAGCGGGCTGAACCCTCTTTTTTGCATGAAAAGCCTACTCGCTTAGTGTTAGATACCTATCACGTAAATACTCAATTTTAGAAATAAAAAGTACGTATTTTCACGTCAATATGTTTTTTCCCAAAGAAATATAGATACAAGGTGGTTACTAAATCAGACATAAATACTGTATGAGAAAGGTGCGACCACGGGTGTAGCGGGGAGGGTACCCGGCGGCGACCGCTGACCGTAGCAATTGTCAGTCGCCTGCGCATCGCTACTTTAATTTGATAACTTTTAGAGATATGGGTGTAATTTAAGATTAAGCATTTATTGAAAATATACCTATGCTCAAAATATGTGTGCTTAAAAGTACCTACACCGAGTTTAAAAAAAAAATCATAAATACTTTAAAGTAGGTCACAAAATTATAATATTTTTTTTTGGGATTATACATGTAACTGAAGTACAAAAAAAATCATCGTATATTAACGCGAAAGATACCACACGATAGGTCTTAAAAAATGTTATCAAGGTTTCAAACAATTTTTTTTATTTGAGTCAGCAGTTGTTAAGATATGCTCTCCTAAGGTCCTAATTTTTGTTAGAGTCATGTGTCTCCCCCCCCCCTCTACCAGCTAAACCGTTGTTTTTGGATATGTGGAAATTTATGACAGGAGTATACTGTATTATTTGATGAGTAATAGAGTAACTTATAAAATGTACTTTTATAAGTAAAAATTTTGTAAACATTCCATAGAAAATGACAGATAGCGTTTATCCAATAAGCGAAAACTAGATGCATTTTATCTTTGTGATGTTATTGTAAAAGATAATTTAAAAAAAAAAATTATGATGAAAACTACATTGTATTACAAGGTATTATAAATTTACGCTTTCCTTTGCAGAGTTTATTCTCTATACAATCGATACTAAAAGTCAAAGGTTTACTGTAATAAAATAAGTAATAAAAATTGTCTCTAGCTATCAGTGCACTCATGTTATTACCTTTCGCATTAGCTAGAGAGGATCGAGCACCTTCTAAATAACTAACGAAATAAAACTGAAATATATTTATACAATAATTCTTAAATTACATAATAATAACTTTTAATGGTTAACGTTGCACTCATTATTTTATATTGTATGGTGGTATGGAACCCTTCGTGTGCGAGTCCGATTCACACTTGGCCAGTTTTTTAAAAGGAAATATTTAGTATATAGATAATTCAGTAACCAAAGAATTCTGAGCCAAATTATATGATATTTTAGCCATGATTTTTATTTAATTTTGTTGCATTACCATCTTGAATAAATGCCCAATCTCGAATTATACCCTGTAGATTTTCTTAACCAAATTGTATTAAATTAATCTACACATACCATTACATTATCTCGAATATTAACTTAGTTATCATTGATTTTGTGGCAGTCTATAATTTATTTTTGTTACAGCAAATACAGTGCACATGGTGGTGAATGCAAACTGGGAATCGGTGATAAAAGACATCGCTCCAGTTGCCTTCGAACAGATTATCACAGCTTGTGTCAATGAAGTCAAGAAGTTCTTCTCAGCAGTACCTGCCGCAGACCTGCTACTACCTTGAATATCTAAATGTTAAGCTATTCAATGTCCCTCTTGACCCTGTGATTTATATTGGTACAAATATTGGTAGAGCACAAAATTTTGCACAATATTAATCTATCCTAAAAGTTTCATTCCTTCATTAAAATATTAGGCAATTGTTTGCAAAAAGCAAGACTGTTTAAATATGACATATTAGTATAATGACACTTGACACTTTTTCAGCAGAAAAATGTGTATATACAGTGGGTGTATTGTGATAATTTACTTTTAGGTAGTTAATTTAGGTATAAATATTATGTATAATTTAATTTATGAATAAATACCTCATTTCATAATAAATATACATGTTTGTATTATTTGATTCAAACCCAAATGTATGATAAAATCTTTATAAAAAAGTAATGAAACAAAAATTTACAGCAAAAATATTTTTTTAATGTGTACACCTTATCAAATGTAAATAATGTATATCATATCAAAATATAGAAAACAATAAACCAACAAGTTATCCTTATATGATAATAAAAATGCTTTCAGTAAATATATTTTGAACCAGTTCAATCAATTGATTTAATTATCGTGGGCACATGGCATGTCTGCCACCATCCACGGGCAAACTGGCACCAGTAATATTACTTGCTAAATCACTGGCGAGGAAACTGATAGTCGCTGCCACCTCATCAGGCTTCCCAGGACGTCCCAGAGCATGAGTATCCTTAGTCCGTTCCAAGAATGTTGCATATTCCTGGTCGCTTAGACCACCACGTTTCTGTAGTTCAGTCAAAATAACGCCTGGATTAACAGCGTTAACGCGGACACCTTTCAAAGCTAACTCTAAGGCTACACATCTCGTAAACTGATCAACAGCTGCCTTGGAAATGTTATAAGCTAATACTCCCGGAAAAGATCTTATGCCATTAACACTGGAGACATTGACTATGTTACCTTTAGTCTTAAGAAGATGTGGCACAGCCAGCATCGTAAGGTAATAAATGGAACGTACATTGGTGCTCATCAAGCGATCGTACTGCTGTAATGAGGTGTTCTCGATAGTTCCACGCTCTAAAATCCCTGCATTGTTCACGAGCACGTCCAGCTGTCCGTAGTGGTCGACGGTACTTTTGATTATCTTCTCTATATCGGACTCTTTGTTTAGATCGGCGGCAATCAAATGGGTGTTCCCTGATATGTCACAATCTTTAGCAACTTTTTGCAAATTTTCCATGTTACGACCAGTGAGAGACAGTTTTGCACCAAGTTTCGAAAAGAAAACGGCTGTAGCAGCACCTATACCCGAGCTGGCACCAGTGATAACCACTACCTTTCCAGCAAAATTCATGATCAATTATTATGAATCTAATAACAAAGTATGTAAAAGATATTTATGGTTTAAGCATCGGGTTTAAGACGACGGCGGTACTCCGCACTACAAACAGCCGCTTGATATGTAATGTAATCTTATCAGAGTCCAAATAGATAAGAGTGCAAATGAAAATAAATAAAATCCAACATCTCTTACGTAACAATCACCTCTACTGTCCTTTAATCAAATCTACTCGGTTGTAGTTTATCAATTCGTGGTCGTGGTCAGTCGTGGTGTGGGTGGTTGCCAAATTTGCAATCCGCTCCGATGAATTGAAATATGTACAGGTACGGTACGAGTTACCCAATAACCAGTGGAACCACACCACCAGGCCCACAGAACATTAAATACTTCCACCAGGTCAAAGCACAAGGCACCACATGGGAGGGAACCACATGGAACCGTGATGGAACCACAAACTATAGATGGAACCATTGGAACCACAGAAGTATAAATTGTTTGTTCTGTGAGTGGAACTGTCTATCAATGTCTATCAGTAGGTTCAATCATCAATATTTCAACAACACTCGTAATTTTTTTTTTAAACAAGGTAGCAATAAAAGCAATGCACACCATAAAGGTATTAGATAGTACCATTAGTACCTACTTAGAGGAACATAGTGTGCGAGTGACATTCAGATCTTAGCGGAAATCCTACATGCGAGAAGGAAATGCAACAAAATCTGGCAGAAAACCTCTTTGAACACATTTACCTTCCATTACCGTCTCGTCACATTACGATCTCGTTTTAATTTTCTATTTTTTGCCTTAATCGTTTTGGATTAAGTATATAAATTAAATTTCGTCAATTATAATGGTGTCGTATTCTGTAATAGATTGTGGTGTGAATTATAATAATAACCCAATTAAAGAGACATTTCACATGTAAGTACCGACAATTGCTATAGGTACTACTTTCTTCACACCTATTTTCATAGAAAGTGTTTATAAATTGACTTGGTAATACATCAGTAATATACGGTCACAGTATACGGTAAATACTCTATTTTGTAAATAGTCTGTTATTTTAAACAATTAGGTATGTGTAAGATACAAAAATTTTGTGTAAACATACAATCAAACAATTTAGCATAGGGATTGCACAAAATCTATCGATATGTCGATATTTTCAAATATAAATATTGTGTATATTTTATATTAGCTGATTGCACCTGTTCCACCGGAAAGATGTCGTTTACTGTTTTTGAAATTATTGGGAGGTTTATTTAGCCCGGCAGCACATTGTAAGAGAAATTCTGACTAGCTAGAAGCCGGAAGGGAATCTGCCCACACTACGATTAGCATTATGACGTTATATTATTCCCCATAGAGCGTATATTTAGTACCAGCTCCGCAGACTAACAGAATTTTGCAAAAATCTCACTTCTTTTGACACACTCAAATATACCTCATTTTAATATTTTTTTATGTGGAACATCTAGTAGCGCGTTTAGGTAGGAATAAAAACTTTTTTAAAGCTCTTTCCGATCTAGCTCTCTTCTTTAACTTTTATAACATTTTCCGACATTTCGTAATATTCTGTCACATTTCAAACGTTTTGTCATATTTCATGACATTTCGTAATAATCCAGTACATTTCAGGATATTTCGTTACATTTCAAGGCAATCCATAGTATCCCATAATATTTCATAACGTGTCATGACATTTTGTGACTTTTCGTATCATTCCATATTTCATGACATGTCGTGACATTCCGTTACATTTCTAGATATTTCGTGACAATCTGTGATGTTTTATGACAATCTGTACTTTGTTGTGACATTTCATGATATGTCGTAACATTTCTGGACATGTCGTGATAACCTGAGAAATTTCGTAACGTTATAACCATATTTCGTACACACGTTATAATAAACGCAACCTTCGTCTAGTACCTATTTATCTTTTAAAAAATATTTCTCCAGCTTTAAGCATAATAAAATTCAGTTTTAGGCACAAGGAGGACTCTTGCGTTTTATATGATAATTGCTATTAAGTAAAGGAATAAAAACATCATAATCGTTTTGGAAGTGTAATTTTATTCTGTGCAGCGGTAGGACATATCATTATGTTCGAGATTATTTGAACGGCGGAGATACTTAGATATAGCCATAGAGATAGATATATTTCCATAATTATGTTAACGCTTTCTTTACTTCTTTCTGCAAATTTATTATTATTAACTGTTAACAAAAATGTATAATGATGTAAAAAAACAGCATTTGAATGATTTGTCATTTTAAAAAACTGAAAGTTGTGAAAAGCAACTTAAAACTAAAATTTAATAGTATAACAGATTCAAAATAATAAATAAAATTGCCAATATCGACTTACAACAATGCGGTAAATTTAACGTCACACTATCATGGAAGTTTTACGTACTATCGATAATATCAAAAACATCCGTGCCCATCCCTAAAACTGACTCAAACTCGTGTGAATTTTGCATACATACTCATTTCCATTTCGGTAATGCGTCATTGAAATGTTAGGTCCTCTCTTACGCTAGTCGTGTATATACCTTTATGATGCACACATGAAGTGCATAGAAAGCAGTGTTTTTGATGATTTTGAACCACAGACCAGTCAACCTATAGACCACGCTTAAATAAACGTTAATATGAAAACGAAATCGCCAAAAAGTGGCGGGGTGCGGGGAGAGGTCGGCTAGTTTTCATTGGCTCGTTCAAAATTGACAATATCGCTGACAAATAGGCTTCCGACGTGCTTCCAACTGACCGCTCACAAGAGACGTAGTTATGTAGTTATGGTAGTGTCACTACCATAGCCTTGGCGAATGCTACTCCCTGTCAAAGCGTGGTCTATAAGGTTGACTGGTCTGTGTTTTGAACGGACAGTGACGCATTGGCCAAATGTTATAATACGGCCGTCGAAAGAATACGTTCCTGACAGGTCGTAATCGGATGGTTGATGTGAATTTGTACCGTCGGAGAATTCCAGTTTTCAAATATTATTATCGTTTACATGTACGAATTATACAACATTAAATTAAAAATTATATTATTATGTCAATTCACAACGAATATGATGAAATTCACAAGAAATTCTGTAACGGTAGGTTGCGTTTACATCATTTCTCAAGCAATAGGTAGGTAGGTTAGGTTAGTTTAAAAAAAAATACGATAAAAACCGAATTTGAGGGCACTTCAACTCACTGTGCCAGCAATCGATGTTTCCAATCGACTAGGAACATCAAAATCGCTGACGCCACGCAAATCCAATTTTCACTTGTTACTAAAGTTAAGTTAGTAAATTCTTAACGTACATATTTGTCCAATTGACATTCGCCTCTCCTAGAAAATATACTTAAGATTAGCTATTGCGTCAGTATATCACGTAAAGGGCGCCTGGCGCGGCATTCTGTCACTTGTCGCGCGATAGTTTTTATTTCGCGATAACGCCTAAGACATTAATTTAAATTGTATGGTGTAAAGGGCGATCATAATGTGCATGAAGTGCAGAAGGTAAATAACGTATTTAATTTGATAAGGATTAATATTGTATTCGTATAAATTGCTTTTCAACTACCACATCTTTTGACACCTTTTTTTTAAACATAAAAATAAGTATAGTAAGCTATCTATAAAAGATATACATATGCCTACGCAGACTTTTTTTTAGTCCTTGAAAAGAGAAACAATTCTTTCTTAGATTGTTTTGTTATATCTCAAAGGGATCAGGCAGCGTTTTCAATGAAAGCTCCCATTCGGCTTGATTTTTTTCCGACGTCTTCAGTAATAATTGTCATATTTCAACTAGCTTGCACAAAACGTTAATAAATTATACACATAAATTTTCCTCTTGAATCACTCCATCCATTGGTATCAACCACATGTAAATCCGTTTGGTATTTTTTAGTTTATCGCGTTCAGACAGACAGACGCGGCGGGGGACTTTATTTTATAATATGTAGTGATCATCTTGGCCGACTTTAATTTGATTTTTAATATGTGCATGATGTTTGGTAAGATGATTATATAGAAAGAAGGTTAGATGTGGGTTAGACTTAGCTAAATCAAGTCTGTATAATCTATAGAATAAATAATAACCTTTCAATTTGTTTTGATGACAGTAATACAAGAACGGCATACAAAAATGTATGATAAAACCTCAGAACAATTACTGAGATAAAACACAAAATATGAAAGTTATAAAAACATTTACAATTCCGTGTACACATCCATTAAATCCGACAGACATGTAGGATTGTAGGTAACTTGAACACAAAATTAGACGTAAATCTGCAAATGGCAATCTAATATTTTGGAGTTTTTTAAATCAAGTGTGGTCCTACCCTGGATACGAATGGCTGTAGTGAGTTTCCACTTTATGTTTAAAAGAATACTATTAAAATGATTTTTCAAATGTATCTAGTATGTATTTTCGTAGAAAGAAGTTATTCATATTCACATCGGACAAGCTGGAGTACAAGTAGCAAACGCGTGTTGGGAGCTGTACTGTTTGGAGCATGGCATCAGACCCGATGGTGTACTTGCCTTTGACAATGAAGATAACAGCTACAGTACGTTCTTCAATGAGACAGGCGGGGGCAAGGTGGTGCCACGTGTGGTTATGGTCGACTTGGAACCGACTCCCATTGGTACTTATCGAATCCATCTACTTTGAAATCCTGGTGATTGTATATGGCAAGTTATGTAAAATAAGTCTTAAAACCCTCTAGGAACACGGTAAGTGCGACTATGTTCACATCCGCCATACAGTTTGATTGGAACTGTACATCCGTATGGAATCTTAAACTGCGCGTGGTCCGACATGCACTTGGCCGGTTTTTTATTAATTCTTTTTCAAAAGGCGAACTAATGAATAAAATCCACAGATTTCGTGCCTTACACGATTATCGAACACATTGAAATTGAACCTGATCTGTGATAATGTGATAATATCATCTTTTAGTACATTAAATGTAAATAAAAAATATTTACAATGTTAGGTATAAAATTTTATTAAAATACATTAATGTAATTGTATAATAAAAAAATTAATCGAAACTATAGATTACTTTCGACGTCAGTGCTTTAACATCGTCGTCGCTGGAATCTGGGTCCGCGGCAAACCATTTAGGTACTGTTCGATATAAAGTTCTTCCTGTGGGCATCTTGACGAAAAGACCCTTCCTGTAAATTTTGTTATTCCAATGGCACGTTGGATTTTGCAATTCCCCGAGAATTCCGGGTTGATGTCCAACGATAGTCCGGAACGTGTAATCTTAAATCCCGAAATGGCAATAACAGCAAACGCGTGTAGGTATAGATATATTTTGCATCCAACACGAGCCGTTTCCATTTGTCATTCACGCATTTTTAAGTCATCACGTAGAAATTCCATTAAATGAATAGGAACAGTCCTGGTAATTGTTTGCGTCTTTTGCACTTTTATATTCCACACCCCGCGTGTGGTAAAAAGTCATTCCGTTCTTATTGTTAGGTTTTTAGCTGTAAGAATCTTTTCTTTCAGATTCTTCCAAGCTTGACCGGGATCGTTGATGTCATTGCGAAATTTATTCACCGCCTCGACGAACTTGTTGTCGAAAAAGCTACGCATCAACTGCTTGCTTTGCTCGTGCCACCAATAAATAGGTACTACACAGACGAAACCAGCATCGACAATCTATGTTTCGGCTCCAAGTGCGCCTTGTCGAAAATCTTTTTCCACTCGTTGAAATTCTCCGTGGTAGGCTCGAATCGTTATAGAATATAGATAGTTTTCGTAACTATGCATATGCTCTATAACGTCCAACCCTTGGATCATTGGATGACAATTATCTATATTCTACAACGCAAAACTGACAACGTTCGTTATACCTACATCGAACGTCACATTCATACAACTTGACATAACGGGCGCGCACAACTCAATACAACAACGGCGGCAACGGGCTAACATTTTGCGCGTCTGGCGGCCGTCGCGCGTTGTCGTCCATTGTCGTGCGTGATACTCGTGATACATAACGTGCTAACGGTCATTGAATAATGCGACATATAACCACCTTATTAAGTTTGCAATAGAAGTCATACTTTTGAATTTTAATTACAACGGCCGTTCGGTATGTCACATCGCGGCTACAGCCACTTTTTTTTTCTTTCTCGTTGCCTATATTATATAAACAAATATAATCTTTATTGTTTTAAGAATATGATTGAGTATACTATTAGTAATAGTTCGAGTATACTATCTATGCTTTTAATATTATAAAGCTGAAGAGTTTGTTCGTTTGTTGAACGCGCAAATTTCAGGAACTACTGGTTCGAATTGAGAAATTCTTTTTGTGTTGGATAGTATATTGAGTAAAGCTACAGACTATATTTTTTGTTGTTTGTTTGAACGCGCTAATCTCAGGAACTATCCATTGGAGTTGAAAAATTCTTTTGATGTTAGATAGTAAATTTGACGAAGAAGGCTATAGACTGTTATTACACCACGTTACGACCAATAGGAGCGGAGCATCAATGAAAAATTTTGCAAAAAAAATTGGAAAAATTATTTCTTTTGAGAGCTTCCGTTACGCACTCTGCGTAAACGGTTGATGTTAAGCACAAACCATGTATTACGGAATTGTTTCCCTTTAAAAGTTCCTACAAAAAGTTCGCGACAGCATATGTGTATCTTTTAAGGTTGACTTACTATAATCTTTTTTATGGCAATCAAATTTGTTGCTAGACGCGCCAGAGAATTTTTTTGTTTGGATAATGACGATGTCGATGACACCATAGTGTAATGATACTATACGGTTTGAATAGCGACCCACCCCGACTTCGAACGGGTGCAATGTACTAAGGCGTGGAACGGGAAGCCCGGTCGCACTCGGGCGAAGCCGGGTACGACCGCTAGTTATATTGTAGGATTATTATAGATAATTCACTCGTGGCAGCGCGCATGCGTTTAGATTGTTTTTGTTAGGTATGCATACTTCATTTCATTTCAATTTTTGAATTCACGGTTGCCAGTATCCGGTATAACTACCAAGATTACATATAGATGGTTATGAATATAGATAGTTATGACAACGTTATCTGTTAACGTATAACGGTTCCGTTGCGTTACAGAAAAAATGTATAACGACCCAACAAGCCTTGACGAAAGTTCCGTAGAGAATAGTAACGACTGCCAAGCGAATTAGTATCTTATACGCGAACTGACAGAAATGCGTAGACTTTTTTGGAATCATTGAGTTTAACACGAAGCGCGTTCATTTCACTCGCGTGCCACAAGAAAGGCTCAGCTTGGGAATGTTTCGCATTCAATTCTGTAACCATATCTTCGACGTCAGCATTAAAATTTTCTGGATCACTAAAAATCCCACGAATCGGAACGACCTGATACAAGCTATTACAAACATCCGTGTCTTTTTTCTTCTTGATCAAGTCCTCACCTTCACTCGATATTGAATTGCCATCACGCTTGACTTTTTCAAAAATAATTTTAATTTGTTGACAATCAAAATCGCTGAACACCCGAGTTCCCACTCTCCTTTTCGCGTTTTAACATTTCAGTACTCGAAAATTGATTAAAATTAACTAATTCTTTAATTTTGAACACAATACATAAAAATATATCTAAAATAAATAAAAATAACTAAATATAAATATAAAAAATATATCACAAACGTTTTTTCTTATTTTTGATGACTCAACTAGAGATCACAATATTATCGGATTTTGATCATTTAAACTGTAGCCAACAAAATACCCCCTAGAACTTTTTTTTAATTTTTTCGTTATTGGTCTTAGTTTCTAAAACATCAAAGCCTTCAGTCAAAATTTTAAAAAAATCTCAGTTTTTGTTCACAATTTTTGTTTTAAAAATTTTACTTTTTGTCTTTTTCAATTTTTTTTTTTGATTTTGTAGCCCTTGTCCTGACGCATCTTTTGCGATCTGTTATAATATCATAACTCTAAAACTCTCCGAGATATTGCCGAATCGCACTATTTACTAAAACCCACGCCCATACCGACACGATCAAAAAAACATTTTCAATGTTAAAAGGAAACTTGGATTATTTGTCGCATTAAGTACGTTTTCAGTGACATACGTACCCAACTTTATACCTACGCATTAGGATTTGAATTTTTCTATTACAGATGAAATACGTACAGGCACATATCGTCAACTATTCCACCCATCTTCGTTAATAACGGGCAAGGAAGATGCGGCAAGCAATTTCGCTCGAGGATTTTTCGGAGTGGGCCGAGAGATGATAGATCTGGCTCTCAACCGGGTTCGCCTCGTGGCAGAAAACTGTGGATCGCTTCAGGGTTTCCTCATATTTAGAGCATTCGGTGGAGGAACTGGATCTGGCTTCACAGCTTTGATGCTTGATAAGCTCACTCGTGATTACGGGAAAAAACTCTGTACTATAGAATACGCAATTTATCCTTCACCTCGAATATCAACAGTTATCGTGGAGCCATATAATGCAGTCCTCACGACGCACGCTTGCATGGATAGCGAAGACATTTGTTTCATTTTTGACAATGAAGCTCTGTATGAAATACTGGCGAGGTCCCTCGACGTACCACGGCCTACTTACACAAATTTAAACCGGCTAATAGCACAGGTTCGATACTCATTATTTTGATATTGTAATAGACGATATACCTACTTTATACTATGTGAAACGACTAGATTAACTCTTCGTTTTATCTCGTAGGTTGTTTCATGTATGACTGCACCTATGCGCTTTGAAGGCTCCCAAGACATTGAACTGGTGGGCTTTAGAACTAACTTGATTCCTTACCCCAGGATTCACTTCCCTCTAGTGACGTTTGCACCGTTCGTGTCGGCTCAGCACGCGTATCACGAGACACTCTCCACTAGCCAACTTTTGATGTCGTGCTTCGAGCCTGCCAATCAAATGGTGAAATGTAACCCGACAGAAGGCAACTACATGTCATGCTGTCTTCTATTCCGAGGGGACGTCAACCCCAACGACATCAATACTTCAATCAATATTATTAAATCTCAAAAAAGTATAAAATTTGTAGCGTGGTCACCGACTGGCTTTAAGGTGAAATATTAATATCACATAAATAATTTAATAGGTGTTTTGATTGCCGTTGGTGCGGGTGTGGTGACTATTAATATATTAAAAGTATAATACAATCTTAGAGATCAGAAAGAACAAGATACCACGTCGTAACTAAGTATAAAAATATGAGCAAAAGAGAGTGCCTACAACCAGATTTTCCTTAACGTTTTACTTTTTCCTCAGGCAATATATCTAAGAATTAGTCTAATGAATACAGAAGAAAAAAATTGAAACCAGATTACCGAATATTTCTTTACATTCTAGTTGTCGATAATGTCACAATTTTATTCTAGTGCTTAATACTCATATAAGACCATATCTGCCACTAGCGCTGAGGCTAGAGTATAATGTCTGTCATTTATATACCTGTACATCAGTATTATTCTCTTTTTTGCTCTTTTATGTAGCAGTTTGGAACGAAAGAGATATTACAGATTACACTTCAGTAGTCGAGCTATTACATTTTTCGGTTTTTAATCGCATCGAAGTATCTACGAAACTCGGCATCTTGGTAATTCTGATATTTAAGTATTTACCATACTTCGAAATGTTCATGTTTGATCCTAATAAAGTTAGATTCATAGTTCAAAAAACCTATTAAATATTTTTTGTTCATAGTTAATTATTTCGTATTTATGGGTATAATATATAAAAGATTAGTTATGAATCCAGGTCGGGGTAAATTACCAACCGCCAACGACAGTGCCGGGTGGAGACTTGGCAGCACTGCAGCGCGCCTGTGTCATGGTCTCCAATTCTTCAGCCATTCACACCGCGTGGGATCGCCTCAGCAAAAAATTCGGTCTCATGTACTCCAAACGAGCCTTCGTCCATCATTACGTGGGCGCAGGCATGGAGGAAATAGAATTTAAACATGCCCATCAAGATATTAAGGCACTTTCAAAGGATTATAAAGAAATACAAAACTAAAACAAAAACAAAATTAAATATGTTTTAAAGTCGTTAAATTACAATATTTTCAAAATAGCAATTACTTACCTAAATATTAAATATATTAAGAAAATGGAATAAAGTAAAGACAACTAAATTAATTGAATGAAGTTCTTATTTTTGGTTTTCATTAATATAATTTAGTTTTTTAGTTCTTAGTTTTTATTCTATTTTTCTATTATTCTAGTTTTTATATTTTGAGGGTAGGTATGTAACTGATTTTTTCACTTTGAATTATTTTGCGAAACCGTTATAGGTATACATTACGACTGTTCTGCTCCGAAAATAGCGTAGGTAAGATGATAATAATCTAACACTTACCGTTATTTTACATCATATAGGTAGGCATCCATTCGGAATGTAAAAGTAGTTCCTTTCGAAAGAACAGGCAAGAAACTGATGGACGCACTTTAAAAAAAATAACAAACATTTTTTAAAATATTTTTGTTTTCACAATACCTAAGTGCTTAGATATTAATATTATTGAAACAAACTGATATGCAAGCGGTCTATACCCATGGCTTTTCTAAGTAGTTCGATACTTTATAGGTAATAAGCTTTTTTCACTTTATTGTAGTATTAAACTTGTGAAGGGGTAAATCTTGAATCTCATCTGGGATTTTATTGTAAAAGCGTAGGTAGGTATAGGTACCCACATTGCCCTTTAAAAAGTTTTGTGATTTTAAAGAATTAGTCTCCGCGAGCACTATATTTTGTAGGTATTATGTTTTAAAATTTATATTGAGACAGCAATGTCTTTATGTTAATTTCCTTCAACTTGTCTCTAAGTGATACTTTAGAGGCCTTACTTAATAAATTGCTCAAACAGCCCGCTTCTGTAGCACGAAGATTTTATTTAAGTAGGTATTGTACCTACATCAGCAGCGTCTCTTTTTGTGAATTATTTCATTCTGAATTCTATAGGTAGGTACCGCAGAGAAACTACAAGCTAGCTCATGTTGAGCAACTCAGAGCTTACTTGTTAACAAAGCCCACGTTCAAGGAACCCGTCTCATTTTCCTAAGGTCAAATATGGCAGGAAGTGGTATGATATGGTAGAAAATAATAGAAAATGGCTGGAATGTTATCAAATTATTTTAAATTTGGTATAGAAATGGCGTGAAATGATAGAAAATGGTAAGAAATTATAGAAAAGGGAAATATGGGAATGGCTGAAAAGTAGTAAGAAATGTTAAAAATGGTGGAAATAATTGGAAATGGTAGAATAGGTAAGAAATAAATGGTATGAAAAGTGCAAGTGGTAGAAAAGGGAAGAAAATGGTAGGATAGGTATGTCAGGAAACGTAAAAATGGAAGGAAATGGTATAATAGGAAATGCTATGAAAATCGTACCTATAAAAAGTCGGAAATAATATGAATCAGAAATGGCAGAAAATACTAGGAAACGGCGCACAAAAAAGGTAGAATCTGTGAGAAAATAAATGTAAGAAAATAGTAGAATATGGTCGGGGAAATGGAAAAAAAGGTGTCTGACTGGCGCGTGCGTTCTTTTGTGACAAATTATGTGTATTTCGTTTCACATTTGCTGAGCATTTTTGAGATAGTTAATTGGTTGGGTTTTATAAAAAAATACAAGTGTTTTATAATTAAAGTGAGAAAAAGTAGGTAGGTAGGTAAGCATGCAGCCGAAGAAGGTAAATCATCTTGGAGCGGCACCGTGAAATAAAAAAGTGTCACCGCGTAAGTAGCTATAGTTGCCAGTGTTTAAAAGTCAAAACTTACATTTGAGAAAACAGAAAGAAGCAAAGAATGACCGTCAAAGCTGCCTAATAAAATCAAGTGTAATCGGAATAGTCACGGCGATGCTTAATTTTCGGTAAACGAGTTATATACATGGTAACAACAAATAATACAATTACAGTTTATATTTCTACAATGGGATTTCTTTAATAATTGGCATGTCAATTAGCAACCATGAATTTCGTGTTTTTTTTTTTTAAATATCTATAAAACTAGATTATTTATTTATAAGAACCAGGTTTTTCAAACGTATCAGTTGGTCCATCGCCCTATCACCATTGAACCCATCATTGAACCATTTTGACAAGGCAAAAGTAGTATAGAAGGTGGCTCTCATTCTTTTTGGGACCTGTTACCGGATTTACATTTAAGCAACAATTAGTCAGTCAGTTGCAATCTCCGAAATTCAACATGATCGTACCCATATAAAATGGGTTTTTTGGGGTAATTTTGCTAACCATAAATTAGTATTTTGAAATATGAAAGTGGAAGCACTGTACCAAACGTCCAATCACGTCCAATCCTATTCAGAGCAGTACGCTGGCAGTACGATCTTCAAACAAATTTTTTGTTGAGATAGCACTGCTTACGGTAATGTTACGGTAAGCATCCATCTTTTTCACACATAAAATACACGCTTCATGTATGAAAGAGATAAACGCCGAGCGTAGGCATAACAGCATACCAGCATACCTTAACCCTCCTTAGAGCCTTGATTACACGTACCGAGTATATTGGCGAGACAGTACTCTCGGCCGAGTGCTCGGTACGTGTAAACATATCACCGAGTGCTCGGCCGAGCGCTCGGTCGAGACAGAGGGCGAGACAGTCACTCGACCCTAATCTTTTTACTAGACCGAGCGCCCACCCCCGCGCTTCCCCGCACTGACTCGCTCGCTCGCTCGGCATGTATAAACATGCACTCGGTCAGTGTGCACTCGCCACTCGGCACATTTAATTAATTTTTTTAAAGGTCCATGTTGTGAGCATGCTTCAAAAGTGAAATGACTCGCCTCCAAAAACTAAAATACGTGTAAACACTACTCGCACGTCGCTGCTGTCTCGGCCTAGTACAATTCAGGCCCAGGCAACTTGTTCGCCGCGGTCATGGACATACCTACGGGGGCCAGGAGCAGTGATACCAGTTACTGTGTGCCAACTTTTCTTTTTTATTGTAGCAACATTATTTGCCAATGATACCAGAAACACAATTATCCTATGTTTTCAAGATTTTTTTTCCCATGATAATCGCAGCAGAATGTATGAATGACTGTAATAAAAGTGTTTTATTCGACTATGAACGATGTATATGGAACAATTCATAAACTATGTGCGTGCAGTGAGCAAATTAATTAAGAATTTAACAAAATCATTGTGTGAAATATTTGTACGAACTCTTTAATTAAACTGTTGATTATTGTCCCATCAATCAAATAAATTATCTATTTTGTTATTAAAATTGCATATTCTTTAAAAAAGAAATGTATTGTTATTTATTTAATTTTTTTGGAAATGGTCGGTTCGATAGGATCACTTTTTATAGTGTACCTTTTTTGTTTTATATCCAAAATATGGTTAAAACTTAAAAAAAAAAAAAAAACATAAATTAGTTCTTTTGATTTTTTTGAAAGGCGATTGACTGAACGAAACCTGACGACCAAATGACGACATATTAACAAGTCCATTGAGAGTATAGAGTTAAAATGGATTTCCAGTCACTGATTTACGACTGCTTGATTAAGATTTTTTTCGGAATGGCGCATGTGAAGTATAGGTCATTTTGATAAAAAGTTTGTATTAACTGTAAAGTTGCCTTCTTTTAATAAACCATTCAAAGCATAATGTGCAGAAACATTAACATATTATACCAATATGTTTCCAATTGATCATAAAAACTGTACGTTAGAAAATATGGTCTTACCCTTACCCAGTCACTTTTATGAAACATGAATTAAAAAATTATAAGGATATGATAACGAAATTGAATTACACAAGTAATAAGTAATTATACAAGTAATAAGACAGTTTCCATAATACTTTGTTCTATCTAACGAACTCAAGTTGAATGGAAATTAATCTTAACAGCGCCATCTAGTCCCAAAGTAAGCAAGTTTTTGCTTGTATTATGGGCACTAGACAACTGATATACATGCTTTATATTCTTTGCAGTATATAAATACATAGATATTTTTCACTCAGGCAACAAACAGATAGACATGTTGATGCACACAAATATTAGTCTCGGGCGGGAGTTGAATCTGTGACCTTTGGTTCTGCGATTGTCAATGTTTTTAATCGTCTAACAAAATGACTTAATTTTTTTCGTATGCTTATGGTGTAATCCACATTTCCTACCTCCAGAAATGAAAAACTCTCAACAGCGAATGTTATTTCGATTTGTGAACCGTTTTCATAAAATATTTATGGAAACACTTTGGCATTTCACGAAGAAACAAATTATCTTTTACGTTCCACCAGGACAATGCACAAGCACAACATTTTTCGAGATTACCTACTAAGTTAAACATAAATTCACGCAAGAACTGTGCGACTGCGAGTTACAGCGAGGGGTATCCCACAAATGGCCGCTGACCGCTACAATGTTATTGTTAGTCACTGGCGCGTCGCCACAGCGCTGTATCTCAATATTTTAGTCATAATATTAAAGTTTTACAGATGATGAATAAATCTAATGTAAATATTTTACTCACATATACATAACATGTAGACAACTACACAAACAAATTTTTGTAAATAATAATTACCTACCTATATATATTTATTTGATTTTACATCACTGATGTTTGATTTCTGCATCCTTATCTTCAAATTGTATATTAGATTAGACCTTTGATTACGACTGCTAAATCACAAAAAGTTTTACCGAAATAGGTTCAGTAGTTTTTGTGTTTATTATGGTGTTTATACAAATAGATAAAAATTCCCAAAACGATTGTTTTAAGTATCGTCTACCCACACATAATAATAATAACGTCTACATCACAACAACGTCTTGGCCCCAAAGGGCGCTTTAGTAATCTAAGCATTAGCTTGTGTTTTAGGTACCAAACGAAGGCAACACATACATATATCAACCAAGACCAGGATTACCGGTACCAGTATCAATATTCACCAGATAAATACTCACCCGACCTGGGACCTCCAGCTTCGTAGGCAGGGTCGCTACCCACTAGGATAAGCTGTCGTCATAACCCATAACAATTATTGTTTTGGAAAAATATCTTATGTACAGGGTTGACCGTACGAATATGTTACAATTTTATTTATAAATTTTTCATTACATAACTATATAGTAAGATAATAATGATTTTTTAATAGTAAAATTTTAACAAAATATTTTATTCGGTGTTTTACATAACTAAAAATTCTCACAGTTATTCAGTAGGTACTGATATTATTATTCGTAATCATATAATCCATCTAAATAACATATAATATCAATTTGCGATCTGTATCTCTTAAACTAGGTAAGAACTGGTAAGAACTGTAACTATAGGAATTCTACCTCAAATACATGAAAATATTATTGCACATTACTACATGGTAACACTGCAAGTTTGACTGATTATTCAGTTATATATGGGGGCCAGTGGGGGCTAATAATTTTACGTCAAAAATAAGTGTGTTTGTGTGTGTGTGTTTAGATATAGGAGTGTACGTGCATGAGGCATGAGGTTTGTGATTGCTGACAATTAAATGGTTCTAGGGGCAACCAGTAGTTGGCGCTATTCTTGTCGTTTTTTCCCCCTATAGAGTAGAGTTACATTTCTTCTTCCCGTAGAGAAGTATATATTGTTCTGTGAGTACAATTTCACTGTCTCTCTCGTTTACTCGGTACGTGTAATCAAGGCTTATCATAGTAGCAGTAACTTAGTAATAATTATTTGAAATTACGCAAGGAAAATAAAAACGTACATAAATGGTGAATTTTGGTAAATAAAAGAGAAGAAATAGTCCGAGTCCAGGTCATCTGTGGTCAGGTCATTCACATCTGTGGTGTGGTTTAGGTAGGTATTTAGTTTTAAGTTTGCACTAGATTTACTTAGTGACTTGATTGTAAGTTTCAAACAGTATTGTGGAAATGAATCTTTTCTTGAATCCGATACGGTAACGGTCAGAATCTACTAATTATATTTCGCATCAAAAATTCCAGTTGTGTACCTACAATGTTGAGCGTGGCTCGGCTATGTGCGTGTACCGGTGCGCTGAGACCTCCACAGGGTCGGATTTTACTGCGCGGCTGGTCCACTAGCAACGGATCTGGTATCTCGCAACCTCTGAGCCATCTACGTAATGTCAGCTTGGTGTCAACAGGAAATAAGTCTAAGATATTTCAGGTAGAAATATTTTTCTTGGGAATGTTCTATCTAGATTTCTAAAACATCATACTGAATTTGATTAATAAACTGGTCATTTCAGATTAGAGATTTAGTGAGAACAAACAGATTGACAGTGCGTTTCTGCTCGTCCAGTGCTAAACCAAAGTCCACCAAAATAGTGGGGTATTGGCTCCTGGGCTGCAGTGGCATGGTGTTTACGGCTGTGGTGCTAGGTATGGTTACAGGATACCTAGTACTCCTCTACAGCATTTATTACATTGTTGATTTAGTTGTCAAGAAAACGAACGGTAGCAAGTAAATTATCCTTGTAATATAGATATAACTACAATCAAGCGTTATATGAAATAAAAAGGACATTGTATTAATAAATATTCTTTTCAACAAAAATGTGTTTCTGTTGTTGCAATAGTTTTAACAACCACAAATACACATTTGCTCAAAAGTATTTTTTAATCATTCAGTGAAGTGCTCTTTATGACAATCATTTCTGCAATCAGGAGGTGTGACGCGTTTAACGGAGTCAGGGTTGTCCATGGTGACGTGGCGCTTGCTGGGAGAAAAGTTGCCCACAAGTGAAGAGCAATGGCAAGCTGAGTTTGTCAAGTATCAACAGTATCCAGAATTCAAATAGTAATTCATATTTATATAGAGATCATACTAACAGAAATATTTGTAGACTCTGATTTTAAAGAAAATATGAATACCTAAGAATGAAATTTACTCAATTTTAGATATTTAGAGGGTAGTCATGTATTATGTTTTGTATTAGATACTTGTGTTGAATTATATAAATATAACACACTGCACATTTTTTTTAAATTGAACACTGATTCACAACTAGTAGTACTTGGTAAAATGAACTTTTTTCAAATTTATGAATTTTTCTATAATTTCATCATGCATTTCTTTGATTATATGTGGTTCGGCTGAGCGTGACTACAGCTTAGGTATGCACAGGGCGATTGAAAAGAATTGTTTAAACACATTGTTACCAAACCTCAAGGTCAATATGATGCAACGTTAACAAGCATGTCAGAATTTTAACACGCTTCTCTTTTTGTTTGTAATATGTTTATTAAATTAACCATTAGTTATTAAAAAGAAAAATATATAAATGAAATATATGTAGCTGTAGCTTGGCCAATCACATGATTTGTCTTTAGATACTGTTGTATGTGTTCAGTCATAGCAACATATCTTTTTAATTCAAAAGTTTGACATAGGCTAATTTTTCTGCATACCTAAGGTGTAGCCTCCCTGACCCATGAGACTTGCTAAAATGTGAACGTTTAATAACTGGTAAGTGCTTAGAGCAGTCATTCATTGACTGCAATCGGTTAGCTAGGTATATAGGTGCACCTTTAAGATTATGTAAATATTGAAAATATAATTTGGTGTTAGGGGAGACAGTAGTAATGCGAGTATGTATTAGAACAGGGCTGGAAATTATTCCTAACAACTAGTTAATACTAAACAGATAAGGTTTTTAAAAAATTGTTTCGTTTTTAAAATGTTGATATAATGTTAAGGGTGCCATGCCCATACCGCTTAAACCTAGCTGACTGACCTCAGTATGTGAATAATCACTATCACAAATCAAACAAAATTGCGTTTAAAAATTCTTAACCTTTAGTAGGTCACTGTGTCTCAGACTGTTACCGTTTTTAACTTGAGAACTTTGGGCTTTATATTACAGTAAAAACCGTGACATGACCCTGTCAGAATTCAAGTGGATCTGGTGGATGGAGTACGCGCACCGGTCATGGGGACGCGCCATCGGGGCTGCGATGTTTCTGCCTGCCGCATTCTTTTGGGCGCGGGGGTACCTTGACCGCGGTATGAAGACTAGAGTTGGAGTGTACCTTGCACTTGTTGCTGCACAGGTGCTATCACCATATATTATTATAAAATTGAATCATATTGTTGGGAAAATCATTGTCGGTACTAAACTAGTAATTTCAAAATGAAAATTTAAAAGGAGAGCAGTAAAACTAAAATTTACATCAGAAAGAGTTTTACAAAATGGATGTGATAATGTTTATGATGTAAGGAATATTACTTTAATATTTATGTACTTTAAAAACTAATAGAAGTAATCTCAAAAACCATGTAGGCGCAGTCCGTAAGCAAAAGGTTTTATTAATAATGATTTCACTTTAATTTTGAGAACAGCCCCATTCCACCATCCCTCACTAGTACCAATTTTCTTGAGTGCATTACCAGCCTACATGGTAACAAATATGTTTAATAAAGTTTTCTGTGTTTCAGGGCTTGATGGGTTGGTATATGGTCAAATCGGGGCTCGAGGACCGCTTCGAGGGCCCATCGGACGTGCCCCGCGTGTCCCAGTATCGCTTGGCGGCCCATTTAGCCCTGGCGTTCACACTGTACGCAGGTCTGCTAGCTGGAGCCCTAAGGATGCTCCGGCCCTTTCCTGCAGTCAGCACTCTCACGAAACTGCCTGAGCTTAAGAGACTCACTGGATTGGCGCACACTGTCAAGGCAATGGCGTTTATCACAGCCATTTCTGGTTTGTTCTTATATTCCCTGTTTTTAAAGTAAAAATTTGCGGCCTGTCGTGTTGCGTAGGCGCCGAACCGAATCGTACATATATGTAGTCACTTGGCTGGTTCGTCACTGCCTCGGAGGGTGAAAATTAATTGCCAGAGTAGGCCGGACAACATTTCCGCTCACTTACAATAACATCACATACTGGACGGAGAGCCAGTGCTTGAAAAACTGTCTGAATTTACTAAGGCTAGTATTTTTATAGTTGATTAACAAACATACTGCGGTCAGTCAAGCGAGACTGAGAACAGGTGACTCAGGTGCACTATCAAAGGTCTCACCTGCTGAGGTAATCAAATGAATTTACTAAGGCTGAAAATTGTTATGCGATTTCTGTATTACAATCAGCTGACTATCAGCTTACATTGCAACCATTGTAATCTACTACAAAAATACTAGGCTTAGTAAGTTTAAACAGTTCTTTAGGTGCCGGCTCTTAAACTATACACTTGAAAAACCAACTCATTCTTACATTTACTCTCTCCACACTTCAAATCCTATTAAATAGTGTCCTGTGACATGCTTTTATACTATTAAATCTTTGTGATTTTCACTTACATTTATAATTTTCTTTGTATACTTTTGTTGCACATTATGATTAACTGTTTAATTGGGGAGATCAAAAGAGAGGTACAGGTTTTCCTTGTTTAGGTGCCAGTAGCATTTTACTGTTGCATTAGGTTCAATATATGTTCTTTTGATTCAGTATGTATCTTTTGTAACTTTGGTTGGCAAATAAAAATTATTATTATAATTGTATTTGCAATGCTTTCAGTTACCACATTTTGTGTGATGCTTCAAGGACAAAAGGATATTACTCAATAAAAATATAACTGCAATCTTACTACACTTAATAAAAACAGCTAGAAAACAATCTATTTAACACTTCATATTACCCAGTAGGTGTGCAATGCATATAGAGAAATACTTTTTTTTTTGTAGTGTATCAACCAATTAAAAGAGTATGAAAGATTTGCCATCCCCGAACGTAAACTTTAAAGAGTCAAATCTTACAGATGAAAATCCAAGTCAGTAACAGTACACATGCGTTGAGTTGTCTCTATATAAATGTCATCAAAGAAATTCCTAGCTATAGTTATGAAAGGTGTTTTTTGACAGATATGTGGGTGTATTTCTTAGGCATTGAAAAACATCATTAACGGCGCCATCAATGCTCATACGTTAAATTACAATTTTCGACTGAGCGATTGGCCTAGTGATCGGAGACGGCACTGTAGACCCGATGGTCATGGGATCGATCAGCACCTAGGACAAACATTTGTGTGCATGAACATGTCTAGTAAATTATTTTTGTATATCAGTTAATAGATGACCACATGTGAGTTGTCCCAAATATTATAATAATTTCGCTTTCAACAATTGTGTCTATTTGTATCAATCTACTAATGTTATGAATTTGAAAGTTTGTATGTTTGTTACTCAATCATTCGTAAATGGCATAACTGATTTGAATGAAACTTCCTGTGGGATGGCTATTCTTCATGTTAATCGTTTAAAATCGTGTTTACTTACAGTACTATTGTTAAACCGGTTCTCATATCTTGATCGGCAGGTGCATTTGTGGCGGGTTTAGATGCCGGTCTGGTGTACAACTCGTTCCCGAAAATGGGCGATTTCTGGTTGCCAGACGACATTCTCGCTTTCGAACCGGTGGCTCGTAACTTCACTGAAAACCCTACCACGGTTCAGTTCGACCACCGAGTGTTGGGAACTCTAACGCTAGCAGCAGCGACCGCTCTGTGGCTGGCTGCACGCGGGAAACCTCTCAGCCCGATGGCCAGGAGGGTCGTCAATGGAGTCGGACTTATGGCGTGGTTACAGGTCAGAATACAAGCTCGAAGAAACTACTTTTATTCGATAATGTGTGGCTTTAAATAAATTTTATACAAAGTCATGTACGTATATCGTGAAAGCCGAGTGGTCGCGACCCCGCTTCTTGTTTAGAAGGTCGTGGTTCGAATCCCAGAAACAGGCATATACCAATGAGTTTTTTCTGATTTAAGTACATAACAATCACTGATTCCGTGCCTTGGAGACCACGTTAAGCCGTCGGTCCCGTTTACCATCATCAGATCACAGTCATTAAAATTCACCACCACGCACTGAAGCAATGTGGTGGATAATGCTCCAAGCACCCTTGTAATGAGGGGCACAATGGGTTGATATGGATGTATGTATGCAGGTTTTTCGGGAAAATTGTGATTGTCTAATTGGTCATCTCTGAACTTGTAACCAGCCAAGTGCGTGTTAGACCACGTGCAATGTAGGGTTCCGTAGTCAGTACGACTATTTTCTTCAGTTTCGAGAGCTAAGTATTTCAAAAAGGGCAACTAAAATAAAAAGTGGTATACAGAGCCTTTTTATTTTCGTTTGAAATGAGTTCTAATAATGGGATTAGAAAAAAAAAAACATCCCAACTTCATTATAGAGAGATCCTCTTATCCCATTTTGTTACCCATCAGGTGGGAATGGGCATCGCAACCCTCGTATACTACGTGCCGACGCCGCTGGCCGCCGCGCACCAGTCGGGATCGCTGGCGCTGCTCACCCTGGCAATCTGGCTCACCCACGAAATCAAGCTGCTCAAATACATACCAAAATAAACACACTAGGTATATTACTCTATCAGGTTATATGCACTAGGATACTAGAGACCACATTCCAAACAATAAGTAAATTATAAATGAAATAAATTATAAAATTTACAGTACACATTGATGTTATTTGATAGAAGGTGGCATTCATTTATTATTGCACTTTGTTAATATACAAATGAGCATAAATCATTTATATTTTAATTAGAATTGAGTTATTTCATTTGGAATAACATCCATTATCTTCTAAGGTTGGTGTCTGAATCGAAATATATACATAGTACAATTTAGTTGATGTGCCATGAACCATCGTACGAATGGAACGGGTCTCTTGTATGCTAGGTGACCTCGATTCCACTAAAGACTGTTACCCCTAAGCAAATAGTTTAAGAAGAACACAGTTTATATACATGTAATTTTTTAAGTTAAAATTGTGATAAAAAAGTAATAAATAAAATGTTGTTTGTTTACAGTGATTTTATTTTGAATATTGCTCACATACTGAAAACCTCCTTCATATGTATATACAAAAATTGATCAAACTAGAAACTGTACATAATGAAATTGATGATACTAGTACATCAAAATGCAGCAAAACATATTTATTCTAGGGAATGGAGATGCACCCTATAGATGTACTATAATGTGCCAATGTGCCCTTCACATTGACACAGGAGGACTAGCACAGTATAATAATATCCACAAGATCTAGTCTCAAACTAGGCAGAATCTTTACTGATACACATATTTTGATATTTCTATAATACATATAGATATTTTACACTCTGACAGTGAATAGGACAAATATCTGATTCATTCTGATCTGCCATCGTAGAGCAGATGAGAAATCAGTGTGAATTTATGTTCCTTCTATCACTATTTATGAATTATGGTAACTACAGTCAAATCCAAACATCACAAGTATTTTTGGTTGTTTAGCAAATATTGCTCACATTTTGATTTTCAAGAATCAATGTAACCATATAAGTGAATTAATGAAAAACAAAATCATGACTCATCCTTTTTTTTTAAATTCATCCGTTCATTTTTATTCCTTTTTAATGCAAAACTTCAAATTGACCAGTTGAGATTTAAAAATGTAAAGCACACACAGGAAAACCAACAGAAGCGTGGTGAATTCGTGACTGACGCCAATAACTGATGAAGTAATAAACAAAACGTCGTCGCCGCAAGAGAAAGACAAAACATTGGTGTGTGAAAATAAATCTATCATTGTTAGTAAGCTTTACTGTATTTTCTAGAGCAGATATGGAGGTTTCTTTACTACTTATGCAACTATCTTTAGGCTTCCTACATTTTCCGTTTTAAATAATATTATGCAATAGTTTAAGAATTTTTAAAAACGAAGTAGTAAATCTATCTTATACTATAATATGAACAATTCTTGTATATATATTTCGCCTATCTCGGAAATGGTTTTAACAATTTGGATGAAATTTTGTTTTTAGATAGGTATCTCAAAACTGTTTTGTAAATAAGTTTTATGGCTATTAACCACCAGTGGGCGCTGCAGTAGATGCGCATCTTCGAAACGTCTGGACTGATTTTGATACGGTTTTTTGCATTACGTAGGTATCACGAGTAGATAATTAAATAAGTTCTGCGGTTATGAACCACCAGGGGGCGCTGCAATAGATATGTGTCTCTAAAACGGCTGGGAGGATCTCTGCGCCGTTTTTTGCGTTACATATGATAAATATCACCTAAGAGTAGATTCTTAGATAACGTTTGCGATCATGGGGCGCTGCAATAAATACATTTCTCTGAAATGGCTGGGAGGATCTCTACGCGGTTTTTGCTTTATATAGGTTGATATCTAAAAGCGAATTTTTTGATAATAGTCTGGTCGAGGGACATTAAATTTCATAAAGCAGTTTTGATAATTCTAAAATTGTTCATTTTTGCTGAGTGGATAGTTATAGTGCATGGTGAGCTACTGTCAAAAAGTTAGAAGTTTTAGGTCTGTGCTAAGGGAATGGCTTAAGTTTTTCTTAATATTTCGTCTAACACAGTGTAAGCATATAGAATTAAAAAAGTTTGAAATTTTAATCCTACTAATATTATAAACGCGAAAGTTTGTATGTATGGATGTTTGTTGCTCTTTTTTAAAAATTCTTTCACCCATACAAAGCTACATTATCAGCAAGTAACATGGGTGGAAAGAAGGAGGAATGGTGGTGGGAATGGGAAGGGGAACGTTTTTGGAGCCGGGTACGACCGCTAGTTGGTTCAATATTAGAACTATCTTAACCTCACGTTGTAAATTTTTTGAAAAGGTAACATATGTGGTACTACGAATATATAAAAATAATAACACAAAATCTTTCAATAAAATTTTAAAACTTTATTACGAAATTATATTTTTAGACTTTCGGTGATTACTCAAATCTGTTGGATAAAGTTTAGAAACTAAAGTGGTGTGCTTTTACTATAATTTCATTTTTTTTTTTTTTGTAAGATACACAGTAATGAATTAAAATTGATAAGTTCGCTCTTATGCGGCCTTATCAAAGCACTTGATTATCACCGATGATTATCACACAAAAAATTATAAATATGTACCTATAGGTACTGTGGCTTTTTTCAAATTGCGCGAACATACGAATGATGCGCGGGACGCAGGCTGGTGTGCAAAAATACCCTGCTGATAGAAGTATTAGTGTATATGAAGTCAGAAAACTAGATACTCAAGAGACCATATACTAAAGGCTGCTGAAACTCATAAAAATAACTCTAGCTAATGAGTCAGTTGGTATATTATTTGCCTTATGTACAGTTGGTATGAATGAGCCTCAGAACTAAAATGATGGTAGAGTCGATAATGGCAGCAAAAATAAGTTTAGAGGAAAGACGTTCCCGAGTTTATAAATTTGAAATTTATCCTCCTTCTACTGACTTTTTGAAAAATAGAAAAAATGATTGCCCAATAAGTCTTTTGAAGTTATTGAATTAGATTCACTCAATAAAAAAATCTTTAACCCGAAATGGAAACATGGTGTATGTTGGTATGCAAAAACATGTGGAATTTCATAAATGAATTTCATTAGCGTTTATAAACACCTTACAGTCACTTATATAGGCTTGATGACAGAATCAAAGAACGATTGATTTTTTTTGAAATATATTTGAATGTGTCTAAAAATTGTTTTTAATTTTAAATTAACAGCGATATATAGTTTCATGATTTATTCGTTAGGTACAATAAAATACAAAATTATTGCCATCCACCATGTGTATCACACAACAATCAGAGCGTATTATGTAATATCTATGTAGACGCGGCCACCAGTCGACATATGTGAATAAATAGTTTTCTATAACTTATTAAGATACATAAATAAATGTAATCAAACATTAATATCAATTATACAAAAAAAAGTGTATGAGCAATATTATCAATACATAAGAATTACCCGATATTATGATGGCAGTTTTGCAAGTAACTGTACCTATCTACTGTGGTAATAAAATACTTAATCCACATAAGTAGGTAGGCACTTACTCTTTTATGTTACAATTTCAAGGCACTTCTGCATTACTGTACTGAACATAAGACAATTAATATATTAACTGACTCATTGGCTCGAGTTATTTTCATGAGTTTCAGCAGCCTCTAGTATGGTCTCTTTAATGTCTAGTATTTTGCCTTGATATACACTAATTCCTCTATCAGCAGGGTATTTTTGCACACTAGCCTGCGCCCGGCGCATCATTCGTATGTTCGCGAAATTCAAATAAAATCTACAGTACCTACCTATGTTTCTATTTTTTTGTGTGATAATCGAGTGCTTTGATAAGGCCGCATAGGAGCGAACTTATCAATTTTAATTCATTCAAAAGTAAAAAAAAAAAACATACCACTTGAGTTTCTAAACTTTATCCAACAGATTTGAATAACCACCGAGTCTTTAAATACACTTTTAGAAATTATTAAAAATAATTGAAAGATTATGTCTTATTAATTTTTAAATTTTCGTAGTATCACGTATGTTATCTTTCTAAAAATTTAACGTGAGGTTAAGATAGTTCTAATTATGAATAAATCAATTTTTCAAATTTTAATTCTACATACACTGTGTTAGACGAAATTTTAAAAAATACCTAGCCACACCCTTAGCACAGCCCTAAAACTTCTAACTTTTTGATAGTAGCTCATTATGCACTTTATCTATCCACTCACCAAAAACGAACAACTTTAGAATTATCATAATTGACTATAAGGTTCAAGGTCATGAGCAACCAGGGGGCACTGCAATGCCTGCAATAGACATGTTTCTCTAAAACAGCTGGGAGGATCTTGACGTGGTTTTGACGTGGTTACATAAATATCACCTAAGAGTATATTCTTAGATAAGGTTTGCGGTTACGGGCTATAGGGGGGCGCTGCAATAGATATGTTTCTTCAAAACGGCTGTGAGGATCTTGACGCGGTTTTTGGCGTTATATAGATATCATCTAAGAGCTTGTTCTTAGATAAGGTTTGCAGTCGTCGCCACCAGGGGGTGCTGCAATAGATAAATGCAATATGTTTTTCTGAAACGGCTGAGGAACACTCAGTTTTAGCAGTGTAAGGGTGAGTTGACTTCTAACCCAATAATTACAGTTGTCTATTATATAACTAAATAAATTAAGAATTTAAATTGAGCACTACCATTTTTGTACACCATAAGGGATTGAAAATTTATCATCAAATAGCTAGATATAATAATTTCCACTTAGGTACTTTAGCTGTAAACATTTGGACTTGACTGTGCTGTATTCCAGAATGGTGTGAGATAGGAATAAATCTGTCAGTTTTTATATTTATCAATTTGTTATACAAACATATTGACAATCGTATCGTTTTTAATTTTTAGCTAGATTGGTCCACTATCATTGATTTCAATGCATATTAGAAAACATTTTAATAATAACAAAGTTTTTAAAATACCGACATAATATTCATCGAAATAATGAATATTAATGGTTAATATTGTCTTTGTATCACGGATGAACGCCAGTGCTGTGGTATCTAACATAATAAAGTAGGTCAATACAGTCATTGACTTTGCTTGACCTAAATATTGTGGAGATTACTGCTACCTAATGGGAGGTGTTCATTATTATTAGTTTAGATCTTGTTGTTATTATGTTACATGTTTAATAAATTATTTGTTACTGTTGTTTTAAACCTTATTGCTATTACTTTCCGTTTTCACTGTTTTTTGTTTAAATCTTATTATATTAATTAATGAATATTACATTTTTTGGTGACATCTTGTGGTGCCAACTTAGCTATATTTGACACTGATAAGTCTGATAACGATATGAATTGCAACGCCACCTGATTTCCGCATTATCCACTAAACCTAGAAAACCTTCCATATTCTTCAACCAAATATAATTTTGTTTCTGTAAAAAGTCTATATTAAAATTTTCCTGGTAAATATATTTTCAATTTTAATCAAATACCATAGTTACCATGTATGTAAAAGAGCTAGTTTTCTTGTCACTAATACCACTTATTTTGTCATTCTAGCTAATAACAATAAAGCTAACAGAGAACATCCACGATAATAAGGTTGGCAGGTTGCCACGATTAAGTAAATTGACATTAGATGGTCGTGTTAATTCATGTGTGGGTTATCGACTTAACGTGGCGCCACTGTGAGGAGTATTTCTCTGGAACCGCGTGTACAACTCAGCGATAAATCTTTTTGACTATTTACATTTCAACAAAATATTCTTGTCAATTTTTAAATATTAAAATATATTTTTTTGTAAAGAAAACGCCTTTTGTAAAAAAAACCAAAGCTAAAACTAAATAAAAATGTCAAATTAAATTTAATCAATAAATAAATAAATAATAAATAAATATTATATGATATATAAATATTATATATATAAATATAATAAATATAAAAATGTTATATGACTTTATTTAGTCTAAGATATACAATTAGTAAGCATCTGTCTTGTTGACGTCAGAAGGGTATTCTGTACATCTATACCTAACTGATAAAATTCATATTCATCATCATCGTCTGCCTCCGAATCAATAAGGTCTATTAATTATTAGTTACCTTTCTATTAGGGTTATGACCATAACACCTAGCAGTCAATACAGTACATACATAAAGATAATTTGAAATTTACTCACATATTTACTTATCTATCTTGAAAATTATAACATACTCTTTGAGACTATTCATTATATAACTATGAATTTTAATTTTTTTTATGTCCTTCAGAAACAAAAGGGTACAATATTATTTTAATTAAGTTACTTTTAATAATTTATAGTTGTAATCCATTTCACTAAGACGACCTGTTTTACAAAAAAATCCATACTTGTAAATTTTGTTAAAAAATACCAGCCACGTTTTAAGGCCCCTTAGTAGGCGACCAAAAAATCTGATTTCACCCGCACGGCCCGTGTCCCCCTCATGTGTTTATAAATTTTAACGCTAGAGGCGCGCTTACGCACCGTGGTGAGAACAAATGCTTAATTATTTTGAGTCGAAATATAATTTATTCATGTAAAACATAACCTACTAGTGCAAAAGAATTATTATTTGTACTTACGAAATTCAAATAATATTAGTTACGAAACAACAACAACATTAATTAAAATTAATTACGAAACAAAGTCAAAAACACGCCATCTACTGTATATCCGCAATACTAAGTGAATTAATTATAAGTAGGTACTTACTTACTTTTTATATATAGATCGCAAAAGTTTTGTGGGTTTTATCATTACGTTTCTTCTATATTAATAAAATTGAAGTGTCTGTCTGTCCGTCTGTCTGTCTATTCCGGCTAAACTCCGAAACGGCTAAACCGATTTCAATGCCTAGAGTAATATTGTAATGTAATAGTGTAATAGCCTAGTGAGTAGGGACCCTGCCTACGAAGCTAAAGGTTCCGGGTTCGAATCCCAGGTCGGGTCAGTATTTATATGATGAATATTGATACGAATACCGGGTCTTGGTTGTTATATGTATGTGGTGTCTTCGCTTGGTACCCAAAATACAAGCTAATGCTTAGTTTGGGGCCTAGACGTTGTTGTGAAGTATACGTTATTATTATAAAAAAATGAAACTTTGCAGCCATACAGAGGGCATTACCGCGGGTGACATTGGTTACTTTTTGTCTGTCTGTCTGTCCGTCTGTCTGTTTGTTCCGGCTAATCTCCGAAACGGCTACACCGATATCAATGAAACTTTGCAGACATACAGAGGGCATTACCGGGGGTAGCATAGGGTAATTTTTTTCTGTCTGTCTGTCCATCTGTCTGTCTGTTCCGGCTAATGTCCGAAACGACTATACCGATTTCAATAAAACTTTGCAGACGTGTCTATGTGACCACGTGACCAGATTTTAAATGCATATATTTTCGAAACCATCAATGATAGACCTATCGTGTTGGTACTCAAACTTGATATTTGGCGACATCTATGCAACCACGTGACCAAATTTTTAAACACTTATATTTTCAAAACGATCAATCGCAGACCTGTCGTGTTGGTACTCAAACTTGATGTTTTGGCGAGATCTATGTGACCGCATGACCAAATTTTTAAAAGCTTATATTTTCGAAACTATCAATCGCAAACCTATCGTGTTGGTACTCAAACTTGCTGTTTTGGCGAGATCTATGTGACCGCGTGACTAAATTTTTAAAAGCTTATATTTTTGAAACTATCAATAGCAGACCTGTCATGTTGGTACTCAAACTTGATGTTTTGGCGAGATCTATATAACTACATGACCTAATTTTTAAAAACTTTTATTTTCGAAACTATCAATCGTAGACCAGTCGTGTTGGTACTCAAACTTAATGTTTTGGCGAGATCTATGTGACCGCGTGACCAAATTTTTAATAAAGCTTATATTTTCGAAACTATCAATAGCAGACCTGTCATGTTGGTACTCAAATTTGATGTTTTGGCGAGATCTATGTAATTTTTACAAACTTGTATTTTCGAAACTATTAATCGCTGCTGTCACCCCCGGTAATGCCCTCTGTACGTCTGCAAAGTTTCATTGTAATCGGTTCAGCCGTTTCGGCCTCGGACAGACAGACTGACAAAAAACTTGTTGACAGTTATAGGGACTGCCGATAGAAGTGAAAACTTAGACCTCATCAAAACATCAAGTTTGAGTACCAACACGATAGGTCTGCGATTTATAGTTTCGAAAAAATAAGTTTTTAAAAATTTGGTCACGTGTCACATAGATCTCGCCAAAACATTAAGTTTGAGTACCAACACGACAGGTCTACGATTGATAGTTTCGAAAATAAAAGTTTTAAAAATTTAATCATGCGGTCACATAGATCTTGTCAAAACATTAAATTTGAGTACCAACATGATAGGTTTGCGATTGATAGTTTCGAAAAAATAAGCTTTTAAAATTTTTGTCACGTGGTCACATAGATCTCGCCAAAACATCAAGTTTGAGTTCCAACATGATAGATCTGCGATTGATAGTTTTAAAAATATAAGCTTTTAAAAATTTGGTCACGTGGTCATATAGATCTCGCCAAAACATCAAGTTTGAGTACCAACACGATAGGTCTGCGATTGATAGTTTTAAAAATATAAGCTTTTAAAAATTTGGTCACGTGGTCATATAGATCTTGCCAAAACATCAAGTTTGAGTACCAACACGATAGGTTTGCGATTGATAGTTTCGAAAAAATAAGCTTTTAAAATTTTTGTCACGTGGTCACATAGATCTCGTCAAAACATCAAGTTTGAGTACCAACACGATAGGTCTGCGATTGATGGTTTCGAAAATATAAGCTTTTAAAAATTTGGTCACGTGGTCACATAGATCTTGCCAAAACATCAAGTTTGAGTACCAACATGACAGGTCTGCGATTGATTGTTTCGAAAATATAAGTGTTTAAAAATTTGGTAACGTGGTTGCATAGATGTCGCCAAAACATTAAGTTTGAGTACGAACACGATAGGTCTGCGATTGATAGTTTCGAAAAAATAAGCTTTTAAAAATTTGGTCAAGTGGTCACATAGATCTTGCCAAAATATCAAGTTTGAGTACCAACACGATAGGTTTGCGATTGATAGTTTCGAAAATATAAGCTTTTAAAAATTTGGTCAAGTGGTCATATAGATCTCGCCAAAACATCAAGTTTGAGACCAACACGACAGGTCTGCGATTGATCGTTTCGAAAATATAAGTGTTTAAAAATTAGGTCACGTGGTTGCATAGATGTCGCCAAACATCAAGTTTGAGTACCAACCAACACGATAGGTCTACCATTGATGGTTTCGAAAATATATGCATTTAAAAATCTGGTCACGTGGTCACATAGACACGTCTGCAAAGTTTTAATGAAATCGGTTTAGTCGTTTCGGAGATTAGCCGGAACAGACAGACAGACGGACAGACAGACAAAAAGTAACCTATGTCACCCCCGGTAATGCCTTCTGTACGTCTGCAAAGTTTCGTTGAAATCGGTCCAGCCGTTTCGGAGATTAGCCGGAACAGACAAACAGACAGACAGACACTTCAATTTTATTAATATGGAAACAGACAGATAGACACTTCAATTTTATTAATATAGATAATCCAACAAATTATTCAATTTGGGAAATTTTTGAAAAAAAAATTTTTTTTTTTTTTTCAAACCTTATGTGAATTATTTGAACTGTGATAAATAAAATGATCTAATAAGATTATTTTATTTGTTACAGTTCACATACGGAGTTGGAATTTGAAATTCGTAGAGAAAGCAAAAATTAAATGAAGTATTAGAAAGTAGTAACATATTTCATTTGCATTTATATAAGCTGCGTGGTCGAGAAGATAGAGCTCAGCTGGTCTAACACGCAACTTTTTATCCGTAACCTTTCTATCGGCGTTGAGCTATAGTTGATTCGGCAACTTCTGTGGAATCGGTAACATGCACACTTTTATCCTTTCATGACAGCCAAAGGATAGGTAGCAGATTGAAACAGCTGAAGCGGATAACGAAACGTGACAAGTTAAAAAAATGTTTGTATGGTTTTTCAGATTGACACATTTATTTACGACCTCAAATATCGTCAAATATCCGTTCGACCTCGGCGTATAAAAGTGGCGTGTTACCGATTTTCATACTAAATTAGACCAAGAAAGCGTTGACAGTTAGCGGATTCGCGACTTCACCGCCAGAGCTATCCGCGGCAGATAAAGTGGTTTCGTGTTACGCATTTAGTGTTTCCGTGAAATAACAGAGCGGATAAGGTTCGGATAAAGTGGCGTGTTAGACCTGCTGATCTTTATTACTTCTAGCGCCGACGGTCATGGGTTCGAACCCCTGTCCGAAGAGTTTTTTTTTTCACGTTTGAGTGTATAATATTTATAGTATATTGAACAAATATTCAATTAAATATTAGGCTAGATATAGTAATACCTAACCAAGGTTATGAGTTATTGATCTTATGTGAAATCTCACGTACCTATTACCATAAGATGAAAATATTAATAAAACATATGCCTTACAACTAAAAATAGGGTAATTGCCTTATCTTGAAAGTTCAGATTTCCAATCAAATTACACATTTGCAAATAGGTAGGTACGTACCTAACAAAATTAGAACAACAACGATTAGGACTAAAGGCTGTAGGTTCGAACCCGGCATACAATTTTTTTTTTTTTAAATATATTAGAGTGTAAAATATTATTTGGTACAAAACAAAAATATTGTAAGCGAATTGCATTCGCCAATGTTTTTATTTTATTAATATTTTAAATAATCTGATACGCGATAGATTGGTGTAGCAAAGCAGTACACGTCTGTTAGCAACTGGCCCCAGGGCGGTTGTGAGGTTATAAGATGGCGAGATGCGAATATATACAGTGCGAAAAAGACAGCGCGTTTCAGCCTTCTCAGAATAAAGTCACGTAAGTGATTTAAGTAAAAATATCAAATTAAACAAGTAATATTATATTTAGAGTAAAAGTGTCTCGTCGATGTAAGCAATATTGTTTATAGAAAATTCATAAAAAGTTTCGAGTTTATAAGTATCAAAATAAAACGTCGGTATAGACAAATAAAAATTGTAAGAGGTATGTTTGTGATTTTTTTCTATCGAGCAAAGTAAACGTATTTACGTTTTTGTCGTTGTCGATGTAAGAAACATATCCTCTTAAGTAACATATATTTTTAGTTATCCTATAGCACTGCAATTTTTCACGTACTATCAACAACAAAATCGGGATGTGGCCCCTTAAAATGAAGCAAATCAATCGCCCGGTTGTGTGTAATCTACAGAACCAAAAACCGATCGGGTGGACTATTTTAAAGGGCATATGACAGAAAAATTTACACAATTCGAATAATTATATTTTAGAACTAAGATTCACATTATATTAACAATTTTCTTAATAAAACCTAAAATTTCACAAAATGTCAATACCTAACGAATTTCTTTATGAGTAAAAAGAGTATATTCCGTAGATTTCGTGTTAACAGAAAAAAGTAATTTTTAAGTTTTAAAACTAAAGTAATATGAAACAATAAATAAATTCTGCATAAAATACAGCTCTAAAGTTACAGTACGGTGTTAAATGAAGATAACAAAGATTTGTTAAAACTCCTAACACTAAAGCACCCTCGGTAATCTCGCGACAAGTGGTCACACATTTCATTGTCTATTGGGTAACGCGAGAAACATTGCCAGCAATGTAAATGGGTTTGGACCCACAAGGTACTGGCAACGTCATGTTAAAACCTACAGATTTCCAATTTAACATTTATGCAAAACTAACTCAGTGCCATCTGACTTTTTTATTTACAAACTTACCTATGCATAGAAATAGTTTATCAAAAGAATTACATTACAATTTGAACAATGTTAATAGGTAAATCGAAGCCTCTTAAAAATAATTACCTAATTTGTGTTAAATTTTATACAATTATATGTAATTTACATATGTAATGATAAAGATATTTAACAATATATCTCTTTACCTGGAGCTCTGTGAATGAAACAGACAACCTCCAATATAAAAAAAAACTTACAAATATCATCAATTTCCATACAATAATGTCACATTTATTTTGATCATTCATTATGTGTTTATTAATATTTTCATATGGTGAAATTTCAGTTTTCACACTATTTTATTACTTTTATTAAAATAATATCCTGTTAGTAATGGTAATCTCATGTTGGATAGTCAGAACTAATATGGCAACACACTGGCACAAGACACCTCCACTCAAATTATTGTCCAATTGTCCAACCAAAAAGGCGAGACCTGAGCTTTGCATTTGTATGTGGGCGCCACAAATAGAGACATTTTTTAAAAATAATTTATATATCAACAAAGAAAGGTTTGACATTATGCCATATATACAGCCTAGTATTGAAGGAGAGACAACGCCATACTATAAGTGTGGCAGTTCAGACAAATGGGTTCAGGTCAGTTTGACGCAAAATTCAGTTCTCGCTTTTCGTCTGCAACTGACAAAATGTGGTATCCTGTATTACAGTGGAGTATTTTATTTTTTATATTTCAGCAACAATAAGTTTGTTACATGTTGACCCTATTCTAAGGCTATCGATCGACCCAATAAAAGTGGCCTGATTGATAAGCCATTGAAACCGAAAACTATTAGCCGTAACATATTCGGGTTGTACCTATTAAGCCTAATTTGTGGTGTAGAAGAATATTTTTTTGGGGCCCCCACATATATTCAAATGTTTATATGTTGCAAAATATAATTTCGGTTGAAATGTAAATGTTAGATATTTTTTCTTATTCTTCTGCTTCTAAAAATAGTAGCGTGATGGTGAATACCATATATATTGATGTACAATTTTATCCATTTAAATGAAGTTTTACCAAAACAGTTTAGTCATTATCGAGTTATGAACATACAAACAAACCAACAAACAAATGAGAAAATAAAAAAGATATCTTTGGATCCAGGGATGTGTAATTAGTCGATCCCAATATTTTTGTCCTAAATATTTGATATTGCTCACCACTTGACAGGCTATGCCTAGTGTTGAGAGAGACCCTGTGTTGCATTATGTATGAATTATTTTGATAAATAAATAAATTTTCAGTTACAATTTTATAATAGTATAGAAGTAAACAAAATTACGGAAAAAAAAATTGCAATCACAGCATTCCGAAATAACAGCATGTTTACAAATTTTAATGTGAAATCATTTAAATTTTATACAAGTCAGACATATATTGCACCACATGGAGATGTTTAATGCTTCTTTATTATTTGTATGGCTTTTAATATAGGATCAACAATTTATTGTCTACTTAGTGTTGAAAAAATTTAAAAAAAAATTCTCTCTACATAGTGTACATCTAATTCATGCAAATAAATGTATACCATGAAACACACACGCACACCAAAAACAAATAGAATACTTTTATGACAAAGTGATGAAATTTAATGTTTGTGCTCATTTGACACAAAACCAAATACGATGCTACTAAAGTTTCTGAACATAATATTTCATCAGTAAATCGTACAATGATAAAAAATGTATGCAATGCAATGTACAAAAACTCATAAAGCACCCAATTCCTAAAATTGAATGGTAATCATTATAAATAATACTTTGACCAATATAATTGTCGCTGGCAAAGTATGTAAACCGAATAAACATTATACAGTACCCACCATTATATGGTCGAACTGGCTCGTTATATTTAACTAATTTTATTCACAAAAGTTCAAAAAAAACCTTTTATTTTTAGTATTTTTTTTTTAAATAAAATAATTTAACTCACTTATTACTATGACACACAGTTTAGCATATAACACCTGAACTACCATGGATTTTACAAAATTAGAAACTTAATTTTAAAGCCTTTTTTACATGACCTTAAAAAAATATATATGAAACAAAGAACGTTCGATTTATAACTTTTTTATTGATTCGTTTAACCTGTTATAGTTTAGGAGTCAATCATACTAAGCCGTGAGTTATAATAACGAGCGAGTCACATAATTTTAATTCAATAATAAAAATCTAACAATTACAACATTATTTTATTCGCTGAAAAACTTGTGGAAAATTGCACGTCGCACGAAACATGCACGTTCGATCTTCAGATTTTTACACAATTTCTAAGGCATTCTATAGAATGCTAAGATAAAATGAATATTATGTGGATTAATAAAAGAGACTATTATTATTAGGCATTCAAGTCCCACTCGATTCACCTGTGAAATCATCCCTTGAATTGTATGTTTCTGTAGAGCGTCTCTCACCCGCTCCCTGTCCAACATTGCATACCTTATTTTGTTGTACGAGGTGCAAATACCGACATCTTTGCTGTCGTAGGATGGCTCGCTCGGTCGCTCGGATATCATCAAAATCTAAGGCTATAGATCATTGGACACATAACAATGGTAGAACTGGCACTCTGAGGTCCTCCTCCAGAAGGTGAACCGTATTTTAGAAAAGCAGTCACAATGAAACACATTCGAAAGATTGGAGGGCATGAGTAATTAAAAAAACTATCTCACAAGGTATTGTTAGATGGGAAAATAACAAATTATGAACGCCGGCTGATTGTACACACGCCTCACAGGTAGATCGAGCGGTGCTCAAATACGTACATAGAAAGGTTTTCCCCTAAAAGGTATAAAACGTATATTTAGGTATCAACCGTAGTTCTCACCGGGAAGTAAAAAACTAAATATGTAGGGTGAGACCACTTATTCACATCTTTGTGACATGTCTTCTTATTTTTATTTTGCATTTAACACACTGTTTTAAAAATTTGCATCGTTTTGGAATGTCTAGGTACTACACAGAATACCTGCATTACATACTCTGCTTGTAACGAAGCCAAAATAACTTAATATATAAAAAACAAAAATATTTTCATTTCGAATCTCATATTAGTTTGCTACATGTATATAACAATGTAAGTATTTAAAAAATACATAAAAAAATATACATTTTATATACAATAAACAAAATATTGATTTCAAACCATTTTGTATTAATCACTGCATTCCTCTAGCGACCCACTAAAACAAAACTGTCCACAAACAGGGACAACCAGATTGATTTATTTTTTTCTTAAAGTATAAATTTTACAAAGCTATGGCTCGGTTGTCCTCATACAAGGACGATTAGTGCTGCCATCTAATGTAAGAATTCACATTTTATCAATAGAACTGTGAACAATCATTCGATTGTGCCAGTTATGCCGTGAAATTTCGTGACGTGAATATCTTTTCTCAAATTAATTGAATTAGGGTGGATTATTTATTGGATTAGTTTTATTTATTATTTCATAAATTATTTCAATTAAGTATAACACAAATATAATAAACATTTAAAGTATTATTAGGAACTTAATTTCACTTTAATCTACTCATTAGTTATAAAATGAATTGAATTACTGTGTAATTATGCAAAATAATGGTAAGATATAATATAATTATGTTTATAAATGTAGTGATGTAGTTACAGTAAGTATAAGTTCAATTTTTCACTATAGAAATGGTTACAGATTTAAGTCCACTTCCGTGCCACATGACATGCAAAAAACGACCTATACAACTCAAAGTACAAGAGATTTTTGAGATTTTGGAAAACGGAAATGTACCTGATTATGAATGCAGTGGTAGTGAATCTGATAACGATGAACATACTTTTATGCCAAGGGATCATTTTTCTCCTGAAAGCCCATCCGAAAACTCAGGATCAGTTCTGATTGTGACGACGAATCAGACGAAGAACAAAGTCATCCCACTGCAGATGATATCCAAGAAGGACGGCATGAATGGTCTAGCTGTGCGAGCAGTTTATGCCCTACGATTCGACTTGAAGACTTAGACGACTCTTTTGCACTTAGATCTGGGTGGACCCCAATTCAATATTTTATGGAATATTTTTCAGAAGATTTATTTGCTGAAAAGGCATTTCACACCAATTTAAAAGCAGTAGAAAAAACTGGAAAAAGTTTAAACCTTACAGCAGAAGAGATTTTAATGTATATAGGTGTTAGCTTGCCGTTGGCTATGCACAACAGCGAATGTATTGGGCTGAATCAACGAAGGTTCATAAGATGACAAAAAACATGCCTAGAAATAGATATTTTCAAATTCGGAATAATCTCAAAACAGTAGACGACAACACTGTCACAGAGTCCGATAAGGCTTAAGATAAACTGTGGAAGGTGAGGCCTTTATTACAATCTGTGAGACAAATATGTTTGACTTTGCCTAGAACTTTCAGATTATCCATTGATGAGCAAATGATACCATTTACTGGAGTTTGTAAATTGAAACAGTACATACGTGTCGTGATAGCCCAGAGCGCAACGAGCCTGTCTCAAATTTGGCCCCATCGGGCCATGGTTCGAATCCGGGCGTGTACCAATGAGTTTTTCTGAATTAAGTACACAATATCACTGACACCGTGCTTCGGAGGGCACGTTAAGCAGTCGGTCCCGGACGCTGTCAATAGATGGCGGTCGTCACAGTTCCCAACCCGCAGTGGAGCAGCGTGGTGGACTTAAGCTCCAAGCCCCCCTCCTCGCCCTGGGGGAGGCCTAAGCCCCTGCAGTGGGGTAAAAATGGGTTGATGATGATACGTGGAAAACCTAACCTAGTTGGCCTTGAAATTTTTATCTTAGCTTCACCCGATGGATCGATGTTAGATGTCTTTGTTTATCAAGGTAAAGGCACTTTCATTGATGAAGCTAGCAATTTTTTTTTTAACAAGTAGTTTTAAAGCTTGCAGAAACCGTGCCAAGTGGAGCATCACTATATATTGATAGATATTTTACTACTGAAAGACTAATAGAAGTTCTTTTTTGTCAACAAAATTTTATAACTGACGATTCAAAAAAAACGCCTTCCCTTTATTATTGAAGAGGTACGAGATGTATCTAAAAAAAATTCTAAAAGGAAACGCTCTAAGCTTAAAAAAACTAAATATAAAAAAGTGCCTTTGCCTTTTATATCCGATAAAGATATGAAGAAGGAATAGGGCACATCACAGTCGTTTGTAGAGATGATGATGTGATGACAGTCACAAAATGGTACGACAGTAAAGCTATTTACATAATATCTTCCATACATTAGTGTAGTCCGATTTCGCAATGTAAAAGATGGGACAAGAAACAAAAAAAGTACTTAAATATTCCTTGACCTTATATCACATATGGGAGGGGCCGATCTACATGATATAATGATTGCATGCAGGCGCGGGTCTTCCTTAAAAGCCAAAAAGCCATGCATGTCTAAAATTTTCCATAAAAAACACAGAAATGAGAATTAGAAGAAGTGAGAGTATTTGAATTTCCCGCGAGCTTGTAATGGCTGCGCTATTTCGACCTATCACGATACGTGACCGAGTGACCTCGCCGAATTCGGACGACACGGCCCCACGAATGCCAGAAATAGATGGCTTTTCTGTTTGTCTCTTTCTTACACGTAGGGATATTTGGCATCCATCCCACTCACGTTTCTGTCGTATTACATTGATATGTATCGAAATTTCATACGTCTCTTAAACCAGGCTTACAAAGTGAAATTCGCGCGTGTTATTAACTGAGACAGTTTGATGTAAACACCTAACTTCATTCTGCTTCATTCAATTGCTTTGCTGTGTTGTTATCTGCTGTTAAAATTGTGTTAAAATAATTGTGATAAAATACAGAAATGGAAATTTCGGAGAATTGCAATGGACTGAAGTGTGTATCGCAGTTATTGCATAATAACAAGATAAGTAATTTAACCTATACAGAACGTAAATTCTTGGTCAATTTCATTCGACGTGGATTTCATTCAAACATGGATATGACTTCTACAGTTTCTAATCGAAAACGTAATTTTAGTGTTTTATGTTTTAAAGTTGTATTAAAGTAACTGTGAATTAGGTGAAGTTAAAGTGTAAAATACCGAAATGGAAATTTTGGAAGATTTCAATGGACTGAAAGAAATGTATTTCGCAGTCATTGCACAGTGACAAAGTAAGTAGGTAATTAAAATCATACAGTACTTAGGTATCTCTTGCTTTATAAACCAATTAGCTTTTATAAACAATGATTTTTACAAACGAATCCACACATATTTACTCAATATTTCAGGTCTGGGTCAGGTTTATTTTATAATGAAATCATTGACGAGTTTTTAAAACGAAAAGACGCATTGATTTAATTAACTGATTCTTAATGTTTTTATAAATGTTTTTTATATTTTATATATTTTTTACTACCACAAAATCTATATATTTTTTATAGATTTTGGTGGAATCTTGTTATCATAGCGCTGCCTATATAATATATAATAAATCTATATAATATATAGATTTTGTGGTAGGTATCACGGTGCGGGCGGCCGGCGCCGCCGGCGGCGCTATGATAACAAGATTCCACCACAATCATTTGAACACTGAAACTTCACATGTCGTGTTGGCGTAACCATGATCTGAACCCATCACACGCCACTGATTGCATGCTATCGAAACAAGTATCGTACCAGAAAATGGACACTTAGAGTAATGTCTCATTTCATTGACATAGCAAATGTCAACGTTTGGTTATTATATAAATCTGACTGCAAAAGAAATAATATTCCTCAAAGGGATGTAATGCAATTTATACACTTCAGAATCACTTTAGCAAATGAAGCAATATCTCTGAAATTTGATGAAAACGACTCTGTTGAATCCGATTCTTCCATAGATTTGTGCCAAAAAAGTCTTTCAGAAAATGCTGCGAAAACTTCTGGTGTACATTTACCTAAAGTAATGGCACTGCAAAACGCTGCAAGGTGCCGTCGTGAAGGTTGCAAAAGGAAGAGTAGGATAATTTGTAGCAAACGCAAAATTTATTTGTGTCTAACTATGAAAAATAACTGTTTTTACAAACCCTTTGATTTCTTTCATTCTTTCTCTCTATAATAAAAATAAATCAATTATTCTTATGTACAATATTACAACTCCCTGACCACATTTGTGGACATTGGAAAAAACAATATTTCTTAGAAACAACTCATTGTTCACAACTGAGGCCAAAAAGAAAATTGAGCTTCCTAGCACAATGAAAATGCTACATTTTTTTTTTAATTTTTTCTTTCTGTTTCATTTGTATTTTTATCTAATAACATTGACAATTTTTTTAAATACGATTTTATTGGGTCGCTAGAGGATAAGGAAATGGCTAAATTATGTAAATTCAATCAGTTTTTGTAAGATATCGCGTGAAAACGCATATTTTATAAAATGTGTTTCATGAAAAAAATTATGAAGGTTAGCATTGTCATGAAATTATTAAATAAAACCAGCAAAATCTCCATTTAAAAAACTCTCAGCAGTACTGCACAGGCACTGTATCTCCCATGAAACTGAATCCATCCCTCTCTCTGACAACAATTTTAACATGGGTCAAGTGTGTGTTGGGCCACATGCAAAAGTTTTAAATAATAATTTAAATTTTTACTTCTAATGTAACTAAAACTTGTTTTCTGGCTGCCAAGGTTTATGTAATAATGTGCAGTCTACATAAATATAACATAAAAATGTCTTGGACCTTCCTATGGAGTTATGCAAGAAAATATTATATAGGTACACTAACCTCATAATGTAAATTATAAACCCTATTGTTTCAGTCAATGTATTCACATCAGGAATACTTTAGAGCGAATGCCATTAATTGATTGCATATCCAAATTGTGTAACATTAATTTAATGTGGTACAATGCAATACAGTAACAAGCCACGTGTGGCCATTTAGAGTCTATGCCACCACTCAAGTCCAACAGCCAAGGTGTCTGTCTCCTCGACCCCTTCACCTTAAGTCATTTCTCGGGCTGCACTTCTCACTACTTTATGCTCCATAATCTATCTGAATTCAAGAAAATACATTGAAGATCTACTAACAACACTCACAACACTTCTGACAAACTGCAAGATGATGGAGCTCTCACATTCAGTTCCAGTTTTCGTCGCAGGACTCGAGTGGCGGCGCGGACTTTAGACATGATACTCATACTCAGTGCCCGTTATCTGCTTCTTTGTATCTACAAGAAACTAAAATTTGTGTAATCACAGGTAGAACTCAGAAATTATAAAAATATAATATAATTAAAATACATAAATAGTCTCTATACCAGAAATAAATTTCTATTCGAGTACAAATATTTACAGCGGTTAACGATTGATTATGCACATCTTGAGCCTGATGACAGGCGACACCTCCACAATAGATAACATCAGTTCAGATGTTACACTAACTTCACAGTGATTCTTTTGTGACCTACGTTATTACAAATAAAACATAACTTTCAGTCACAATAACGATCATTTATAATCTTCTGAGTTCAAAGTAATCAATTCACAGTGCAACTATTGTGCACCACACTTTTAGACAATCCCGACACTTAGTTCACACTCTTAATGTTTTCAATGTCACACATATCGAGATGCAACTCACCTCCCAAACAGAATATTACACTCGCAACATACACCTCTGTATCATCGATATAAAAAGAATCGAGATAGTACTACACACTTGATATTGTAGTAGGTAATCAATAAACATATCGACAATAATTCTCAAAGGTAAAGAGTTAATGCAAAAAGAAAAAATTATATATCGAGTACAAAGGTGTCCAGAGTGAGTGTGAGGAGGCAGGCATGGGTACGCGGCCACTAGCTGGGCGGACGCTGGTCCGTGCTCACGATGACCTGCACCACATACCCTGGCGCGACACGTGCTTCCTCTACCAGCAATTTGTCGCCTAGCAGCTTGCCACCATAGAACCAACGCTGTCTCCAAGGCTCTATGTTCTCTTGGGCCTGTAAAAGTGCAATTCAGTTTTATCGTGTCTGTTTGCTGCAAAAGAAACAAAGGTAGCAAATCGACATCCGCCTACAACTCCATAGGTGCAACGTACAGAGTTTTCCTTTTCTTTCATTACTCTCATAAACTAGTGAACGGTGACTATTATTTAAATAAAAGATGTTTATTTTTCCAATTTTAATGCTGGGTTACACTTTGAATAAGCACTAAGCAACACAAAGTAAACGTCCAGTTCGATTTTATGTTTTTGTCAAAACAGAATTTAAATGTAATGTATATAAGTAGATGGAAAAAAAATTTATGTGGCATTTACTGTTTTAGTATATGCAAAATTACTAACATAATAGTACATAAATAACAGTAGCCAGTCTAGTATTAAAAGAGAATGCCCATTCACGGTACTGACTCATCTAATGCATCAAATGAAAAACAATTTGTAAATTATTATATTATTTTAAAAGTTGTCCTGCCATTTCTCTACTTGTTTTTATTTCAGGAGACTCATTTCAGAAACTAAAAAGACTTACTGATTACAAATTATCACCTGATTTTAATTTTTTTCTGCATAAATTGCACAAAAGAGTTGTCATAGTACATAAACAAGAATTTTGAAAGAAAACTCCGATGGATATTATTATCGATTACAATTGAAAACAATAAACTGTAACTTTCTTGTTAGTATAACACCATTATCAGGTTATGTGACGACCGCGTAGCCTAGTGAGCAGTGATCCTGCCTATGAAGCTGGAGGTCCCGGGTTCGAATCCCAGGTCAGGTCAATATTTATATGATGAATATTGATACTGGTACCGGGTCTTGGTCATTATATGTATGTGGTGTCTTCGCTTGGAACCCAAAACACAAGCAATGTTTAGTTTGGGGCCTAGATGTTGTTGTGAAGTATACGTTATTATTATTATTATGTTATGTTTTCTAAAAAAACTTGAAAACTACAATTTTGATTACTTTTAATACTTATATTCATAGTGAATTCTGTTTTTACAAACTGTTTAAAAATACTTTGGAAATGATGCATTATAGGAACCGTGGTCAATACTTTGATGGGCGCGGACGTTTTCCCTTAGATTCCTATGTTCGAAATGTACATATGTGGCACATACATAAAATTATAATTAAAATTAAGAACCTACAAATTTTATTTAGACCATCAAGTAGTACATCAGTATGCTTTATTTCAAATTTCTAGCTACAATAGTTTTTTTTTTAATGTTGATTGAATCTATAAAATTCATTTCTGTAAAATATATATTTTGTATTTGCAGATTTACTTATAAGTGGAAATTTCTGATATATTTCATATCTCACATGTAGTTTGTTTTTGCACTGGGCTATCGTATGACGGGAATACACAGCCAAATCAACATCGGAACAAGTGTGCGAGAGCCTCAGGCGCAACGTGACCTCTGCTCCTCCGTCCACTGGCTCTGACCACTCGGCTGGTGAGTCTCGACCGCTGGCTTCCTTCACCATGTTTATCGGAGGAGAAAGGCAGTAGATGGGAACCTATATTAATCAGATAGTGTTATGAAAAACATATAATAACTAATAGTGCTCCCTAGTACAGATTGAGCAAAACTTTATGGCCGAACTGAACATAGGACGGTGTAGTGTCACAGTACCAAATTTTCATATGCTCTGACACATCACACATTGTGGTATACCTGTTACTGTTTATTTCAACAAATCTGTGTCAAATAATGAAGCTGATTTTATCCAGCCATCAGCAGATTTCAAAATGTTTAGAATAATTTTCTCGTCTTGTCACTCATGAGTATTTTGTTAAATGCATGCAAATGACCATGACAACAGGAGCACATTGATAAGTACTGTTGATTCATTATGCAAAACTTATTTTTACTGACATGAGACACCTACTCAGCGGCCACTTGACAGCAGAGAAGTGAAGTAAAAGGTGATGCTCTTTAAGGCCAATTGTGACAATGCTAAACACAGTAACATGTACTTTCATACCAGGCACAAGATATGCATAAAGAGTACATAAAACAAAGACAAATTTATGTTTAAATATAATTAAAAAAAAAAAATAAAAACCGACTTCAAAAACATAAACTAAAAAGTTAAAAATAAAATTTTCACTTTAAAGAAAGGAGCATTAACAGGCGGCATATATTTAATGAAGTCGGTGCCTACTCACTCAGACACTTCAAATTGTGTTCTATATTTATTATAGTTATAAATATATCATTGTTGTAATTGTTATTACCTGGTAAGTACCCATTTAAAGTGTCTGAGTTGGCACCGACTTCATTAACTATATGCCGCCTGTTAATGCTCCTTTTTTTAAAGTCAAAATTTTATTTTTAACTTTTTAGTTTATGTTTTTGAAGTCGGTTTTTATTTTTTTTTAATATTTTTTTTTTCAATTTTTAGTTGAACGCATCTGTAACTTATTTGTATTTAGTATAGATGGGGCTTCTAAACGCACTATTCTAATGAGACAGCACCGCGATTACGCGACGTAAATTCAGTGTCAAATTGACGCATCAGCATGCCTAGTAGGTAGTTGTATTCCTATGTAAAACTTCAATCTTAATTATTATTTTTGTGCGAACTGAACATTTTGGCATATTGAACCGTATGAAGTAAGCCCAACAAAAGGTAACTGCTGTAAATCGTTGAGGAATTCCCTCGACTGTTTATGGTCTTCATCATCAGACCTGTAATGGCACTTATAACCCATATGAGTGCAAAGTTCTCTTCAATAGAAATGAATTAAGTCCAAACACCAGGTAATTCCGGTAAATCGTTAAGGAGTTCCTTCGACTGTGTATGGTCTCTATCATCAGCCCTGTAATGGTACTTATAACTTATATGGGTGCAAAGTTCTCATTAATATAAATGAATTAAGTCCAAACACCAGGTAATTGCTGTAAATTGTTAAGGAGTTCCTTCGACTGTGTATGGTCACCAGACATCATCTATCATCAGACCTGTAATGATACTTATGACCCCTATGGGTGCAAAGTTCTCATTAATAGAAATGAATTAAGTCCAAACACCAGGTAATTGATGTAAATCGTTGAGGAGTTCCCTCGATTGTGTATGGTCTCCATCATCAGACCTGTAATAGCACTTAAAATCCATACGGGTGCTAAGATCTCATCAACAGAAATGAATCAAGCCCAAACACCAGGTAATTGCTATAAATAGTTGAGGAGTTCCCTCGACTGTCTTTCAGCTCCATCATCAGATCGACTCCCGACCTTCATCAAATAGTACTAGTAGTAGTACTTTATCAAAATACTTAAAATACGCTACTTTAAAATACGATTTTCGAAGGTTGCCCTCGATTTCTCTGGGATGCCATCATCAGACCCTGGTTTCCTTATCATGGTACCACTCCGGAGATATCTCCCTTCCACAAAAAAAATCATCCAATTCGGTTCATAAACAACGAAGTTATCCCTGAACACACATAAAAAAAAAACATATATACGGTCGAATTGAGAAACCTCCTTCTTTTTTGAAGTCGCTTAAAAAACACTAGACTGAAAGGTAAAAAAATATTATTATCTATATCTAAAGCTCAAAGTACATCATACAAGGTGTACGCGTTGAACCGGCCACTATGGATCGGCACGGTGAGCGACGTTGTACTGGGTGCTGGTTTTCTGGCAGGGTGGATTCAAAATACCAGCATCGATTCGAGCAGAGCTTCCCGCCAACTAGTACTTGCTATGACCTGTATGGTCTTAACTCTTGAAGTAGTCGCGTACAAACGGAGTACTGAATTGAAGTGACGATACTGTGGATCGTTCGCCCTTTTTATACACGATTTGTACATAATTTGTATGCGCTCCCTATTTACTGTTTTCCCGCGAATATTTGCCGCTTTTTCAGAGATTTTTGCGCCTGTTTTCAGTGACCAATCAGAGCTCTTTCAGCAAAGTTTGGCACCCTCCGAGGGCTATACCACCACGAGATCATCGGGTCATCTACATCCCCTGGAGGGGGAGCAGGTGCGGGTGTAGGGTCGCCCCTGTACCCGGACATCATCTCGCCGAGGACACAGCCCCAGCGGTCGATGGGTAGTCCGCCTAATCTCGTCGGGCAGGCGGCACGTCGTCCCGCGATGCGCTGGGCGATGTCAACAGTTCACGTGGGAGCGGGCGTCCGGTCGGCGACCGCTCGCGATGATGCGGAGCAATGTTGTGTAAGTGGGCGAAGGAGCTGTTGTCATCATCGGGTCATCTACATCCCCTGGAGGGGGAGCAGGTGCGGGTGTAGGGTCGCCCCTGTACCCGGACATCATCTCGCCGAGGACACGGCCCCAGCGGTCGATGGGTAGTCCGCCTAATCTCGTCGGGCAGGCGGCACGTCGTCCCGCGATGCGCTGGGCGACGTCAACAGTTCACGTGGGAGCGGGCGTCCGGTCGGCGACCGCTCGCGATGTTGTGTAGGTGGGCGAAGGAGCTGTTGTCGGCGCGGTCGAACATGCGACGCGCCAGACGGTGTACCACCACGAGAGCCATCAGAAACGAGGCACCCTCGGAAGGCAGTACCACATAGAGAGCCCCGATTGGCCGTTTGGTACGTTTCTGCGGCAGTACTCTAGGGAGAGCCGATTTCCACCGATGGGTGAACTTTCCACGTTTTTCCCTATTTCTCAGCAAGTACTACTAGTGGGAGGGAAGGAAAATACGACAAAAGCCCATTTTTATTCATTTTCCACAATTTTTAACATTATAGAGTATATAACTTGTAAGCTATTTGATTACAAAGTTGCACACTTTCACTATTGCTTATTCTCTACTTATTATTGTCGACCGTAGCTCGGCTTTCTGCTCGCTGTCGCGAACACAAGGCTAACATAATCCGCCAAAGGTTAAGGCCTGAATAAATAAAACTAAAAAAAATACTTAAGGTCAAAACTATAGCTATAAAATAAGAAATGTATAGTTAAAAGCTTGAGGCTCCTTCTCAAATGGAAATTTTTAAAGTACTATTACTTATGACTAACCACCAAATTGTATGCATTTGCATATTTAGCCCCTGTTCATCAATCATTCTGTATTTTAACTCAAAAATAGTGATACTGCATATTTTAGTGCTATATACACAATATTTTAAGAATCTGGAAGTGCGGCCACAAGTTTGGTCTCATTTTTCACTGTGCTTGAGTGACTGCAACCTATAATTGTGTGCACTCCTCACTCAGTGAATCCACGTCAAGTGCACTCCTCATTGTCGGAGATATTCCCAAGCAAAGTTGTAAGAGAAATTTGAAAACATTTTAATCAAAAACCCAGACTACAAAACTTTGTGTCAAATTAATAGTTTTATTAATGGGACAGACATGTGTTTGCCAGAAATAATTAGTGTCTAAATAATTCCTAAACTCAAATACTGTTCAGTTATTTCAGTTGACAAACAGTCCTTTTCTATTTATGAAATTATTTTGAGTGATTGAAGACACAACTTTACAACGGAACATTTGGAACAATACCTAATTGTTTAGGTTTACAATAATAAAAATACTGATAGTAACCTGACTCTGAAATAAAATAAGTTATTTTAGTTTACATAACTAAATGATTATTAATTAATTATTATGTTTTATTATTTGGTGTTGCTTAAGTTGATACATTTCATACATATTTTAAGCATTTTTCAAACGTATTTGCATGCATATTTTGAGCTTTTTAAGTTGCATACAATCCAATCTCCTTGATATTCATTTGACTCTTTTAATTGTTATATTTCATATTTGAATAGCTATACTTTTGAGCTTCAAAGACTGATTAATATTTTTTATTTTTTAGTTGTGTTCTTGAACTAAAAGCTTTTTTTAAAAGATTTTATACATATACTATATTTTAGACTTTCAGTATAATATTAGAATGTGTTTTTTTTTGTCTCAGTTGGTATATTAATGGCATGCATATGTTTACTATCCCCTGCTAACCAGCCCCATAATCCATTTTACGAAGCAATTGGTAGTTGATTGCTCACAACATGGTTTCCTCCCATGCCATGCCCCTACCTTACTGAACCTGGTTGAGGGCACCACAGTGAATATATTAGTAATCCCATTTTCGATTCAAATGTATGTATTGCCTGTTATAGGTTTCTTTATTATTTAGTGATTTATTTCCAGTTTCATGGATATCTACGTTTCAGTTTATATACAAATGTGAACTTATGCTCAAGCACAGTAAATAACTTCATAACCTGATATCGAGTGCCCCATTCATCATAGCATTCGGTAAGGTATCCATTAGGCACTGATACGCTGGCTCCATCCAAAATAGCTTGAGCAAGTTGAAAGTCCATCGCTTCAGCTGCGACTGCGGCGGCCCGCAGCGCGTCCCAGATTTCCTTGCGGCCCTCAAAAGCAGGTGCTGTGTCCCAAAATTCGTCGCGTTTGCTCCGTAATTGCCCTTCGGTAAGCGGCACGTCTGATTTCCATCGGATGGTTTCATGGCACAGCGACTGGTTTTTCCTGAGGGCACCTGCAACAGAACAACCCGTTGAAAGAGTGAGCGCGTCCCAATTGCCAGCGCCGTCTCCACGGCGACACGGAGTGCCACCGCCGCACACCTACCAGAGTTGGGGCGCGAGATTGAACCTGATGATTCTTCCACGGGCCCGCTTCTGCTGCGAGTGATGCCGATGCAGCCACCCATTTTATTTACATTCTATACACAAAGCCGCATTTAATAAATATTTACAGGAAATTATTAACAAGTAACATTTTAACTGTATCTGTCATTATCATTTATAAAAAAATGAGTGAAAAATGAGTCCGACCAGAGTTGCTATAAGTAAAATAAGGCAAAAGGCAAAAGCCGAAAACTCTATACCACAGAACAATAACCCTATACTGCCTAGTTTTTGTTGGCCGTTTTTTATCATTTTCGATGCTAAATTGAAAAAAAAAATTATAATGATCGGCTTTTTTGGGCATTTTATTATAATTCAGCATATTTTAAAACAAACTTGAATTTATTCACAGCTTTAATATTTTTTTACTATATGGTAACACTGATCAGGTAAAGCCATAGTATAGTTCCAATCAAACTATAAGGCGGATCGGAATACAACGCTATAAAGCATGCTTGCGCAGGTTCAGTCATATGCCCCTCGCTCCACTGTGCTCCGCTATACCTAAAACTGGTTACTGCGACGCGACTTGTGCCTATGTTCACATCCGCCATAAAGATTGATTGGAACTATAAAGATCTTACAAAAATATGTATACATATCTTTTTATTTTGAGTATCAGCAGAAATATCCCTGTCGGTGATAGCTGTGATCACTGTGATATGAGTGCTCTAAGCACTGCAGCTTAAAAGTAAAATAAGGATAAAACTAGGTACAGTTATTTTCTATTTTTTTTTCTCCCATGCCCAATCCCAACCAATACATACAGGGCTATAAACACGGAATTTCACACTGTTTTTTATTCAGCATTTACACGGATTTTTCTCTGGAAACATGGTATTTTTTACCTTTAAACATAGTAAAAAAGTAAACAAAAAAATCTTTACCCTAGTTTTTGTAAAAAATTACCATAGAATTGACATAAAATAACTAAAAATACCTAAACTTTTAAAATCACCCGGGTGAAGAATAAAAGTTATTCGATTTCACATCGTCGAAAGATAATTCATACAATAAAAATCTTAATTAAAACTGTAATTATTTCGCTATTTACGTTTATTACTATGGGGCTAGCACCTGAAAATAAATTATTATTATTATTATTTATTCATCCCAACTTTTATCTATGATCCATTATGATCTGTGGGCTGGGCTGGACCATGGCATGGCATGACTGGACCTTGTGACTGGACCAGACACAGACAAGTCAACCTTTAGAACACGCTTTAATAAACGTCAGTACGAAAACGAAATCGGCAAAAAGTGGCGGGTTGCGGGGAGAGGTCGGTTAGTTTTCATTGGCTCGTTCAAAATTGACAATTTAATGGCTTCCAACGTGCTTCCAACTGACGGCTCACTAGTTATGTAGTGTCACTACATAGCCTTGGCGAACGCTACTCCCCGCTAAAGCGTGGTCTAAAGGTTGACTTGTCTGTGGGACTATACTACCAGACTGAACAATCTGTACACTGAACTGACCAACTGTGACCTGTGACCCTATGCTGTGAGTGCCTCGGAGTGAGTGCTGACTGCTGAGACCTGTAGCTGTGCTGTGACTAAATCCGATCTTTGATCTATGTAAAATCATTGTAAAATAAAACTATATTATCTTGTCTTTTTAGAGTTGGTCTGTGTCTGTAACAGGTGTCTGTGACTAAGTCTAGCCCATTTAAGTATTTAAACGACTAGCGTAAGCGTAGCGTAGCGTAGGACTTGACGGCAGAATAATGAGCATGCCACACTTGTCACAGTCTGATGCTTCTACTTGCTCTGATGCCTTAGTGCAATCTATGACTTCCGTGGCTAACAGAGTTTTTCCACGTAAGAATTCTTCCGTGGTAAAACACCCTCTCCGCCTTGGTGAGACGGGGAGTGCACTGAGAGTATTAAGGAGAGAAATGAAGCCGAAAAAATGTATTGCCGGGTCATGATTGCTGAAAATTACACAAACTTTATGAGGGTCAGAGCTAAGTCGAGACGTCTACTCCGTAAAAAGAAAGTGGATGGTTGGCATAAATTCTGTGAATTTATTTCCCCCGACGTCTCCTCCAGCCTTGTCTGGAAACAAATTAGAAAGTTCCGTGGGGCTTTCCGTGATCAAAAAATACCATATCCTGATTCTTCAAATTGGGTTGATCAGTTAATGGAAAGATCCTCTTTTTAACGATGTTCTTGATGTCCCTTTTTCCTTTCACGAGTTAAAAATTGTTCTCTCTTCTGTCAGGGACTCTGCACCTGGTATCGATGGCATTCCGTATTCGTAATAATAATAAATTTGCAGAAAGAAGTAAAGAAAGCGTTAACATAATAATGGAAATATATCTATCTCTATGGCTATATCTAAGTATCTCCGCCGTTCAAATAATCTCGAACATAATGATATGTCCTACCGCTGCACATAATGAAATTACACTTCAAAAACGAATAGGATGTTTTTATTCCTTTACTCAATAGCAATCATCATATAAAACGCAAGAGTCCTCCTTGTGCCTAAAACTGAATTTTATTATGCTTAAATTAGTTTATTATGCTTAAAGCTGGAGAAATATTTTTTAAAAGATAAATAGGTACTAGACGAAGGTTGCGTTTATTATAACGTGTGTACGAAATATGGTTATAACGTTAAGAAATTTCTCAGGTTATCACGACATGTCCAGAAATGTTACGACATATCGTGAAATGTCACAACAAAGTACAATTTGTCATAAAACATCACAGAATGTCACGAAATATCTAGAAATGTAACGGAATGTCACGACATGTCATGAAATATGGAATGATACGAAATGTCTAGAAATGTCACAAAATGTCACGGAATGTCATGACACGTTAGGAAATATTATGGGATACTATGGATTGCCTTGAAATGTAACGAAATATCCTGAAATGTACTGAATTATTACGAAATGTCATGAAATATGACAAAACATTTGAAATGTCACAGAATATTACGAAATGTCGGAAAATGTTATAAAAGTTATTTAAAGAAGAGAGCTAGATCGGAAAGAACTTCAAAAAAGTTTTTATTCCTACCTAAACGCGCTACTAGATGTTCCACATAAAAAAATTATAAAAATGAGGTATATTTGAGTGTGTCAAAAGAAGTGAGGTTTTTGCAAAATTCTGTTAGTCTGCGGAGCTGTTAATAGATATACGCTCTATGGGGATAATATAACGTTGTAATACTAATCGTAGTATGGACAAATTCCCTTCCGGGTTCTAGCTAGTCAGACTTTCTCTTACAATGTGCTGCTAGGCTAAATAATCCTCCCAATATGTTTAAAAACAGTTAAAGTTTCAGTGGAACAGGTGCAACTAGGTAATATAAAATATACACAATATTTATACTTGAAAATATCGACATATCGATAGATTTTGTAGAATCCCTATGCTAAATTGTTTGATTGTAATTTTACACAATATTTTTTTATCTTATACATAATTGTTTAAAATAACAAATTATTTACAAAATAGAATATTTACCGTATATTACGGATGTATTACCAAGCCAATTTAGAAACAATTTCTATGAAAATAGGTATGAAGAAAGTAATATAGTAATTGTCGGTACCAGTGGCGTATTCAGGGGGGGGGGGGCCGTGGGGGCCGGGCCCCCCCCCAAACGCAATGACATAAATTCAGTTAAAAACATTCTGCAAGGAGATCTACACTGCAATTAGAAACTTATGCATTTCTATTTAATACTCAATATAATAGTAAATTATTTACACCACCAAAGTACCTAATACAATTAAATATTATTGAATGCTGGCCACATTTTATTTAATAAGATCTGTTCAAACATGGCATTTTTAGAGTGACGAATTTCTATACAAACGGCGTTAACGGCTGCATCCCATCAAACCTTAACCGAACAGCGCAAAAAATAATATATGGTATTCGGATCAGCAAAAACTAGGTTTACATGTTTTACCATTGGAAATGGTTATCAGATCCTTTTTCTGTGAGACGTAAATTTGGCTATATCTTCGAGGATAACGGAGGGATTGCGGTCCTATGGGTTTCAAAAGTTGCAAATTTATCGGGTATATCCGTTGGAAATTTTGAAAATCGGTTGGTAATTTTTTTTTTAAATTGAAATTATGTCTGTAAAAATGGGGATTTTCGGGTGTCGTTTTATACAAAAATATGAATATTTTTGAGAATATTTGAGTTATCGAAAATTAGCCAAAAATCCATCTAAGGAACTAAATTGTCTAAAGAATGGTGAATACGGTTTGAAAATCGGTTGATAATTGCGGCCTGTAGGTGGGCCCTGAAAATTGACAAATTTCAAAAAACTTGTATTTATGGATATGGGCATGGTATATGTGGAAATGTATAATGGCTGGTTGGTTTAAGTTTTGAGTTGTTTAGTTTTCATATTACATGATTTCAAAATAAATAAATTAACACTATAGGTACGTGAATTTTTATTTTTTTCTAAAACTTCTCAAGTCATATTCAATGCCTACGATGGTAGCGGGAACTGCAAAATCTGTAAATTTTTGAATTTTTTAAATATATCCTAAGAAAAAAAACTTAATGCATGGGATTTTTCTCGTAATTGTTTCACCTTTCACAACATTTTCAACATGAAAGTAATTGCATTTTGACATCTCATCAAAATTCATTATTTTTTCATATTTTTCACAACATGTGAAAATACAATTCGTTTCATATTGAACATGTAAAAAAGACAAAAAAAAATTAAAATAAAATCTCGCGCATTCAAGTTATCATAAGAAAGTTTTTTTTTCTAATGATGTATCAAAATATTTTAAAAATTTAAAAAGGTATAAACCTATTTTTTGCTGATCTGAGTACAGATCGCGCGGCGAGAGTTTGGCTTTGACCTTCGGGGTGGAGGGGATTACTGCGCATGGGTACTGTCACGCACACAATACTTTTCCTTTTTTATGTACCAGGTTGGATATTTGAGTGGGTCAAAATTCATGTACTGTGGTAATAATGCTAGAAAATAATACGAAATAGATAAACTTCTTCATTTATTAAAACTATTGATAGTTATTTTACTTATATAAAATGTTTATTTCCTTTTAAAGTTTACAGAGACAGCGATGAAAATTCTAAATAATTGTTTTTTAATAAAATCATCATCATCTTCATAACCATCATCAGAATCATCGTCTTCGGAACTATCATCGACGCGAATTATAAATTGCTCGGTAAGTAAATCAACTACATGGTCACTCTTGGCGTACTCTTCTTCTATATCTTTTACCTTTTTACATATTTTTTCCCATTCCTGGGCACCCATTAAGGATACTTTTTCTTTGATAAGTTTGGTACATTCTTGTAAATTCCATTTAACATTTTTGCTAGCTACATATTGTTTAATAGTAGCCCATGCCTACTATAACTCAACAAATAATAACAATCGACAACAATAAACAATTAACGAAAATAGCAATTCACTTGTGAATGTGATTGTACAACAGGAGTGCGCGGGGCATGCGAGAGGCAGGGAACGACTGGAGCGCCAATCAGAGCACCGCGTGCGCCTACACACCCGCCCCGCACCCCGCTAATTGCCCGTTGATACCCAATTTTCAAATTTCTGCGCAATAACGGTCAAAGCCAAACTCTCGCCGCGCGATCTGTACCATATATTTCTTTGCGCTAATCGGTTAAGGTTTAGTGGGGCGCAACCGTTATCACCGTTTGTATGGGAATTCGCAACACATTTTATAACTATGCATTTTCTCTCCATGAATAGGTATTTCGCGTTTCCTGCGGGAATGAGAAAACTTTCGTAGATATTACAAATTTTTGATTTAATTTTAGGCGTAGGTATTTCTGAGATAAAGGGGGCAATGGGAGATTATCATATATTTTCTTAAATGTCTATTAAAATACGCATTTTAAAATTTTAATAAACATTATGAAAAATATATATATATATATATATCATAACGAGCACTTTCATTTGATATGAACCATGACATCATCATCATCAGCCCGTGTCTCTCCACTGCAGGATATAGGCCTCTCCCAAGGCTCGCCACCACACACGGTCCTCCGCCTTTTGCATCCAACTACCCCCGGTATGATGCTTCAGGTCATCTGTCCATCTGGCCGTGGGGCGTCCAATGCTTCGCTTTCCGGTACGTGGCCTCCATTCGAGAACTCGTCTACCCCAACAATTATCAGTTCTACGGCAAATGTGACCGGCCCATTGCCACTTCAGCTTGCTGATTGCTTCGGCTATGTCGACAACTTTGGTTCTTTGACGGATTTCAGTGTTTCTGATTTTATCCATCAAAGAAACACCGAACATAGCCCGCTCCATAGCACGCTGAGCGACCATGACATAGGAACTTGAGAATTGTTTTTAATAGTATAATTTTCCCCCAAAATGATATTATTTGTTTATCGTTTAGTTTTTCCTGTAAAATATAAATGAAGCTCTATTTTCCGTATTTTTTTTTCCAAATGTTATTCACTACAGTTTCGGGGTTAAGGGGGGGATATTAAATTTTCTTTAATTTTGAAACCATGGATATTAAAGTTAAAAATAAAATATGCTTGTACTTTTTTTAATAAGCACTTTCATTTGACACATCACTAGGAGCACTTAAAAAGTTTTTTTTTTAATTTTCTACTTTGCTCTCTAAAATGGAAATATTTCATTTACGCTATACGTTCGTTATTGGGCCACCAAACTCTGTACATGTATCGAATTTCAACTTTTGCATCTGTAGATTCGGAGAAAGAGGGTGTGACAGACGGACACCAGAATGACCCTATACGGGTTCCTTTTTTCATCTTTGACGTACGGGACCCTAAAAAGGAACCCTCATAGATTCACTTCGTTGTCCGTCCGTAAGTCAGTCCAGACCTTTTTTCTCTTCAGAACGCGTGGAGATATCAAGCAGTATCAAATACTTAGGTTAATTTATTTATTATATGATATGTCTTCATGAATTAACGAAAATTCCCTAGCTTCCGTATTAAGATCGTAGAACGTGTCTTGCATGTACATAGCACTAATATAGGCTTTAAGTTCAATGAAAAATATGCCCCCCTCCCCCCCCAAGCTTGAATCCTGGATACGCCACTGGTCGGTACTTACATGTGAAATGTGTCTTTATTTGGGTTATTATTATATTTCACACCACAATCTAATACAGAACTCGACACCATTATAATTGACGAGATTTAATTTATGTAATCCAAAACGATTAAGGCAAAAAATAGAAAATTAAAACGAGATCGTATTTTGACAAGACGGTAAAGAAAAGCAAATGTGTTCAAAGAGGTTTTCTGACAGATTTTGTTGCATTTCTTTTTCGCATGCAGGATTTCCGCACAGATCTGAATGTTACTCGCACACTATGAAATACACTATGTTCTGTGGTTCCTATTGTTTACGCCAGTAAACAATGAGCTGGCAACACTGAACAGATGTTTTTGGATCTAGAGCGATCACTCGTGTCAATCACTTTTTTTTCTAACCTGTAATGATATACTTCAATAACTGTATGTCGTTTAATTTTCACAATATACTTAAATCAGTTTGAATATTCAATCTTTCATTTGTTTTAATCTATACGCAACATTTTTTGGCGACCGTGACAAATTATTTTACGGAATAAAAAACTCGAACTGCAATCACGAAGGAAGGAGTTCTACGGAATTTGGATTTCTGAAGACTTCAGGAATTGATTGTTTTCGATTACAATTTTGGGACTGGATCAAGATTTACAATAATTTGCAATATACTTAAGATTGGCAACGACGGAATTCGGAGTACGGAACAGCGCCTAACTTCTAAAAGGGAGGTTTGCCCGTTCCTTACCTATACCTATATTTTTACCTGTAAATCTAAATCCTTTTTTCCAATTCTGTGTAGCGTGCTAACCATTTTATTAAACAATTTCTTGATTCAGTCAACATATTACAACAAGTCACTTCTTAGATAAAATTAAAATACCCACATATATTTTAAATTTATAAATTCTTCGATATATTTAAATTATTCACGTAAGTAAATAGAAGATAAAAGAATACATTAAATAAACCTTTGTAAAAATACAATAATAATAATTCAATACATAGCTACCTAGTGGTGGATGTACAATTGTGGTTTGTGGGTGGTAATGGGTAGCCGTGCCGACAGCTGTGGGAAGGATACATATTTCAAAGCTAAATAAATACCGGATACTATACTGATAGTTTATAAAACTTGTGTGTTTAAATTTTTTATTGAAATCATTGCATATTTATGGTTGAGATTATTATACAAGTGGCTTACGAATTTGTGCGAAACATTCCAGCTACTCCGGCGGCAGCGCAGTCATAGTTTTCTTCCGACGAGCTGAGGCATACCTATCTGCTGGTATCTGGCCGTGCCGACAGCCGAGCAGCTGCTTCAGTTGTTTATCGCGCGCATTGTTCACAACTGATTGGTATTTATAACTATTGATTGATTTATTTGCTTGCCACAATAGCACATTTTTGGTTATTGTCGTAGAGATTTGAATTTGCAATGCCTGACACAGACGTTAAAGAGCTAAAATCGAAAAGAGCTTCCATTAAAGGTAGATTAACAGTTTTTAAAAATTATGTATCAGAACTAAAGTCAAATGACAAACTCTCCAAAATACAAATAAGTGAATTAAAGAGGCGATTAAAATACACAGAATCTTTATTTAGTGATTATGATCTTATTCAGACTAGTATCGAAGTAAAAGAGCTTAAAAGCGATATAATAGAAGGTATAGATCCTGAAAGGGAGTCGACTGAGAAAATATTTTTCAGGACGCTAGCTGAAGCACAAGATATATTAGATAGTTATAATAATAATAGTTACATGGAAGCAGAAAGTACTAACTCGGTGAGCGCTCGCATAAAGTTACCTACCATTAATCTTCCATCATTTGATGGAGAGTGCAGTAAATGGTTGGAGTTTCGTGACACTTTTACATCATTAATTAATGATAATGATGCATTATCTACGATAGTAAAATTTCAGTATTTAAAAAGTTCAATAAAAGGAAATGCAGCAGCTGTCATAGAATCGTTAGAGCTTTCTGCTGACAACTATAACACAGCTTGGCAATTAATCTGTGAACGATTTGACAACAAACGCCAGTTAGTATATACTCATCTTAAGTCATTGTTCAATATTCCAAAGTTAAATAAAGAGTGTGAGAAATCGTTACGTTTCCTGGTTGATCACATTTCGAAAAATCTTAGAGCTTTGAACAGTTTAAATGAGAAAACTGATAACTGGGATACATTAATTATATTTATGTTTGCTGCTAAATTAGACAATATCACAAGTGCAAAATGGGAAGAATTTAAAAACGATTTAAATTCAAGTCCAAAATTAGAAGACCTTTACGAGTTTTTGCGAAAACGGGCAGACATTATAGAAATGGTATCAGTGAGTAGTGTCAATACAAGTAGCAACCAAGCTAGTAAACAACCACAAACACAGACATATAAAAGAATTGATAATCAACAAAAATCGTTTGTTGCTACTTCATATGAAAACAATTATGACAAGTCATGCCCGATTTGCGGTGATGAGCATTTAATTTATTATTGTAAAAAATTTTTAACTATGTCACCCGTAGACAGATTCAATACAATAGTTAAAAAAAGGTTGTGTGTCAACTGTTTGCGCGGTGGCCATTTTGCTCATCAGTGTAAGTCCGGACCATGCAAAACTTGTAAGAAAAGACATAATTCACTTCTTCATTTTGATAAGTCCAAAGAACCTGTAATAAATGCGGATGTGAAGAAGGTGTCCAACCCAATTTCATTAACAACGTGTATAGCAAATCAAGTCTTGTTATCGACAGCATTTGTCATGGTTTCAGATGGTAAAACTAAAGCAATGCACAAAGTTCGATGTTTATTGGATTGTGGCAGTCAGTCTTCTTTCATAAGTCAAGAATTGAGAGATATGTTGTCAATAGATTCTGAAAAATTAAGTTCGTTTTTTGTAACTGGTTTAAACAATACCTCCATTGAAGCCTTACAACGTTGTAGAATAAAGGTTCAATCATGTTACAATGCATTTTCTACATCTGTGAACGCATTTGTAATCCAACAAATTACAACCACACTACCGAGCCATGAAGTCGATATTTCAGAATTAAATATACCAAACAACATAACTCTCGCCGATCCGTATTACTATCGCCCAGCAAAAATAGATGTATTGTTAGGAGCAGATATATTTTGGGACATTGTAAGTTCAGAGCAAATCAAATTAGGCAGAAACAAGCCCATATTACAAAATTCTATGTTTGGTTGGGTAGTTTCAGGACCCGTAATGTGCGCGAGTATGTGTGACAACACAAAGCAATGCAAAACTGTATGTAATTTCAGCTACGAGATTCAAAATCAGTTACGTCGTTTTTGGGAACTAGAAGAGTTTTCAGTTAAGCCAGCGAGAACACAAGAGGAGGAAGCGTGTGAACTGCATTTTGTGCAGCACACCACTCGTCTTGAGGATGGTAGATTCTGCGTCATGCTGCCCTTGAAATGTAATCCGAAAGACTTAGGGAATTCATACAATTTATCGCGCAAAAGATTCGAGTCGTTAGAAAAACGTTTCAAGAGGCACCCTGATGTCAAGGAACAGTATGTTGACTTCATACGAGAATATGAAGAACTCGGTCATTTGTCAGAAGTTGAAAGACTTGAAAATGCTGTGTATTTACCTCACCATCCTGTTATGAAAATTCAGAGCGAAACAACAAAGTGTAGAGTTGTTTTTGATGCATCTGCAAAGACAAGTTCAGGTCTTTCACTTAATGATATAATGATGGTCGGGCCAACAGTACAAGACGATATTTTTTCCATTCTCACGAGATTTAGGCAACACGAATACATATTTACTGGAGATTTAGAAAAAATGTATCGTCAAATTTTAGTGCATCCTACTCAAAGACATTTGCAGACGATTTTATGGCGAGCTAATGAGAGGGATCCGATAAGGTATCTACAACTAAATACTGTAACATATGGTACTTCATCGGCTCCTTTTCTCAGCACTAGATGTTTAGTTCAGTTGGCTCGCGAGTGCAATGAAGCGATAATAGAGCAAGTTATATTACACGATTTCTATGTTGATGATTGTTTGACAGGTTCTACAGTTGAATCACAATTAATTTATATTTATCAACATGTTAAAAAACAGTTAAAATCCGGAGGTTTCAATTTACGTAAAATTAAGACTAATTCACAAATGCTACATAAATTAATTGCTGATGAAACAAAAAATCAAATTGAACAAGACAACTTAAGAATTTCGTCATCAACCAATACTTTAGGTATCGAATGGAATCCTAATTTGGATTGTATACTTATGGCTATATCAAAACAAAATGTGTATGAACATTGTGATAAATTTACTAAACGGAAAATACTATCAATTTCATCAAGTATTTTCGACCCTCTAGGATTATTATCAGTTTGCATCATAAAGTGCAAAATAATTTTACAACTGTTATGGTTAGAAAAAATTGGCTGGGATGATGAAATTCCTTATGAAATCAATGAAATGTGGCTTAAGTTTGTACATAACTTAAAATATTTGAAATGCTTAATGATTCCACGGCATGCTATGTGTGCTAATCCAGTGGAGAGTCAGTTACATAGTTTTTCAGATGCATCGTTGAAGGCATATGCCGCATGTGTTTATGTGCGTTCAACTGATGTACTAGGTAATGTAACGGTGCGACTATTATGTGCGAAGTCCAGGGTAGCGCCTTTGAAGAGTTCAACCATACCAAGACTTGAGTTATGTGGAGCAGTATTGGCTGCCCGTCTATCTAATAAAGTTATGGAATCTTTACATTGTTTAAGCGTAAGCAGATATTATTGGTGTGATTCTAAGATAGTTCTGGGTTGGTTGAACACGTCGTCCAAAAGGTTGGGGCCGTTTGTGTCTCATCGTGTTGTTGAAATAAATGAAATGTGTAACTATAATAAATGGTTGTATATCCCTTCTGCTCTGAATCCCGCTGATCTGGCTTCACGGGGGGTGTATCCAAACGAAGTACGCGATTTATTGTTGTGGTGGGAGGGGCCAGGATTTCTAAAGCAGCCACAAGAGCAATGGCCTAATGAACAGCACGATGACATAAACGTCGACTTGCCTGAAGTGCGAGTTCATGTTGTACAAGTTGTTGAGCCACAAACTACCCAAGTTATTACATTTGAAAGATATTCTAGTTTTACGAAACTACGTCGGCTATTTGCTTATGTTGGTCGTTTTATCAACAATTGCAAGCTGAGGAATACTAGATTAAGTGGTTCTTTATCACCCGAAGAATTGGAAAAATCAGAATTAAGACTAGCATATTTAGCACAGCAAGAATGTTTTTCAAAATATGGAAATAAGTTTAACACTATAGCGTCTATCCAAAGTCTCTCTCCCATACGCGAGGACAGTGGTCTTCTTCGTGTGGGCGGGAGGCTCGATAATTCTGAATTCACATACAGTAAGAAACATCCTATACTGCTGGATGGTAAACATTATTATACTAAACTAATATTTGAGCATTATCATGTGAAGTTAATGCATGCTGGGCCGCAGCTGCTCCTTTCAATCGTAAGAGAAGTATATTGGCCTATAAACGGAAGATTAATAGCTAGACAAGTTTACAATAAGTGCATAGTTTGCAAACGAATGAAAGGAGCAGTTGCCAACCAAATTATGGGAAACTTACCCAAACAAAGAATAAGTCCTGGCTTTCCATTTGAAGTTACTGGAATGGATTACGCAGGTCCTTTCCAGATTTTAAACAGAAAAGGAAGAGGTTCAAGACTTCTAAAATGTTATTTATGTGTTTTTATTTGTTTCAAAGTAAAGGCTGTACATTTTGAATTAGTGAGCGATCTCACTACAGAGGCTTTCATATTGGCCTTACGTCGATTTATGTCTCGCCGTGGAAAACCACGTGAAATATTTAGTGATAATGGGAGTAATTTTATAGGTGCTAGTCGAGAAATTTGTAAACTTGTACAAAATAGTTCAAACGCTGTGTCAGGCCTTGCAAATGAAGGGATTAACTTTAAATTTTCACCAGTATACGCGCCACATTTTGGTGGTTTATACGAAGCAGCTGTGAAATCGGCAAAATTTCACATGAAACGCGTGATGGGAAATGCTAATTTTACATTCGAAGAGCTAACAACTTTATTTTGTCAAATAGAGGCCATTTTAAATTCTAGGCCCTTAGCACCACTCTCGTCTAATCCACATGATTTTTATTCCCTCACTCCCGGACACTTCCTTGTGGGCAGACCACTGACCTCTTTACCAGCACCAGATTTAACGGAGGTAAATCCGAACAGCCTGCACAGATACGCACGAATAGAGCAGGCGCGACAACATTTTTGGGCAAGATGGAGTCAAGAATATATTTGCGAACTCCAGCATCGTAAAAAATGGCAAAGGAGACAAGCCGACATCAAGCCGAACCAATTAGTTCTCATTAGAGATGACAAAACTCCACCACTCAAATGGCCATTAGGACGAATTGTCGCCGTGCATCCTGGTTCTGATGGAGCATGCAGGGTAGCAGATATCAAAACGAGCAAAGGTGTGCTTCGAAGAGCATTAAACAAAATCTGTCCGTTGCTAGATGAAGACTGACTTCTCTTCATATTTAAATTTTTTGAAGGAGGTGGAGATTGTTTACGCCAGTAAACAATGAGCTGGCAACACTGAACAGATGTTTTTGGATCTAGAGCGATCACTCGTGTCAATCACTTTTTTTTTCTAACCTGTAATGATATACTTCAATAACTGTATGTCGTTTAATTTTCACAATATACTTAAATCAGCAGGGCTTGCATGATAGCGTAGAATTTTGTCTAGAGACAAATTTGTCTCCGCTGTCTTCAATAGACAAAATATCTAGATGCGCTGCATGAACGTGTAGATAGACAAAGATGTCTTGGAAGACAAAAGTTTATTGAATGGGGAGATAAATGAGTGAATGAGTTTTGTTTTACCACGATTGAAATTGATTGACAGTGAAAAAAAATAATCGACGTCTATATTTTTCTGTGAATAGCTGTGGTATCCAGAATAACCAGTATCATTTGAACTGTGAACTGTGGAATTTATTGGTTATTTTTTATAAGTGTGATCATCAATTATTAATTAAATTAACAATTATTAGATTATTTGAAAGGAATGGACACCCGCAAGAAGTAAGTAAATTCTGACGTATATACTTTTTATATAGAACAATATTACAGTGTTGCTGTCATAGGTTAGCCCTCATTTTTCTATGAAACTGCACACACAACGCACCTAGGAAAGAGCGTGGCAGGATAAACCATAAAATGAGTGGGCATATTGCTTGCAAAGGCTAGCTAGGCAAGGGATCGCGTACCATCTCTTCAATCTGCCGGAGCCCCTAACCTAATAAACTATTACTCTACATGAGCCAAATTGGCCTAATTCGAATTAAATTGTAAATGGCTTGTCTACCAGATTAAAAAAGTTAGACCATTAACCTGTATGTGCCGAATTCCAAATGGAGTAATAAACTTTTATGGGTTTATTTGTTAACTATTTGCTTTTTTGGTGTTTACTATTATTTATTGAGGGTGGAGTTTTATATAGCTTCTATTGATTACCGATTAGTTGATGCTGTTTATCAATTGTTGATAGTGGACTGATGAAAACACTATAATTTTTTTTTTAGGAAATCACTTTTTTTTTTGTAGTAATTAAATATTTACTTTTTATTGATTGGTAGAGTTACTTAGAAGTCTGTTGATCAATTTTGAATTAGGTTAATGGTCTATTTTTTGAAATAATTAGGTTAGATTAGGTTGGTTTATATCAGTGCGAGGAGCGAAGCAGAGCGGTACGATGAGCCATTCAAAAGCCTATTCTACAATTTTCAATTTGTTTTGTTTAGGTTAATGGTCTATTTAAAAGTCTGTTGATCAGTTACAAAGTAGGTTAATGGTCTATTTTTTTAAATCATTAGGTTAGGTTAGGTCTGTCTATATCAATGCGAGGAGCGAAGCAAAGCGGAGCGACGAGCCCTTCAGAAGCCTATTCACCAATTTCCAATTTGTTTTATTTAGGTTAGTGGTCTATTTAAAAGTCTGTTGATCTATTCCAAATTAGGTTGATGGTCTATTTTTTAAAATCATTAGGTTAGGTTTGTTTATGTCTATGCAAGGAGCGAAGCAGAGTGGAGCGACGAGCCATTCAGAAGCCTATTCATCAATTTCCAATTTGTTTTATTTAGGTTAGTGGTCTATTTAAAAGTCTGTTGATCTATTCCAAATTAGGTTGATGGTCTATTTTTTAAAATCATTAGGTTAGGTTTGTTTATGTCTATGCAAGGAGCGAAGCAGAGTGGAGCGGCGAGCCATTCAGAAGCCTATTCATCAATTTCCAATTTGTTTTGTTTAGGTTAATGGTATACTTAAAAGTCTGTTGATCAGTTTCAAATTAGGTTAATGGTCTATTTTTTTAAATCATTAGGTTAGGTTTGTTTATGTCTGTGCAAGGAGCGAAGCAGAGTGGAGCGACGAGCCATTCAGAAGCCTATTCATCAATTTCCAATTTGTTTTGTTTAGGTTAATGGTATACTTAAAAGTCTGTTGATCAGTTTCAAATTAGGTTAATGGTCTATTTTTTTAAATCATTAGGTTAGGTTTGTTTATGTCAATGCGAAGGGTGAAGCGGAGCGGAACGAAGAGTCATTCAGAAGATTATTGATCAATTTCAAATTAGGTTAATGGTCAATTTCTTTCAAATCATTAGGTTAGGTTAGGTTTGTGTATGTCAGGAGAGGAGGGGTTCCTAGAGGGGGGAAGGTGCTGTATGTGATAATTACCATCCCTCCTCCCTCCCTCCGATCTCCTCTTGTCGGTTATTGATAGAAGCTATATAAAATTCCAACCTTTATTAATAATGTATTGGTCCTTTGAGAAAAATTTTGGTGGTCATTGTATTATTAGTAATCACAAAGTATTAGCCCAGACAAGTCGTTACCAATTAAAATTAATTCTCCACTGGACTATTACTTAATTTATTACATAGTTTTTATAAAATTCAATGGAATACATAAGTTGAAAATTAACATTGATATTTTTAAATTTTGTAGATTCATCAGGAGTAATGCTCAACAAATTCAAATGCTCGTGGACCACATGTTGGCCCACCAAGATTTTGCTGCCGGCGATTTTAAAGGACCCTTAGGATTTCAAAAAATGGATAGGGAGTGGGCCAACATGCAACAAACTTTAAATGCCCATGGTCCACAGAAAACTGTGGAACAATGGAAGAATGTAAGTGTCATTTAGTAATGTAACCAACGTCAAGAAGGTACTTTCATATTACTTTCGACTGCTTAGCCTTGCGTCAAGTGGTGTAGTATAGGAAGATAGTAAGTAGCTAGTAGGATAGTGACTCTAACTGTGATGCCAGATGTCTAGAGTTCAAATCTCAGGTTGACCTAGTATATATATGAACATAATTAATATGAATAGGTATATGTACATAATTTAACTATTTATTTATCTACATGATGTTAACCAATGGTTACCATCACATATAGGATTATTTGGTAACGAAGAGGTTGATTATTGACAAAGCAAGGGATAACAGAGGGGATAAGAATAGACAAGAAACCATTACAGAATTATTACCAAAAGTTAAATTATAATGCTATGAGACTTGGAAGCAACATTATAATATTCAAAGCAATGTAAAAAATAGTATAAAACAATACAAAATCAGCCTTTGCATGTATCATGGTTCATGAATTCGCGTAGTACAAAAATATGAATAGATGTAAAACAATTATAGCTTTCCGACTTGGGCACATTCCATAAAATGGGTTTGCATATCTCTTGAAAGTCTGATTCCTCAAATTGTGTTATTTGTCAAAAAATTGAGGATGTTACTCATGTGCTGTCGCAGTGTGGCCGATGCGAAACTGAGAGAAAATCGATCTGTATGAAATTAGGTGCTGACAATGCGAATTTAGGATCTTACCAGAGCATCTTAATTGAACTCAAGTCGGAATTAGCCAACTTTATATATGATTATTTATTTAAATATATAGTGGCCTGGGGACTTAACCATTGAAGACAAATACATTATAGAACAGTTAAGAACGAGGCCGACATATTCCACAAAAAGAAATAAAAAAATATATATTACTGTAACACTGGCTATTTTTCCAGACATGGCGAGATTTGAAAAAAAAAGCCAGAAAGGAGGCAGCAGCACACAGACGAGCTCAAGACAGCACAGGGAATGTTGGCCCTGTGCCAAAAATTAGTGACATAACTGCCAAGATCCTAAGCGTGATTGGGCCTGAGATTGCTGTTGGGATTGGGCCACCAGAGTCGGTGATAGACTTTCAAACAGTATGGACCTTTTATATAATACACCTATTTATGTTTTATGAAGTTTTAGCACAAAAAAATTTTCATTTTGACATATATAACAAATTTTAAATTTCTTTTCTAAAATTCTAGACAATATCTTTTTGAAAAGTGGTGATTTTATGTATGAACTACATGTCCATAAAATATTTGTAGGATGGAACTTTGCCTGCTGTCACCCCACGGGCCTGCCCAAGTCCGGCTGGAGCAACAAGTCCCACTCACGAGGAGGAAATTGGAGTTATGGTAGAACCGCCTGTAGAACCGTCTGAAGCTCGTCCTATTCATCGACATCCAAAGCGGCGCAAAGTGTCAAAACCATTAACAGAATTTGGAAATTTGCAAGACCGATTTAATATTATTATGGAAGTAAGTGAATAATTCAAATTATAAAAAAAAGATAAAGACAAACTATATACAACATAAAAAAGAAAATTAAAATTCCTTTCTAATTTCCTTTTTATGTTGTATATAGTTTGTCTTTGTCATTTAAAAACTAAAAAGGGAGAAATAAAAGTTTTTCTTTTGAAAAATCAATGAATTATGTCAACTACTATTTGAGGTTGGCGCCAGCCTTAATATTTGGAATAAAAATAATGTTACTTGGTGGTCATAGTATGCAGTATGAGTAAAGGCTGGTATAGTTCCAATCAAGCTTTATGGCGGATGTGAACATAGGCACAAGTCGCGTCGCAGTAACCAGTTTTAGGTGTAGCAGGACACAATGGAGCGAGGGGTATATGACTGTACTTGCGCAAGAACGCTTAAAGCATTTGTAACGTGAATAACGTCACATAAAGGTTTAAAAGAAATTTTCTTGTAAAATCACTAATGTTATGCTTTATATTATTAAAAGATTACATTTTGGAACGTAGCTATTCAACCAAATTCAAGAGACCCTTTTTTCATGTCATATATTGTTTGACAACCTAAAAATTTAGGATATTAGATTTGGATTTTCGCAGTGTATTTTTGGGAGATTATTTGTATTTTTATAAAAAACATTTATGTCAAAATTTATTTAATACATTAACAAAATGTTTGATGAAGACACATTTTGCAATTTAAACTTTTGGAGGGTATTCTTACTAAGATGTGAAAAAGGAGGACATTTATTTTTTTTTGGACACGAACTGCCGAACTGGAAGGTGATCTTGACTTGGATTTTACAAGTTCACAACTCTTTTGATTTAAAAGTCGTGATACGAGATCGGTGACACCCGTCTGTAAGTACAAAACTTATATCTTACGACGGAATCCCATTTAGCTATATCGCCAAGAACTTGTTTGTTGAGTCACGCCACACGAGATTGTTGACTGTGACCAATCTTCATTACTGCGCTGATGGCGTAGTTTGGTTGGTAATCGAAGAAAATTCAGCCAAAATATGAAAGCGAGTAACGCCCCGTCGGCATACCTATGCTTTGCTTTCTTCTAATGGAAACAGATCTTGAGAACGCCGTCATAGGAGTGAACACACACGTATCGGCTTCCCTCTGAAAGTGAAAGTGCCTAACGACCGAAATAAAAGTAGCAACAGACAAAATTAGTAATAGGAGGTGTGATTAGTTTTAAGGAATTAGGTCGATGTAAGATTAAGTATAGGTTAAGTTTGTGATAGTTTCATGTATAACATTTGACACATTGTATTCCGATCTGCCATTAAGTTTGAGGGGAACTATACCTACCTCAAAAAAATAGTTTACATATTTAATTTAGATTTTAGATCCCTAAGTTGAATACCTTGTCCAACTAAAAAAAATTTATTGCAATCCGATATAGTTTTTGAGATATGTGCGAACAAACGTATATCATACATACATTTATGAAATTTGCCATACATACAACATACATGTCAAATTAAAAACCTATTTTTGAAGTTGGTTAAAGACATTTATTTCTTTGTGCAGAATGGTTTGTCTCGATTTTGCGCCGCTATGGAACGGGTTGCTGCTGCCTTAGAAGAGAGGAACAAAATAGAAAAAGAAAAAGTAGAAAAATAAAATGATTTTATTAATTTGATTAAAATTTATTAAAATTTATGTCTTTAATAAATAACATATTTTATTTGCTTTTTACCTTCATAGTCTGACTTTGCTTTTTTCCTTCGTAGCTAAAACTATTGAAACTAAAACAGGCACCAGCTAATAAAGATATTTCCGAATTTTGCCCTTATTTGCTGGGGAGAGTTGAAAATTTGTATAAGAAAATTAAAGTTTATGGGGTGATTCAAAGGACACTTATGATACTAAGTAAATATAGATTCATCATTTCAAATTAACAGTTCTATATTTAGAAAAAACTATTGATTATTTGTTGCCTCCTGGCTCTTGCAATATTTAATAACTGATTGTTTGCTGCATCAAAAACTTGGCCTACTGTAACGGCAGCTTCTTCGCTTTCTTCATGATCCATTGGAATACTAAAAACAGTTTTGCAGTGATAAGTAACTAATTTCATTTGTTTATTATTTGTTAGTTAAGGTATTATTTAGAAAGGTTAGTTTTATGAAATAGATACTTGTCGTTCAATTTGTATAGACAGCATAAGATGATATATTACTACAGTATAGTCTACAAATATGATAGTCGTCTATTTTAGTAATATAAAATATTATTTTTGAGAAAATGTCCTTTACGCCAATTGATATTTCTTTATAGATATATTGTTTAACATAGTACATCAAGGGATACCATTTTCATGTTAAGGTTGTAATTGAACTTCCGAACATATAAGGTATAAAGATAAGATATAGATGAAATTTGAATGTCTCACCGATAGTGCAACATGATATTATATAATGTGCAGCATGCATATATAATCTCTGATGCTTTTTCTGGGTGGTAGTGCAGCACCCTGTCACGTCTCATGCATCGGAATGTGCCTTTGACATAGCCAATCAGACGTTCAACACAGTTTCTAATTTGACAGTGTGCCTTGGTATATCTGTCTTCTGTACTACCTTCAACCGCACCTAATATAGGCGTCATTAACCATGGCGTCAGTGCATAACCAGAATCACCTATAAATTTTTTGTATGCAATGTGAATTTGGGTATATCTATATAAATAAAAGTGAAGTATGTCATTTCAAAATATAGGCTTTTCTTAATATGAGCTTATTACATTTCAGTTATAAAATGACAAGTAAAGAGCGAAAAAGCAATAGATATTCGGGTTGAAAAGAAATTATTCTAATGGATCCCATTACCCTATTAAGAAGTGATAAAGTTTGAATATGACATATACAAACATGCTGTCCATAGAAGTGAAACTGCAGATAATAACTGCAGCAGTAAATAATGATTGGGATGATTAATAACATTACCTAATAGATAATAATTTCCAATCCGATTTCTGTAGAGCCTTTCTAATTCTAATTTTAAATTACTATTATTAAATATATAGTTGTCATGTGCACGGCCTGGGTAGCGTGCCAAAACAGATACAATTCGGCAATCAACATCTGAAACCTGATTAAATTATTATAACACAATATTAATAAAGACCGAATAAGTAAAAACTGTGCATATTTTTTGTTCAAATGTATTTTCTTACATGACATCTATGACATGTGAGTATTTATATAAAGAACAATAATAAGATGCAATCATTTCAATGGGTAATTCTTTATACCTAGCTTTTACGATAAGCCTAAATTACAACTGAAAATAATACGTTACTATTTGAACATTCAAAGAATGAAATCCTTTGTGACACAAATATTGGACTGCATTTTCACTGGGAGTGAATATTGCGACTTGGGTACAGTCCACACATCCCAAAATATCTGGCAGGCCATGTTTAATAAAAAAACCATTAGCTATTTTTAGCCTGTGCTCATGTGTGCCTGGAAACCTTATCCATTGTGGCATTAACCTGAAACAATATAATACAAAATGTTATTGAAGCGTATCTTCATTATATTATGATAGTATAATTATAAGTAAATGTTTAAATATTACCGCTGAATCACTGCACCAGTAAACTTGGTCAAGTATTTGCTGACGGTACGCGGAGCCACAGCTAGTAAATGGTCATTTCCAGCTCCTCGTTGGTAGCAACCCACAGCAAGAATTCTCACACAGGTTAAAACCTAAAAACATATTACTTAAGTTTTGATACACCGAAGAGCACATTCATGCATACCACCAAGGTATCAATATACAGCAGGCTTGAAACCAAGTCCTTTTTTTGCAATTTCAATTTACTTATTTAATATACTTTAATTTACCTGGACATGTACGGGCAATCCCGTTCTTGTTTTCGGCTGCATAATACAGGTTAGCTCATCAATTACGTATATAGCCATTTGTTTCGATATACGAAATGTTTTCACAAATTCCGTGTCTGGTATTTCAAATGGATTGTTCGCATCCCTAATTTGCCTCCGAGCTATTTTTCTCCCATAAAATCGTTGTTGCAGACCATCCACGTACCAATTCATAAAAGCTCGTGCCATTGTTGAGCTTGTAAATAGTAAAATAGAACAATAAGTAAGGACATAATTATCTTGTATTATTATATATTTTCTAAATTAATACTATAATTACGATATATTACATCTACGTTAAAGTTTGAATTACAGTTTTAAACAATGACTTGTTTAAAATCGTCAAAAAACAAATTTCATCAAACCATAATTATAATGAATTTTCATTACATCTTAATTTAATATACGGTATTACAAAAAAAACTCACCTAAAAACGGATTTTTCGTTATTATATTCACTAATAAACTTTTATAAACCGTATTTTTTGACAGTAGACAAGATAAATAAATTTTGTCCGCGCCTCTAGAGAGTCAGACAAAAGTATCTCCAATCGACGTCAAAATTAGAAATAAATTCACCCTTGTCTATAAGCTCATGCAGCGTTTAAAGACATAAACACCACGTTAAACGTCATTTTGTCTTCATTCATTCAATGAGAATTATGTCTAGAATGTGTCTACACCGTCATGCTAAGCGCCGTAGAATAATAGACATAACTCTACGAACATCTGTCAAATCGAAAGAGATAATATTTGTCTACGCCGTCATGCAAGCCCTGCAGTTTGAATATTCAATCTTTCATTTGTTTTAATCTATACGCAACACCTATAACCTAGCTTGTGACTTTGCCTGTGACCCAGTGACCACAGATAGGGATGCAAGAAATATTTAATATCGATATATATATCGATATAAATATCGAAATCAAACAAATATTGATATTCGATATATCGACCATTTTAAGCCGATAATATTGACATATTATATCGATATATCAAAATAATACTAGGATGCCTCCAGTACATGCAAAGTGAGCGCGAAATATAATTTTGCATGTCTTCTGGAGTAGAGTCCAATAATAGAAGAATGACCACCAAAGCTCCTAGAAAAATCAAGTGTAAAATGGTGATGGCGATGCTTATTATCGCTGTGACTACCACTTTGATTTTTGGTAAACTAGTTGTATACTAGGTAAGAATAAATTATACTATTACAGTTTTGATTTTTACAATGGGGTTTCTTTGATATTTTCGTAAACATTTAAGTTAATGAATGCCTTTGCTTCTAGAACCATAGTTAAAAAAAAATTTATAATAGTTACTATGTCAATCATCATCAACAGTGAATTTCATATATTGTTCTAAAATGACATAAAATAACAATGAACAACAGCTAGCTAAAAAGTAATAAAAGCATATAACTTCTAATAAAAAATAATAAGAAATACAGCAAAAAACACATGTATGACACAATATGATGCAATATGGTATCGATCAGTATAATTTGACGTAACTGACACTTTGGTAATTAATTGACATCTATGGTTTTTAATTTTTTAATATAGGCCAAGAAGATTATATTTTAATTTGTTTTTTTTTTCAAATGTCTATAAAACCTTACATTATGAATTATTATTATAATTATGTAGATTATTTTTGTTACAAGAAGCTGGTATTTTATACGCATCAGTTGCTTTATCTCCCTCACAAATATTTGAACCATTTTGACAAGGCAAAAGTAGTACAGAAGGTGTCTCTCATTTATTTTAATGAAATAGACTTTCTTTACTGTTTTCTCAACATCACGTACCATTCAGGGATGCAACACGTATTTAATATCGATACCTATATAAATATCGCAACCAGACAAACATCAATGTTCGGTATATCGACCGTTAAAATATCAATATTTTTATGCTTATAATATCGATATCATCCCTAACCACATAGTATTCCAATCACTGCTTCCAATCAATTCCTTTGACTTCCTGTGATTGATATCAGTGATTCATTGATTAATCTGTAAATTGATTTTCGAATATAGTCTGTGATTTTTGAATGATTTCACAAAGTACTCTGTGGATTTCAAACTAAACTTTTAGTTTCAGCAATTTCAGCTTAAGTTCACAGCTTAAGTTAAGTTTAGAATTAGATTTAGGTGTGATTGGGTGTGATTTAGGTCATATTTAGGTGAGATTCAGAAGGGACTGATTTATTTGTGTATGTGTATCTACATTAATGCATATTCTCTTATGAAAAAGCATACCTACATAACATTGTGCGTAACATTAACTATAATGATTTCTACAACAGAAATTTTAAGAAAGTGCCATGTACCAGAGGTAAAATTCCTAAATGGTTTTAGTAGAGACATTATTTTACTCTGTTTTATAACATTCCTATGTCTACAATGATAATAACTTTTATTTATAATTCTGTGCTATAATTGTTTTTAGCGATGTCAATGTTTTAGGGCCCCTGCCAACAAAGCCCGGTTGGAATTTTATATGGCTTCTATCGATAACCGACAAGAGGGGGGCAGAAGGGGGGATGGTAATTATCACATACAGTACCTTCCCCCCTCTCGGAACCCCTCCCTTCCTGACATACACAAACCTAACCTAACCTAATGATTTGAAAGAAATTGACCATTAACCTAAATTAACCTAATTCGAAATTGATCAATAAGCTTCTGAATGGCTCTTCGCTTCGCTTCACTTTATTCCTCGCATTGACACAAACAAACCTAAACTAACCTAATGATTTAAAAAAATAGACCATTCACCTAATTTGAAACTGATCAACTGACTTCTAAATAGACCATTAACCTAAACAAAACGGTTGATGAATAGGCTTCTGAATGGCTCGTCGCTCCGCTCTGCTTCGCTCCTCACATTGACATAGACCAACCTAACCTAACCTAATTATTTCAAAAAATAGACCATTAACCTAATTCTAAATTGATCAACAGACTTCTAAGTAACTCTACCAATCAACAAAAAGTTATGTAATTTATAAAAAGTAAATATTTAATTACTACAAAAAGAAGTGAGTTCCTAAAAAAAATAATTATAGTGTTTTTATCAGTCCACTACTAACAATTGATAAACACCATCAAATCACCAGTAATCAATAGAAGCTATATAAAATTCCACCCCAGTACCGCGCATATTACATAATTTATATATTTTTGTATATAAGTACCTATTCAAAATATATAAAAATAGTTTTGTTTTTAATTATAAAAATCAGTTTGTATAGGTTGGTGAAATGGCTATGGAACCCTTGTAGGGTTAGCTTTCCAAAACTACCACCCTAAGGGTATTAATCATAAAAAAGAGGGGGCAAGGTGAAGAGATTAAACCCACTTGAGGAATTTTTAGAAATGCGGAAATACGAAAAAAGCAAAATTAAAAATGAGTAATACATACCTGCTACTAAGACATTTTTGATAACCCTCAAACTCAAAACACTTGAAATTAACACTAAATGGCCAGCCACTCTTCTAATAAGTCTCAACTATTTCGGTTTGGTACATAAAAGAATGTTTAAGGAATTCGGTTAAGGTAGGTTGCTTTCCCACCATTTCTCAATCAATAGGTAGGTTAGTTTAAAAAAATATACAAAATAACCGAATATATGGGCACCCCAATTACTGTTCCAACAATTGATGGTTTCGACCCACTAGGAACATAAAAAACGCGCGAGGCGAGCGAACGAAGCGAGTGTGCCACGGCAGCGGCCGCCGAGCGCCATGCAAATCGAATTTTCAATAAGGTTAGGAAATTCTTAACATATTTATTGTTTTCAATTTATTTTAATGTTGAAGTCTAATCCCTCTTTCGATAGTCGATTTTTTGATTATGTCAATGCAAGGAGCAAATTCATGTCGCTGGTAATAAATATGTAGTTTTAAATTTTTTATTTTTGGTTTTTGTCGCATTTCTAAAAATTCTGAAAATTGGTTTTCTGTCCTTGTCCCTCCATCCCCTAAATTATTATTAATACTTCTAGGGTAGTAGTTTTGTAAAGCCGTACCCCCTTGTGTCGTGACCCTACACATGTTTGATTTGTTTTAATTATTGTAATTTATTCAACTTATATTTGTGTTGAGTTCACTTAAGTTGAAAAAATGTTACGTAATTATGATAGGTAGGTACGTAATTAGAATTGGTAAGTTTATTGTAGAGGAAAGTATTAACATTTACTAATATTTAGTTAGGCAATAGAGACAGTGAAACGCAGCGTTTTATTTAGCAGGAGTGTGAGACGCATTAGCAGGGGAAAGTGTCCACACAATTTCATACTTACACATGAAAAGTTACACCACTGAACATTGTTTTTTAGTTTTAGATGTGTTTATACAACATTTCAGTGTATAATTCGGCGTTTACGCGATGAAATACTTGGTAACGGGCATACACTACTATTGAAAGCATGCTGTTGTTCTAGTGGGGAGCAAGCCCATTGCGTTTCGCTACTTCTATAAGTTAGACGCATTTAAATATTGCTGTTTACATTTTACCTTAGAAATCTGAATGTAACCTATTTAAATTTACATTGCCTATACCACAGATAAATACTTTTTTGACAGGTTCCACGAGTAGCATACTATGTCTCAGAATTCATAACTGTGGAAGAAGAAAAAAATCTGTTATCAAATATTTATTCAGTACCAAAACCAAAATGGACTCAACTATCCAATAGAAGATTGCAAAATTGGGGAGGAGTTCCACATAACAAAGGCATGATAGCGGAAACAATACCACAGTGGCTCACAGCATACTTAAATGAAATACACAAGTTAGATATAATGGGTGGTAAGAAACCTAATCATGTGTTAGTCAATGAATATTTACCAGGACAGGGAATAATGCCACATTTAGATGGATCATTATTTTACCCCACTATCACAACCATATCATTGGGTTCCCACACTGTGCTGAAATTCTTAGAGTCAGAGATAGATGGTGACCATGGTGACCGAATAAATTTAAAACCTATTTTTTCTCTGTTACTGGAACCCAGAAGTTTACTGATACTTCAGAGCAGTCTATTCAAGAACTATTTACACGGTATAGAAGAGAGAAAAGAAGATTATATAGATGGAAATATTGCAAATCTAGACATGTGCTCAACTATGTATGTTCCACATAAACCTGTCTTGAGAGATACAAGAATATCACTTACTATTAGACATGTGCCGAGGACTACTTCATTTAAAATTAATATTGGTAATCAAAAGTGACATTGAAAAACAATTTTATTAAGGTATGTTAAAAAAGACTGAGAGTAACCAAAAATGTGTGTAGTGACCATGAATATACACAGCAGTTACATATAAATATTGATGTTTTCAAAATACAAATTATTTAGTCATTCATCAAGAGTTTAATTTTATATATTAATCATTCTGAGTATTAATCATACAAAAATGAATTTCTGATTGACTCAACTCGACACTCAGCTTGTGCTACAGTACCTATTTTTTTATTTGACCTATTTTTGGAAATTCAATTCACTAAAAGGGTGAAAAAGAGGTTAATAGTTTTTAACAGCATTGTTAGTTACTAAAGTTAAGGATTAGCAAAACTTGGAAAATTTGAAATAATAACAAGGAGTAGGATGAGAGTAGAAATGAAATGGAATGAAAACATTTATTGATCACCATAGGACACTAAGAATGTCACTTAGGATAAATCACAGAGTCTACCACCATTTCGTTAAACGTGTTTTCTGTAGAGAAGTGGTGCAAGAAACTTGACAGCAATTCCATCTTTTGATAACAAAAGTGTAAAAAAAAAATTAACAAATGTCAGCAGTTCAAATAATTTCTGATAAGTACCAATAAAAATAAAAACAAAACAATACAACAAATAGAGGTTTAAATAAAGTCACCAGTTCATTAACAGTTAATAATTTATTATAAAAATAAATGAGGAAATGAAATATTGCTTTGAGGTAGTTTTTTAGGTAGGTTGAGGGTCAAATTTTCTATGAAAAGTGTTACGAAAGAGGTTCTAGACGATCTAGACAACCCTTGGGAACGCGATATATTATTAAAATGTTTCAACATTTGGGAATGCAATATCTACGAAATGGGAATGTAAAAAGGGCATCGGGAGTTAGCCAAAGGTACAAAATGAAATGGTAAAAATTGGCATGAATGGGTAAAACATGGTAAAAATAGCAGCATATGATGGCAATGATACAAAATTGTCTATTACAAAAAAAAAAGAAATGAGAAATGGTAGCATATATACACAAACAACAGGTATAAATTGTATGGAATAAAATGTTAGATGTCACTAAAAATTACCGTGCTAAATAATATAACGTAAGCAAATCGTAAAATTTTTAAAATTAACAACGAATTTTTGATGATATTTGACATTTGATAAAAGTGGCGTAACAAATTGAAAACTGATTCACTATTCCAAGAATATGTATATTTATATAAAGTTAATAATAATAAACATTTATTGCCATAGATCATATAAAAAAAGAAAGACATTTCTGTGTAGTCCTCAACATGGTCAGTTTATAAAGCGCACTGGTAATCAACTTCATTGATATTTTATCATATTCAGAAGTATAAGGGCACCCGCAGACTTACAATTTCAAGTTGGCCAAATAAATTGCAGGGTATACTAATAGTCAAGTAAGTTAATGATAGCCTGCACATTTTATCCAACTAAATCGTTCAACTAATTATTTGGACACCGATCATATCAGAACCGAGATTCCTTTCTGATTAGGCACAATTAACGAGTTGGCCAACTATTGTCGACTGTTGTTCGATAGTAGTTGGCCAACTTGAAATTGTAAGTCTGCGAGGTCTCGAGGAACTTAGAGACACTAATATTTTTAATTTGAATTTATGTGTCATCGTCATAAAAATAAGAAATACTTTATAGGCTAACAAAGGAGGGACTTCATTGCCATAAGTATGTAGCCTTAAAACATGCCAAATACTTTTGGCGTCAAAATAAAACTTGGCATAATCAAGTAGGATATAGAAAGCCATGTGAAGAATGAAACTAGAATTAACTAGATGACTATTATTCCGCTGGTGGTGCTGCACCATTGCAGAAAAGAGATATTTTTTTAAATAAAGTTAAGATATTTTGTTTTATTTTCAATCTTTGTAATGCTCTTAGTGCAATATGAAAAGCATCTGGCCTGTCAACAATTGGAAACATTAATCACATGGTCATTTTACAGAAGAAAGCAGATCTTTGGCTTTGTAACGTCTTTTAGGTGAAATTAAAGAGACTTTTGTTTGATCAGCTATTTACTACAATTTATACAATTTCATACCTATAGTAAAAAAAGATTGGAATCAATAAAGGAAAACGAGGTAGATGATAAAACACTAGGCTTGACTGTAGAAGCGCCGAGCAGGCACAAGTCCAGAAAGTCCGACAAAGGTTCAAGGTTCAACGCTCTGAAAGTAGAGGGTTCCGTGGCTGGCACAGAAGAGATAGCTTGCCATTTGGTTGGCCATTGAAATCGGCCGAGCAATCCATCACCATTGCACTTAGTTACTCACCTAATAGTAGATACTGTTAAATTGTTAGAAAATCTCGCTAAATAGTGAAAAACTAGCGACCACCCGCAGCTTCGCTTGCGTAGCTGCGGTCCCTACTTAATATTATAAATGCGAATGTAAGTTTGTTACGCTTTCACTCAAAAACTACTTAACCGATCCTCATGAAACTTTGCACATATATTCTTGGAGGTATTAGAAGTAACATAGGATACTTTTTGTCTGTCTGTCTGTCTGTTCGAGCTGATCTCCGAAACGGCTGAACCGATTTCAATTAAACTTGGCAGACGTGTAGAGGGCATTACCGGGAGTGACATAAGCTGCATTTTGTCTGTCTGTCTGTTTTGGCTAATCTCCGAAACGGCTGAACCGATTTCAATGAAACTTTGGAGACGTGCAGAGGGCATTATTGGGAATACATAACATAAGCTACTTTTTGTCTGTCTGTCTGTTTGAGCTGATCTCCGAAACAGCTGAACCGATTTCAATGAAATTTGGCAGACGTGCAGAAGGCATTATCATGACTGATATAGGCTACTTTTTGTTTGTCTGTCTGTCCGTCTGTCTGTATGTTCGAGCTGATCTCCGAAACGGCTGAACTGATTTCAATGAAACTTCACAGATATGATAAAAAATATTATCAGGAGTGACATACAACATTTTTTGTTTATCTGTCTGTCCATCCGTCTGTTTGTTCGAACTGATCTCCGAAAGGGCTGAACTGATTTCAATGAAACTTCACAGATGTGATAAAAACATTGTCAAGAGTGACATACAATACTTTTTGTTTATCCGTCTGACCGTCTCTCTGTTTGAGCTAAACTCTAAAACATTTGAACCAATTTTATTGAAACTTCGCAGACGTGAAAAGACGGGTGTGAGGAATGACATACGCTAATTTTTGTTTGTTTGTCTGTCTGTCTATATGTATGTTCAAACTAAACTTTTAAAGATTTTAATGAAACTATGCAGACATTAAAAATAGTTTGTCAGGAGTGATATAAATAATTTTTTGTCCGTCTGGTTGTCTGTCTGTCTTTTTGTTCCGGCTAATCTTCATAACGACTAAACCATTTCTATGAATCTTCACAGACAGAAAAAGTAGGTTATTAGGAGTGACATAAGTTGGTTTTTGTCTGTTTGTTAGGACTAAGTTTCGAAACGGCTGATCCGATTTTACTGAAATTTTACAAACATAAAGAGGATGTTGTCAGGAGTGAAAACAATTTTTTATATACATATCAAAAATCGTAGTGTCTGTTAGTCTGTCTGCCTGTTCTGGTTAATCTCCAAAACGATTCACTGATTTTGGGACCGACTTGTGGGATAGCTATTCTTCACGCTAAAATGGCTAAATGGATTTTTATGAAATTAGGTACAGAGATTTCTTAGGTAGTTAAGTTTCAGAATGTTCTACAAAGTGTTACAATGTTCTGGACCGTCGCGTTCCTTTAACTGTCGCGGTACAACTGTGTAGTCTACGCGAGCGAAGCCGCGGGCGGAAAGCTAGTTTTATTATATGTAGTAATAGTGACTGTGTATGTGATTAGTTATATTGACACTATGCTCTTTTTGCAAAATCTTCTTAGGTAATAGTATAGCTACTATAGTTACTATCAACTCTTGCTGTGCTAATTCAATATTGTACTGAAAATAAAATCAACGAAAAGTAAATATACTTAACACGAAAAATCAGTATTCTTACATAATAAAACTTAAGTATCTAAGTTTATCTAGTGTATATTATAAACAGGCAATTTTGTCTAGTAGGACCTTTGCTATGTTAAATATTATGTTAAACGTTAACAAATAAACTGACATTTCACAAACTCTTTACCTACTTATTCACTTCTAAATTGCAACAAAATATTTTATTTTGGCACACACGAAATTATGAACATAATGTCGCAGGAAAAATATACCATGCAATTCAAGTTGAGGGGGTGCCCGTACCTCCTGAATGGCCAATGTGGAGCGTCTCCTACGAATCTTACTTCAAAACGATCGAAATCGACAGATTAAACGTAGAGAATAAACAGACCATATTATGTTATTATCATAGTTCATTTTCAACATTAAGATACACGATGCATGTAATTTGTGAATCGTTAAGAAGTAAAACTTCTTTAGAGGACGTTTCATTTTTTCCGGGTGGAAGAAATAATTTTCTAGGAAAGACATACTAGGTAGTAGCTTTCTTAGTATTTCCATAGTAAGTTTATCGTTCAGATCTATGAGTCGAAAATCACATAATAAAATTCATTGTTAAGTGGCACTATATTACAGGCTACAATAAGACGACGTATTATACTCCGTGGTAACATTACATACTCAGCAGAATAAAAGGCGACGCGAAGCACGAACGGGTCGTGCCTGTAACTTTTCAACAGGGAACCCGGTAATCTACATTGTGGCCTGCGGTCTTGCCATACCAAGCATGGAAGACAAGGTTTCCTATCAAAAATCCTTTCGAATTAACGTTAACGCTTTCGGGCGACTCTCAAGTCGAACCCGTAGCAGGGACGCTCCCGCTACCCTACTGACCTCATCTTGAATGAGTGAATTGTAAAACTCCTTTCACGTTATATTAATAACGTAAATCTCAATCGGAGGCCCGCGCCGATGGCATTATTTCGCATCGAGAAACCTTTAGGGGTTTTCCGACGTATTCGCGTCAGTGACACCCTAGTGTGCCTCCTGGCCGCTTCGATGAAGTCGTTGGAGCCTTCTTCGGGTTAACGACACGCGTCCATATTGTACTTAGACGTTTATCCGCCTTCGCTTTGCATGGGTTAAAAAAAAAAACGTTATCGCGTTTACAAAAACGATTGTTTTAGTAAAGAGACGAGTAAAATAGACCCTTGATCTTGTCGCACTAAACTTCGGAGGTCTGGTTGGCTGAGTTCTCGTAAGGCGATTGCAATGATTTTTGACTTAATATACGACTCTTAGTTTGTTCTCTGTTTTAAACTTTATTTGCATGGATTTTTGATGCATGTTTCTGAGTCTTCTTTGATTTTGGGTGTGCCATGGCTATTACTTTACAACGATACCTCATTTATAACTATTGCATAATATTTAACAAACTCGCCCGAGAAAGACTCATTAGTTTGAATCAGCCGTTCGACTTCCGAGAATGAGGTCGTCAGGCTGATCTGTCAGTGCATTCCGTGGTCTTCTTAGAAAATGATTAGAGGAGGGTTTACATTCCGTGCTTCGTACAATGTATAGGGACCCTCGCGTCTAGTGCCTAAGTCCATATATGTCGGTGCCTACTACAGAACAAGGTAACACATGCAGCTCTGGTCAAATATTGACACTAGCGCCTCTTGTGGCGCGAGATGTTCAGATAGTTTTGAAAAGAAATACGGCTCCATGAAAAGGTTTTCCATCGCTTAGGATTACATATCACTATGATTATGTGCATGTTGTATATTTTATTACAATGTTTTATAAAAAAAGAAAATAATGGGTTATTTATGGTTGCAATAAATTATAAACAACAAAAAGTAATAAAATCCTTTTATAGAATGCCGAAACATATTGTCAGGTTGGTTGATATTTTGTTCGTTTTTATTTTTTTGTAGTTTTTTTTTAAAATACTTTCAAATGAGAGTACCTACCTGAATATGAAATTAATATTTATTTGAAAATATCATATTAAGATTCCCATCATAATAAGAGCATTTGCTTAATCATATAGGCTCCCAGAAGGCACGCTTTCAGTGATCGGGTTGCCGTTTTGATATTAGGACCATGGATTCTATCAAAAGCTATTTATATAGGCTTCCCATACGTCCGGGTTCAGATATTTTGAATTTCTATCTGGAGCCGAAAAATGTCCGGATTTCGTTAATTGTATGTCCCTTGATACTTCCTAGGAAATTTCACACCTGTCGCATATTACATTTCTTCAGAAAATATAGAAACAAACTCTATGTTTTGTTGTATACACAGGGCGTCCTAAAAAGACTGATAAGCGTTGGCGTATAGGTAGAACAGCCTTAATTATGGAGGAGAGTCCGAATCACCCCCATGTACATAATCCGACTTTTTTTTATTTTAGTAGTTACGATTTTTCTTTTAGTGATCTTCGACTTTTGAACTTGTTTTAGCTATAACCTCTATAACTTAGTTAATAAGTGAGATTAATGTCACGTGATATTTCTTTATGTTCGTACTTGGGCCCCAAATATTAGGTGAATAATGAATAAAAAATCTGACATTTATCTCGCTTATTTACTAAGTTATAGCCAAAATAAGCTCAAGAGTCGAAAATCACTGAAAACTCGGAAAAAATCATAACTCCTACACTAAAAAGAAAAATCGGATAATATACATGGGGATGATTCGGACTCCGCGCCATGGCTTATCAGTCCTTTTTTGGGGCGCCCGTATATTATTTTGTATGGAACTTAAAAGCTATAAAAATCTTTTCCCTTTCTCAAAAAAAAAAAAAAAAACAGGTTTTTAACAATTTAAATGGTTGACGTCACACCGTGCGATATTCCCCCCGGGCGCGGCGGCGGCGGCGCACAGTGGGATGGTCCTTATAAGACAGTAGAGTAACGGGTATATTTCTTTTGGTTAGTCAAAGAGTCAAGTCATTATTAAAAAGTAAAAATTTTGGCGTAGATTGGAAATGCGCAGTTTAACGAGGCGCTTCGATCGATCGAGTTTCGATATTTATTTCTCAAAGATTTTGTATAAAAATGTTATACCTATCGAAAGGTTGAACATTCAGTATTGTATTTCTGAATTAAAAATTATTACGTGACCGTACGGTACGATATTATAGAACAAAATCTAGCATTATGTGATTTTCAGGTGGTTCTAATTTTCTAGTAAAGTTTTGACTTGACTTTGATTAGCGCCATTTGCCGACGTTACTAAAAACATTATATAATAGCAGCCCACCAAGCCCCACGGCTCAGTCTGTGTCCTGGGAACTGAGAGTAGAGTGTGGTGCAGAAGAAACTGCCCTGTTCCATGCTCGATCGCCAGATGGCACCACGGAAAGGGTGGACCGTAATCAAAAACGAATCCAGGAAAAATTTGTGAAATAAAAAGCAAGCGATTAATTACGGTCGCCACCTGGCGTAGTCAGGTAATACAAGACCAAACCAAGTTTGGTTTCGAAGATGCCAGGGTCATGAGGTCAGCCTCGATACCCCCTAGCTGTGACCCGTCAAACAACCGACATAGTACTGCCCTCGCTAACAGGACATTTTATATATTAATAACTTTATTTTTCTGATTTCGCATTGTTAAGGTACTTGACAGACTTCGTACTAGAGGTACTTGACTTAGGGTCGTAATAGCCCGAGCGCAACGAACCTGTTTCAAATTAACAAGACCGTGAGACCATGGTTCGAATCGGGCGTATACAAATGAGTTTTTCTGAATTATCACTGATTCCGTACCTCGGAGAGTATGTTAAACAGTCGGTCCGGGTTGCTGTAAATAAATGGCAATCGTTGCAATCCGCCAACCCGCAGTGGAGTAGCGTGTTGGATTTAAGCTCCAAGCCTCCCTCACCCTAGGGGAGGCCTAAACCCCTGCAATGGAGTATAATGGGCTGATGACATGGTATGGCAAGGTACTTATTAAGAAAACTCTCTCCTAAAAAAATAATTCAATAAGTTAACTACTTTATTGTAATATGTCGTCTATATTCCTTCCGTAATACTTATATTAAGATGCCATTCTTAGTGTTAGCCGAGTAATTAATAAACTAGGACCTCAAGTATCACTTAGAGAAATGTTTGGAGAAATTATTATAATGACATTGCCGTCTCAATATATTTGAAAACTTAATGTACGAAAAAAAATTGTGATCGGCATGATGTTAATACAAGAAACAAAGATAGACTTGCTAATCATGTCGGCCGCCTCATTAAAATCACAAAATCTTCTTAAGGGCAATGTGTACGCTTTTACAAAAAGATCCCCGTAGACATTCAAGATCTACCTCTTAACAAGTTCAAAATTACAATAAAACGAAAGCTTTATGCAAAAGCTTATTATAAAGTATCAGACTACTTAGATGATAAAAATTCATCTTTAACGTTTCATTTGGTTCCACAGACCAACCAGACAACCAGAAAACCAGCGTCTAGGCATTCAAATGCCCTGACATATAGCTGAGTGGAAACCATTTTGGTCACTTACTTTTTGTTATTGCTTTAGTTTATTTAGAATCCCGACTGTTTTATTTTTTTATTAATTTACTTTGTTTATTTTTATATTTCTATTTTTACCTGTTACATTTTAAAACATTATTACTAGTGTTATTGTAAGTGTGCCAAATAAATATTTTTTTCTTTCATTTAATATTAAAACTATTATTCATTCTTTCACTCATACACACGCACATTTATTCAATCCATTCCTTTCCTCCCCATTGACCGAAGCAAGAACGAATGCACGCGAGTGTATTCAGTACCAATTAAAAGTTAAAGTTCACCGCTTTTGCAAAAAATTACCTCGTGCACCGCTAATTAAAATTAAATATATAACCGCAAAGAAAATCAAAACTCAGCAAACTCAAAAATAGTTCTGCAAGTGTTGAAGTGAAAGTGTTGTGAACCACCGCCAAGCAGTTATGTCGAAGGAAAAGGTCAGAAAATTTCTTTCCTACCTAGCTAGTATCCAACCCCACCAATATTAATCTTTAAGCACTTATTGTTAATTTTTTTTTAATAATTTTGTTAAAAAGAGCGTCCCTCAGTTTTTTGCGTATTTTTCTGAGAGGAACCAGCATTTTTGAATGCGCCTTTGTAATGACGTTCTTCCACAAAGTAATAAAATTCACTCTTATGACGTATTTCAAGATTATGTTACATAACTACGAAATAAAGATTTTTGATTTGATTTGAGTGTGGCAGCCGCCCTTCCACCTAAACAGTGGAACAGTGCGGTAAACTATCTAAAACGCGATAAACTTGACGCAGTTCAGATGTGCTTCGTTTTTCAAGGATACGGGGTAGTGCGTATTTATGGGATAAAAATGAAACAACAATGCTTATTGACCTAAAAATGAAGAAACATTTATTTTCAGTATGTCTTTTGTATAATTTATAACAGAAGAATCAAGTTTAGTGTGGTAAGAGAATAACAGAGCGGAGTACTTTCCATTTCGACAGAATAAGTTCACCAACAATAGAAATATATTATTTACCTAGTCATTTACAGTTACAGATACAAATGCAGTACCAATTAATCTAGTTCCGTTCGTTATGAGTTAGTCGTCACGGCCGGGTCGTAAGCCCGCGCACACAACATCATTGTATGGGCCTTGTATATTATTTTTTTTACTATTTTTCGCTTTTAATTCACATACGTACTTGAAAAAAATTTACATGAAAATGTTGGGAAAGGTGCGAACGCTAGCACCGCATACACCGGGCAGCAGGCGCCCATACAAATATACACAAATGAGCCGACGACACGATCCCGGACCTCTACCATCACATTCCGAAGCACACTATTCGTTCCCGTTTGTACCGCTAGATTTAAAAACTTCTTATAGTAAAATTAACCAAATACTTTATATCTAAATAAAAGGACAGGTCGCCGCGGGCGGGCGGCCCCTCCCCTCCCCCCGCTCTGGCTGCGTAGCCGCACTTACACAACTGAAACGATGATATATTAATGTATCGCAAACACTAGAGAAATGCAGGTCCAATACGATGGTAATATTGTGTGTCTTGAAACAAAACGTATGTTAAACTCTCTGCTTTGTACACACACACTAGCCGGCGGCTCACTTCGACGTCATCATGGTGACGAATTCTGCAACAAACAAACAAAGACACGGTTCAGTGAAAGCGTCCATCGCACACGTGTCATGCCACTACGGGGAGCGTGTGAAATACCACCCTCTAGGCAACGATATAAACAGGCGGCGCGTGACGGACTGCTGCTGCGGCGGGCGGCGGGCCCCCACATCATTGAGGTGGTATTTCCTCGTAGATGCACTATACAAATATGTTTGCATGCAAAAAAATTTTACAACAAGTTTTTTATTAATCGATGCTCGAAAATCGTGTGCAATTGACCAAATCGCCGCTTGGTCATGGTGTGGGTCGCGCGTGCAGTGACGATCGGTCATCGAATTGCAGACGATCTCGTAAAAGAACAAAAAGAATCAAAGACAGAATTTTAAAGAATTAGTGTGGATCGGTGAGAGAATCCGAGAGGTCGTCCAGGTGAAGGGTGTGTTTGGGGGGGCGAGCAGCTACGAAATAACAGCGAGTGACGAGCAGCAGACCATTCACAGTAACAGTGGCATGTACCTAGAGCACGCGGGCCGGGGCGGGGAGCGGGGGGCGCCTATTACAAGAGCGGACCGTTTCGGTATCACAGAGCGAGCGGCGAGTGCAACGACGCTTTCGCGAGCTAGTGGGTTCCGCTAGCGAGCGCCGTCGCCTTGCGCGAATACCTTTTTGGCGAGGGCATGGAAGTCTGCAAGAGAGAGAACATTCCAGGTGTGGGCCTGAAGGGTTGGGCGCGGGGCGGCGCGGGGTGCTCACCTTCGTAATTGACCTGGCCGTCGCCGTCGATGTCGGCCTCACGGATCATCTCGTCGACCTCCTCGTCGGTGAGCTTCTCGCCTAGGTTAGTCATCACGTGGCGCAGCTCCGCCGCCGAGATGAATCCGTTCCCGTCCTTATCGAACACGCGGAACGCTTCGCGAATCTCCTCCTCGCTGTCCGTGTCCTTCATTTTGCGCGCCATCATCGTCAGGAACTCGGGGAAGTCTATCGTTCCGTTGCCTGCACAACACAAAATTACAACCGTTACTTTACTCCGTATATACATTAATCCAGTCAATTTGTACTCTAAAAGGACCGCTAGTGGGAAAGTTTTGGGGTAGTTCTGATTTCTTTCATCCTACATGTATTTTGGGGTGCTGAATCCGAATCTGAAGTTTGCGGACAAAATTTCGTGAAGCGACATTGAGAAAATCGCAAAAAAGGTAAAAAAATCTGCTTCTTTCCGGTTTTTTGTTCACAGAAATTTAAGTACTTAAAATTCTCTATAATATTATTATTTAGTTTTTTTTTTTCAGACCAACCGTTCGGTTTCAAATGCGAGTTGAAAATTGGCAATTTTTCGCGGTCTCTGCAAAACCCGATTTTTAGTTTTTTATTGAAAGGCTTTCAGTGAATTTAACCTAGTTTTTAATTGCACTATAAACTGGTTACTGGTTGGCACCTACCTCGCACACACGTACACACACTCACACACACACACACACGCGCGCGTTCATAGACACGGTACTTCTCCCGAGATGAGTCAGTCAGACGAGATCCTAACGCATATCAAGATGAGATTTCCACAGCAGGAAACATGTTTCTCAAGGCTCTATATGCAAAAAAGAGACCAGTCTGAACGATTTAAAATATAGACAATATCATCATACAAAAATAAGACCAACATTGCTTCATTCCCCCTACCGAAGCTGCTGCACGATAACATTCACTAAGAGTTTACTATCAGGCGCAGCAATGGTTATCCGGTCAAGCCACACCTGACGAGCAATAAAAAGACCCAAGTAAGTGGGAGTGGAAAAGACCTTGACCTGCACTAAATTCAATACTGCGGTGCGGTAAATTTCATGTAAATGTAAAAAGGGGTGCCAACGCAATTGTGGATGCAGGAAGGCGGGCCTTCATTGTTCCTCAATCTGCCCATCATGCGAAAGTCTGTACGACAACGTTGAGTTCTCGGAAGACAGCTCTGACATAGAAGGGACTAAAGAAAGAGAGGTATGTCGAATCTCACAAGTTATTTTATATTCATTCATCTCTCCTTGATATATAATCATAAGTCATTGTCACACAACCTCTTTTATTTTCCAGGAGAATGACCCTTGACGTTGACGATGGAGCAATCAGACCCTGAGCCAGGACCCGATGCCATCGAAGAACCTCAGCACGATGCGAAAGGTATGTATAATTTCAAAATCCATTTTGAAATCCTCATCTGTCCTTGAGAAATGACACCACCTCTTTCAATTTCCAGAACAAACAGAATATGTACCGGGACCCATCGCCACCGAAGAACCTCAACCAGGACCTTCTAAAAGGCAACGGCTCATATAATTTTTCCATATTATAATTTGTAATATTGTTAATATATGATCATAAGCAACGATATTTTAAGTTTTATTTTGTTAGAGTCCTACCCTTTTTGATACTGAATTTTAATAATTTCGATCCTTTTTTTCTTTTTAATTACTGATGCAGTAAACTATGAGAAATTTACAACAAATAACAGCATTCTAAAAAAAATTTAATTTTAGAATGTAAAAAGTAGGTTTTGCAGAGACCGCTGAAAATTGCCAATTATCAATTCGCATTTGAAACCAAACGGTTGGTCTAAAAAATAAAACTAAATAGTGATGTTTGTAGAGAATTTTAAGTACTTTAATTTCTGTAAACAAATCTTTCACTAAAAATTAATAGTTTTCGAGTTTTACGCAAAAAACCGGAACAAAGCAGATTTTTTTGCTTTTTTGCGATTTTCTCAATGTTGCGTCACTAAATGTTGTCCGCAAACCTCAGATTCGGATTCAGCACCCCAAAATACATATAGAATGAAAGAAATCAGAACTATCCCAAAACTTTCCTAGTAAAAACACAATTTAACTGGATTACATGTGTATACATGATAAATATATAATTCAGTCAATATCTGAGTATGAAGCGTAAATTTGCTTACATAGAACAATCTAGAATATCAACTACAGAGGCTAATGCTTTCATCTGAATAAAACCAAAATAGCCGCATTTCCATTCGGCGCAAAGAGGTGAATGTTCCGCTAACTCAAAATAAGTGAGAGATAAGTTTGGCATTGCTAATTCGGGCCGGGCCTAACCTTTGTGGCGCAATCGTAACCCGTGAGGCTATGATACGATATTTATATGCGGCACGCGAACCAGTTCGCTGTACACGGCCAAGCATTAACCATTGCGCCATATGAGCATTTTTATTGCAAGGAGCTCACTGGAGGATCGCCATTAATTACATTACATTCACTGTCGTATGCAACTCAAGTAAATGAAAGTGGCTCTGCGGTCAGAAGCCATTCAGTGTCGAGTAGAGGACACGAGTTATTATCGATGTAGTGTTTTGGTTGTGATAGCGGTGGCGGGCGTCCGGTTGTGTGGCTCGACTCACTATCTACCACCCACACCACGATCGCTATTCGCATCGATGAACTCAACTCAATCGCGTTGTGTTTCAGTGGAAAAAACATTACTCTACGCTAATTTATGGGCCGTCCGCGTGGCGTTCGCACAGTTAATTGTTCCGTGAGCTCGGCCTCTGAGATGGGATGAGTCAGCGTCGTTGCAGCATTTTCCGTGTTTTGCTTTTTGTCGCGGACACGCGCAATTAAATTGCATAAGTATGCCAACTTTTGTATAATTGAAATGGCGAAAATCTTAAGTTCAAGACGTGTTTATATTCGACAACGTGATGCACGTCGGTCACAAATGTTTGGCTTTTGCGCCAGACAGCCGTATCTACCACAAATAGTCCAACAAGTAAACATTTGTCGACGCTATCGGCTCATTTCAAACCGATGACGTCTTTCATTTGTCAACAGTGGCATATTTAATACCAGCTGATGACCATGTCTATTATCTTTATCTTCCTGAAGAAACAAAAACATATGTAACGCGATTTAACTGATCGTTCTTTAGCTATGTGTAGCCGAGTATTAGACGCGGAAGTCACACGCATTTGTTTGTACGTCATCGTCAAGTAGTTGCAACATTTAGGTAGTGAAGGGTGATGAGGTGTGGTGAGGGGCACAGCACTGTATCGGCGTCGGCCGGCCGCCAAGGACGTGGTGACTGGTCCGCATGCCAACGCGATTACTATACGAAGCAACGACGTTACTCCTATCTGATAATCTATCAATTTTCTGTGAAACGCAAAGATATAAACGTAGAAACGTTACCATTCTATATCTGTGATTGTAACCCCCGAGCCTACCTAATAGATATCGATGTCGGTGGAGTGTACCTAACGCCGCCGCGTCGCTAATTGAGCGGATTTTTTAAAAAGTGTACCTTAAATATTCACGATGTCTTTCAAGTTCCGATTTTTATTTTACTTAGATCATTGTATTATCTTAAATTGTTTTTAAGTAGATTGTTTCATCATATAGTTGGTGACATTTCTGATTTTTTTTCAGGGTATATTTGTTTGTATTTATATTGGTTCCAGATGAAAAAAGTTCATAAAAGGCTGATTTTTGCATTGTCCTCTCGTTACGGAGTAACTTTTAAATGACAATAACAGTTTAGTTTTACTTTTGTAGATTAATGTTTTGACATTATTCGATGGCTCTAAACATCTATTTTTGAAAAATTTCCACCACAACTAAGTAACCCCTAATAATATTTTTTAATTATTTTATAAACCAAAGTCTTAAAATGTGTCCTAGTGGAATTTTCCGCTGATAAACGCGTGATTAATTGTTTTCAAAACGAAAATCCTAAAAATCTCAACTTTTTTACGATAGCAACATTATAAAGCTACTACTAGTAACTCTGGGCTAAACTGCCATTTGCAAAATAATTCCAGTTCGTGGAAAAATCATGTACGTTGTGGTCGTGTTGTACTTGGCTCACAAAATTTATCCAGTGACTAACAGCGCTTTTTAAGGTAATTTAACTAATTTTAGTGTTTTATTTACTTAATTTACGATCAGTCAATTAATGGTTTCGTATAATGTCACATTATTTTACCGATATAATTGCTTATCATCGAAATAATAATGCAAACATGTTACGTTTCGGAGTTTCGTTACATTCCACTGACTAATTCTGTCTAAATCGTTAGTCAGCGGAATAAATTGTTACACAATGGAACGCTAAGGCTGCATATATATTGTAGATGAACAGTATTCCGTTACTTTTAAAATAATTATACCTACTGCGTACCTATGATGCAGCACAAATAATTTTAAGACAGAAAAAACTGAGCTGAAACTGAACTAAGCTAAGTTTGTCGGGTACAGTTAAAAAGTTCATCATTGAATTTTATTATTAGGTATGCCTCTTACATCAGCAGAGAGGGTTAGGCGATATCGGGAAAAATTAAAGAAAGACCCTGAAAAATTTAAAGAGCACAAAAAAAAGCATGCAGCCCTCGTGAAATCTAAATAAAAAAAAATATCTGATCTCTAAGAAGCTGAAAAAGAGAAGCAAAGAGAAAAGTGGAGGAATCAAAAACGCAGACAAAAAAAATAATACGCAAAGTAGTTCTGCAATCTGCGCACCATCTCTGCACTCTTCTGAATCTATTATAGTTCCTATAAAGAAAAAGCGAAGAAACTCTACTGCATTAGCTAAAAAATTTAAAAGAGCTCTAAAAAGAATCAAAGCATTAACAACTTCTTTACAAACAACTAAGAAAAAATTATACCGATTAAATAAAAAATACGAAACATGTGAAGAACTCGTTAATAAGATGAAAATTAGGGAAGAAGTCTTAGAATCTACTTTAAAACAGTCACTTAAGCAATGTAAGACTCATAACGAAAAAAGAATCACTAAAAGAATGATTGAAAACGAAACTGTTATACGTGCTAGGAAGAAAACATACATAACAAAGTTACTAGGCTTGAAAGGAAAAATTAGAAAGGGTAAAGGAATTATAAAAAACCATAAAATTAAAAGCGAAATAGAAAGTTTCTATCTACGTGACGACATAAGCAGATGCACAGCTGGTAAAAGAGAGTGTCGTACTGAAAAAGGTTCTAAGAAAAAAGAACAGATACGATATCTTACAGATACATTGACCAATCTACATAAAATTTATAAAAATGAAGGTGGTAAATACAGTCTTTCAACTTTCTACAAATATTAGCCTTTTTTCGTTTTATCTCCAGGTATACAAACCAGAGAAACTTGCTTGTGCATCAAACATGCTAATTTCGAATTTTTGTTGGTTGCTCTGCACAAACACAAATTGTTACTAAATTGCAAAACTGTGAAAGATATCTTAACGCAAACAACTTGCAACTTGAAGTCATATAAATGTATGAATGGTGAATGTGCATCATGCAAACTATTAAAGCTAGAATACAACCTTGCAGAAGACCAGGCATATTTGACCGCGAAATGGATGCAATGGGAGCGTTCAGACCATACATATAAGAAGATCGAGAATGGAATAGACAAGAGTGTGGTTACAAAAAAATATTCTAAAACGTTGAAGGAAGGAACTATTGGTGATTTGATTAAATCTTTGGAAAACAGTATTCCAGAGTTTAAAAAGCATTATTATACCTGGAAAAATCAGCAAATAAAATACCATGAGTGCATAAACTCGTTAAATGATAATGAGGCCTTAATATTGTGCGATTTTTCTGAAAATTATACTGGTAAACTGACAGAAGAAATTCAGTCAATGCATTTTGGTGCATCAAAACAGCAAATTACTCTCCACACAGGTAATTTTCATGTATGTAGTTAGTTTATAACGCAATTTCTCTTTCTGTTTAGAATTTCACTCCTCACTTCTTTAGTGATCCACTATATCAACATCGGTGTCAGTTGTGTACCCGCGCCCCGAATAATGGTAAATTGATCTTTGTTAGAATGTTAAATACTTGCCAAGTCTAAGTTTAGAGTTTAGAGCACTTTTATGTACAATCCTCTGCTTTCGCTTTCGTTTAAAAATTTATTTTAATTATATTAATCAACTAGCGACCGCCCGCAGCTTCGCTTGCGTAGACTACAAATTCCTGTTATAGGTACATACTATTAACGCTCGAGATGGTTTATACGTACTTTTTGCTTGAACCAATTTTGGTCACACCCATTCAAACTTTCAATCTTTATTCCCCTTCCACCCTTTTTTAAAAAACCGATACAATTTTTCATCTCCCGTTTCCCACTCTTAAAATGTTAAAATCTAAAAACCCTGAAACACGTCATTATTTAAGTCCCTCCATTCCCATCCTTAAGTTTGAAATTTCTAAAAAAGCCTTTCTTAACTTTATAATGCTCACGTTATAAAATAAACTTATGTTCCAAATTTAAGCTTCCTAGACTTAGTACTTTCGGCTGTACGTTGTTAGATCAGTGAGGACAAACGACAGACAGATAGACAGACAGACAAACACAAAAAGTAGCTTATCACACTCTTGACAACCTTCTTTCACGTCTGCAAAGTTTCATTAAAATCTGTTCAGCCGTATTGGAAATTAGCTCGAATAGATAAAATTGAATTGAATAGACGTACAGACAAACAGACGGACAAAAAGTAGTTAATGTCAAATATCTTGACAACCTTCTTTCCCGTCTGTAAAGTTTCCTTAAAATATGTTTAGCCGTTTTGGAGATTAGCTCAAATAGACAGATACACGTACAGACTGACAGACGGACAAAAAGCAACATTTGTTAGTTTTGACGACCTTCTTTTCATACTTGTGATGTTTCATTAAAATTGGTTTAGACAGATGGACGTACAGACAGACATACAAAAAGTTCTGTATGTCACTTTTGACTACATACTTTTCATATGTGTAAAGTTTTATCAAAATCGGTTAAGCCGTTTTGGCCGAAGCCGATTTGCTCGAATAGACAGACAGTTCGTTTTCATGTATATAACCTATAACTCTCTGCTAAAATCAGGCTATCAAAGGCAAAAAGAATTTTTCAAATCCGACTGGTAGTTTCAGAGATTAACAAATTCAAACAAACAAACAAACGAACAAACGAACGAACGAACGAATCAACCAACCAACAAACAAACAAACAAACAAACAATCAATCAACCAATCAACCAATCAATCATTCAATCAATCAATCAATCATCAAATCAATCAGCGCGCGCGACGGAAGCTCTCAAAAGGAATAATTTTTCCCGTTTTTGCAACATTTTTCATTGATGCTCCACTCCTATTGGTCGTAGCGTGATGTAATATAGCCTATAGCCTTCCTCGATAAATGGACTATCCAATACAAAAATAATTTTTTAATTTGAACCAGTAGTTCCTGAGATTTGCGTGTTTAAACAAACAAACGAACAAACGAACGAACGAACAAACCAACCAACCAACCAACCAACAAACAAACAAACAATCAATCAATCAATCAAACAATCAATCAATCAAAAAATCAATCTATCAAACAAACAAACAAACTCTTCAGCTTTATAATAAGTATTTCTATTATATAGATTAATAGATTATAAGATAATAAGAAAATAAGATATTACTAAAAACCGTATCAAAGTCTATTTGTTTGGAAGTAAAAAGTTAACGAACAGAGGCAGACAGCGAATTTATTTTCGCCCGCTATAGTTTTTAAATTTCAATAAAAACTGTTAAGATATTAATTTAAATTGTATGATGTAAAGGGCAATTATAATACGCATGAAATGCTTAAGACAACTAACGTATTTAATTTGATAAGGATTAATATCACGTTTAAAAAACATCTTCGCAAATAGTACATTATGTTTGAACAAATTTGATTGTCATAAAAAAGGTTATAGTAAGTTAACCTTAAAAGATACACATATGCTGTCGCGGACTTTTGGTTAGAACTTTTAAAGGGGTACAATTCCGTCGTACATGATTTTTGCTTAACATCAACCGTTTACGCAGCGCGCGCGACGGAAGCTCTCAAAAGGAATAATTTTTCCCGTTTTTGCAACATTTTTCATTGATGCTCCACTCCTATTGGTCGTAGCGTGATGTAGTATAGCCTATAGCCTTCCTCGATAAATGGACTATCAAACAAAAAAATAATTTTTCAATTCGAACCAGTAGTTCCTGAGATTTGCGCGTTCAAACAAACAAACAAACAAACAAACTCTTCAGCTTTATAATATTAGTATAGATTGTTTATGTTTAGGATTACAAACGGGCAGCTTGAAAATTTATATTTTGTTTTCTTATTTTCAGGAATGGTTTTCTGGAAAAAGCAGAGTCAGTCTTTCTGCTCAGTTGCGGATAACAATTCTCACGAACCCGCTGCAATATGGGCTCAATTTCTACCTGTACTAAAAATGTTGCAAATACTGAAACCTGAAACAAAAATAATTCATTTCTTTTCAGACAGCCCAAGTTCGCAATATCGGCAGAAAAAAAATTTTTATCTTCATAATTTGTTCATGTTCAAACTGGGTTTTTATTATTCTACGTGGTCATTTACGGAAAGTGGCCATGGAAAAGGGGTTGCCGATGGTATCGATGGTTCCGTTAAAAGAGCACTCGATCGTCATGTTTCCTATGGCAATGATATCACGAATGGTACAGAAGCTCACGAGGCTTTGACTAAACTAATGAAATCTGAAACTAATGAATATACTAATGAATCTGAATGAATCTGAAACTAATGAAACTAGTGAAATGCTTTTATATTCAGAGCACTGATATTGAAAATATTAATACAATAATTCCTAAAACTTTAAAAACCATAATTGGAACGATGAAAATTCATCAAATTATATCAACTCGCCAAGGTGTTATTGAACACAGAAGTCATTCTTGTTTTTGTGGACAAAGCAAAGGCTTGTGTGATTGTTTTGCTCCACAAAGTCATAGTTTTATAAAATCTGTTCCATCAAATGTTCGTTTAAACAAAATCACAACAGCTGACATCCATACCACTAACCTAACATCACAACTTAAAACTGAGACTCATACAAATGCCATCATATCACCACCTAAAACTAAGACACACACTATTACCACAATAACACCACCTAAAGCTGACACTCGAGTAACAGCCACAATATCACTACCTACGGCTGATATTCATACCACTGACCTAACATCACCATCCAAATGTAACAGTCATATCAATGTCATAACATCATCACCTAAAACTGAGACTCGAACAACTACCACAATAACATTACCTAAAGCTGACATTCATACAATTGCCATAACACCGTCAACTAAAGCTGACATACATTTGACTGACACAAACCCATCTGAAATGTATCTTTTTCAGAATTTAAACGAGATTATCGAATTATTTGACGAAAATTTTAGTGAGCCACATGAAGTGAATGACTGTTTTTCAATACCCAAACGATATGTCGACAATCTAGAGAGTATAGATGTAGCTGAAACCTTAACATTTCCATTTCCTGAATTAGAACTTATAAATCTACCCGATTCTGGTATTGACTCAGTGCCGAAAACAAATTCCCAAGATATTGAATTTTGTGATCAAAAACTTAGTAAAAAGCGAACTTGCCCCGAAATCGTACAATCTGAAAAATGCAAATTAACCGAACTGAATCAAAATAATTTAGAGCTTAAATGTAGGGCTAGAACGGGACCACCGATTGCCAATCGTGCAGTAAAGAAGAATACCCAACCCAGAGTTTCAAAAGCTTTAAAAACTACTGTCACTCGAACTATACAATGTGCCACCTGTAAAAAACACGTGTCCCCATTTCGAATACACTTGGCAAAATGCATGGTTTGCAATAAATCTTTTTGTTCTGAATGCAACGGTGGCTACACTCATTTTGATTATATATGTAACAAATGTTTAGACGGAGAATAAACATGTACAATTTGAACATGTATTCTAACGACTCGTGAAGATTGCGTAGGTAAACCTACGATCCCAAGTTAGCAAATGGTACTAGCGTAGGGCTTCGGGAGATTTTATTCTTTACTCTCATTATGTTGTATTAATTGTTTCAGATAAATAGTCGTAAAAAAATTTATAGTCATAAAAGATACCAAAAAGGCACCAAAATGGTAATAAATTATATTATGGAAATAGATAAGTTTTTTACCAAAGATGATTTAGAACTATGTCTATACAATCGTCTCGTTTGGCCTTGGCCGGTAACACATTTTATTATAGCTTCAAAATGTTTTGGTTGTGGAAACATATTATCCAATTCTGAAAAACAGGACATGTCTCCTCATTTTGCCAGTACTATGAATACTGAACAGTTAAGTATATTATTAGCTAGCACTTTCTTTTGGTGTAAACATTGTGAGTTTGCTGCCTATGACCACTATCCACAAGAGGAATGCGATTATTGTTATTATGTATAATATAATGTTTGAATATTTATGTAGTTGCAAAAGCTCTACTGTCAATCCAATTTAGTTTCGAGGTTTTATATAAATTTGATTATATAATAGATAGGTAAATCGTTTTATCTAGATTATGATATATTTCCTTACTCAATAATTTGATACCAACTTAACCTCATTTAAACTTATCTAATTTTGGTCTTAAATATCAGGATTACAGCCACCAATTTATCTGAGGATTACCTACAAGACGTAGTCTTGAAATTCACTGGATATTGTCAATCGACTCGACTCAGACGACGCAACATTGGCCGTGTCGTACCGAAAACAAAGATTTTTCAAACGATTTATCATGTAACTCAATCCCTTAAATTTTTACACTCTGAACTTATTTATTCGTCACATAATTAATAAACAAAACGTAGTGTGATTGCGAATCCGCAAGGATATTGGCGAGTTTGTAAGGTAGCTGGTGGCTGAAGTCCTGTATGGGTGTTCATTAAACGGTTGTGTTGTTGACCGATTGGTTAAATAGATGTTCAACCTTCGTTACCTATTGATGATTATTGTTCCTGTTCTATGTTCCTATTATTATTACATCATTAAAACAAAGTCAGTTTTAACGATATTTTTAAGTTTTGATTTATATTTGTACTTGACAAAGTATTGTTTTGAATAAAGAAGTTTATTAAGTTTTTCTAGATAATGTACCGCAATTTTACTAAATAAGTTTGTAAGACAATTAAAATTTCTTATAATAAAAACCTTCATTGTAGTCAGAGCCTTACTTTTTCCATTGACTGATTTCAGCATTCCAATGACTAACTGTACCCTCTTAGATTATCTAAAAATTATAGTTTTTTTCCACTTTAACGCTGAAGTCGCTTTGTTTTAGCTATGCAGACAACATATTTAATTTGGTTGATCTTCAGTATTGTATGAAAAAATAGTAATTAAAAGCTACTTATATAGTTAAACAGAAAAATATGCAGCGATTTATCAACAAGTTAGTCAGATGATATAAAATGTAGCATTTTATATTGTTTAAATTTTCGTTGCCACAGTTAAAGTTTTTTATTTTGTAGAAACGAGAGAACCTGTGTTTATAAAAGACAATATTAAATTACACCTGTTTATTTATTTTACTGCGTGAAATAACAATTGTTACTCAGTAGAACCTAAAATCGCCGAATCTCCATTAAAATAATTTATTTTAATTATATTACAATTGTTATTAAAATATCATTTACATTTTGATAAAGTTCATTTGATAGATAATAAGATTTGAATAATAAATGTTGAAAAAGAAACATAAAAATGTAAGACCTTCGATTTAATAATGGTACACTTTTTAAAAAATCCGCCCAATTAAAAGAGTAGAGAACAAAACGTCTGGAGCGAGTCTGGAAGGTGCGGCGCGATATCGCTTGGCCGGCCGTCCTCGTTGACTGATTTACGCCGGACGCTCATCAATATTGAACGCTAACAGACCGCTCCGAGCTTCAAACGTCCTGACGGAACAATGTACAATAATGATTATTACAACGAGGAAAATGTCGACATAGTTAAAAGGAAATACGTGCACTACAAAATGTTTATGATTGCATTAAGTAGATAAACATTAAGTGCCCAAATGCAACACTTAGACTAGCGTCATGTCAATTTATTTATAATCATTTTGTTGGGTTTATGTTAAAAGCGTGGATTAAAGCCACCGCTCATATCGACCATTTCATATTTAATACTATGTGACTAATATGTTTAATCCAGTCCTAGTCAAAATACAAATTAAACTTCAAAGACATTCAATTACAGACGAGTAGTTCGCTCGTGATTACATTAGCGGCACACGATCAAGCAACCACGACATATCACTACATATTATAAAATAAAATCCTCCGCCACGTCTGTCTATCTGTCTGAACGCGATAAACTCAAACCGAACGGATTTTCATACGGTTGATACCTATGGACCGGGTGATCCGAGAAGGTTTATGTGTATAACCACTGCATAACTCATTAATGTTTTGTGCAAATTAGTTGAAATATGACGATTATTTTGAAGCCGTCGGAAAAATCTAATCGACTGGGAGCTTCCATAGAAAACGCTGCCTAATCTTTTTGAGATATAACAAAACAATGTATGGAAGAATTGTTCTTTTTTATAAGACTAAAGAAAAGTCCGCGATGGCATATGTCCATTTTTTTTGGATAACTTGCTTTGCTATACCTATTTTTATGTTTAAAAAAAAATGGTGTCATATGATGTGGTAATTAGAAAGCAATTTATACGAAAACAATATTAATCCTTATCAAATTAAATACATTATTTACTTTTAGCATTTAATTTACACCATAAAATTAAAATTAATATCTTAGGAATTATCGTGAAATAAACACTATCGCACGACAAACGGCCGCGCCATACCGCCCCACACCGATGCGAAACGCGTGACGTGAAGTTAGGCAGATATTATCATATTATGTATGTTAAGTAATAGTTTTTTATAACAATTTTAGTTTGTTTTTGTGTATATATTTTTACTTTTTCAAATATTTACACAATTGGAAATAAAATTCATTAAAAATCTCCAAGTAGGATGAACTTACGTCACATTTAAATCTAATCCATATGTTCGACGCAACAAGCTGATACCGACACTACAACAGAAAAAAACACTACAGCATAAATATGCTTTGCTACCCATGGGAACCCGGGGCAGGTCGCTAGATAGTTACAAATGAAGAAGGGGCGGGAACATCGAGGTTCGTGTTGTTCGAACAACTAAGCTTCAGTGGCCAGAGGGAGTGGTGACCCTTAAGGAATCGGTGGCACGCGGCCCGAGCCGATCTAAAACGAAGCGGCGATCGGTTCCAAGTCGATCGGCACAAGAGTTACTTGACCGGCCGACTGGCCCCTAACCTATTTTTATTGTGATCCCGGATTAGACGCGTAAACAGCCGCCGCCGCCGACCACACTCCACAATCACACAATTACTCTAATTATCACATTTTAATCAGAAAAGGGAACCGGTTTGCGAAATGCCTCATTTTATGTTTCGTTTCGGAATATATGAGTCCTGTTGGAGTGGTGGTTTTTATGACTGACGCCCTTGCATATTTGTGTCTCCAATGGGGTGAAAACCAAATAGAAGTAATTTGTGAAAAAAAAATCAATTTTATTTCGAAACTATTACATAAAGTTTAAGGTAATATTATAGAATTTCGCACTACACAGCCTGCTTTTTTTTATTACGCTAGCTCAATTAGGTATAACTGACAAACGACAGACATTTTCGTACAATTCGACAAATAAAAATATGACCAATACATATAATATATTGTCCTCCACAATATTGCAGAAAATATGTTTTATGGACTCGTAGCCAAATGGCAAAACTGAAATATTATAAACCTCGTCTTGTCCGTCTGTTACAACCATAGCATTATCTTTTTCTTATATATAAAAGTGTAATGAAGCTTTTTACATGTCTAGCTAAAACTCAAAATCGGCTAGACCGGTGTGGCTAATTTTGGTTTTGAAATATTTCTGGAAGTCCAAGGAAGGTTTAAAAGGTGAGAAAATCTGAAGAAATTGCAAGGAAAAACAATATAGTAAAAACAACAACTTCATTTTCCCATACAAACTGTTCGTACCTATCAAAGAAGGTGCATTCAGAGATCGATTTCTTTACTCTTCTGTAGACTATCTCGGAAACAGTTTTGATGTATTATATGAAATTTTGTATTTTCATAGATAACATTCCAAAACAGGATTTTAAATATGTTTTATGATTATTAAGCACCAGGGGGCGCTGCTGCAGTAAATGTGTATCTTCGAAACGACTGGACTGGTTTTGATTCAGTTTTTTGTATTTCATGACTATCACCTGCGAAGAGATAATTAAATAAGTTGTACTGTTATGGGCCACCAGGGGCGCTGCAATGAATACATTTTTTTTAAATGGCTGGGAAGATTTCTACGCGGTTCTTGCATTATAAACATGTCACCTAAGAGCCTGTTCTTAAATAAGGTTTGCGGTCATGAGCCGCCAGGGCGCACTGTGATAGATATCGGGCGCTACAATACATATACGTCTTAAACTGTTCTAAGTTCCGAGGCGGTACGAAGTTCGCCGGGTCAGCTATATTATATAAATAAGTACGTCGCGAAAATGTAATTGTGTAATTAATTTTAATTAACGGGAAGGAGAAAATGAGAAGAACGATAATGAGTTACGACTAACAGAAATTGAGATCGTAAAACATTTGTGTCGCGGGAACGAAAACGGGTTATACTATATATAAGTTATACTTATCAACTAATTCAATTTATGTGCAACCGTCAAATTTGTAATTGTCAGAAATTTAATTAGTAAAAACGAAATGAATAAAATATTATGAAGTTACGTGTGATAAGTAATCCCATCCGCCTTTTTAGAGTTCCGGATGTTCTTTATGCACTCTTTACAAGCACAGTACGACATTTTTCTCAGATAGTTTTTCAAACTACAAAATAGTCTCAATTGGCTACACTGACAGAAGCACTGCGATCTGAACGATTTTCTTGCGGAGTTTTATACTGTGGTTCGTACAGTCTAGTACCCTACTAGGTACATATAAGTCGGTGATGTCAAGTGACCAAAAATAAAATAAATGTATACCAGTCACTGAGAGTCGGCTTAACAATTATAGTAAAAACATATCAGCGAGTTTACCATACTTAAAATACTATGATGATATTAACGAGTTATATAGTGTATTGTTTGATATCACAAAAAATTTATATGATAATGTGTTTAAATCTAAAACCATAGAAATTAATGATTCGTTACGATTAAATGATTGGGCAATGGCGGAAGTGCGGAATGATCATATAATAAAAGCAACCATTTTAGAAATTATGTTCGGAACATAAAGGTATATATACTAGCGTAACAGAGGAACACAGTGTGCGAATGACATCCAGCTCTTTGCGGAAATCCTACATGCGAGAAAGAAATGCAAGAAAATCTGACATAAAACCTCTTTGAACACATTTAGTCTTCTTTACTCACTTGTCAAAATAAGGTCCAGCTTTGTTTTCTATTTTGTGTTATAATCGTTTTGAATTCTACAAAAATTAATTCTTGTGATAAAAATAGTGTAGTGTTCAGTTTTAAATTGCACTGTAACATATGTTAATAATCCAAATAAAGAGACATTTCACCGGTAAGTACTGCCAATAACATATTGTTATCTTAATGCTTATTTTTATAAAAAGCAATCCTAAATTTACTTGGTTGTACATCAGTAGTATACGGTAAATACTTTATTTTGTAAATAATTTGTTATTTTAAACAATTATGTGTACGATACAAAAATATTGTGTAAAATTACATTCAAACAATGAAGCATAGGGATTGCACAAAATGTATCGATATGTCGATATTTTCAAATATAAATATTTTGTAAATTTGATATTATCTAATTGCACCTGTTCCACTGGAATGATGTCGTTAACTGTTTTTAAACATATTGTGAGGTTTATTTAGCCTGGCAGCACATTGTAAGGGAAAGTATGACATCTATACATATATACTACACATAGGGTATATTTGTAAATACAAGACTTTTTCAAATGAAAATATAAGATATATACACAATTAATTTTAATCGTTATTTATTTATGATTTAAAATCTGATGCTCTATTTAATTATAATCGTTATTTATTTATGATTTAAAGTCTGACGTTCTGTCTGTTCTCTGATTATGAACGTCGTAAATAATTAAACTTTGAATGACAAAACTACTGTATACAATAGTTTAACCTCATTTTCCTCCAAGAAACTGCGGTGTTAAAAAATGCTTCCTGATAATTATGACTATTTCATAATATCCAGGTTTCCTGTAAACACGGTTAGCATAGAACAATGGAAAAAAATGTTAAATAGAACAGGTGGGACTCCTCGAAAACATTCTTTGGTTTGCAGTAGACATTTTACGGATAACTGTTTTGTCTAACTAAATCACCGACGACTTTTGAAGAAAGGATCTATACCTACTGAATTTGTGCCGTTAGGGGTTTCTTTTTTTTTTCATATGTGCTTACTAAGTATATTAAGTAATATACTAATAATACTTAATATCTAAAGTCAGAGCATTTATGCCAACTGTAATTTCTATACAGGTCAATCTGAAGACCAAGCGATCGGTGTCAGCGTACGTTTACCGGGATATATCACCAGGACCTTCAACTTTAGAGCCTAAACCTTTATTTCAGCACTAATATAAAATGGATTTGAAGAAAAGTCCATCACAGTGAAAATATCAATTTTAGGCAAATTATCACTTTGTCTTTTACAAAAACTTGTTCCTTTATATTCAAATAAAACTTAATTACCTATTACACAAAGAAACAAAAGATATTATAGACTAGTCCAAGGCATCCAAGGCATAATTTGTGGTGTAGTGAGACGACGCGACACTCAATCGAGTAGACAATGTGACGTCATGGGCAGTAAGAATCCACCAGTCAAACCGCACGAAAATACATAATAATAATAATAACGTGCACATTACAACGTCGTGGCCCCAAACTAAGCATTAGCTTGTGTTTTGCGTACCAAGCGAAGACATCACATACATATAACAACCAAGACCCGGTACCAGTATCGATATTCATCATATAAATACTGACCCGACCTGGGATTCGAACCCGGGACCTCCAGCTTCGTAGGCAGGGTCGCTACCCACTAGGCTAAGCGGTCGTCAAATTAATAAATATCAATAATTTATTTCTCAGTCATTTATTGACGAATTTAAAAAAACTTTCACTGTTTTATTAGTTTTGGTTTATCTTTCAATTCTATCGAGTTAAATTGTATATTTTGAACATCATGAACTTCTCTATTGTAAATGTTTTCGTTTTGTACATTCTCATTTTTTTGTTTACAAAGAGTTAAAATTTTGTTGTTATGCGTTGCAACGTGACGTATTGTAATTAAAAATAAAAATCGTTTATTTATATTGTTTTATTTATTACTTGGCTTGTATTCAACTAAATATTAAAATTTACATAATGATGTAAACGCTTTCTTTTCTTCTGCAAATTTTTTATTATCAACTATTAACAAAAAAAAATATTTATTGGAGTAAAGGAAATGGCATTTGAATTGACTGATTGATGATTTGTCATTTTAAAAAACTAAAAGTTAGGAAAAGTAACTCAAAACAAAAATTATGTAGTATAGCAGATTCAAAATAATAAATAGGATTGCCGATTTCGACTTATGATATCGCGGTAATTTCAACGACACATTATCATGAAAGTACTACGTGCTATCGATAATATAAAAAACACCCATGCACATCACTAAAACTGGCTCAACCACATGTGAATTTTGCACACATACTCATTTCCGTTTCGGTCATGCGATGTTTAGATGTCAGTTGGTCTCCTACGCTAGTATATATATGTCTATGGTTCGGAATGACTCAAAATAGTTCCATAGTTTAATGAATTATGCCATTCTGCTGTGGGGACACACTGCCAATGTGAATACAATCTTCGTGCTGCAGAAGCGAGCTGTTCGAGCAATTTATAAACTAGGACCTAAAGTATCACTTTGAGACTAATTTAAGGAAATTAATATAATGAGATTTCCGTGTGAATATATATTTAAAAACATAATGAATATAAAGAAATATTTTATTATTTAAAAAAAAAATAGTGATCAGCATAATGTTATTATAAGAAGCAAAGATAAACTCGCTAATCATGTCAGCCGCCTCAACAAAATCACAAAATCTTTTAAAAGGCAATATCTACGCTTTTACAATAACATCCCAGTTGACATTCAAGATCTACCCCTGAACAAGTTTAAAACTACAATAAAACGAAAGCTTTATGCAAAAGTATCGTTCTACTTAGATGATAAAAATCCATGGGTGTAAGCCGCCCGCCTATCAGTTTGTTTCAATAATATTAATCTTTAAGCACTTATTTTAGAATTTCAAAAAATAATTTTGTTGAAAAGAGCGTCCGTCTTGCGTATTCTTCTGAGAGGAACCAGCACTTTTTGAATGCATCTTTGTGGTGATGTTCTTCCACAAAGTAATAAATTCCCTCTTGTGACCTATTTCATAACTAGGAAATAAAGATATTTGACTTTGATTTTATCGATATTTAAGATGAAATCAACAGTTGTTGAGATTTCTGTTCGGTCTTAAAAAATGTGTGTCCCTTTTTCAACTATAGGGTAGAAATATTTAGTACAACTTCTAAACGCATTAAAAAAAAATTGTTCGATTAAGATATAGTACATTGGTACATATTATAAATATTTACATTATATATACATACAAATATACATATATAGGTACATTGAGTACTTTTAGATATATATGTTTTTAAACTTATTAGAATTTTAACCATGAACATTAAAGGACATTGACCAAAAATTATGACATTAATTTGAATACATTTTCATGAAAGTATAGACAATCTGGAGAATTATAGAAAATTATTTATTTTATGATGTTCTATGTATTGCACTTGTTTGTACGGCCATTCTCACTGTATGTAGTAATGTGTTTAATGTTTTCTTTTTATATCTCTGTTATTACGCCTTCAAATTACAAGTTTTTTCTTTTGAATAAACTATTCCTAAAAAAAATTAAAAATGTCCATTTCGACTACGGAACACTTAAATTAGTATGCATTACTAGTTTTTACTTTAGGACATGACATATAACATACGTAAATATAAAATACTCATCGACAAAGGTTACACGAAATTAAGAATAATATCCATGTTCCCCAATAGTTAATAAAGAGTAGTGCCCTTGGCTGAAATTCGTTGCCAAGGCCAAAGACCGTGGCGAGTTAAGAGATTATTTACTATTTTTATTTGGATTTATTCCGGCGCATCGCCCGTCTTGTTTGTACGCGTGCCTCTCGGCAGCAACGACCCAAGAGTAATTTTTCACTCCCGCATCAGCTGGCGAGATTTAAAGGCATCGCAAATAACCTGGAGGACATCACTGAAACGCCAGTTCGGTCAAGTCAACCACCAGACACAATTTTGATTGGTTGCAGAATGAATTTAACGTATATTTGAGAAATCGATCTCTATGGGTTATCACTCTATACCACTGTAACCTGTAACTGACCGATTGGCCGAGTGGTTAGAGACTCTACCTGCAGAAAAAAGGTCACGGGTTCGATTCTCGCGCGGAGCAAATATTTTTGTGCGTGAATGTCTTATGTGTTACGTGCCTGATGTAAAATATTTATGTATGCACTATAGTATAAAAATATTTAAGTGTATATATATATATATATATTTGCTAGTAATCTAGTATAGAGATGAACCGGATATCCGGTAACTATCCGGTATCCGGCCGCCATAATACTATCTGGCCGAATATCGGATAGCTCCTAAAATAATAATAAACTATATAAATAACGAATAAAAAAACAAACTGGATGAAAGAAACATATTTTTGAGTAATTATTTGCTTTATTTAGATAGTCTTCATATCACTTGCTTAAATATAATTAGTTTTAGTTTTAAATTTTTAATCACACAATAGTAAATTAATGTAATACAAAGAAAATGAATGAATTAGTACTCATACTGCAGTAAGGGCCAATTATGGTGAGTAAATACTAATAATTTCTCTGCATTGAGAGGTAGCAGGCGGTTGCGTTTCTCTTCATAAATAGGGCCAGCGTCAGAAAAAAGTATTTCGTTATACACACTGCTGCAAGGTGCAGAAAGGTGGAACCGAGTCCACCCCAACGTTCGCGCGCTGCCTACGCAAACGGCTAAGTTTCGCCGGATATTCGGCGGCCGGATATCCGGCTATCCGGCCACATGGTTGGCCGAATATCCGGTATCCGCCCAAACTGCTCTCCGTTTCATCTCTAGTCTAGTACCCATAAAACTAGCTTTGCTTAGTTTGGGACTAGATGGCGCTGTATGGGATGTCCTAGTCATTATATTATATGGGCGGCTGTTCATTGGTCGGCGCGAAACCGACACTAATGCTGATGGATGGCATGTACTTACTACTAAGAGTATAAAACGTATGTATGTGGTCGCACTCAGCGGCGGCCTGTTCCATTTATCCCTACCAGATCAGCCATACCAGTATGGAAGAATGGAATATTTTTCCACTTATCCATACTAGTAGGGATACTTTTCCACATATCCCTCCTATCGAAATGTAAGTATAACCAACTTGAAAATGTTTAAAGTGTTTTATTATGATAAAATAATAAGGAAACCGGTATACAGGTAAGTTACTGGCTGATAGTATACATAATCATACATACCTACTATTATTTATAATTCATTTATTTAATAGAATAAAGTCACTTGTCAATATATCTGTGATTTTATTTCACCAAGAGAATATAAACAACCAAATAATAATTGTATACGAAATGTGTGATGAGCTAGTTTTTTATAAAGAGGGGCCGTGAAGTTGTACTGCTTAACGATGGCTATCAATATAATGCTAAAAAAACCGTGTGCTACTACAAAAACTACAAATTGTGTCGGATCCGTAACAATTAATGTATCTTTAAAAGAGATTATGTCTAGATATTAAGGTGTGACTTTCCAAAACTTCCACCCTAGAAGTATCAAAAATAATTTAGGGGATGGTGGGACAAAGACAAGAAACCAACTTACAGAATTTTGAGAATTGCGGAAATACAAAAAAAAACCAATAATAAAAAATACATACCCGTTACCACCGACATGAATTCGCTCTTTGGACTGGCATGATTCAAAGGATCGACTATTGAAAGAGGGAATAGACTTCAACATTAAAATAAATTGAAAACAGTAAATACGTTAGAATTTCCTAACCTAACATTAGTAACAAGTGAAAATTCGATTTTTATGTTCCTAGTGGGTGAACCATCGATTGTTGGTACAGTAATCGCAGTGCCTATATACATAAGGTTTTTATTGGATTTTTTTAAACTAACCTAACCTACCTATTGATTGGGAAATGGTGGAAAAGCAACCTATCTTGACCGTATTTCTTTTAAACATTGATAATACATAGATAAAAGTATCTACCATAATTAAATAGTTCTGACTTATTAGAAGAGTGGCTGGCCATTGAGAGTTTAGTTTGAAGTCTATCTAAAATGTCTTAGTAGCAGGTATGTGTTACTCATTTTAAATTCGTTTTTTTTTTCGAATTCCGGCATTTCTAAAAATTCTAAAAGTTGGTTTAATCTCTTCACCTAGCCCTCCTCCTTCTTATTATCTAATATTACTCTTAGAGTGGTAGTTTTAGAAAGCCAACCCAAACCAACCAATAGTGGTAAGTAGAGACGATCTCATTTTTAGTTTCATAATATATTATTTTCTTAATAAATATGAATTTTATTATAGTAGAAACTTTTTAACTATAGTGTACATTAACTCGGTAGTAGATAAATGAATGTATGATTTCTATATATCCGTACTAGTATGGATAAATGGACATACAATTTCCATCTATCCATACTAGTATGGATAAGTGGAAAAATATTCCATTCTTCCATACTGGTATGGCTGATCTGGTAGGGATAAATGGAACAGGCGTCAGCGGCATCTCGCTGCCAACATTTCTAAACAAGGTGTATAGCAGACATTAATGTTTTAACCATGGAACTAGAGCAATTCATTTCATAGATATGAGATGAAGCTGCGAATCGCGACATATTATAAAATTAGGTTTACTGTTTCGAGACGGTCATGCCGATATGACAGGTGTTGTCATTGCCCGCGCCCGGCATATTATACATAAAGAAAGGGGGCGGGCGGCAAGAGTTCGTAATTCCATGTTTCTATTATATTTAGCATCCGGTTTAGTGTCCACCAATGAAAAACCGCTTTATACGTGGCAGCTTGTATTGTAAACTATATCATCATTGAGCGGTGCCAACGGTGTATCGTCGCGTCGCGTCGGTGTCGCGTCGAGACGGCGATGTAAACAAATGCACATTTTTGACGTGCCAACTCAATATCACAATATATTGAACGGCGTTCGTTTATAACGGGAGTTATTTCTTGTTGACATCGTGTACATTTTTTTACGTATCGCGCTATCAGACGTGGTACTTACTTCAATCGAACGAGCTAGGTTGCCCAAAGGAAAAATTTTACTCGTAGTTTTATACGTCGTCAATGCTGTGACATGAAATTTGAGTTATAATCTAGGGCAATTTCTTGACTGCCACATGAATAATTATTTATTTATAACCGGTTATTATTTCTGAAACTAAACAGAAAAAAGAATTCTGTTGTCAAGAAAAATAGTCTTCAATATATACAAATACCGGATATTCTTGGACCAATACAATTTGCATTGACGAATTCTCTTTTTATGTGTACACCATCGATGTACCAATATAACTAGATGGGGTAACCGCGTTCTAAAGTGTCCGCGCAGAAACTCATCCAAAACGCAATAAGTCTTCCAACAGGTTTTTGTCAATGTAATGGCTTAGCACTGAATAAACGTGCGCGATGTCGACTTGTGTCGTGAAAATTTGTAAAACTACTCGTCAAAGACGCAAAAATAGAGCTGAATATCGTATTTTCGATAAGTAAACAATTAAATTTAACATTAGTTTATGCTTGCGGACGGTTTTTCAATTGTTTTTTAATTTAATGTGAACATTTTCACGATATAATTCTCGTCCCATTCTCGTTAACAGTGTGACACGTCCGACCCGTAATAAATATTCGTAGGGACTGAACCAACCGGCCTAGCCGCGCGGTGCGGCTGGTCCGAAGAAGTCTATTCTTATACGTCTTATATTAGAATTCTTCTCAACGAATATATGTCATAAGCGTTATGAATAGAGCTCAATTTTCATGCTTCATGAAAGAAACATAATTCCGTCCGAAGAAGTGAATTCTAAAAGGTTTTATATTAGAATTTCATAATGCGAATATATGTCATAAGTGTTACAAATAGAGCACAATTTTCTTGATTCATGTAACAAAAGGCATATATAAAGTAAAACAAACTGTAACACGCTACATTACGGCACAATACGGACGGTTTTGTTTCGCCTTTACAAAGGCGACTTCCAATCCTGTTAAAAATTGAAGATCATTGGTGTACACAGAAGAAAAAGAATTCTTAAATAAATGCAAATTGCATAGCAAAATTTGACGTTATGTTCGGTAGGTGCTAAAAATGGCAATCCACCAAATGCAAGTTTTTTTTTTTTCAAATCGAACTCTATGTATGTACATGTGTGTGTGTCGTGATAGCCGAGCCGTAGCGAGCCCGCTTCTTGTTTAGAAAGCCGTGGTTCGAGTCCCGGGCATGCACCAATGAGTTTTTTTCTAAATTATGTACATAAATATCACTATGCTTCGGAGAGTACATTAAATCGTCGGTCCCGGTTGCCCCCAATACATAGCAGTCGTTAAAATCCACCCACCAACCCGCACTGGAGTAACGTGTTGGATTACGCTCCAAGCCCCCTCATTTCGCAGGGAGGCTTAAGCCCCTGCAGTGGGACATTAATGGGCTGATGGTATGGTTGTAAGTACGTTCGTGTTCATTGATTAACAGCGGCGCTTGGCAACGATACCATGACCCATCCGGTGGATTTGCTATCTATTTAGCGAGCAGTAGCTACGATACCATACGAATGTTCATCAGGAAGCCTAAATATAGTATTGTTAACGAAATAAGCACGTACACAATATTCGTATTTAGTGAATTCGTGTAACAGTTTACACTGACAATATATAGTATTGGTAACGCCATCCACCATGTCTGGGTATATACCTATGTTTCAAACCATTTTCATGACATTTCTCTAAGCATTGCAGCAAGATCTGCCTTTATTGTAGATATGTATAAATATAAGTTTCAGCCCTCGTGTTACACATTGATCAGATGTTCGTATTATGGCGAGGCCACACAAACGTCTTGCAGTAAGAACACTCTTCGGAGTTAGAATTTTTAATTCGTAATTTTACTATTAAATATAAAACTATAGGTACATCTGAAGATATTATATACGTAATAAATACAAAATTAATGTTCTATCTATACTATATCGTCTCAGTTATAGAGTAAATTAATTTGACAGCAGCATTCGATTTTCATAGTCATAAATGTCACTTCACAATATCGAATTGACATTACGCAATTTTGCGGGACTGAAGACTGGCACGCGGGGATTTCACGGGGTTAAGAACCGGCGCGCGGGGACTTCGCGCACTGAAACTCGGCATCTCGCACCAGCTAGCTAGTGTATGAGCGGATAGACGGTCAACGCAGAACAGGGCTTCTAGTCAATTGGTACTTTTATGGCCACAGTCAATATCGTATACGGGCCGTATGGAAGTAGGTAAATTGTTGAAGGATGCTCTTATATTACACGTTGGTGTGGCTCGGCCTTTTATAGTATTTTAAACATTCGACTGATTCTAAAACACGTTATACCAAGGCTTGCTCGATAAAATTGATAAGCGCTGTAGTAACTTGAGCAGTCATCGGCTATTATCGGGTTTTTAAGTTTACTCTTTTCTCTGATTGCCGCAAACTAAGATACATTCATGTATACAATGAGATTTCACGTGTCGTTAGAGAATGTGAATTACGGACAAACATGAACTGGCGTGATTTACAACTACGAATTTAACTCGGACGCGATGCGACGGAGGCAACTCTCACTATTAATATATCGTATGATGAGAGAAAAAAACTAGTAAAGGACGATACGGTGTTGGTTTCACAAACTTTGAGAATTTTCCGTGAATACTGATTCGACGAAACGATTATGGTCACCAAACAACTCCAATTAAATTGGCCCAAACTCACATACTCATGCGTGGATCGGTTATGCAAAACAGTGTTTGGAACTGTAAGTGCCACCAGACCTGATTAAGCAAAAAGAACAGAACCTTCACAGGCAACAACGGAATGTTATGAGACAGCTTTCGGTATTTTACTCATCTGTCAAAATGGCAAATGATAGTCGATGAGATCAAATCAATAATTGTGATAATTACATGCCTTGTGGCCCACGTGTCAAGTACATTATAGAGGGCAACGGTACGGTATACAAACCAGTATTATTAGTGATTGGCTTGGACAATACGAAAATTATAAAACTGTTTTATCCTCTTATTTTACATTGGCCAATCGCTATTCAAGTTTCTTTGCATTTTAGCAACCGTCGCGTCGTATAGGTATTTTTCGATCGTATATTTGCAAATTTTGAGTTTTCACTTGCTAATTTGACGATTTCCGTTCATTTATAAAAGAAAAAGTAGCGAGCGCTACGTGAATCGACTTATAAGTTTGGCCACGCTAGCGCGATTGTGGAGTTGCGGACGGCCGCGGCGCAGGCGCCTTCAGACCTCAGATACATGAATCATTTTGCCCACAACAAATTACAAATAAAAAATCGGTCGAGTGCGCGTTCGTATCAACTTAAAATTCCATAGCATTTTCTGACCACAAACTGCATGTATTTTGGCTTTGAAGCAAAGTTTAGTTTTTTTAACAACTGGAAAGTGACGATATCTAAAAAACTTGCAAGTACATCCCGTTGCTGTCTGGTCAAAATTGAGGGTTATACGATAATTGGGTTTTCTAAATTTAAATATAAATTTGTCAAAACTATAAAGATCGATGAAAAGTGAAACGTGCCCCGAATTTGAAACAAACCACTAAATTGGCTTAATAATATTATATTCATGTTAATAGAGTGACATCAATTAAAATTGTGTTCACAACATTTATCACGAGTGCCTTGGTGTTTTTAAGTGTTCCGTACACTAAAAGGAATTCTTATAAAATCGCTTCGTTATCCATCTCTCCGCCTGTCGAAATATTTTTTCTCAAGGACGCGTGTTAAAGTTGAAATTAATTCTACGGTCCCTCGGAGCTGTAAAAAAATTAAGTTTCCAAGTCAACGCAATCAAAAAATATACGTTTGTGCCGCATATTTTGACATTCCCAAGTATAATCACAACCTATAGGCTACTTCTCGTTGACTGAGATTCATGAAATTTGAAAAAAACGCAAGGTCTCACAATACAAGTAAAACAAAAAAAATCTCAAAATTATTGTATTAGAATTAACATGTATTTTTTTTAATAATTTTCAAACTGATATAGGTGTTTACGTGCCTTCGGGCGGTGAATAGCAATAAATACGTTATATAACAAGACGGAACCCTTACAGTGCGAGTCGGACTCGCACTTGGTGAGTTTTTATAACACGGTTGAACAATTACAAAGGGGGACACATATTGTTAACGATTTTATAAGCTCATATCTTGCGAAATATTGACCTAAATAAAAGAGACGGGATGGAGAGCCATCCACAAATATTTTTTGTAATTTCTTTGCTTTGTACGGCAGTTCGTATGTAAAATTTTCATATAAATCGATGGAAAGACGACCGAGACATGAAAGTCTTCGACATACATACCTACGGATGGACAGATGGATATAAGACATGACAAAATAATTAGGGTTCGGTTTTTGCCATTTGGCGACGGAACCCAAACAGGGAGTTTATTTTAATTTGTGTTTGTATTATCTAATTTTTTGGATTCCGCAGTCGAACAAGGAAACCTTATTAGTTTCTCCAAGTCCGTCCGTCCGTTTGTATGTCACAGATATTTACTAACAGACTATTAGTGCTAGGACCCTGAACTGAACAGCTTAGGGAAAATAGCTAAATAATAGTTGGCTGGACATAAAAGTTAGCCAGGTTTTATTAACGTATTTTTATTGAATTAATGTCAGTTAATAAAAAATTGCGTGTCAAAAATTGCCGCTACATATATATTTTTTGGCTTTCACTTGTTAATTCACAAACAAAATTAAATAATCGTAACTAATGACTAATCAAGTAAAAAATAATAATTTTTTTTACGTAATATAAATAAAAATACTAGTTCACAGCACGAACTTATTAAGAAAATGATCATGGCTGCCCAGGGTCAACTAATTCCCGAGTTGTAGCCGACCAAATTCATGCGTAAGGGAATTTCATCTACTCTGAACAAACATACGTTTTTATTGTTGGCATTGCATCGGAATCCCACTTATGCGTGACCCGACTTGCAATTGTGTTAATGACGAAATTCGCTTCTGCCTCCATACCGCATACTGGTTTGAGTGCCGATTAATATTTCACTAATAAAAATCTCGGTACTGATGTTTATTTCTCAGGCGTCGTAAAAGATGAGCGTGATCAGGAAAATCAAACGTCAATCAAATATGATTGAACATTTTTGTACTGACATCTGTAAATACGATTCCCAGAATTAAAAGCAAGAAACTATTTTTGTTTCGAGCCTAATCCAAAAAATAATAACGAATAGATTTTGGCAGCTGACGTCACGGCGGGTGGCTCTCACGGCGTCTAAAACAATAGCCACTATTGGGTTTGAAAGACACAGAGGTCGCGCGACCAAGTATTCAGTCATCACAGTTGGATTTGAGTAATCTTGAAGCAAAGAGAAGGTAAGAATATACGAATAATACCGGAAGTTATTTTAACATGGTAACATCAAACACAACCATATTCCTACCATTTTAAACTATATATAGAGTATCATATGGATTTGTAAATTTTAACATAAATATGTTAGAAGTTAGAACGAAAAAAATCAAATTAAAAATTTAAATAACTCCCGACACAAAAAAAAAATACATTTAAAAAGTCTGAAATAATAAAGGTTTGTTCATTTTCAAATGATTTATGATCCTGAAAGGCATCGGGAACAGCTAAGTAAACTTAATATACCTAATAATTAGTTTGACTTTGAAAATGTTTCTTTTTTTGCGTAGGGTTTTTATTTTATTTTTTATTTAATTTGTGCTTGAAAGTTTTTTAATCTATTACTTATTTTAAATAATAAACCTTCGCATGAAAGTATGTCAGTGCTATAGTTCAATTTGTTCGTATGGGCATTTTTTAGTTAAACTAATTGATATAAAATTACTTAAAGAAACAGTGAAAACGAACCCCTCAAAACGCGAGTTCGACTCGCACTTGGCCTATTCTTTTCTTCAGTATGCTCGATCATCATCTATCTGACACATACTCATTAGGACCATTCCTATGAATGCACCCACGATAACTCTGCTGTAGTCAGTGAGGAGTTGGGCATGCTCCAGATTCCAAATAATGCTGCAGCATCAGGCCAAGGCCACCAAGTTCTTACAATATTTTTGAAGTACATGGTTACTCAGTCTCGAATCGACCTTTCGAATCGAATCAGACCTTTGGAAATCGATCACATCCCTTCTTCATCTGAAAAAGAGCTGATAATCTTCAAACGGAAGGTTGACCAAACACTGTGACGTAACATTTGAATCCTTTTTCATGAAAATAATTGGAGTAATTTATGTATTTATTTTATGTATGGAATTTATGTATGTTATTTATGTATGGAATAATCAATTGTTAAAGTTGACGTCTCTACTACTAGTTATAGCTGCGGCGTTCTATGTATTGCACTTGTTTGTATGGCCCTCGACTACTGTATGTAGTAGTGACGTCACATTAACGTTTCAAGTTTTCTTTTATTGCATTTATACAAATATAGGTCTATATTTCTATAAATACAATAATTTTTGCACTACGTCGCAAAATTTTGAACAATGCCCATAACGCAACACGCAGACACAAGTCAAGGATGATCCCAATGTTAGGTAACCCTATGTTTATATTTACTGCAATATTGACAACGAGTCTGATAGATTTATCTCATTTCATTAGCTTACATATTAACAAATTTGGTTGGTTTTGCTTTGGTACAATGGCTTAAAATCCACATCCACAGCCACGTCTTTCTTGACTACAACATTTAAATATCTGTAGTAATATAATAGCAATATAATATTTGTGAATCAAAATACAAATAAATGTAATAAACACAGTGCCCAATATTTAATAGTGTCTTGTCTAGGTAGGAAGGAGTACCGATGAGTGTTTTCCATTTAAATTTGAAAAAAATGGGTAGAAAATGGGAAAACGTTTTGCAAAGTAATCCGATTTGGATGATCCATTTTTTTAAAGGAGATGAAATGAGTATTATCGTTATGCTTACCAACTAATTCATTTTATGTGCAACCGTCAAATTTGTAATTGTCAAAAATTAAATTAGTAAAAACTAAATTAATGAAATATTATAAGTTACATGTAATAAGTAATCCCATCCGCCTTTTTAAAGTTTCGGGTGTCATTTATACACTTTTTAAAGGCACAGCAAGGCATTTTTCTAAGATTTTTTTTCAAAATCCACAATAATGTCAATCGATTACACTGACAGGCGGTGGTCCACAAAGCAACTATTTCAAAGTCGTTCAGAGCACCGCGATCTGAACGATTTTCATGCGGAGTTTCATACTGTAGTACATACAGTCTAGTATTCTAGGTACATATAAGTCAATGCGTTCAATGCACTTCATCACAAAAAAAATCTGAAGCGAAACTAAAATTGTATATCTGTTTTTGATGGTTTCTACGTCACATCATTTAATTTCTAAAAGAAAACAAAAATAAATATCTCGATAATTCAGAAACCAAATAATTTGGGATTTATGCTATTTATTTTATTTTATTAACTACATTACTACTTCAATAACGTTATACATACCTCTAATAAGCATTGTTCAAAATTTTACATGGTCCGATTTTTTTATATTCATAAGAATAGATGTCCTTAATAAATAGAATAAATAATATAAACATAGAGAATTATTTTTTAAATTTTTTGGAAGCGTAGTAATAACAAAGTTATAAAAAGGAAACGTGAAATATTAATGTGACGTCAATACTACAAATACTACATGCAGCGGTCGGCGACCATACAAACAAGCACAATACGTACAGCATCCTAACTACAATTACTATAGTAGTAGCGACGTCATCAAATATCATTTTTTTACAGTCGATTATTCCTTGAAAATCCATAAAAAGTATTGAAATGTAATGTCAACATTTAAAGTATCAGGCCACGTGACCCGAATGGTATCTTTTACATCATAAATACGTGAAGGAAAAGCTTTAGACCCCTTTTTAAGCATACCTACTACGCGCACGAAGGAGTGTGATAGTTGGCAAAGTAAAAGTTTAAATGGAGTAAGGAGCGCAGAAAGCTAAAATCTATATACAGGCGAGTTTTTGCGATGAGATTATATAGGCATATCCTAAACTATGAAAAATAGCGAAAAGTGTTCAAAGGAGTTCTTTTCACAAACACTGTCAACTATACGAGTTTTATTGGTGGTTTCAAAAAAGTGAATGGTCGATCTTCGACCGCAGGGCGACCACTAGTATCAATTATTCGCTCTGAAAAGGTTAATCGATATGATCGTGTTAAAGGCGGCGACCATCACGTTGCGTCGCAAACTACTTAATCACTAATGAGTCACTTCACCTTATCGATACGATACGTACGCACATAAGTGGGCCACCCGCGCCATTCGTTCTTCAACTACCTACCTATACAATCTGCATATACATGTAGATACCTACAATGAATGATGTCATGATAATGTAACACTATGTGTATTCATGAATCAACTTCAAGAACGACGCGAAGGTCTGAATTTTCATACAATAGTTTATACTGTACTCATTTGGAATTTGCAGAACCGATCCAAATGATATCTCGCATGTAGGACGGGATACAATATATTATTCCCGTATCGTGCCACTTTTTTTGGGAACTAAAACGAAAAGAAAATAACATCCAAAGAAAGTTTTCCATTTTTGACGATTAAAACGTGGTAACTGCGGTGATAATATTTAATATGAGAAACGATTATTAACGATATAAACGATTAAAAACGGTTGTATGATCGACAATTGGAGGTATGCCAATGTAGCCCCCATAAAAGGTGAAATTCTGCTCTACGCGAAAAAAAAGGAATAGTATACGGGAAATCCAACTTGGAATTTTTTTGAAGACCTTCCAGTCCTCTCTTAAGGCAGGTCTACATTTTAGCCTCGTGGAGAGTTTTAGTGGCCCCACATTGAATCCACTTCCCACGTCATGGGAATTCCAATAATAAAGCAATGGTCAATGCGCATTCGCCTTTCGGTTGCAGCCTTTTTCGTTAGAGCTCCAACCGAAATACAGGTACAATCAATCAAGACGGAATGAGGGCTAAACTAAAACGATTCTGCAAAATAGTACTACATGATTTAACTTTTAGTTCCATCCGCAACGTTACACTGTTTTTCAGCCATTAGTGCTTGTACATAACAAGCGCGGTTTATGTTCGGTTATCGTCGGTTTATGTAAGCACTTAAAAAAAACTTAACATTGTTAATGCATTATTTTAAATGACGTTATATATATACTAGCGACCCGCCCCGGCTTCGCACGGGTAGCAGAGCATATAAGCCGTAATGTTTTTTTCTGTCGTAGTGTCATATCAGCTTGTTGTGTCGAACAAGTGGATTGGATTTAATTACTTTTAAATGTGACGTAAGTTCGTCCTACTTAGAGTATTTTTTAAGTATTTTATTTCCAATTCTATAAATATTTGAATCTATAAAATGAATCTATAAAAGTAAAGAACAAATACATATAACCTAACCTAGCTACGCGTGTCGCGTCGTCCCATATGGCCGCCCGGCTGGTCGTGCGATATTTATATTTCGCGATAGCTTCTAAGACATTAATTTAAAATGTATAGTGTAAAGGGCAATCATTATGTGCATAAAATGCTGAAGGCAAATAACGTATTTAATTTGATAAGGATTAATACTGTATCCGTATAAATTGCTTTCCAATTACCTCATCATATGACCATATATCCATAAGACATAGACATATGCCATCGCGGACTTTTCTTTAGTCCTATATAAGATACACAATTCCTCCATACATTATTTTGTTATATCTCAAAAGGATTAGGCAGCGTTTTCGATGAAAGCTCCCAGCCCTCTTGATTTTTTTCCGACTTCTTCAATAATAATCGTCATATTTCAACAAATTTGCACAAAACATTAATAAATTAGACACATAAACCTTCCTCTTGAATCACTCTGTCCATTGGTGTCAACAATTTGCCAATCTGTTCGGTAGTTTTTGAGTTTATCGCGATCAGATAGACAGACACGGCGGGGGACTTTATTTTATAATATCATATGTAGTGATGATATATATATTTTACTTAACTATACGTACGTTTTGTTAAAAGTTACGTCGTACTTCGATTTATGATGAACAAACGACTGTCTGCAGTTCAACTTTTCGATTAGACTAAGTCATCATCGTCATCAGGCCTTCATTGCTGGAGTATAACCCTTCATCGACATTAAGGGTGTGAATTATAAGCCCACCACACTGGTCCAAAGGCGCGTTGGGTTAGACACTAAGTCGCTGATTATCTATTTTTAGGGTTCAACATAATTACCCATAAATGCTTGTGACTTCATCGCATTAATCTTACCTAAATCATGTCATGTTATCTCATTTTTCTATCACAGATGTCTACGTCTAAATTGTGCAAGCCTTTGCATGCGGGAAGTTTATTAAAATACTTGCTTTGGATATATGACACCAAGAAAAATTTTAAAAGCAAAAACAAAGCTCGACAGTTTATAGATTTTCCAAATTTGTGATACAACCGTGGAAGTATATATGTTATAGGCAATGTGTATAATCCGGCATTGTATAGAACGCCTAGGCATTATATACATTGCCTAAAACTTTCAGGCAATGTATATAATACAATTCATTTCATACATTGCCTAGGTATTGTATAAAATGCCCGAAGCGCATCAGGCAATGTGTATAATGAACGACCACGGGAAAGAGACGCGTTTGCGGCGTGCGGGACTACCCCGTAAACAAGTTGCAACTCGTTCGTTGTGTTAGGTTAACTGTTGGTTTTTTTCGTATCATGATCAAATTTCCATAATCAAATGATAAGAAATGAACAGGGTGACTTTCTGCAGCAATTTTTTGGTACGTTGTAAATGGAAACGTTTATCCGAAGGGAACTGCTATGTGAGAAACGCTCTCGACGCAAAAACTCGTAGGTACTTAGGCATACCAACCAATAGAACACATGTCTTATCAGCGCTGTCTGCTGGTGGAAGTTGAAATTAGGATTATACACATTGCCTATAACATATACATAGAGATACCGCATCGTGACCACAAAAATGTGAGCAAAAAAATATATGCCACTTGAATGTTTTGATATAGCACAGGGGTCGTCAATCTTTTGACATGGAAGAGCCAAAAGTAACAATTTACAAAATTTCCAAGTTTTCAAAGAGCCACTAAAAATTTTCATTTCAATATCATTTGCTTGTAATATTATATATTTGATTTTAGATTTAAAATAAACTACTTTAAACATGAAATAGTGTTTATGCATACAAAAACACAACATAACGTTTTTAGTTTTAAGTATTTTTCCAGAATAATAAAATAATTAATGCAATAATATAACCACAGTTATTGAATAAGAGATAGTCTCATCAATGGGAGCAGTAGTTTTGCATACATTTTGAAAATATGGTTAAATCTAGTTCATAACTTCTAGCACATTTCATGCACAATATTTAAAATTTTCACATGATAGCTTTTTTATTTACCTTTTATTGTATTCAAAAAAAAAATGCTTGAGTGGCTGAGAGATAGACATGGTACTCACTCATGGATTGATTGCACGATTTTTAAGGGTTGTCGACCCCTTATATAGCACTATGAATTAGAATTTCGGGTGACGCATATTTAAAACATGTTTAAAACAATGATAATGACGTGATACGGTCTGTCTAATCTCTGTCAAATTCATTGCAAGTAGCAAGAGTTGTGTTGTAGCACCCAAGTGGGATTCTGTCCGCTGGCGTGAGCTTATGTAACCTGATGCTGTGAAAGAGCTGTAATCCAGTAGTGATTACATCAAGGAAACCCTGACGATGTTTTAATGATTAAAATATATTTAAATGTAATTCGAATATTTCCAAAAGAAAAACCCTGTTCGCATAAGAGCGTAGTAGACCCCAGAGTTGATACTGATCTATACTAATATTATAAAGCTGAAGAGTTTGTTTGTTTGTTTGAACGCGCAAATCTCAGGAACTACTGGTTCGAATTGAAAAATTCTTTTTGTGTTGGATAGTCTATTTATTGAGGAAGGCTATAGGCTATATGTATAAAATAATACTATCTATCTGTCAGTCTATTCGAGCAAATCTCCAAAACGGCTAAACTGATATTGATGAAACTTCACAGATGTGGAAAGAAAGTGGTCAAAAGTGACATACACTACTTTTTGTATGTCTGTCTGTACGTCCATCTGTCTATTCGAGCTAATCTCCAAAACGGTTAAACCGACTTTAATGAAATTTCACGGGTATGAAAAGGAGGTGATCAAAAGTGACATACGCTACTTTTTATCCGTCTGTTTGTCTGTACGTTCATGTGTCTATTCAAGCTAATCTTCAAAACGGCTCAACAAATTTTAATGAAACTTTGCAGACGTGAGAGAAGGTTGTCAAGAGTGACATCAGCTACTTTTTGTGTCTGTCGTTTGTCTTCACTGATCTATCAACGTAGATAAAGCCGAAACTACTAAGTCTAGGAAGCCGACATTTGGAACAGTGGTTTATTTTATAACATCAATTTTTTATGAAAGGAATATTTGGAAATTTCAAATTTGAGGAGGGAAGGACGGAAGGGCTTTGTATGAGTCTTTGTTCTTTAAAATTATAACCTTAAAATTTTTGACATAAATAAATAATGATGTCTTTCAGAGTTTTTGGATTTCCACATTTTAAAGGTGGAAAACGTGATGTGAAAAGTATGTGAGTATCGGTTTTCTTAACGCTGTCAATAGATGGCGGTCGTTACAATCCCCAACCCGCAGTGAAGTAGCATGGTAGATTTAAGCTCCAAAACTCCCTCCTCACCCTGGGGGAGGCCTAAGCCCCTGCAGTGGGGTAAAATGGGCTGATGATGATCGGTTTTCTTAAAGGAGTGGGGAGAATGAAGATTGAAAGTTTAAATGGGTGTACCAAATATTAGTTTCAGTAAAAAGTATGTATAAACCGTTTCAAATGTTAATGCTACCTAAAACAGGAATGTGTAGTCTACGCAAGCGAAGCTGCGGGCGGTCGCTAGTTTATTTCATATAATGAAAACTGCAATGATACCTTACATCTTTTTTTTTTAATTGTGAAGGTAGTGTAGATAGTTATCGATTTAGATATCAAAGCACCATTTTTTAAATTTATTGTCTGTTTGTCCACCTGTCTGTGCACGCATCATACAAAAACTGCTGGACGGATTTTGATGAAATTGGATGCGAACATAATTTAGTACCTGGGTCAACTTATAGAATACTTCTCACTAAAAAAATATAAAAACTGGTTACTCGAACATTGCCAGTATCTTTTATTTTTTGAAAAGGGAATTTTTAATAACCCAGATATGAAAGTTTCTGTTTGTTTCGCTTTCACGGCTTCAGGACTAAATCGATTTTGATTAAATTTGAAACAGAAATAGCTAGAAATCTTTAGAAAGGGCTTAGGCTACTTTTTGCCGCGTAAATGTGTCTGTATAATTGTTACGTCCTCTCATATACTAAAATTATTTACCTATGTTAAAGCCGAAATAATACAAACTTGTAATCCATGCGGGTGACTGAGTATTAAGGGAGGTATGGATTGGTCTACGTTACTATGGTAGGCTACATATCCAAGAGTCGGGTTTAAATTGTAGCAAAGGGTTATAATTTGACTGACCGATTGGCTGAGTGGGCGAGCCCTACCTCCAGAATCAAAGGTCGCGGGTATGATTACCGCCCGAGACAAATATTTATGTGCATGAACATGTCTATTTGTATCGCATCTGGACATAAAATATCTATATATGTATATATTACAAAGAATATTTAAGCATGTATATCAGTTGTCTAGTAACCCATATCACAAGCATAATACTTGCTTACTTTGGGACTAGATGGCACTATGTGGGATGTGATTCATAGTATAGTAGTATCTCTTCACAAGAGTTTGATTCACACTCGACTGATTTTTAATAAAAAGTAAGCACCTACTATTGTTTTTATTATGCAGTATGTAAACCCACTTTATGAACTTTTGGTGGGTCACTTTTGTTTTATAGTGATTGCTTTGTATATAAATAGTAATTTGATTATTAATGTTTTTTATAAATTGTTGATTTAGATAATGTTATGTCTTTACTTTGACAATTCAAGTCCAAATACATAATGAGAAAATAAAGCATGTCTGCTAAGGAAGTATCATTGTCATAGAACTGATCCTAACTGAAACTTAATTTTTAGAAATTCTAACTGAATTGACTTAAGATGATGACTTTTGATAAAAAAACTGTTACTAAACAGTATAAATTACATTTAGGTATGTACTATTGAAAATACCTAATTGTAACATAACTATAAAAACTTTTCTAAAGTTGTGGGTCAAGTGCATGGTGATGTTTCATTTCATTTATAATTCTATTTGTCTATAATATATTCATAATGTAAACATGATGACTCACCTGTTTGACTGACCGATTGGCCGAGTGGTTAGAGACCCTAAATGCGGAACGAAAGATTCCCGCCCGGGACAAATATTTGTGTGCATGATCATGTCTCTTTGTACCGTGTCTGGGCATAAAATATTTTGTCTAGTACCCCATAATATAAGCATAACACTTGCTTACTTTAGGACTAGATGGCGCTATGTGGGATATCCCAAATATGTGTAGATATATGTATGATTCCCAAATATTATTGTTATGGAAAGAAATAAAACGGACATTGTTTTATATATCATAATCTTATACAAAACTTTATTATTAAGAATTAGCAATTGTCAAAGACCAAGATGGTAAACAAGGTATTTTATTGGCCGTAGACAGTGAAGGGTGGTAGGAAACAAAAAATAGAGTGTAATTAATACCAAAAGAAAATGCAGCAAAACACACTGGTTAACACTATCGCACCAGTATGGTGATAATCAAAGTGATTGACAGTTTGCACGATTGATTGACATCAAGTGATTTTTTTTATCAAAGGCAAAGGAAGACATTTTAATTTGTTTTATCAAATATCTATATAAATAAAAACGTTTGAATGCAACTAAGTAACGTATAAAGTTGTCACCACATTTGCATGTTTTAATAAATATCTCAAAAATGCCTCTTCTTCTTATTTAATAATTTTGAAAGAGTTTTTCAACATTATGTAATAATTTGATGCAACTTATAGTCAGTTATGTTGTAAAATTTATTTCCATCTGTCGGTGTACAACTTACTAGTTTCTATTCATAGTGGAAAATAACATATAAGCCCATATTTTTATCAACATTATCATCACTGATTTTACAGAACAAGATGACCTCCCTTGGTAGATTGGGTGAACTCGAAAAAAGCTTCTTTCTACAAAATATTCCTTCTAATTGTTAAACTCATTACAATAATATGACATCAAACTATAACAAATTATAAGTTCAATAATGTAAACTAGTAAATATTTCATCAAAAGGGGGCTTACAAAAAAATACTTTAGAATAGTTTTTTTAAATAAATAAGGAACAAAGGAATTGAATTATTTAAAACTAATATTATAAAGCTGAAGAGTCTGTTTGTTTGTTTGAATGCGCAAATCTCAGGAACTACTGGTTCGAATTAAAAATTCTTTTTATGTTGGATAATCCATTTATCGAGGAAGGCTATAGGCTATTATTATATCACGCTACGACCAATGGGAGCGGATCATCAATGAAATATATTGCAAAAACGAGAAAAATTATTCCTTTTGAGAGCTTCCGTTACAAATTGTTCCCCTTTAAAAGTTCTTACCAAAAGTCCGCGACAGCATATGTGTATCTTTTAAGGTTGACTTAGGTACTATATATAATATATAACCTTTTTTATGGAAATCAAATTTGTTGCTAGACGCGCCAGAGAATTTATTTGTTTGGATGATGACGATGATACCATAGTGTAATGATACTATACGGTTGGACTAGGGACCCAGACCGACTTCGCACGGGTGCCATGTACTAATGCGTGGAACGGAAAGGGGAAAGTTTCCGTAGCCCACCCGGGCGAAGCCAGGTACGACCGCTAGTTTAAAATAAAGGGGGTTAAGTCCAAGTTGGATTCGTGTGGAGAGGCTTACTCTATTTTCTAATTAGCCCCTAAAAATTAATTGTTTATTTAAAATATATGTCAAATCACATATGTATTTAAATTTTTTTTTTCAAAATTGTTGGCTCAGTTAGTTTCGGTGATAAGCGTGTCAGGGTTGGGGGTGTCCGTCTATATTTTGTATATTTTCTAATTATCTATTAAACCATGCATGTTAAATTTAAAAAAAAATCTAGCAGAGTATCTAGCAAAACGAGTACCTATATTTGATATGTAATATGAAGCACCAAAGGTTTATTTTTAAATTTTCTATTTTTGGTCCCGAAATTAACCCACAAAATTAAAATAAAAAAATAGATTTGAAGAAAATAGCCTGTGACAAACAGACAAGTGATTTCATAAAGGTTCTTTTTTTCATATCAGATGTAATCCTAAAGCATGAAATAAAAGTAAACATCACGTAGGTTTTGTAGGCTAAAAGTGACACTAGCAGGAGCCTTGCTAGGACGTATTTCGTGTAGGCAAACTCATAAATCATATCACGTGACTTCACGCTAATACCGCGCAAACATTATATTACGCAGTTAGCTCGCAACTCTAATTATCTAGTTTACACTGTTCATATTACTTAAACCAGGGGTTACATGTATACATTTAATGTATGTACAATGCCAAATAATGGTTGGGCATATGTTCCAAGAGTTGTTAACTTTATATTTGCAGGCTTAGGTACCTACAAAGGCTTACGTTTATTAAGGAAAATACATAAATGAAATATGATTCAAATAGAAACTGCTGCTGTGAGAACAGAATTATCAGGACCGGTTTGTCCGTCTAATTTTGTGTTCTACACAAAGCATAGACATAGAAAAAAAATAACACTACCACAGATTAGATTGTATCCCACAAAAAACCTTACGAAGAACTATTACTTAGTTCTAATATATGAGAATTTATGTGCATAATATTATAATATCTAAAGTGCTTCTAATTAAAATGAAGTTATAAGAACGTGTAACACTGGAACAAGTATTCAATCTCTTTTGGTTTGTAAGAGTTAAAGCAGCACATGCTCTTTTATTTTTGTGTATAATTGAATTATATTATTTAAGAGATATTTAGTCTCTCTCTCTCTCTCTCTCCTGCCCTTATCCCACTCTAGGTGGGGTCGGCCCAACATGTTTTTTTCTTCCACTCCTCTCTGTCAATCGTTAGTTCATCACTCACTCCTTTCGCTATCATATTCTCCTTCACACAATCTATCCATCTTTTCCTCGGTCTTCCCCTCTTTTTACGTCCTTCCACATTTATACTTAACATTCTTCTGCCTACATACTCGTCATCCCTGCGCATAACATGATCATACCATCCAAGCCTATTACTCCGCAGTCTCTCTGTCACTGGTGCTACTTTCAAAGCTCCCCTAATATACTCATTTCTTATCTTATCCTTCCTTGTCACACCACACATCCATCTTAACATTCCCATCTCTGTCACATGCACCTTTCTTTCATCCATCTTCTTCATAGCCCAACACTCTGATCCATACATGACAACAGGTCTGATTGCCGCCTTATAAATTTTTCCCTTTAGTTTAAGGGGCATTCGGGCGTTACAAATTGTTCCTGAGACCTGTCGTCACTTCATCCGTCCCACATTCATTCTGTTGTTAATGTCACGGTCAATATCGCCGTTGTTTTGTAGGAGCGAGCCAAGGTAACGGAAATATGAGCAAACTGGAAGAGATACACCATCTAAGGCAATTTGGGAGAAATTGGAGGGGCCACCAAAGTCACAGAACATATGTTCAGTTTTACTCCGATTGATTTTAAGCCCAACATTCTTCAATCTCTCCTGCCATTTTCCCAGCCTGCTCTGTACCTCACTCGCATCCTCTCCGACAAGAACAATGTCGTCGGCGAACAGCATGCACCAGGGTGCCTCTTCCTGTATGTCCGATGTCAAGGCATCCATAATCAGGAGGAACAAATACAGGCTTAAAGCTGATCCCTGGTGCAAACCCACAGCCACATCGAACCTGTCGGTGACGCCAGCCTCAGACCGAACATTTGTACACACTCTTCTATACATTTCAATCACAAGCCTTACATTATTTAAGAGATATTTAGTATTGACTATAAATTAGATAACATTTAAATAACTTACATTACATTATTTTGAAATATGTCACAAGTGTTTGAATTTATTACTTTGTGGGTACAAACACATTGAGACAATTACAACAAAGTGCTAGTTCCTCTCAAAAAAATAATCGATAAAATGAGGGATGAACAATCATTTTAACTGAAAGTGCTTAAATATTAATATTATTGAAACTAATTGATAGGCAAAGGGCTTACACTCATTGTTTATTTATTATTTAAATAGTCAGACACTTTATTTACATAAACTTTTGTAGGTAGGTATATAGCTTGTGTTAAAAGCATATATACACTTTTCATGGTACTTTTGTGATAAGTAACTAATAAATCTTCTAAGATCAAAACATTAACAATGGGTCAGACATCTGCACAAGTATTGCAGTATTGCACAAATGCCCAAAATGGTTATCAGGTATGGTACAATTTATTGAGCTTGTATAAAATTCTCAAAAATCAATAGCGTAGATTTAAAAAAATCTTTTTTGGTGTCAACGAAAACAAGCGACATCTATTTCATTCCGATTCAAATATGGCCTCTAATTCTATTTGTGTATTTAAGATGAAGTTTAAAAAATGCAACTGACCGTCTGCATCAACTTCATTGATCATGTCTTGCAGTTCAGCTTCTGTGGGGTTCTGTCCTAGGGAGCGCATGACTGTGCCCAGTTCCTTGGTTGTGATGGTGCCATCACCGTCTTTGTCAAACAACGAGAACGCTTCCTTGAACTCTGCAATCTGTTCTTCTGTTAGCTGATCCGCCTGCAATGTACCAGTGGAGGACAATTTACTACTGGATTACATTTCACACATGCAATAATTTTGTTATTAAGTTATTAATAATTTTGTATTAATTTTTAACAACTTTGTACAATCCCTTTACAATGACTATGTGTAGGTAGACAGCAATGGCTATTCCACTATTACATCAAACACATTCCGATTATTATGGACCCCTGATATGAAGCTGGTGATAAGATAGTATTCCTAATTATCATTGCCAATGTTGCCAATTGTACAGTAGCTGCCGCATTGTACAGTGAAACTCTTCGAGTATTATTAATAAAGATTTTAACTTATATTTATTAAATAAATTACTTCTATTCTCCCTCTTAAATATTAAAGCGTATACCAACACTAACAATGATTTAACGTTCTCATTTTTCTATATATTCTCTGAACAGTTCACAATCAAGATTTTCCTCATATTCTAATTCTACCTACTATCACTGTTTGTATAAAAAAATAAAAAATCAAATAAGATACTGTTTACAGTTTATGTAAAAGGATCTGTCTACCTATGTCATTATTTCAATTACTTTTTGTTGTAATTGTATATGATTTGTGTGCATGTAAGTGAAATAACACAATTCACCAAGACATTATGTGCAATACATACTGTTGTAGGCAAAATGTTTTCTAACAATGCGATCATGTAAATACAGAAATAAAAATGTTTCACTGAGTATTTTATACTCATTCTGCTTTAACATTTTAAGTTTCTATGAGAGAAGCCTAATACTGAAGAAGCGTGTTTAGATGAGGTGGGCACGGCTGCGCAGCATGCGAGGCGCCACCTGCTGCACCATCACCAGAATCCCCGTTACAATTACGAGATACCTTGTGATATCCACCCCGGTTCCTCGATTTGAGCGCTGCCGATCAAAAGCCCGACCCCGCTTCTAATGAGAAACACGTATGAAAAATAACGACAACCGGTGCGATGAATCAACGGTCGTCGCCGGGCTCGGACGCGTCGATCGATTTCACTAGGCCGATGTTACTAAAGTTGCCCCGTTCACCAGGCCCAAATCCAGTTTCGTTAACGCCATTTTACGTGTCAGACCCGGTCGACGCGATAACGTCACTAATGTACCGGGCTGTCCGGTCGTGAAACTATGGCGATACCGATATACAGATGTTTCTCGACGCTCATCGACGGTTGCCGTCGAAGTCCCGCTCGGAGGGAGACCTCCTCATAAACCCTCGATCAAGGGCGACGTCTCGACGAGCCGAACCGCCGGGCACACAAAGCCGGGCGAGTCCGTGACGGCGCCGATCCGCATTGCGGTAAAAAACGGCCATCACAATAATGGAGGCCGTCATCACTATAAACACCGATTCACGGAACCGTTGAAATATACGCGGCGATGGGTGCACAGCGACCTTCGGAGGCCATCGACGTTGTTTCGCGTTCGAAATATCACTCACCATTGTAGATTAAGTTGGATTATCTGGAGCTACACTAAAAATCACAGAGAACGCCGCTAGAGCGACTACACCGACCGACGACTGAAACGATACTGCCGCCCCCCTCGGACAGCGGCGGCGCCGGGAACTGCGGCCGAAGCGAACCTCTGCGAACGAAACGGACGAACGAAGCGCGTCGCGTCGCGAATATACGCTACTGCGCTAGTGTCGTCGACTCGCCGCGTAACGACCACAATGACATGTCCGCAAAGCGCTTCGACCCGAGTACCGAGTCCGCACTATTATGCTGCTGCAGGCATAGATCCACACTTGCACTGCACTGCACCGGACCGGCCGAGATCTCAACGCGTCCGACTTCCAAGTCCTTATCTCGGAACGAACGCTGCGGGATTAGGTTTAATCTGTAAAGGATAGTCAGTTTTATATTGGGCGGGTGCGGCTACGTTCTGAAGGCGGCGGCGGCGGCGCGCGCCTATTGGCCGTGGCGCACCTGCAATGCGTCAAACGAGGAGCGCTACGCTAGTCGCCTAGTCGCGGCACTCGCGGCCGGCGCCACATATCACACATTCGCGCCCGATGTCGCACCCTTATGCAATAGGTATGCACTCCTTGCGAATGCTGCATCATCTGCGGCTCTGAGAAATCTTCTGCAAAGGTGGCTCAATATTAAGCGAGCCGAGTACACGTAACGAATTGATCTTAAACAGCGTAGGCGGCTCGTTCGAGGCTCTGAGACCCGTCTACGCTACGCTACGCGAATCTGATTCGCTACGAACTCGGCTCGTGCTCGGTTTGCCTTATGATCATGATCATGATCTAACCCACCTCAATAAGAACACAAGATAGTGCATAGGTAGATAATGATTCTGGATTGTTGATTGAAGATTTATAAATTACTCCATTATCTAATTTTCCGTCACCATTTAAAAAAATCACAGAACGCATACGTGGTCCTACGACTTTCCAGCCCATTTAAAATTACTTTGTTTTATAAAGATTAAAGACACTTAAAATTCAGAGGAGTTAAAAAAATTACATTCCACATTTTTCTGATCACTAGTACAGCAGTATGGCAGGTCCAACAAACCTGATGGCCACAGAAAAATACAATAACATCAATTTTCTAAAAAAATTTGGAGCATCAAGGGTACTTTTTCAAAAGAGTCGCTCACTTTCTGACAAACCTACGAAATGCATATTTCATAAAATGAAAGGATATTATGACTTCTCTGTACAGAGAAGCACGTCGATGTATTATACAAAGTGTCTACTTGAAAAGATCACACGGCTATTCAAACACGTCGGCGAAATACAGAAATATCGAGAAATTCCGAGATAAAAAATAAATTCCACGAATTAAATTCATTTTAAAAGCGGTGGTGGTTACTCAAAGAGAATTACGCGTTCGAAAAATACGACATGTTACAAAATACCCCGTCAAAAATATATTTAATTATCAAAGCCAAAAGTATTGTCAACCCTAGTAAGCTGTCATGTCAGGGAACCAGATTATTTAACATACCTATTTCACCTAATAATTGTCCACTTCAATAGTTTTTATATTTTTCATTCATAAATGTTTGCTACCTCAAGACAAGGATGTCATTATATTCAAGTACTGGCTTCAAAAAATGTCAAGTTGGAAAAGAAAATACGTTGTCAATTTCAAATCTAATCGATATCCTACAACTATCCTATAATGCTATGATGCTATGGCCTCGTTTTGCGGACCACACACCCTTAGACTTCTTTTTGTGAGGTTGTGTGAAGGACAGAGTGTATTTCTTCGATTGCCCAACGGTTGTCGAGATGGAACAGCGTCTTAGATTGGTTTTCGCATCAATAACACCGACGACGGTGCGAAATGCCACACAAGCCATATCCCGACGAGCGAGGTTGTGTATTGAGCAAGGCGGAGCACACTTTGAGCCGTTTCTGTAAATTTGACGTTTATCATGAAAAAGTAAGTGTTCATTTAGGTTATTTCGTTAGGTTAGTTCTTTTAAAATTTTAGTCGTTCCGCGAATTAGGTAGAAATGTAGGTACATTCTGCGTAGTTTACTCTTTAATTTTACTGAAATAGGGTTTGCAAATCAGTGAAAATAATATAATTTTTAAATTTTTTTGGGGTATGTTAAACAGCGTTACTACGGTTCTTATATATTGTGAATGGACTCGTTATAAGGGCCCATATAAACTCCTTTTGGCTTTGCCTACGGGTAGTTTTGAAACACCTTGTTTAATTCAAGACGGAACGTAGTGCACTGTCAAAGCGGCACTATGGCGTCTAGAAATTTCCCGCGGTAAAAAATGATTAGAATTTTAAAATAGAATGTTCGACGATACAATATTCCAAATGCCTTATGGTGAGTATTTCAAGGGGTATATAAGGAGGGCGACGCGACGCCAGTGAGTGAATTAACAATAAGAGTGAGTGTAAATTCCATGTAAATTCTGATCTGTGTAAATTGTGATTGAAACAGTTTGTGATTTTGGTTCATAATAAAGTAAAGTGCAATTAAATCGGTGTTTTAGTGCATCCTATATATCTACTTATCTGGCTGGACCTATAGCCCGTACCGTAACAATATCTACAACAGACATTTCGATATGACAGATGACCAGATTATGAACGAAATATGTGAATTCACCAAAAAGGTGTCTCTAAAAGGGGTAAACCACTGCCTTCTATAGTTACAAGCCGTGCTATTAGATTTGGCAATATCGCATTATCTGTCACATGTAGGCTGATTTACTTCGTCAGCTGACAAGATGTCATGATTTATAATTGTAAATATGGGATTTAATTAACAAAATATATAATTATAGATAGTATTTAGTAAAAAATATAAATAAGAGTACTTATTATATGATACCAGCACCTACTCGCGACTTCGCTCACGTGTTATTAGTGGCTTTTATGAATACAATAGAACAAAATGAATATTACCTATATCTCATTTCGATTAGTGTTATTATGGTTTTGTGCATTTGTCACAGGCCACTATCTTACAAGCTAGTTTTATTTAATAATGTTCTACGGGGATGTACGTTCCCTTGCAGTTTCTTCTTCTCCCTGGGTTCTACGTAATCAATCTCGCCGGACCTGCTGGTAGCTAGCATGCGGTTAAAAGGACCATGACAGGTATAAGTATAGTTCCCCGAGATCCTCCAGACTCCATATCCTCGACCCTACTCGAAAATTGATCAAAATTTACTGTGGTTCCCACCGAAACGTGTCAAGATTGTGACATGAAACAAAAAACGATTACCTATATGGTGAAAATATCAATTTATTATGCTAATTACGAATAAACACGATGTAACAAGTAGTTTTTAAGACTGACTTATTATTTTCAATGAATATCTCGGTTACATAACGTTTAAATGGAAGAAAACGCCAACTAAATAGCCTGACTGATACCAAGGATCGGACTTCACGCAACGTTGCCAAATTTCAATAGCATGGCTTGTTTGTAACTATAGAAGGCAGTGGGTAAACATAACATCTACCCTTAACTTAGAGAAATAATGCATAGAGAAAACGTAGCAATACAACTTTGACGGGCTAGTGTGTGTAATGTTACGTTCTTTTCTTACACTCCGGAACGTCAACCTAATCGTATATGTCTGTGTGCATAGGGATACCAGCTAATAAATATTTTCTAATGTTCGAGGAAATTTATATGGACGTAGATATATAACTGAAATCATTAGTGGTAAAAATAATATTATAATCTATAATAATAATAATTTATAAAGCTGAAGAGTTTGTTGAATAATATATAAAGATGAAGTGAAGAGTTGTTGTTCGTTCATTTGTTTGTTTCAACGCGCTGATATCTGGAACTACCAGTCGGATTTAAAAAATTATTTATGTAATTGATAGCCAAAATTTTGGGGAAGGCATATATATATAATTGTACAGTCTCTTTGTCTGTTTCAGCTAATCTCCAAAACGGTTGAACCGATTTCAATGAAACTTCGCACATATGAAGAGGAAGTGGGCAAAAGTCACATACGCTACTTTATTTCTGACTTTACGTCTATCTGTCTATTCCAAATAATCTCCAAAAAGGCAAACAGAATTAGATGAAACTTAACCGATATTAAAAAGAGGTGATCATAAAAGACATACGCAACTTTTTGTCTGTATGTACGTCTGTCTGTCTATTCGAGCTAATCTCCAAAACGGCTGAACATATTTTTATGAAACTTCACAAGTATGAAAAGGAGGTGGTCAAAAATTACATACACTACTTTATTGCTTTCAAAATCGATATCCAAGAGTCCTGTAGACTCCGAACACGAATCTGTGATCAAAATTGAAAAAAAACGCCGTCGTTTTGAAACTTTTAGTTACTGGATCGATTGATTTCAAAATCGATATCTAACGGTCCGCGTGGACTCCGAACACAAATCTGTGATCGAAATTGAAAAAAAGGCTGCCGTTTTGAAATTTTAGTTACTAGATCGATTGCTTTTAAAATAGATACTTAACGGTCCGCTTGTACTCCAAACACGAATCTGTGATCACAATTGAAAAAATTGCCCGCCATTTTGAACTTTGCACATCAATGATACGCATCTCAGACTAACTTTAGGGGTTTGAATTCATTTAACAGAGATTTAGAAAACCAAAGTAGCGGTATGGATCATAATGACAAAGTGGTCATTATGCTCGCTTCCGACTAACTTTAGAGTTGTAAATTAAAATTTAATAGTAATTTCGGAATCCAAGATGGCGCCATCGATTTGATCGATCACACGTTTGATCGTTCGCTAAAACACAAAGTTTGACTACGAACACGATAGGTCTATGACAAATAATTTCAAAAATATGAGCTTTTGTAAAATTTGATCATGAAGTCACAAGATCTCGCTAAAACATGAAGTTTGATTAGAAACACGATAAGTCTGCGACTAGTAATTTCAAAAATATATGCTTTTCACAATTAGGTTATGGGATCACATAGATCCCGCTAAAACATAAAGTTTGAGTACCAGCACCACAGGTCTGTGACTTCTAATTTCAAAACTATGTGCTTTTAAAAATTTGGTCATGGGTTCACATAGATCTCGCTAAAACATAAAGTTTGAGTACCAACACCACAGGTCTGTGACTTCTAATTTCAAAACTATGTGCTTTTAAAAATTTGGTCAGGGGTTCACATAGATCTCGCTAAAACATAAAGTTTGAGTACCAACACCAGAGGTCTGTGACTTCTGATTTCAAAACTATGTGCTTTTAAAAATTTGGTCATGGGTTCACATAGATCTCGCTAAAACATAAAGTTTGAGTACAGACACGATAGGTCTGTACTAGTAATTTCAAAAATATGTGCTTTTCAAAATTTGGTCACATCAACACATAGATCACTTTAGAATAATTAATTTTAGTATTAAAAAAATTTTGTTTTCTAGTTTCCGAAATAGGAATATAAATGTTGTACATAAGTTTTTTTTTTAATAATAAAAATATTTTGTGATATTGGCCCTGACGACGTCAGTATTTTCTGGGATATGAAAGGCATCATCCTACTATTTATGGCATTTCTTCTCGTCAAGTTCCATTAGATGAATCCAAGGTTAAAGGTCAGAAGCACCCAGCAATACAACCTCTGATTACTAGGCAGTTTAAAATATAATTTAAAAATATTTTTACATTCATTTTTACTCTACCTTCAAGGAAATTTTGGATTTTAATACTAGCAACACTTAGAGAGTGAAGGTCTATGGACTCAGGGCTGAATGGTGCTGGAACCCAGGACCTAAGTTAAAAAACTGATTTCAAATGTGGTGTAAAAATTCAAATAAAGTGAAATTATTTTCAAAAGAAAAGATCATGTGACATTAATATGTATTAAATTTCGAAAACTTTTAACTCAATGAAAGTAAGTGACTATATTTTATATATTGCTTTCATAATTCAATCCTGAGTCCATCTCATATTTTTCGTTTAATATAGTGGAGTTATGCATAGTCATGACCTATGGTCATGACCATGTCATGACCGAATAACTAATAAGACAGCTTGAGTGTGACGTCGACTATCAATTCAGACCAGACATATTACATCCATGCAACTAACAAAACAATTTATAAAAGGAATCATAATATAAATTTTAATATTACGGATGTCTTATTACAAATTGGCAAAGAGTAAACGTGAGAAGGAGTTTTGTAGAGATAACTCTTTATCGTAGTCTGAATAATTACAAAATGTTGTATTTGTTAAGGTGGAAAAGGAATTCAAACACTTAATTTCATTCTCTTATTTTAAATTCGTTCGGATTGCTATTTTGGATTTATTAATAAAAGATTAAGAACACAAATATCCTTATTAAATATAAGAAATTAAGAAATTTTAATCTTAATTGGGGTTTTTACTCATGTGTTCTTTTGTTGCATTTTTCAACAAAACTCCTTTTCTCACAATTTTATTCTCGAATAGGGACAATATGAGGCTTATTCTTTAAACTATTAGGTACAGAATGGCGCGTACATTAAAAAAATACACATAAGTAATTTCTGATAAAAGTGGTAGATAACCCCTTGTCAGCCTCAGCTCTTCAATTATAATAATATCGAAACTGGAATGGTATAATTTTGAAGCCCTTTAAATTCTCCAGGATCTCTTATTTTATTTTTTAGATATCTCTTTTCGTTTTTGAGAAGTTTAAGACTCTTTAAACAAAAGTCCTATAAGTGGACTACACAGTTGTACCGTGACCACTTTTTCCGCAATAAAAAGTAGCCTATGTCGCTCTTCAGCTTATAAAGTATAAACTATATCCATGCGAAAAATTATAGCGGTCCTGGTACAACTGCGTAGTCCACGCGAGCGGAGCCACGGGCGGAAAGTTAGTTTGAAAATAAAATATAGCCAATGCTACTCGCTGATAATGTATTATTGTAGCTTTCCATAGGTGAGGATACTGAAATTTGGCTTCGTCTGCGAGACATATTGAAAAAAACTGAATTGGGTGCTTAGATGACAGTGGGTTTACAAGATATCAATGAAGAGTTCTGTAATACACTTACAGTAATTAAATATCTTAAGTTATAAGATATAATATTTATTTATTTATTTGGAGAAAGAACAGTTACAATTAATGTTACATACATACATGGATATCAATTAAAAGCATTAAAAATGGTTAACCACAACCTTAACATTTCTAGCTAAAAAATCTAATAAAATATAAGTTAGCCTTCGTGGCGTGTCGTTCCAGCATTCCAGCTTCAGCCTATGTGCATTTCGCGCTTCGTGGTCCTTTCTGTGTTTGTCGTGAACTCTATGGCAGCTCACGCCCTTACAAGCCGATCGCGCTCCCCATTTTGTGAGTTAAACTCACATAAGCGCACTAAGATTCCTTTCCTGTGCAGCGGGAGCCGCGCAGTCGACAGTAAGAAGTCATATATGGGGGCACGTGGAGTCGCTCCGAGTTCCGTGCTCCAGGTTTTTGGCGTACATTCACTTAGTAACTCCATAACCCCTATTTATTCATTTACAGCCACTTGATAGTGAATTACAAATTGTTATTATAATAATTACATTTAGTCACTTCAGTGATTACTTTCCTTCTGAACCGGAATCGTCATTACTCTTTCATCACCTATCCAGGTGTTAGGTCTGTCCCAAGTCCATTAAAGTCATTCCACGTTATAATAATAACGAAAATCTTAACCGGGGGCCCGCGCCTCCGGCATTATTTTGTCTCGAGTAACCCTTAGAGGTTACCTGACAACTTCGCGCGGCGACACCCCATTGTACCGCCTGGCCGCTCCGATGAAGTCGTAGGAGCTTTCGCGCTAACAACACGCATGCTTATTCTGCTTCAGGCGGTTGTTTAGTGGGCGCAACTCCCACATACCCCGTGCGCTCGGGCGCGCAGAAGCTGTGGAGTTTAATCCGCCTTCCCGTCGCAAGGGTAAAACAAAAAAAGTTTGTTTCAAAGTGGTTTCAATAATATTAGTCTTTAAGCACTTATTGTAGAATTTATTTAAAATTTCTTTGCTAAAAAGAGCGTCCGCGAGTTTCTTGCGTATGCTTCTGAGAGGAACCAGCACTTTTTGAATGCGCCTTTGTGGTGACGTTCTTCCACAAAGTTTTACTCTTGTGACGTATTTCAAGATCTATCTCAACGATTTCAATATTATGTTGCATAACTACGAAATAAAGATATTTGACTTTGACTTTGAAAAACTGTTTTAGCAGATAATTCTTGTTACTTATTGTTAATACTTATAATATTTTGAAAACAGTAACTGCTAAAGTTTCTTCTTAATGCTCCTCAGCAAAAGCTACTCTTCGAATCAATAGTAACTTAAAAATAATGAAATAAAAAAAGAAATTGCAACTGTAGGTTTAACCTACAAAACTACTTGTGCAATGAGTCTGCTTAAATAAAAATATTTTGATTTTATTTAATATAATGCAAGAACAGATAGAAGCTTAAAGTATATCGGATCGGTGCAAGAGTAATTTCCATTCCACTAGTAATCTAAGACATGAAATGAAATTACAATTGACAATCGATTAAATTTAAAATAAACTGAAACGATTTCAGTCAAGCGATGTCGTACCTGACACGGCTTCGATTCGCCTTAACTTATTTAAGCCCAAAATAAAATAAAATGTCTTGATAAACAATATGACGTTGATTAGCGGACAACATTGATCGTTCTTTTGATATGCTAGGAAATGTTAGAAAATTTGAGAATAAAACTTTGTATCAAAGTATCAAAATTATAAACACGAGCTCTAGAAAGGGTTTAAGTAAAATAAAATAGGAAAATAAAGGAATAGGTATTGTCATAATTTTAGAAAAATACCTGTTGATTTTCAGATGCAGGGGTTCACTTTCTTCAATATAACCACCCTATCACTTTCTTGAAAGCTTACGGCTTGATAAGAGAGAGGTCTTTTTGAGAGACTTTTCTTTGAGAGTGGTCTCTTGATGAGAGAGAGCATGTCGCACACGCCCGTCGTCTTCATTCTTTTCACTAGATCAAGGCTACCTTCAACAATACCTTTGTTCCGTTTTTGAAATTATAATATTTTTATTTAGTCTCATTCCAGAGCTCGTGTGCACTAACTTACAATCGAGTATTGACACGCTTTCGTTTTGTCGGCTGTTGCTGTTCTTAATTTTTTGATGTACATACAGGAAGTCACCATGCTGCTCCAATGTGGATCGGCTGATTGTAACGACCGCCATCTATTGACAACAACGGGGACCGACTGCTTAATGTGCTCTCCGAGGCCCCGAGTTAGTGATAGTTATGTACTTAAGTCAGAAAAACTCATTGGTACACGCCCGGATTCGAACCACGGCTACATGGCCTTGTTTTGAAACAAGTTCGCTGCGTTCGAGCTACCACGACACCTTGATTATTGTCTGTTTTAAAATATGAATTCTATAAAAATAGCTTTTGTGGTACTTGAGTTTTTGGGGAACAAACAGGCAAACAAAGAATTAATCTATATTCTTCTTCACAACAGGACCGATGAGAATCCAAAGCGCAGATTCTTTACTGTTCTTTGCTTTGCGGGCTTGGCTCAGATGGTTTCGTCTCTTTATCCTCTTTCTTATCGGATTTGTTTTCGTTTTCGTTTTTCTTTTCATGTTTCTAATTCTCATACTCATCCTCTTATTCAGTGTTCTGATATCATTCCAAATACCTCGTCAGACTTTTCACTTTCCTCCTCGTCTTCGTCTTCTACGTCATCTTCCTCATTCTCATCTCCTGCCTCAACATCATGTACAACGGTACCTTCCGTAGGTTTAGTTTTGATCCCGAGCGATTCCTCCTGAGTTTAGTTTTGAGATTCAAACTGTTTAATCTCCATGGCTACCAATTCTAAAGCTGCCCTTGCTTACCAATTAAAATATGTGATAGAATATGCAACTTCCAATCGTAAGTTTTGATTAAATCGACGTCAATGGCAGTCCACGTTGACTAACTCACACATGCGTAGGCCATTCTAAAACTTTCTGGATTCCTATAAATAAGACCTGATATTTTACGTATGATACCTACATTTATTGTTTTCAAAGTATATGGCGTCATAATTGACACTTTTTTGCATTTGGTGGAACCATTGTAAAAAGAAGTTGGACCGATTTCTTTAGGCACCTCTTCAATAGCTACACGGAATGCACTCGCCGCCGATTCCGGTCTCGTAAAACGTATGCCAATAAGTTTATCTTTAATTTTCGGGAACAAAAGGAAGTTGCATCTAGCGAGGTCTGGACTGTATGGCGGATGCGTCATCAGTTTTACATTAGCTTCAAATTAGCTTCTGTTATCTTAGCGGTATGTGAGGACGCATTATCGTGATGTAGGACGATTTTGTTTCGGGGACGCTTTTCCCGATTATTTATATATTCTAATACTCTAGGCAAGCAAGTGTTGACATACCAATCTGCAGTTACTGTTCTTTAGTCTTTAAGTGACACTGTTGTGTAATGTCCTGATTTGCCGAAAAAAGAAGAAACCATTTTATTGCCAACGGTTCGACTTTTCTGAACTTTCGTTGGTAAATCTTCAAAAGGAAAGACCCATTCTGCCAATTTACTTTTTTTTCTGGTTCAAAGCAGTATACTCAGCTCAGGTTTCGTCATCTGTCACGATATTCTAGACAGCCCATGATTGCTCTCCATTAAACTTTGCTATCATTTTGCGACACCACTCTACACGCAGTCGTTTCTGGTCTTCCGTCAAATGAAGTGATATCCATCGAGTGTAAAGCTTCCGTACGTTCAGATACACATGTAAATTTTTTTGTAATTGACTCATTCCAATGCCTTATACAGTATGAATTTGCTGACATGTAATTTTTTATTCGATCTCAACTAATTGTCTTACAATATCCATATTAAATTCGGTAACCGAAGTTGCTGGTCGACCTTCACGTGCATTGTCATGGAGATAATTACGTCCACGTCTAAAATCACTGAACCACGCATACACAGAGTTACGAGATGTAACTTTATTACCAAATGCCGATTGAAGCACCTGGGAACTCTCAAACTGACTTAAGCCGCAGCGAAAATAAAAAAAAATCATAGCGCGAACATTTTCTTTTGTTAAGTTCATTGTAATTCCGACACACAATTTTCAAGCCAGCCCCACAATCAAGAAACAAATTACTATCTCGCAATTTATTTAAAAGTAACGTTTTCCCAGAGAGTTCTATTTGCAAATTTCATATTATTTCATTTCAATTACATTTAATTTCATTTTCATAGCTTTCTATTTTTTTAATTGTACGTAATTGGCCAGTTCCAGAAAGTTTCAGTATGCCCATGTACAATTATTTTTTTAATAATAAGTAAATAATAATAAGTACCTGGGACATCCCACACAGCGCCGTCTAGTTCCAAAGAAAGCTAGCATTATGCTTGTATTATGGGCACTAGGCAATTGATAGGTACACACTTACATATTTTTTTATGATATTTTCATATATAGATATTATTACAGCCAGGCACGGAACAAAAACATGTTCGTGCACACAAATATTTCTCTCAGGCGGGAATCGAACAGCGGCTTTTGATCATTATTATATTTGAGCAGTTGGGGTCTTTAATTACTCATCTCATCGGTTGGTCAGTTGTCTAGTCTATATTTACACAGTATAAGTCATACATCGCTATGAAACGACGACTATGTAGCGTAGAATGTTAGCAGTCCTCACCTATCAAATCGCAATAGTGACCTCCTTATTATACCTACGGCTTTGCTGATATCTATATGGATTGTCGATTGTTTATCACCAAGGTTTATCAAATTGATGGCAATTGTTTCACGATGATGGTATTTTAACGATACATCAATTATCACCGCTTACATTATTTTTAAATTTACGTTGTTAGTTATTAGTCACCTATCCTACCATTATAAGTATATACGAGTATACTGGCCAAAGAGAGAGGAGTCCCGGTATTTGACTGTCTACCCTCAGACTGTTTGTTCTGGATGCCCCATGTAGCTGTTATACCACAGAACTTTGGCTCTTTCTGCAGAAGTGGCGCTGTGTGGAAAGGGTGATTCCGTATTGTCTATTAATCTCAAAATAAATTGTTTTTGTATTGCACTAATAAAGAACGCCGAATATTCTTTTCCAAACGTCTTTGCGTCTACATTCACTGTGGCCGTAATGGCAGGTAGGCAAAAGAGTTTTTGATTTAGGCGTTGTCACCGTCAAATACGAGAGATGAATATAGAAATAGATTAAAAATATAGATTTTAAAAACCGCTCTCTGGAAAGACATTGAACACAAAGCATTTCGACAATAATTGTTCTCGTCTTTTTACTGAAATGCAAGTTAATTATGAACTAAATTATTTTCGTTTTCACTAAAAATTGGTGCTTTAGTCAGTTTATTTAGATTTTCAGTTGATCTTTCTGTCACGTTAAATGCGTTTGTAGTCAATGATTTGCAGGAATTTATCAAATCTATCTATCTGTTTGCAGAATCCTATCAGAGGCTGCCTAATCTCTTTGAGATAAAACAAAATAATGTATGAAAGAATTGTTTCTCTTTTAAAGGGCTAAAAAAAATCCGCGATGACATATATCTTTCTTTTAAGGATAGATTACTATACCTATTTCTACGTTTAAAAAAATGGTGTCACATGATGTAGTAATTGGAAAGTAATTTACACGGATACAATATTAATACTCATCAAATTAAATTAATTAATTACCTTCAGCATTTCATGGACATTATGATTAATTGATTGCTCTTTACACCATACAATTTAAATTAATATCTTAGGAGTTATCGTGAAATAAACACCATCGCGCGACGCGACACGCGTGATGTAAACACCGTAAAGTTAGGCAGAAATTATCAATGTCGTACACAAAGAAATATTTTAGTTTGCTTTTATGTATATATTCTTTGCTTTTTTAAATATTTACAGAATTGGAAATAAAATAGGCAAATAAAAAATACTCAAAGACAGAAAACAGGACACTAAGACAGAAAAAACATTATGGCTTATATGCACTGCCACCCGTGCGAAGCCGGGGCGTGTCTCTGTCTCTAGTTACATATAAAAACCGGCCACGTGCGGTGTTGGGTTCCGTTGTTGTCCATCATAATATACTTAGAAAAAAACTTTTTGATATTATGAGCTACAATTAAGTTATTTTCTGTGGAAATATTTACGAAACTTATGCCACTACGAGTACATTGTTGGTCGACTATTGCTCTTTATCTTGTACATGGGAAATAAAAAAAAAGACTTATATTTTATTTCACAATTTTGTAGGTCATGAATATGTATAGTGTGTATAACCATGTCAAATGACAGGGTTCCTTGTTAGTTAGGTACTATGCTGAGGTACTATGTAACCTTAATAAAGATGACACTATATGATGGTTCTATTTAACACATAGGCACCAATGCAATTTGAAGGATTTCGACAGTAAATAGTGGCATCATTTTATTTATTTAAATTTTTGACGGAACTTGGTTGCAAGAGCTTTCGATCGTAGTAGTTGCGTTTGGTTCGTGTCGTGACTAAATGTGTTATGTTCTTTTCTATTCATTTCGTTACAACCGCGATTCCAAATCTTTGATAACTTTTTTTCACGTATTTGTTCGTATTTCCTTGTACACTTCTATTTCCATTTCCATCCTCAGGAAGCCTGAAAAAAATAACTTCAATAAAACAACACCTGCTCAGTTTAATATAACATTAAAATGAAAGTTAAACGGAAATATTAATTAATTTGTAGTTAGTACGAAAATTATTTGAGATTACGACTACGTGCTAAGGAAGTATTGTTTACAGAGCGAACGAAACTGCGCACCGATTTAAGTATGCCAGTTTGAAAACAATCGAAATGCCAGACACCGAGACAGTCGAAACAGTGACTCGATCGTAAATGTGCCGACTGCCTACAAAACAATAACACTTAAACTGACCAATACTTAACCACATACGTAAGGTAACGAAATTAAAAGCAGTGTCCAATAAAGAGGCATTTCGGTAATTCCATCTAAACACCTAAACATATTGGTGTATAATTGAGTTTATACTACACTTGCTCGGAAAGCGCTCTACGCCCTGGCGGAAAGTCCTTCTTTATTCCCGTGGGAGAGAAAAACGTATGAAAATCCATTACTACCGCCAGCAGGGGAGGAATGTTGTATGTAAATACCACAGAGTAAATTAATTTGACAGCAGCGTTTGGTTTTAATAGAGTCATAAATGTCACTTCTCAGTATCGAAGTGACGTGACGCAGTTTTGCGGGGTTGAAGACCGACACGTGGGGATTTCGCGGGGCTGAAGACCGGCGCGCAGAGACCTCGCGCACTGAAACTCGGAGTGAAACTCGCCATCTTACACGAGCTAGCTAGAGTAGGAGTGGTTAGACGGTAAACGCAGAAGAGGGCCCTAGTCGATTCGCATTTTTATGGAAAATACAAATCTTTTATATGAAGCCGTAAAACAATATTTACTTTTCATTCTGAATAAAAAAAACAAACTAACCCCGTCGTCGTTGCCGTCGTAGCCGTCAAACTGTGTCAATCTATATAAAAAAGCGAGCGGTTTTCTTTTAGTGATATACTCGTATTAAGTGCTTAATTTACATAATAATTTTACTTAAAATGTCCTCTAGAAGCTATAGTGACGATTTTTGACTCCAATTGAATTAAAAGAAGCTGCTCAAGCTGTTATTGACAACTTGATGGAACCGGGGAAAAGGGTATTAAATAATAGGTAATAAATTTAATTCGTAAACCTTTTATTTGTTTCATTTTCCTCGTAAGTAGGTGTAGTATAAAGTAGTATGTATCACTCAAAAGTGCGATTCACTGTCGGCGGCGTCGGGGTCTCAAATGTCCACTCAGCGGTAATCGGTCACTTTCTTCCCTCGATGAACAATTTAGTATTTCGGTTCATAGGTGAAATAGATACTATGATGACGACCGTTCGTGTACACCTGCGTCCCCATCTTCACACCCGCTATTTAGGTGCATGTTCAATCCACAGTTGAAACTGCTACTGGAGTCTCTGCTATAGGTGCACTGTTATCAATTTGGTTATTCTAAGCCTACAGATAAAAGGGTTTGTGGGATTTGAACTAGATTATGTCACAGAATAGAACAGGAAACGACCACAGATAAGGAAAGTCGAGAATATTCAAATTAAACCGAGAAAATTCAGGATATGCGTATCTGACTGCCTGTAGCCTGATTCCATAAATGATTTAGGTAATATTTGAACACTCTCTCGGTGGCGGTAGCTATGTACTGCGGCACCGGGCCTGTAATTTCAGCAAATATTTCTCACAAAGGAAAAGTTATACGGCAAAGTAACTACGGATCGGCGCGGCAGCGCAGCCACGCGGAGGGAATTGTGCGGGGGAGGAATTGGGAATGTTTCCAGAACCTTGTCAAATAGGTACAGGAACAAAAATAACCACGGAGGATTGAGTACAGGCTATGTAAAGTTGGTAAATATATGTTATTCGATTGTTGTAGATTTGTTGATGATTGTCTGTAATTTTGTTATACCTATATACCTATGTTGATAATTAATTAGCTATGTGACGACCGCAATGGACGACGTGACAAATTAAGTGAGCAGATTATAAGTAGATGCATAATGGAGTATTATCTGTTGAACGACTAGAATATATTTAGATACGTGACAGCAACTCTTTTATTCCGTAAATAAGACAGAGAGGTCAAGAATGACCGAATTCACCGAATCGACTGATACCATGAATACGGTACATAGGTAATAAATAGTTTGCGATGGTCGTTATAGGTATAGCATGTTGATTAGCTATAACTATAGATAATAACTTTCATTAGCGATATTAGAGTAATTAACGGGCGAGGCCGATCGTGCGGGTAGAGGGGCATTCGACACGCGTGTAAAAAACAAATGAGTATGTTAATACCATGTCCAGCGAGCCATGTGGTCCACCAGTGAATCGATTCAACCGGTTTCCATATCTACCGGCGCGGCGTTACCGCATCCTATGACAAGTCCGATTAAGTCCGACCTCGCTCGGTAGAAAGATGACGTAACTCGCCACCATAAAATAAATACGTGACGTTTTTAGAGGTTCACAACTTGTTAAAATAGTGTCACTTTTCACAGTGAGTAATAGAGATTAATTGTTCACTGACATTTCATTGACTAATTATTATAATATGAAAAATATAAATATATTGTTAATTACCGTATATTGAGTTTTTAAGTTTTTTCGTCTAGCTCAAGACGCAAAAGCACAAACAAGGAGATGTCCACATTACTGTCCGCTTTTAAAGGGGGTGATCGTCCAGCGTGCTTTACCGTGCTTTTATGTCTCATCGGCATAGAAGTAGAATAAATAAATATAAATAATGACGTATACATCACAACAACGTCTAGGCCCCAAACTAAGCATTAGTTTGTATTTTGGGTACCAAGCGAAGACATCACATATATATAACAACCAAGACCAGGTACCAGTATCAATATTCATCATATAAATACTGACCCGACCTGGGATTCGAACCCGGGACCAGCTTTGTAGGCAGGGTCGCTACCCACTAGGCTAAGCGGTAAATAATACATATTATAATAATAGTAAGACCAGAACAAGCGCTATAAGCCTACACGTAAATTCAAATTCAAATTCAAAAAGTTTTTATTCAATATAAGATGTTTGCACACACTTATTGAAAGTCGTAAAAATTGATTAGGTACCGGTTCAAAAACTAGGAGGAGAAGAACCGGCAAGAAACTCTCTGTTTATTTTATTTAAATATATGTTTTTCTTAATTGTTTTTTTTTAAATTTAAAGTCTTACAACTATTACAATGATGTCCATGCGCACTTATCATTTAAATACTCGGTAATACAATAGTAAGCTTTTTTCATGAGTTGGACTTTAACTCGCTTTATAAATTGATTAGAATTCAAGTCTAACATTTCTTTTGCAATTTTATTATAAAAACGGATACAATTTCCCATGAAAGAATTATTAACCTTCGAGAGCCTGAACCTGGGAATTGATAACAAATGCTTATGTCTTGTATTTAAGTTGTGGCCATCACCCATCCTAGAGAAAGCATTTATGTTTTTATGTACATAAATTATATTTTCATAAATATATTGACAAGGGACTGTCAAAATATTACCTTCTCTAAAATAAGCCTTTACACTATCTCTAGATTTTAATTTATATATAGCTCGAATAGCCCTTTTCTGCAGAACAAATATTGTTTGAATGTTAGCGGCCTTTCCCCATAGCAGAATGCCGTATGACATTATGCTATGAAAGTAGCTAAAATAAACCAGCCTCGCTGTAGGCACATCGGTTAGTTTTCTTATTTGCCTAATTGCAAAAACAGCAGAGCTCAGTTTACCAGCTACCCTCATAATATGAAGACCCCATTGTAAATTTGCGTCGATAGTAATGACCAAGAACACAGTTTCACTAACCAAACTTAATGAATCTCCTCCAAGTCTCAAATTGACATCAACTTGTCTAACATTGGGCAATGTAAATTTTAAACATTTTGTTTACGAAGGAATCGAGTTCAAATTCCGACAAAATTTGCATTAGATTTAAACAAACCATAGGTATCACAGTAAAAAAGCACCGTCATAGGGGGGAGGCGATTAACTGTAAGGTTACAAAGCGTTATATACAGACAAGGGGGATTTACGGCAGCGTTACGTAACCTTTTAAATACTATTAACTGAGACTGTTGTTGTTGTTGTTGTTGTTGACTGAGACTGTGCAGCAATAAGTAGACGTCGCGATGTTTTATATTCATTCGGGTCAGGCGTCAGAAAGATTTATTGGTTCAAATGAAAAAAATCGAATCAAAAGTTAGAATGGCTAAGACAGGAGATTATTCACAAAAAGTTGAAATTCCTGAATCCACGCGTAAATCAACAAATATATAAATCATTTCAATATCAGATAATTTATATTAGGAGTGGTACCTATCAATAACTTACTGCTTTTCTTTAGAGGATTTAATAACATTAGTGAGTTTTACTACTTTTTAAGTCTCGTATCTATGAATATCTATGTAACGATTTTTTTTTTCTCACTCCTGTATCAGTGTCTGCTTTGTATCTGAAGCAAAATCAACTGATTACGTACAACAACATTCTGATAAATATTTTTTCATAAATTTCAAAACCGAGACCTTACGTTTTATAGTAATTACCTATTATTTAATTTATATAAAATTCTTAAAAAAACCATACGATGGAAATTTTATGTTTAGAAATTCAATCCTGATCTTCATCTTCATAAACTTGAAAATTGAAACTCATACCATCCCTACTATTCCGCATTCAATGTAATTAGTTGAATCGATGTGGCGCTGTAAATGCGACGGCGTCGTCGGTCGGAAGCCGTTCGCCGTCCGAGGGCTGCCAAAGGTCTTCTTGCATAGATACACGAGATCTCTATCTGTGTTAATTTTTATATGGAACGCTTTCGAAATGTGAAAATAGCTTATCCTACTCCTTATCTCCAGAGAATGTGTAAGAGGAAAATTTGAAGAATTAATATCCGAATGGTTTTTACAACTCGCATATCGCCTATTTTTTAGAGAAAGTTTCATAAATCTCTGATAACTGGTTTTTGAGTTATGACATATCACAAATATGCATAAATAAACAAACAGGCAAAAAATAATGACAACATAATGTTTTGGAGTTGCAAAACCAACATGGCTTACACCACCGGCATCGGTTAGAACTCTATAAGATACGAGTATTCTTACCCCATCTCGTGCCAGCAACGCTACGTAATAAATAATATACGTACATCTTTTCATAGTTTTTCTATATTCATTACGAGTGACTTAAACGCAGCAGTTAGGTATGTGAAGTATTAAAGGGATATTTTTATATTTTTAAGGTTCCGTACTTTAAGAAAAAAACGGAATCTTCATAGAATTACTTTAATGTCCGTCTATTAGTATTCCGTTCGTCTAACCCGCTTTACGGTCTCTTGGAGTAGTGAAAAATTACATGAAATGTATAAAACCACACTCATTAAAATCTAAAGGGTACTTATATGTTATATAAAGGTACATAAATAAATAAATAAAAAATCACCAATAGACCTCATTACGTAAATAAAAATATAGGTCAAATATTCATAATCAATAATTATATCGTAAACATTTTTTTAACAAAATTTGGCTACCTTCTATTTACTTACGAAAAGGCGGGGCATGTCCTGATAGCCCAGAGCGCAACGAACCTGTCTCAAATTTATAAGGCCCCATAGAGCCATAGTTCGAATCTGGGCGTGTACCAATGAGTTTTTCTGACTTAAGTACACAATATCACTGACACCGTGCTTCGGAGGGCACGTTAAGCAGTCGGTCCTGGACGCTGTCAATAGATGGCGGTCGTTACAGTTCCCAACCCGCAGTGGAGCAGCGTGGTGGACTTAAGCTCCAAACCCCCTTCCTCACCCTGGGGGAGGCTTAAGCCCCTGCAGTGGGGTAAAAATGGGCTGATGATAATGCTGATGATGATGATGGGGCATGGAGCATGTGGGCGCGGCGCGTGCACGTGCATTGGCACTCTCGTGAACGGTGACTAGTAATATCGTAGTTTTGGGAAAGGTTTATGTAGTCTTAACTGAATATTTTCCTATTGAACGATACTAAAAAAGAACATGACGGCCAACGGAATTTATCCTGTATAATAAAATAGGTATAGTTAGATCTGTTCAAACAAGGCTTTTTAGGGTTGCGAATCTTAAAAAGAACTGGTTAACTGCGAGTCGGACATCTTTGACATATTTGTATTTTGTTTAGTATTTGTTTATTAAATATCTAGGTTTGACTGGTTTATGAGAGACATGGGAGAATACAAGAGTCTAGAACTTTCTTTTAAGTATTACCGGGAGATTTGATTTAAAGATTTCTTTATTGTTTCAGTATTTGTTTCAGGAGATATGTTAACACGTCTGTTTAGTTCATCCAGATGTCTAGTTTTGTGGAAAGATATTTGTTTACCCAAGTATATGTAATCATCAACGTAGTCTAATGTGTTATTTTTTTATTTTTATATGAATTTTGACATTATTGGTCATAATTTTTGTTTTTGTACTGTTAAGTTCTAGGCCAATTTCATTGCTCACCTCGCACAATTCATTAACCATTGTCTCTAGTTAGAGTGGTGATTCCGAAAAAAATATTATGTCGTCAGCATATCTCCGGTTATTTAAATAATATCGATCTATGAAAATTCCTTTTGAGTTCCATTTAACATTCTTCATAATACTCTCTAGTACAGTAATGAAAATTTTTGGCGACAAAGGGTCACCCTGCCTAGCGCCTCTACATATTTTTATTGGCGATCCCTTTGTCTCTATTTTGACGTGGCTCACGTTTTGCTATAAATGTCCATTATAAGTTCTATAGTTTCTGACGGTACGGCACATTCATATAGAGCTTTCCACATACTAGCATGAGATATAGAGTCGAAGGCTTTGAAGTAGTCAATAAATGCCAGATAGAGTGGCCTTTTCCGTTCATTATATTTCTCTATAACTTGATTTAGAGTATAGATGTGGTCCATAGTCGAAAAGTTTTTTCTAAAATCAGCTTCTTCTGGTGGTTGATGTTGCTCTATGTACGAGGCGAGACGTTCTTCGAGAGAGGAAGCAAATATTTTATACATGTTAGGTTGTAGGCTGATTGGACCGTAGTTGCCAATATTGGCAGGGTTGCCCTTTTTGTACAAAAGAATAATGTCCGACTCAGCCCATTCTCTAGGTATTTTGCGCTCATCTAAGATCTTATTAAACAGAGATGTTAGATGTGGTGCTAGTAGATGCCTGCCTATTTTAATGGCTTCATTTAGAATGCCATCCGGCCCGTTACTCTTCCCGCGCTTTATTTTCTCCAATTTCTTCATAATGTCTTGGTTTGAAAATCTTTCTAGTGTGGTAGAGTTAGAATTATAATTTAACACGTCTTGGTTTTTGTTCTGTAATGAGTAGTCTTTATTAGCTGTTTCTATTATTTTAGATCTGGAAAATGTCTTTTCATTGGTATAGTTATCATTTAGACAAGGAATCCATAGCTTAGTAGTATTAAGTGCTTATAATCCTTTTTTCAAGCTTCCTGTCGTCCTTAGGTGATTCTCTATTACTTTTATCCTATGTTCTTTGTGTTCTTTTTTAACAAGCTTATGGACATTTTTTATATAAATAACTGCGCTCATTCTTTTCTTTGCTTGTTAAATGTTTCGTGTGAGTTAATTCGTTCCTTCTTGTAATGAGATTTTTTATGTGGCAAGGTAGAGGTTTTTGTTGATGATTTAGAGTTTTTCATTCAATTAAGACTCTCGAATATGGACTTTTTTATACTGAAGTAATAGGATTCTGCAATTTCATTTACGCCATTTTTTTGTTGTGTAATTTTTCACTTAATGTACTCGTGAATTGTACTTTTTCTTCTACTATACTGAACTTTGTGTAGTTGTTTTGGTATTTTGCTCTACTTTTTTGAGATTTTAACAGTAATACAGTGGCTCTTTATAAGTCGGTGATCGCTGGGAAATGATAGTTTATTTATAATTTCAATATTTATTATTGTCATTTTTTTATTTGTCAATATCTGGGGGCACGGCCGTGCCCCCACCAAGTCGAGCAAAAAAGCGTCACGGCCGTACCATCCTTTTCTCGAAGCAATTCAGACCATTTTCGACCCCCTGTAACTTCGTTGTGGATAAAACTAGAAGACTGAAATTTTCAGTAACCATGCAGGCATATTATATAAGGTATATTTCAAATTTCATTCAATTTGAACCAGTATTTTTAAGAAATTATAACAGGTCAAATTTCTTAATTTTGTCACTCACTGACTCACCGATCATCAAAATTCTAAGGCACTTCTAGCAGACCTAGAAGCTTCAAATTTGGAATATAAGTAGTGTTTGGTGTATGAATCAAGGAAAAACTAAAAAATCTAGAAAAGACCGCAAAGAAAATTAAGCCCATACAGCCAAGTCTTCAGTTAAATTTTTCAATATTGGCTTTATTCGTAACGATGTTTTATACGGCAGTCATTATTATATTGCGTGCGAAGCCGCGGGTTTAAGCTAGTCCCATATAAATATAGGCGCATGGTAGTGCCCCTGCCAAATCGAGCAAAAAATGGGTATTCCCGTCATGAAAACACGTGTATTAAATTATTTATTAATGCAAAAAACGTACTTATGTGCGTATTCGTACTTATTACGAGTGCGTAAGGTTGTATAATATATACCACGCGCTGCGATGCTAGCGAGTGAGCGCGGGCCGTTACTACGCGCTGCGCGGTGCTAGCGCGAGGGCGCGGGGCGGGGACAGTGGCGGGGCGCGGGGCGGGGACAGTGGCGGGGCGCGCGGAAAGGTGAATGTCGCCGAGCGAGCAGCAACCGCGCTCATACGCGCGAGCGACCCAATGCTGTTCGGATGTGCCCAGAATTCTTACCTATAAGTTTGCGATTTTCATTGATAATTTCGATTGCTATATTAGTTTGACGACTAAAGGCTACTCTCATTAGTTTGCTGATATTATTTGCTTACAATTTGGACGTTGTTCGGATAAATAATTTATGTCTACAAAATACAAAAAAAATGAGATCCCATCAAAAACAATACTTGTCAAAAAAACCAAGTCTCGCAACTCAGTTGTTCTGCGGTAAAAAGTTGTGAGATCCATGTAATACCAAGTCGGTTATTAATTTATTCAGTCTCTACTTAAGCGACTTTCTGTCTTAATACGTCCAGTCTCTAAGACCACGATCGTGGTCCATAACAATTGAAAATCAATTGTGTCTGGAATCTCCGTACTCGAAGCATTAAGTTGTTACGTAATAATTAACAGCATCTTATAGTGACGCATATCAATATTAAAATTCTTTAATGTTTCATATAAATATATTGAGACTTGGCCATCGCACTAAATAATTGAATTTACATGTGTTTTCAGGCGATTGAATTTACACGAGTTTTCAGGCGATGTTAAAAAAATACCTGGATAGACAAAAACAGTCAAACCCCGAAGTCAGCCTAAATGTAACCAGGACGCATATATCACGATGATGTAACCCCGAGACTATGCTTTATATTATAATAATGTTTCGGGCAGCCGGCAGCGAGGGTGCGAGGGGGAGGGCCTATAGCCGGAGTGTAAGTTACGGCGCGGGTATGCAAATGCGATACCCCTCCCCTCCAGCCCGTAGGACGCACCCGCCTTACCCCGGTTTGCACGTTACATACCTACTCACAATTATAATTTTTCATTACAGTCGAAATAATACATCGCGTACAACTTTATTGTAGGCACTTCTGAATTATTGATAACCTGAACTATTAATGTTAATGAAAATAAATGGATTAGTTAGATATGAATGTTTTAATAAGTAAACATGCACTTGTAATTAAATAAGCAACGCCGATCTCGAACGAAAGATTTCGACCAACCAATTGGTCGAACGTATAGTTGTCAGGAACCCTAGTTGCAGAACTAAACGTCACGGATTCGATTTCCAGCCGGGGTGTTTACTTATTCCGTGTCTGAGTATTATTACTATCTGTCCTGTTAAGGAAAAAATGTCATTGTGGTGGTAATGATATTTTTTTTCATCTAAGAAATGTTCACCTGTGGAGCACTCAAAATCTAAACAGTGTCTACCCGATTTTCAAGGTGACCTTCGGTAGGATGCAACCCCATTAACAACCTTTCAAGCAGGATCACGGGTACAAACAATTATAATTCTTAAGTTTGTAGTGGGAAGGTCGCTTTTCTGTTGAAACTCATCACCGCAGAGAGCCGCGGGGTCGGTAAGGGCGCACCCACCCACGCCGCATTACAATATGCGCTATGCTTACTAATGGAATGGAAATCCCCTATTAAATTAATTATAAGTATGATAATGGTTTTATTGAATCCGTTACAATGAAGGCTTTATTAACTATTTATACTATATATATGAATACGATGATTATAATTCAAAATCGTTGGTTGAAATAGTATGTAGCGAATATGTAGACTTGTTAATGAAATATGTAGATTCTGTGGACGCCCTTTAGCTAGAAAGAAAATATATAGGAACACAATAATGTCCTCTGTATTATCATGCATTTCGTTAAGAATGTTCTCACAAGTGAAAATCAACCACCGGTCTTGGATTGGCCATCATTATCTATTGTGTTTAAGGAACTTTCAGTTCAGTCTAAAACTGTAGACACCTCAATAAGAATTGCAGTCGTTACATGATGGTGATGAGAAGATCCAACGAGGCGAGGGTTTCGTCCGTCGTCGGAGCCTCTCAGCTAGTCCGCAATTAGTTTTGGCATAAGTCGAACATTCTACTCAAATAGATAAAAAAAGATTCTGTAGTAATTTTTACATACATCCATGTATTACCTACACTAAGTTACGTGTAAATAAAGTAAATTGCTTAACCTTTATGACACAAATAGATATACACACAGCGATTGAAATGAATCCTAGGTCAAGGCAAATGTTGAGGTCGTCGAAGCCTCTCAAAGGCGTCCCTGTGTAAAGTCCTTTACGCTGCCGGCTAACCGAAGAGAGAAAAGCTGTTGTGCTATGGATAGATGTATAGCCATAGGCGACAAAGTTCAAATTCAAAAACGATTTGTGAATTTCTGCCAACTATGAAGTAGAACAAATAGTGGTAAACCTTTAGGCTTTTATTCTTGGTGCATGCATAATGAATTAAGTTTCACTAGAATTGGATACGTATTCAAGGTCGCTCCGAAACTACCTGAAAACGTTCAGCTCGTCGATAAGGAGCAGCATTCTTGAGCGCCGCCGCCGAGTCGCCCGCAGCGCGCACTCTGCATTGTTATTCATCGGTCGACCTCCTTTATGACGTTTTCGGGACACCTCGTGCCGCATCTCCCATCTCTTTCGTTCCCCCCCTTCGCCCGTCGTTCCCGACAGGGATGTCCACCGCCGCCTTGTGCGTAAATTTTGCGCAACGGGACCGTGACTAGAACCACTTCGCGCCACCGTCCCTTTCCTGCACACATTCAGCGGCCGACCGCGAGGGCGACGGCACATTGGCGCAACAGTTGGGGCGCGTATTATCGATCGAGGAGCGCCCTCGGCCACGTGTGCCATCCCGCCCGCCCATCACAAACCTCGCTGTACGCAAGCAAGCCGCCGATCACGCAACCGTTTTACGCTACATTACTTGTCCGCCTACGATTTTAATAGAGCGACAAGCTTTCGTGCGGCAATGTGCACGACATTGACGATAAGATACGTAGCAGCTGAAGTGCGCCGGTTTCGTTGGTGTAGCGGTTTTATTGCTATAATCATATTATTTCCTATCTCCTTCCACTTTCCGTCTTCCATAAAGAATAATCACTAATATGCCTAGCAACGGAAGCAGCAGGGTCTGTAGGGTTTTCTAGAGTTGTATTTTTGTCTCTCGCTCCTTGGTGTCGAAGACGGTGTAACAGCAATGAAATTGTGTACAGTGATAAAGAGGTCCTCGTGTCAGTCGCATGAGACATTACAAACAAAAATACACCAACGGAACAACAGAGAACACATATTTCGTCATAGTCAATGACATAGTTATAGTGAATATGTGAAAAATTACAGGTCCATATTAAATATAAATTCATTAATCATATCCCCACAAGGCCATCCTCAAAATTACGTCGTAAGTTGACGACCGATGCTGGAAAATGCGACGCTATCACGTATTTGCCCGGCAACGATTGCCTGCCCGTAATTTGTGTGGTCGATGGAAATGTCACTGTACCAATTTGGGTTTATCATTCCACCTTAGGGTATGTTTCTATTTTCATAATTTATATCAATTTCGAAGTTTCTCTGTAATTATAGAAGCTACCTACTCTCGAAATAGGTTGTTTTGAAATGAAAACTAGAACCTACGAGCGAATGAACCCACGACCTACTTACACCTCCCACATATTTTAAATACTTTGTTCAACATAACATATTGATCACCTACCCGAGCAGTTCTCACGAGACAATTACTTAATGACTACCTTCGACGACAAAACCTTGTAGTATATAATAATAATTATAATAATAACCCAAACTAAGCAACGCGTGTATTATGAGTACCAGACAACTGATATACAAACTTAAATTTCCTTTTTTATAATATATACATATAATATAGATATTTTACACCCAGAAACGGAACAAATAGACATCTTCGTTCATACAAATATTTGTCACGGGCGGGAATCGAACCCACTTCCGTTGGCTCCGCAGTTAGGGTCTCTAACATAAAAGGACGAATTAACTAGACGCTAACCACTCATACTTTAGCTAGCTGGTGCCAGATCCCCGCGCCGATCTTCACCTCCGCGAAATTATGTTTGACATTTTCGATGTTATGAAGTAACATTTATGACTATTAAATCCATCTCTAACCACTGGGCCAAACTGTCATCAAATATATTTTCGATTTATTAGGATGTTATTCCGTATGTTGCTCATACATATAAATATGTAGTTGGAAGGGACGTATACCTTATATCGATACTGGAGAAGGTGACTTCAGGCGATAGCTTGTCTATAAAATTGTCATTTGGACTAATAAAAATAGTAAGTATTTCCAAACGAGCCAACGGCATTTACTCAATAAAAAGTTATCGGTCGTAAAGTGATGTGCGCCACCACTTCCGCTTCCGCCCATGATCGTGACGCACACGATTTTTCGCGAGACTCGTGTGCCTAGCCCCGAAAGCACCGCACGAGACAGAACTGCGCAGTTGTACGCCGTCGATTCATCACGACGACGGGTTGAACCCCGGTGGCCGATCCTAGCGCCTCGGGATCCCGGAGGTCTAATAAAAACGTCTCTCTCACGCACAGCTCCCGTGACCTCGATACACGAAACTAAGCGAGCGGCCTGGGCGCGGTAGATATAACACAATAGACGTGTTTACGTCTACGATATTCGATTACGTGGCAACAGAACTTTATACGAATCGAAAGCTACGAAAAGGCCTCGAGTATCTCCGCGCTTTTATCGAGTTTTTATTGCCCTATTTATGGGTCGTCGTATTATCTCTGTGGACGCCCCGGCGGGCAATAGGCTTTGCCTGCCAACTTTTGGTAATGTTAAATAACCCGTAAACTTAGAACCGATCATTCTTGATTGTTTATTTGTTTTGGCAACGAAACCTATTAATAAGTGCACGTCATCACGGAAAAAAAGGATTTGTTAATCTAAAGCAAATATTATTGAGTCAAGAATATTCTGATTTCCATATAAGGAAGACAATTAATGTGTTAGAAGTAAATAAAATATTGTTGAAAGTACATTATTGAAATAAAATATTTTTAACTTTATCCAAAATGTTTATTGATTTAAATGAACAGATTCCTAATTCTTTAAGTAACAATGTGTTATTGTTGCATAGTAAACTAACGTTCTAAATTTGACAATATTCATGTCTTGCTTTAAGCATTTATCATTCAGTTGAAGAATGTGACAGCTCAATCAGAAAATTATGTTTTGCTCTATGAAGAATTATGTATTCATTTTAAAAGATATATTTTTTATTCAATAATATTTTTCTCTATTGTCGAGAATAATTTGATTTCAGTTAAAATATGATATACTTTTTATAACAATCTGTAATTGTTGTTTGAATAAATATCTCGTTTATATTGATAATATATAATTATTGGTATAAAAATTATCTTATTGCATATATGAATATCTTGCTTAAGTCAAGTAAATTTGTAGTTGAGCGAACAATATATAGCCTTTGTCTAAAATTGTATTTCTCTTAAGAAAAATGCCATTATTAAATCAACAATGTGATGATTGTTCTTTTAATATTTTGTTTACTTAGGTAAAGCATATTCTTATTTAAGATGATGTGACATTGTCTTGAAAGTTACCTTACGTCTACGGCCACATTAGCGCACAGTCACTGACTTTACAATCAGACCAGCTAATCATGTCACACCACGTAACAGTAGAGCTGATTGTTTACGTGGCATAATGTGATTGGCTGGACTGATTGAAAAGCCACTAACTGTGGGCTAATGTAGCCGTAAACTTAAGGTATCTTTCAAGACAATGTCACATCACCTTAAATAAGAATATGCTTTACATAAGTAAACAAAATATTAAAAGAACGATCACCATATTGTTGATTTAATGGCATTTTTCTTCAGATGGACAATGTTATTTAAGCTATGTTGAAAATTTATTTTCTTACTTGATGTAATATATTTTAGATAAATAAACAAATATATATTAAAGTATATTTATGTACATCTAAAATTTATTACGAATCAAGTAATAAAATAAATTTACAACATACCTAAAAAACATTATTCATCTATGAAGGTAATTTTCAAGACAGTATCAAGCCACCTGAAACAAATAAGTGTCTTTAGTATGCATGTATATATATATTCGTATGACTCTACTAGTAATCAAAACTATTTAAGAGAGAAATAAAAATTAACACATGTTTGGAAGTAAATAGGTAAGCAGTAAAAACCAATATTCTATTTCTAATTAATTTATTGAAATGACAGTAATTCTAAATTTAAACTTTAAATTTAAACACAATTTTATCAATACAACTATGATAATATTTGAATTGCAGCTAATTGCAATTTGAAGGTTTTTCAAAGCACTGTAAGATTGGCTGAATTTGTGCATTGTAGCTGATGCAAACATTGATCTACAAATAAATATCTAAAATCAGATCAAAATAAATAGTGTCTTTATATAAGAATTTAGCTTAAATATGACAATCTTCTCCTTCTAGTTGATCAAAACTATGGTTTTACAAATATTCTGTATCGGCTGTGGACTCCAAGTATTCCTGTATTTTTTCTTTTAATTCAATTCTAAGTCGTAACACAGGACGAAGTTCTTTTAATGCGTCTTCTGATATTTTTGATATATACCGTGGTTTCATTTGATGTTCTGAAAAAGTAAAATAGCAAACTGAATCAAATGATAATGATTATAAAACAGTATGTTCCAAACAAGTTCTCTATTGAATGAATGGTTGTTAACATACTATATAAATAATATAGGTACATGTTAGGTATTAGAATTATGTAGGTATTTTTTACTGCATGAGTATAAAAAAATGCATAATTATTCAGTGCCTTGGTGACGCAAGTTAAATTGAACGCCATTATTAAGTTTTAAATAGGCCAGATTTATAAGTACGTATATCATTGGTACATAATATTTTTATACGTGTACCTGATCTGATAAGAATAATAACCCAAATTACAATATTCTATTCAAATATGTAAGATTTTTGGTAAGATTAAAACGACAAAAACTGCACAACTTACAGTTTGTACTTACCCATAAAGTTTTTTTGAACATCATTTGGTACTGACCACTGTATAAGTAATTTAAGCATTTCCTGTTCTTCGTCCATTTTTGAATAGGCAACAAACAATAAAATACGAAACTAGGAATAGGACAGTAATAATGTATGGGTAGTATATTACACTGAACAATGCAACGTACACGCACAGCCCACAAGTCATGAATAAAGCAATATTATAAAGGGAAGCAAATGTTATCAGAATGGAGACACATCAAGTGGAATCAACGGTTCACAAACCATTTAATTATTGTCTAAGTCACAACACAACAGGTTACAAATGGTCGCAGTAGCAGCACCACACCATAAACAAAATATCTCAAGTCTCAACTAGGGCAGGATTGCCAGATCGGACAAATTAGAATGCCAGCAACGTAACTTAAAAAACGAAATTATATGATCAGAATCGTAAATAATTATTAATAATAATAATATTTATTTATTTCTCTCTTACATAATATGATACATTAATGTATATTTAATTAATTAATTGTTATTCAATATTTAATGTATAATTAATTATGCATATTTAAGAGCAATAATTATAATTTTAATACATTTACCTAATATATTATTACAATAGGGTATAGTTCATTTTTTCAATATTTGATTTATTAATCCTTTACAGCAGTTAAAGCAGAAAACTTTACTCACCTAGATACTATAAAATATAGTTGATTAAAACTGGAACTTTTTAAGTAGATGACTTACGTAATGAAGTTATGTCAAGCCATAAACTAAGACCAAAAAGCCTTTAACAGCTTTTTTTAACATTTTTATTTTTCAATTGATTTTGTTTCAGATTATGCTATCGTATCATATCAGTCAACTACGTATTCTTTAGTTTACATTCATTTATGTAATAAATGTATTTAGGTAATATAGTCTCGTAGTACTATGATCGAGCACAATATATTTTAGATATAAAATAGAACAAGATACTTTAGCGTAGGTAAATAAAAAAAAATCGTAACTACAACAAAAGTAAGCAAAACAAAAGAGTGTTTGTGAATATAAGACCACGCAATATAAGTGAAAAACTGATATAAATAAACTATTAGTTAAACGCACAAATATACAACAGCATACGCGAATCACCTTAACTACATAAAGTATTAAATACCAATTGCGTACTCACAAATTATATATAATTGAGATATTACACTGATTATGCATAAAACATACGCGAATTACATGACGAGTATACGTGATTCAACGTCACCCACCAGAACGTGACGCGTGATGATTCAGTTTCGTTCACTGCTCAGTATGTCTTGTCTAAAGAAGTTTTCGTTTAAAAAATACACCTACGTCGTAGATGTACGTACAGATACCGCGTTGTGACAACAAAAACGTGACCAACAAAAATATACGCCGTAGACCAAAAATACACTAGTTAGTGTTTTAAAATATTCACTGTGAAATAGAATTTCGTTTGACCCACGTGTAAAATTCGATGCAATGCGAATGTAATGACTCCATAAATATTTTTTATTGCGGATTTTGATGCAAGACGAAATACGGAATCATGGTCGAAATATTTATTTGCATACGCTTTATTTGGATATGCTATACAAATCGGAAAACTCGCGGTATCTCGATGTAAGTACATCTATGGTTACTATCTAAACTAGTTTAAACGATAAAGCAAAGTGATAAAAAACAAATTTTAAAAAGTAGTAGAGGGATATTCTCCGTTAATATTTTTATATTTATTGCTGTTATAGAAATCATTTATTTTACTTTCCCTGCACTAATGAATTTTGCAGTAAGTGGGCAACACTTACCCTCAATAAAGGAAATACTTGACGGTAGGACCAATTCTAACACGTCGAAATTCAACAATTCAAGTCTTAAACAGAATAAAGGTGTAATATTAAATTAAGATATAGATATTGCTATTGGAAGTAATTTTTCTTTTGTTTTAACAATGTATTGCACACGTACGAAGAAGTAAATAAATTTGAACAAAGAATTTACGTTGAATTTCAACCAACAATACAGTTGTCATAACTTTACAATTCGTATTGTCATATTGAAATTAGTTGTCTTCAATATAAAATTTCTCAGCCAATACTTGCAGTAACTCGGATTGAGTGTCATATGCTTGTTTTAACAATTTAAATTTTTAATGCGACTCAATATGATGTTCTAACAAAGAAAAAATATTGTTTTGAGGTAACAATTGCAAATTTGTTATAGCAAGAATAAATTATTCGTGTAAGAATAAAACTCAACGATATAATATTTTATAATTGACAGAAAAATATTCTTAATAAAAAGATGATATTATTGTTTTGATACAATATTTACTTGGCATAACTAACAATGAAATATTTTTGAATCAACAAATCCTTTTTTACCGGCACCTTGGGGGGTTGTTCTAACTTACTGTCAGTCTACCACTGTAATAAGTCAAGCAAACGGACTACCATCGACCAACCTGCGACAGACACACAAGCGTGGAGCTAATTGTAATACACTTAGTGTTTTAGACGTTGGGGCACAGTTATAATGACATTTCGTTTCGTTTTGAACTACGTCGAAGTATATAGTTTTTTAAAATATCATATCTAGTAGTAGAGTGCGGTTTTCAATAATCTGCAGGGCTAACATACACAACACGACAAAATTTTGTCGATGCCTTATCTCCTACCGAAGCGAGATGTCTCTATATGTCACATATAGAGCTTTGGTTTCAGCACGAGATAATACGTCGATAGTGCATATACCTACTTTATAATACTACGCAATATCGCATATAGTGTGCTGTGGGACGACATGCAATAAACTATCCAAATTGTTTGCTGGAGTTGACGGTGTTGAAGATGTGCAATGTGGTCTACGGGGTCTCGACGCGCTACGAAGCGGCTACGCGCTACGTAATGTGAACGCGCTGCCCTTTGTGTGAGTGGCTGCCGTGTTGCCGGCAGCTGCCTCAATTTGTATGCTCATTTTTAGGGTTCCGTAGTCAAATGGCAAAAAAGGAACCCTTATAGTTTCGCCATGTCCGGCCGTCTATCTGTTTATCTGGGGTTTTTCTCGGAAACTATTGGCAATATATAGATGAAATTTGGAAGGTAGGTGTAATCTATGAACCACTGCACAATGACGTAGTGAATTTTTTTTTTTTTGGGATAGGTAGCCATACATGTAACTGAAGTACGAAAAAAAATCATCGTATATTAACTCGAGAGGTACCAAACGATAGGTCTTAAAAAATGATATCAAAGTTTCAAACAATTTTTTTTATTTAAGTCAGCAGTTGTTGAGATATGCACTCCTAGAGTCCTAATTTTTATTAGAGTCACGTGTCCCCCTTCTACATGCTAAACCGTTGTTTTTGGATATATGGAAAAAATTTATGACAGGAGTATATATAACGCAGTTAAAAGGAAAACTATCACAGCTAATTAGACTGTATTATTTAACGAGTAATAGAGTAACTTATAAAATATATTTTTGTAAGTAAGAACTTTGTAAAAATTCCATAGAAAATAGCAGATAGCGTTTAGCCAATAAGCGAAAACTAGATGAATTTTATCTTTGTGATGTTAATGTATAAGATAATTAAAAAAAACCACACACATTTTATGATGAAAACTACATTGTCTTACTAGGTACTATAAATTTACGCTTTTCTTTGCAGAGTTTATTCTCTTCACAATCGATACTAAAAGTCAAAGGTTTACTGTTATAAAATAAGTAATAAAAATTGTCTCTATCTATCAGTGCACTCATGTTATTACTTTTCGGATTAGCTAGAGAGGATCGAGCACCTTCTAAATAACTAATGAAATAAAAATGAAATATATTTATACAATAATTCTTAAATTACATAATAATAACGATTAATGGTTAAGTTCGATTAACGTCGCACTCGTTTTTTTATATTGTATAGTGGTACGGAACCCGCCAAGTGCGAGTCCGATTCGCACTTGGCCGGTTTTTCATATAATGTCGATTGTCAGTTTTATCGTACATTAGAAAGTTTTTATTTCTATTTCTGTGTGGGTCTTATAGAGCGTACGGTTTCGATGCCTTGTGAAGGGTGAAGCTATCCAGAATCCGACTTTTTTTTAAATTAATTATTAATACAAAATTTTTAGAATCAAAAATAGTAAAGGCTATCTCTTAAACACCTTACCAAAAATCAAACACGCGTTTTTTTAATTTATTGTCAGGTTAACTGCTAGTTTATCCGGGTAATCCCCGAAACGACTGAACCAATTTTGAAGGGACTTTCATTGCCAGATAAAAAAAACTTTTCGGAGAATAACTAAGCTAATTTTGTTCCGAAAACATTCAAGGTTCCTGCGAAAAATAAAGATACGGATCCTTCATTTTCATTTCTAGTTTCAAATAAACCAATAAATAGTAAGGGTTAAAAAAGCTAAATGTGTACCGCAGTGGCCTCCAATTACGTTGCAGAGTATTTGCTTTGCAGGCAAAAAGTGTACACGATAAAGCTTGCGCGTTTGCGCATTATAGTCGCAAACGATCTCGGTTCCGTGGCGGAGTTCGTGGGGGAAAGGGGGAGACATGGTCGCGTGCCATTGGCGCCCCCGCCTTTGTGGCGTCGACGCACGCATACATCATACAAATAAATGCATTATTCAGTTATATTAACAGCTATTCCGGTAAAGAAAGTTTTATTTATACCGCGATCGTTCGTTATGCTTCGAAAGGGGTAAAGATTTATTGCACGATATGAACTCTTGCAGTTTCTTTACGGTCGTATTTATAAATAATACAACAAAAAGAAGAAGTCCGTGACACGTTCTCGGTCATATGTGGATAGGTATACACTCCCTGCCAATTACGGGTAGTAAATTTTTTGTAAAATTAACACATGAATTGAAGCAGCTCGTTGGTCACGTTCAACTAAATATGAAATGAGATGTAATTAAATGATTCACTATTTATATATTACGTCAGACTTATAATAACAAACTTAAGAAACGGGAACTTATAAGAGTTAACGCTTCGTGATGGGAAAACACACACGCACTACTCCCCTTAGATATTATTGTCTCTCAAACCTACTGTATCATAATTTTTATATAACAGTGCTTTTGTTGTCGATTTGTATTTTAATTTTTCTTTAAAAAAAAGTGTATTGGTATATGACGCCTTAGCTTAGGGTATAGTATGAATGAGTATGAATAAGTAAAACATCGGGGTTGAAATAGGCTACTTTTTGGCTGCCTGTCTGTTCGAGCTTATCTCCGAAACGGCTGAACCGATTTCAATGAAACTTCACATTTATATTAAAAATATTATCAGAAGTGACATACAATACTTTTTTTTGTCTGTCTGGCCGTTCGTCTGTTTGTTCAAATTGATCTCCGAAAGGGATGAACTCATTTCAATGAAACTTTACAGATGTGATTAGAAGATTGTCAGGAGTGACATACAATACTTTTTGTTTGTCTGTCTGGCCGTCTCACTGTCCATTCAAGATAAACTCTAAAACATTTAAACCAATTTTAATGAAACTTCGCAGGCGTAAAAAGACGGGTGTGAGGAGTGACAAATGCTACTTTTTGTTTTTCTGTCTACATGTATGTTCGAGCTAAAGTTTTAAAGATTGTAATGAAACTATGCAAACATTAAAAATAGGTTGTCTGGAGTGACATAGGTAACTTTTTGTCCGTGTGGTTTTCTGCCTGTTTTTTTGTTCCGGCTAATCTCCAACGACTAAACCAATTCGTTGAATCTTCGCAGACATAAAAAGGAAGATATCAGGAGTTACATAAGTTGGTTTTTGTCTGTGTGTTTGTCTGTCTGTTTGTTAGGGCTTATCGTCGAAACGGCTGAGCCGATTTTACTGAAATTTTGCAAACGTAAAGAGGGCGTTGTCAGGAGTGAAAAGCAATTTTTTATATATACTTATATAAAAAATCGTAGTGTCTGTTAGTCTGTCTGTCTGTTCTGGTTAATCTCCAAAACTGTTGACTGATTTCAGTACCGGCTTTTGGAATGGAATGTTCTAGAAAGTATTACAATGTCCTTGAGCATCGCGTTCTTTTAACTGTCCCGGTACAACTGTGTAGACTACGCGGCTTCGCTCGCGTGGACTACACAGCTAGTTAATAAATATATTTACACAGCAAAACAAATCAACTATTAAATTACTTGGACTGTGTGATATTTTAATGAAACAGCGGTATAATAGTAGACTGGTTTTAAGTAAGAAAATCGTCGTCATTTTGTTACTCGATTACCAAATGACAAAAAACATTCGTACGTCCGGAATTTGTACGTAGTATATCAGTATAAATAAAACATTAAAAATAAACAGGTCGCATTATTATCGCCTTCCTTATTGAATGTTATTGCAAAGAACGAATGCACTGTGTTGTGCGAACGAAATCGTTCAGTCGGAGCTTTACGAGATCTGCAGCCCCACCACATGATTAAGACGCACGCCTTCCGTGACCCGAATCCATTGCCGGCTGCGTGCTACGGAATACACACGATATATTATTATGTTATGATAGGATCACAGATCAACGGTATACGCGAAATATGCCATGCCAACACAACGAAGCGTGTCTTAGAATGATCAAAAGTGGAAGTTTATCGAGCTTGGAAATTGAATTAGGTAGTAGGTAGGTACTTTAGTAAAAGGATACGGGTACTTCGGACGATCTGTGGGTACGACCGCAATTAAATAAAAATATAAATAAATAAAAACATAGCTTATACTTCATACGTATTTACGAGCCATACTGCAGCCGACAAGGCCGTAAATGTAATGAATGTAACTGGGTACAGTGCAGGGGTGCGGGGTGTGGGGTGCGACCCGACATTGACCCGTCGCACTGCGCTCGTCCCGCCCCGCCCCGCACAGGTGTTGCTTTGCGTCAGTCGACCACCAACTGCCCCGATCGCCAAAAGTAGCTATAGATGTCACTTTCATAGTAACTGAACGCACGTGTGATAATAATATCTAGAACATTACGGTCGCATAGGGGAAGATCATAAACTAACCCAAAATTGTTTATCTCCATAGACCCGCGTCGCCACTCGCCAAGGTGGGGTCGCGTCCGCCGACGCCTTGTGTCACGCAACTCGACTAAGTTGTGTTATTTTATGTACCTAATCCATATACATAAAAAACAAGTCTTGACTGATTGAATGATTCGTCAATGCCGAACCTAATTAGATAATATTCTAGATACTTTTCTGACCTAAGCACCCCCTAAGAAACAATTTCACTATAAATTCCACCAGAAATAAGGCGAGGGTTTGAGTTGATACGAACACTCATAATTTCCTTATAAAGGTCTGAATCTGTGGTTTGAACAGGTCTATGTAATCTGCTAAGAAAATTTCGCTATACGAAAAATAAAAAAGAAAGACTTGTTTCATTATTGTAGGAAATTTAATCTCTAAGTGGTTGAAATAAGCGATGGAAGTTTTTTCGAGAGGTCTGTCATTTCTAAAGGTAAAAAACCGTAAAATTGATATTCAATCTTTTAGTTGGAAATTAAAAATTACGTGTTTCAGCGTTTCTATAAAATTTATCCTTATCAAATATGTTAAAGCAGGCGGGGTGTTTTTTATTCACAAGTTCACAAAAATAAGTTCGGGCCGGGGCCAACGTTGTGTACCTACAAACAACACAAAATTGCTAAATCACGAGTAATCGAATTAATTAACGAAGGGTGAAAAGGGGTGTTTAACATCGATGGATGTCGTAGTTTTATAAAAACATAGTAAATAACACGCACATCAACTTTACGAAGAGCGTAAAATTGGTGTCAAAGTTTATGTGATAATAATGTAATTTATTGCTATATAATCTACTAAACGAATAATCTACAAATCTACTAAATAAGTACGCTATTACTTAGAGGGATTAAAGAGGTGGAATTTTTGATCAAGAATTATATCAGAATGAGATGGGTTGGAAAAATCCATTGAAGAGGCCTTGGTCCATAGATGTACACAATATTACTAAAATATCTAATGTATAAACGGGCTGTTCGACTGAACGTAGTCTAAACTTATAGAGCGTGTAAAGCTCACCGAACTAAACAATAAAAAAAATAATTAATAATTGGTAAGTGATACCAGAAAAATGAAATTCTAAACATGTATTTCAGTAACCTTTAGTTTGCGCCATCTGCTCACTTGAAACTTTTTATTTAGTTTGGTAAGCGATACACGCTCTATAAGTTTGGACTACGTTCACTCGAACATTCCGTATAAATTGTACCTACCTAATTTTAGTTTTGTATAGAACTAAGTGTGTAATTAAAGTAAAATGGATGTAACATACAGACAGACACAGACGAATGTACATGGAAACTAAATGGGTAAAAAGTAAAAAGGTAAAAGATTTTACAGTTCCTATTAAAATATTTGCATACCTATATAGACCGTCGGCCAAGGCCATTTTTTTTAATGTAACGTATCACGCCTAATGCGGTGAACGGCCTAATGAAATAATAAAGTAGTGCCTGTTTCTCTGTCCGTTCAGGAAAATTCTGGAAGTTATACTCGTATCGAAATTGCCGTTAGGAGTAAATTAAAAAGAAATGAATAGCGTCGCGTCGGGTTTCCACTTGTGGTTGTCAGTGATTGCCATGAGATCAATAAACATAATAAACGCTTACTAGTCTGTTTGGACGAAGTTACGGCCAGTATAGACAACATGAGTCTCAACTTTTGAGAGAGTAAAATGATTCGAAATATTTTCGAGTATCGATTCATGTAGTAAAACGGTTTGGTATTTTTACTGTTTATGACTTATTTGTGTAGCGGCGTTATTATGACTTCCTATATCTTCTTAAGCACAGAGAAAGACGGGCACATTTGAAGATGGCTTTACTTTGTCATAATTATTAGGCGCGATACGTTAGAATAAAGATCTCGACTGAAGACGCGACGGTCTATTAGAAACACGTCAATATGTGCGAGGTGCGAGATGGTCATGGGAAGGTTCGGTGCAAGTCAGCGACGACGCCGCGCGATGACGACCCTGGTCCTTGCTTGTACGATATCTACTAAGTTTACTAAAATCAATATATCTAGCGAAATTGTGCCGATTCTGAAATATTTTATACAAACTTACAAATATTTTATATAATACTCATTCTTTCGTTATTCGTCCGTGTTAATCATAGTTCACAAATAGTTATTATTTTTAATTACTCTAGAGATCTTAAAAAAACCGGCCAAGTGCGAGTCGGACTCGCGTACCGAGGGTTTCTGACCTGAAATATTTTATACTAGCGACCGCCCGCAGCTTCGCTTGCGTAGACTACAAATTCCTGTTATAGGTACTATCAACGTTCGAGATGGTTTATACGTACTTTTTGCTGGAACCAATTTTGGTCACACCCATTCAAACTTTCAATCTTCATTCCCTTTCCACCCTTTAAAAAACCGATACAATTTTTCATCTCCCGTTTCCCACTCTTAAAACGTGAAAATCTAAAAACCCTGAAACACGTCATTATTTAAGTCCCTCCATTCCCATCCTTAAGTTTGAAATTTCTAAAAAAGCCTTTCTTAACTTTATAATGCTCACGTTATAAAATAAACTTATGTTCCAAATTTAAGCTTCCTAGACTTAGTACTTTCGGCTGTACGTTGCTAGATCAGTGAGGACAAACGACAGACAGATAGACAGACAGACAAACACAAAAAGTAGCTTATGACACTCTTGACAACCTTCTTTCACGTCTGCAAAGTTTCATTAAAATCTGTTCAGTCGTATTGGAAATTAGCTCGAAGATAAAATTGAATTAGAATAGACGTACAGACAAGCAGACGGACAAAGAGTAGCTAATGTCAAATATCTTGACAACCTTCTTTCCCGTCTGCAAAGTTTCCTTAAAATCTGTTTAGCCGTTTTGGAGATTAGCTTAAATAGACAGATACACGTACAGACAGACAGACGGACAAAAAGAAACATTTGTTAGTTTTAACGACCTTCTTTTCATATTCATTGATGTTTCATTTAAATAGGTTTAGACATATGGACTTACAGACAGACATACAAAAAGTTCTGTATGTCACATATGGAAAGGTTGTAGTCAAAAGATTACATCCTGTTATATGTGTAAAGTTTCATCAAAATCGGTTAAGCCGTTTTGGCCGAAGCCGATTTGCTCGAATAGACCGACAGTTCGTTTTCATGTATATAGCCTATAACTCTCTGCTAGAATCAGGCTATCAAAGGCAAAAAGAATTTTTCAAATCCGACTGATAGTTTCAGAGATTAACAAATTCAAACAAACAAACAAACGAACAAACCAACCAACCAACCAACCAACAAACAAACAAACAAACAAACAAACAAAGAAACAACAATCAATCAATCAATCAATCAATCAATCATTCAATCAATCGATCATCAAATCAACGACGAACGCGTGACGGAAGCTCTCAAAAGGAATAATTTTTCCCGTTTTTGCAACATTTTTCATTGATGCTCCACTCCTATTAGTCGTAGCGTGATGTAATATAGCCTATAGCCTTCCTCGATAAATGGACTATCCAACAAAAAAATAATTTTTCAATTCGAACCAGTAGTTCCTGAGATTTGCGCGTTCAAACAAACAAACAAACAAACAAACAAACAAACAAACAAACTCTTCAGCTTTATAATATTAGTATAGATGAATTTCTATTTAATATCTCTACGCGTTCATGAGGAAAGGTTTAAAGTTATTAAATATATTTTTTTTATATGATGTAACTAAAAATTAATATTTTTCGCAATTTTTTCTTTATCCGCGCTATAAGACGTTGCTTCGTAGCAAATTTCAAGATTCTGAGTTTACGGGAAGTACCCTGTAGGTTTGGATTCCCTTGCGAATGTAGAAAATTTGCAGCATAAACGGCTGTATCTTTTGATTGTGTTGGCTTAGAAGTTTGATTTTTTCACAGTTCTATTCTAAGGGACAGTAAACCTGAGTATTTTATATGAATTTCAGCTTGATACCTCCACGCGTTCCCTTTTGAGGTACGGAATCCTAATAATAAACGGTTACCTATGTTTATTATCTCCCTTTACTGTAACATGTTAATAGCTTTAAAAAAACTACAAATAATCAGGATGGAGCGCCTCATACTTCAAAACGTTCGAAATCGTAAGCAAAATTATACAATGGTTGATTAAATTCATGGTTTTATTATGTAGGTATATAGATCTCTGAATGGACAGGCCTAAAAAGCTCTGAGGGTCAAACAAATACCTAATATTTATTTTGTTGTTTTAAATTGTTACATATCTCCTCAATTTTTGAGAAAAAGATCCAAATCTGAGCCTATAAAGCAACTCTGATTTGAGAGACATAAAATATACGATTTTTTAAATAATATTTTACCAAATATTCACACAAATTGTATCGGTTATGCATACTTTCGGCTCTCGGATTTCGGATACAAAATTAATATATTGGATACAAAATTAGTATATGTTGGAAGTGCAAAAGTGATAAGAACGCTATTAATGACACTAGTACTTATTATAGTATTGGATTATCTTCATTAACATCCTCAATTTTTTAACAGTGCTTGCACATGGGGAACACACGATTTGGGCACATATACAGGCACAAGTAGGCCCATAGCCTTCTTTGCACTTGCAACTCAGCAAAATCATTAGCTTGCGGTGGCGCTGACGCTGGCGCTGGTCTGGAGCTGGCGGTGCTGTCATTGGTATTGGTTCTAGATAATTTCCATGTACCCTATGCCAATCACAATCGGTTGATGGAAAGAGTTTATTTCAACCATTGTTGCACATGGAAACGAAATGATTAAATGTTGATTGTAAGCTAAAAAAATTCACAAACCGTCAATAAAGAAAATCATTGTATGTGTATGCAAGTAAAAGCCAAAATAACTGATGATAAACTTTGAAAAAGTGCAATCTGCGAAGCTGGTTGGACGAAGAGTAAAAATGGCTGTAGTAAAAGTATCTTAATGAGGATCATTCACATTTTTTTTTGTTAAGTATGCGGATTTGTAGACATTAGAAAACTATTAACATCATTGAAAAAAAATCAAAATCGGACCAAAAATCTTTACTAATATTATAAAGCTGAAAAGTTTGTTTGTTTGTTTGTTTGTTTGTTTGTTTGTTTGTTCGTTCGTTCGTTCGTTCGTTCGTTTGTTTGTTTGTTTGTTTGTTTGTTTGTTTGTTTGTTTGTTTGTTTGTTTGTTTGTTTGTTTGTTTGTTTGTTTGTTTGTTTGTTTGTTTGTTTGTTTGTTTGTTTGTTTGTTTGTTTGTTTGTTTGTTCGTTCGTTCGTTTGTTTGTTTGTTTGTTTGTGTGTTTGTTTGTTTGTTTGTTTATTTAAACGCGCAAATCTCAGGAACTACTGGTTCAAATTAAAAAATTATAGTTGTGTTGGTCCATTTAACGAGAGAGGCTATAGGCTATTATTACATCACGCTACGATCAATAGGAGTGGAGCATCAATGAAAAATGTTGCAAAAACGGGAAAAATTATTCCTTTTGAGAGCTTCAGTCGCGCGCGCTGCGTAAACGGTTGATGTTAACCAAAAATCATGTATTACGGAATTGTTCCCCTTTAAAAGTTCTAACCAAAAGTCCGCGACAGTTTGAATGGGTGTAACCAAAATTGGTTCCAGCAAAAAGTACGTATAAACCATCTCGAACGTTAATAGTACCTATAACAGGAATTTGTAGTCTACGCAAGCGAAGCAGCGGACGGTCGCTAGTAAAGAAAATATAGCGGTTTTAGTGGCTAAGCCGAGCCCGATATCTCGAGAACTAGGACCGCATAAGAAAAAAATAAAAAAACTGCTCGGGGTAATTAGACGGGGGATCGATTGAGACTAAAATTGTTAGAATCGGACATCCGTAAGTAGTGGTTAAGGGTGCCCTTAGTTGGAAGTCGGATATGCGTCGGTGTTACATTTCGTACTAATTCGGTTTGTTCGATCGAAATGTCGTATATAATGTTATATTTCGAAATTTTAAGCTTATTCAGATACAGTTGTGTTATTTTTTTTTTTTGCGAAACAAAATTTATTTCGAAAAATATTATCCAAAATATGTGTGTTTACTTTATACCGTTAGGTTCATTTCCAATGTCGTAAGAAGTTCGTGCGAAAGCAGGAGATTCGTTGATTTTTATCATAGCGGATATAGCAGTACATATTACATGAAAATTTCAAATGTAACCAATAATGATCTCACAACCACCCATCATCAAAAACGTTGAAAAAAAACACGTTTCTGAGAAAATTTTAAGTGTCTACTTAGTACGGTTCCAGACGATACAGACCTGTGAAAGACAGACGGACCCATTGGGTACGGAACCCTAAAAACGTCTGTGGAGAGGAAAATGGGTAATGTGCGAAAGTATGTAGGTATGTACAAGTCTTGTCATACGTTAAAACTATTTAGCATCTTATCGATACCTTCATAATAAAACAATATTTTTTTAGTAAGTATATTTTTTTTATTATCAATCTATAAGTAAAATTAGATACCTTTTCGTTTTGTCCCTTCGGATCTCTGTGTCGGAATATTTCGTATTATCTTTTAAAAACTCGGCTACCATAAAAGAATTTATTTTTGGCAGATTATCCGTTTGGGCTTTCACATAGCCGAGCTCCATATTATAGGCCTCCATCATCATAATACAATACACAATTGACTTATTTATCTACGTATTTAAACTATTTCATAGAAATACACAATTAACTAGCAATATACCTATATCTAATACAACCATACACAAGTGCGCCGACCGCGGGCCGTGTTATGTTGGATGATGTCAACAAATCCCAAGCGCTGACTGTATAACTATTAGTATTCAATTAAGTGAATGATCCTCATTCATGAAGTTTAACAAAATTAACTTTCTTCATCTTTATCTTATATAAGTAGTTTAAAAATAAACTTTTCACCTGCAGAGCTTATCTGCTCATGAGTTGAATAATGTGTAGCAAACACTGATGATAGGAGATTAGACTCTTTCTCAAAAAGATAAAATTCAGATTTTTTTATTTTACCAATGGCACTTGTATCACACCTTTCAGAGCGTGGCAAAACAATAGTGCTTCCATTATTCGCTTCCCCAATGTTTTTGCAGTTTTCCATTTCCATATTGTGAACTCTGACAGCTGTGGTAGTTCCTCCAGTCAGGTTTTTGCAATCGGTAAAGCTAAAATATCCGTATCTGTAGCTACAACGGGAAAGATTGGTTTACTCGTAGAAAGGCTTAAGGCTGTCGTGACTTCCTATAAGAACATAAGAATAATGTTCTGCTTGCAATATCTGCTTGCAGTTGATTAGTCATATAGCAGAGTAATAAGCTGGGCTTTATTTTTGTAGTTAGCCAGAAACTGTGAAGATGACGTTGTGATTGGAAGGTCTAGGCAAACTTTGAGACTAAGTGATGACTTTACACCTGTTCTACACCGTGGTTCTGCAAATTTTGCCTAAAGCGGCCTCCATACCCATCAAACACAACTCTACATGAAGTTCTATAAGGTTTATTATGTATTGGACATAGAGACCACATACAACTGAGTATGTTGAACCGCGTTTCCAGCCCAATACCGCGTATACAGTCAATTTCCTCAATCCAGCACTTACTTCGAAGATGCGTGTGCGTGGCGGGTCGCGGTAGAGTTCACGTTTCGTTTCTACATATTACTATTAGTTCTATTAGCTCTACACGCTCTACAAGTTTGGACTACGTTCAGCCGAACACGCGGCTTGATATATATATACGAGGTATTCAGCTGAACGTGGTTCAACTTTAAACATGTTTTTCTTAACAGTTGTTACTTTCCAACAACTGCTCACTTTTTGTTAAGTTCGGTGAGCTCTAGGTACATGCTCTATAAGTATGGACTACGTTACGTCAACTAAACTATCATTAGGATGACTGATTCAAGAATAATATGATACTATTCACACTAGCCATACGCACAGTACCAAAACTGACATGATTCGTTAGTGCATTTAGTAAATATAGCCCTTTAAACATACTAAGAGATGCCAACGGATTGGCTGAACTAGCGTCAGGATGGCTGATTTTGTATCATTAGCGTGTAGATCACTTATGTGAACAGAATGGAGTTGGTCTGCCAGCATGACCTTGGTGCGTTTGGTAGGTACATCCGTTGAAATGCATGTTACCTATTGTTTAGAAAATTAACTATCACTAGGACGGCAGATTCAAAGATAATATGATACTATGCACACTAGCTATAGGTACAGTACAAAAATGGTCTTGATTAGGTACCGGTTCAAAAACTAGAAGGAGAAGAACCGGCAAGAAACTCCTCCCTGCTTATTTTATTTTATTATATGTTTTTCTCAGTTTTTTTTTAGGTGCTTACAACTATTACAATGATGTCCATGCGTACTCATCATTTAAGGACGTAATTACAAAAGGTGACAGCTCGAAAATAGGTTTTACTTGACAGCTTGCTTACTATTACTACTACACTACACTATTACTACTACTTACTACACGCGCATCTGCACCACGCACACTTACTTGGCCCCATTACCAGCAACTAATTAGTCTTGCCTGGGAAATCCCACACAGCGCCATCTAGTCCCAAACTAAGCAAAGTTTGTGTTATGGGTTAGGATGTGTCTTAAAGTTTCATTAAAAAAAAAATGGACAATACTGTACTGTCCCACAATTATCCTATGACGAGTTTTGCAATACGAGTGCATTTTGTTTGTGATATGTGGTGAAACCGAGTTCGCTTTGAATGAGGTGCCTTTTTCATTTCCCATTTCGTCAACTTCAACTATTTTTGATTCTGGACTGATTGCTTTTAAAATCAATTTCTGAGAGTCTGTATGGTCTCCGATCACAAAACTTTGGTCAGATAGCCAGAACTAAAAAATGGCTGCCATTTAAACCTTTTTTGTTTCTGGATCGATTGCTTTCAACATCGATATATATGGGTTCGCATAATCTCCCATCAGGAATCTGTGGTCAAAATTGAAAATGACTGCCGTTTTGAGTTCTTTGTATCAGGAACGAGTGATTTCAACATCGATATCTGTAGTCAAAACTGAAAAAAGTGTCCACTATTTTGAACTTGTTTCTTACTGGGCCTGAACTATTAAAATAAAGTCTGTTTTGTACAGATTAAAATTTTATTATTATATGGTACATATTAGAAAAAAACAAGTCTGTTTAAATTATTACAACAACGAATAATACTTTTTTCAATACATTTGCTATTAATACGGTCTTTATGACATCGAAACTTGTACCGTAATGTTGTATTTTATAGTACTAGGCGTTTTTTACTTTACACTAATCACAAACAATTCCGTTCGTAACGCATGCGTAAACCGCGAAAAGCAACCCGCTTAAATCTACTTAATTTTAATCGGAAATGTATTGAATAACGTCGTATGATACTCGTACTTGATAAACTGGCTATTATAGTCATCGGTTTATTACACCTCGACTATAATATGCAGCTTACCGTACTTGCATCATAATTTATTATTTTAAGTTCATACGCATACAGATGTCATATACCTATGTATGTTTATGGTTAATGATTTATTACAACATAGACATAAATAGCAGACATTATTAAAACCATAGAGTAAAATAATTTGATAGCAGCTGTGCCTGATTGTGCCCAATTGTGCCTGACAGCACAGATTATCCTGACAGTGCCTGATCATGATCAGTGCCTGTCAGTGGTGTCAGTGCCTGATGTGCTGATGGCGCCTGCCTAGGTGCTTGTTGATTTCTCTCTTGTAATTTTATTTCAATTTATTTGCACTGATTTACATGTATCACAGGCCTTATTACGTAGGTACCTTTAGGATTAGTATTTTTTGGTGAATTCTATGGAAATATTTCATTCCAGTACAAACAACAAATGTTATAAACAGGACCTATAACCTTAGAATGACGTCCCGTAGTAAAAACGCTGTTCGTAGCTACGAAACTGAAATAGAAAAAAGTCGCGAGGATTCTAACTGGAAAAAGGTAATCGAGTTAGCTCAGCAGTTGAAGGCGAGATCTTCACAGCATGGTAACTACACCAAGTACGGTTGTACTCTTGTGTACCAGACTTTAAATTGTATCTAGGATTTAAAAGAAAGAAACTTTGCCATTTCAGAAAGTTTGGCGCATTTTTTAATAGGAGAAGGCAAATTAGAAAGTTATTTAGAAGAATGGCCTCCTATAAAGGACAACATGGAACGCGCTCAACGAGAGCTATCTGAAGCGCGTGGATACCTCACCTTGGCCACAGATGAAGCAGGGAATAAAGCGGGTGTGGCGCTCGATGCTCATTTATTGTTAGGAAAACTGAACTATGCATGTGGAGAATATGATGAGGCTTTAAAGCATTACAAACTTGCTGAACTCAACACACTAACAGAAAAGGAACTACCTGTGTTAGTACTAAATGTTTATTTAATAATCTGGTTTCTTCATCACTATTTAAATAAAATGCTATTGTAGCTTGTAATTTTCCAAAGCTATGACTTTAATTTCTACTGCTTTGGCATCTGGTCATATTTGTACTATATGATCGCTCTAACATGGCACTTGTGACAGCTTACATTATTAACAAAAAAGTTGAATAAGCAACGAAAGCCGGGTAATAGTATTGAATTATGTAATTCAGAATTGTACATTCAGGATTTTGTCTTAAGAACAATGAGTTAGAATTGGAATAGTAATATGTGGGACATCTGCCACAAGGTTATCTAGTAGGTAACTAGGCAGAATCTGTATTAAGGATGCTAATCCTCAATTATACATCCTTAAATATTTTTGTAATATATAGAGATTTTACACCCAGGCACAGAAGAAATAGGCATGTTTGTGCACATAAATATTTGTCCTGGGTGGGAATCAAATCTGCAAAGTTTGTGTCTGCGATCGGTGTCTCCGACCACTAGACCAATCGGTCACAATGTGTGATGGCATTCCAATTTATTGCCAAGTTGGACTGATTGAATAGTTGTTATACATGTTGCAGTAGTACTTACTCATTCTAACTTCATTTTTGTGGGTAGAGAAAATTTTAGTTACCTCGACAGATTGGATACAATGACAAATAATTGATTTTAAAACTCATTCCTCAATCAGTATGCATGTGGGAGCTGTAGAAGTCACATATCACATCATAAAGAGGAGATTATAACATTATTGCAATTACATTATTGTGATTACAAATTATCTTTTATTAATATTATATTACATGTATGTTTACGATCTCAAAAGATGACATCAAATAACATTGAAATTATAATATTCTAGTCGCAGCCTGCGAATTGTTGCTGAGTCCTATGCCATTAGGGGTCTATGCCTAGAACAAACTGCAGTGTCTGGTTCCAGCAAGTATAAACAAGCGGAACGAGAAAGCGAGATGGTATGTCAGCATCATCTGTGTATAACTCAGGGAAGATGCACAGTCACTAGTAAATATCATCGCTGAAGAAAATCTACACAATACTAGCTTTACTAAGTTACAATGCTGCAAAAGAATGAAAGAATGTTGTATTTCCAATCTAGTAATTTCAACCGTGAATCTTAGACACAAGACTCAATTTTAACTATGAAAAATGTAAAGGTGGGTCTATGCTAGTCGAGCCGAGCACGAGCCGAGTCGTTCAGTTCACGGTGGTTCGCAGCGTCAAGTGTGGACGTATAGGGGGCCTACAACAAACCCTGTGTTCGCACGTTATTTTCCGTAGTACGCTCGCGACTCGCAACAAAGATGGATGACGATTCAATCGTTTCTGCTACTGTAGCTGCTACAATAATAATTATAAACCTAATTAGCAAAAAACTCAGAAGAAGTCCAAGACCATGGGGATGTCCAAATTTATATAAAAGCAGACAACATAGCCAAGATTTTAGTACAATAAAGAATATTATTATTATATTTTGAACGCTCAACGAGAAACTGGCCAATTTCACAATTTTCTTTGCATGATATCAACAAACTTTGAAAATTTACTTAATTTAGTTGGACCAATAATCCCAAAACAAGATAACCATTTTCAAATATCTAGACCTGTTCAGCTAAGACTAGCCGTGACATTGCGATTGTTTGCAAGTTGAGATTCATATACAAGCCTACAGTACACTTTTAAATCGTCCACAAACGCACTGCGAGCGCGCCACGAATTTCTTTGTGTTCCTCGAAAAACCGCCTATTGGCGGAGCGCGGTGAGCACGAGTCGAACGCTCGAGGCATGCTCGCGGCATGCTCGTTTAAGGCTATTGAGCCTGTCTATGCTATGCGAATTCGGTTCGTTGTGTGCTCGGCTCATGCTCGGCTCGCCTAGCGTAGACCCAGCTTTAGATATACATTGCTTCATAAACAGCAATGCACGAAGTAAGTGTAATCGAGAGTCTTTCAGCACTTATTTTTTGGATGTTTTGCATGATAGACTGTGCATCTTCCCTACATTATTATTTATTATTCAGCACACATAATTTTCTTGTTTATTTTGAAATTGTCTATAGTTTGTATGTATAAAAGAAGAGGTTATGGTAAGACTATTTATGAGCGCCCTTATATTTTATTTTCCTAATTTTAAGTTTAACAAATATATAGAGCATCAGCCAATATTTGCTCTATTTTTTTATTTAACGTGTTTTATGTACAGGTGATGAGACTAAAGTGGAAAAAAAAATGTGATAATTAATATTGTAATTGTCATTACACTACCGAAATTCAAAGTGAGGAATTCAATTTGAAACAGGCCAGTTATGGCTCCTTTGCGCTTAGCCATCGCTTTTTTGCCCTGCCGGCTGCCTCCCACTATCGTCGAGGCTGCTGCTGTAGTGTTATCAAACTTTACGACGCTTTGTTCCGTCCCATTGACCATTAAAAGATTACGAGCTAGATTTCAGTTTTGAAAAAAAAGTATACTAAACAAAATGAAACAGTACATTGTGAGGTATTATCAAAAGTTGAATTAAATATATTTTTTACTACGACCATATATGTAAATCTTTTTTTACTCAGTTGTGCTTTATACAAAATATTAAATGCAAGAAAAACTATAAAAACAAAGTATTTTTATAAAACAAGCCAAGTTTAGCTTGTACTTTCATATAACAATTCAATTCAAAATCAAACAATTCTAAAAATATATAAGTAGGTATATGTTAACATTATAAAAAAAAAAAATTATTTAGATAATAAAAGCATATAATTCAGGGAGCCGCTAAAAGGTCTTATCAAAACCCCTTCTTTTCACCTCTATATGCTTTTTCTGGTTTTGGTTAAAAAATTTGTACAATTCAATTAAAAAATTGAATCTTCACGTTTTTTAGATTCGTAGTTTTGAATTGGCGTCAGACCTAACCCTGCTTTACTTACAAAAAACAAATTCTGCAAGTGTGCGGGCTGGCCCTACACTAGAAATGGCCCTGCAGCGTGTGCCCATACTACATATCAGAGGGGCACGTTTACAAAGTGCTATTGACAGGTGAATTTTATTTATACTTTTCAACTTAGGAAGGAGGACAGGGAAGTTAAGTTAGGAATATGTTAAAATAATATGACCATGCTCGAATCCTCAAAAAGGAAGAAGCTTAAATGAAAACACAATGGAAAGAAAAACTAAGGATTTAATCCGTTAAGAAACAAAAATTAAATTTATAAAGAAAAAGAGAAGCTAAAAAATTTGTACATGAGAAATTGCAAATGTTTGCATAGACAACATTCATCAAAATAGCTATAAATAATGATTACTTTGTCTTTTAAAAAAGTTTTAATGTGCTATCATTCACCAAGTAAAAATAATTTGTGATCACTTACAAAAAATATTATAATTTTGGATGTTTATTACTTGGTAATTTAGAGATAGAAATTGTTCACTTTATTATTATTGTGATTAGACAAATGAATTGTAATTTATAATGTTTTGCTGCTGGTTAGATATCGAGAGATGCTGAATTCGGTGGAAGTGGCATCGACGCAAGCATTACGGCTCACACTGACAAAGCAGTTGGCTGAAGTGCTGCTGAGAGGTGTTACAGGACAGGTATGCTTTTAATTCTTTGTTATGCAACAAGACACACAGACTAGAAGTCATAGAAATAATATTACTAACGTATGGAACCGACGCACTGTGGTTGCGCTTGTATGGAGCGTGCGTCATAAATCATTTGTCAATAAGTTTCTTGGGAAAGTTAAAGAAAATAAATTGTATTAGATTAAATAGTATTTATTTTACAATTTAAACGTAACAATAAATTTTTTTTTTAAATGAATTAGCGATCAAAAAAATAAACATCTTTGCCAGTAAATGGTTTTCTTAAAATACCACCAAAACGTATTTTCTCGAACACATCTAGCCGTAGGGAATGCTTATTGATGAAGTAAGACTTGTTACCTTTGCACTGCCTTAACATTACAGATATACGTGTACATATATAATTTACACGTGACTGCAAATGTGCGAAGTTTATATTTTCTTTGTCAATCGACTCGGGTAAATTCATAAGTAAAGTTTGAAAAACTTCCATATTTCTTTGAGTCGATGTGCCTAGTTTTGTCTGCCAAAGCTCATACAGGTACATTCTCAATAGGCTGCAAGTGTATGATGTACCTGCAATAAAAAAAATGAATAATTATTTAATCAAGCCGTAATCCAAATTTGTCGTAGCATCTGCTACGCCCTTTTGACACTTGCGTAGACCTCGCTTATCTCATCGAGTAGATAATTGTAAGCTCTATAACCTTTTTTACTTTATAGAATAAACTATGAGCTACTTTTTACTGTAAAAGTTATTATTAAAGAAGATTAAGAAACATGTTAAAAGCCTTGTGCAATCAGGTATTACGAAAAAAATTTTACAGTGAATACAGGTATTACGTAGACCCTAATTATCAAGTAATAGTATTAAAATATAATATAAATTCTGCAAGAAAATAAAAACACATACCTTGCACTGAGATATCCATCACAATTCTTGTTCCAACTCGGTACAGGTTCGTAAGTAAGTTCAAATAAAAGTATGCGCGCGTTAAATTACTTTTACTTAATAATCAGTAATAATGCCGATGCGTGCACTTTGAGCAGCAAAACAACACTGATGATAGGATTCCAAATGATTATTATTTATATTTTCATAAAGTACGGTAATAGTACTTCCTCTAGTAAGTCGTTAAAGTGACAAATTAGAGAGTTCCATTTTTGAATTTTGTCATATGCCGGAGCCCACTGTGCGACGCCGCGATCCAGACGTTTGCGCCATGCTTTGTTGCCGACTGGCAACAACTAATTCGGTCACTCATATGTCACTCTGTCACACTCATCGTGATTACGTGCCGAAAGTGTACTGACCCACAATTAAACAGCAATTCAAAAATGCCGTCGTGCGTGTTAAAAACGTGTGAAAATAAATCAACTTTGAAGTCAGCAAACTATCAATTGAAATCAATGAAAACAAATTTTTGGCTTTTGTCACAATTTCTATATAAAAATCATAGATTATGAAGAGTGAACCGTACTGAATGGATATGTAGGTATTATGTTGGGGAACTATATCATTTAAGTATAACTAATTACACAGGTCTGCAAAAAAAAAAATTTTTGTCAGCTGCATGAGATATTTTTACTAAATTATATGTTTTAGAATGCGCTGATTTCAGAAGTGATGGCCATATTTTTCTATCACGTAAGGGTTTTTTAAATTCAAACATAAAAAATTAATAAAAGCACTCGTTTATTAAAAATTATAATTTTGAATAATATTTTGTATAATATTTTTTACAACCCATAAATAATATAAATATACTTATTCATCTTTTTTATGAAACCTTTTCTTCTTTTCCTTGATACTTCGCCGAGTCAATTTCCGATTTCCTTCGTTAGTTTCCCGCTTAAGCATCCAACAGTAGTCTGCAAGCATACATCCCATCTTCCTTCGTACCGTCTCTCGACATCGCGGACATCCTGGTGAAACCGCTCCCTTTATTCTTCACTGTAAGCTCCCAGGTTTTCAGGAAAATAGTCTATGTGGCAATGTAAAAAATGGACCTACAAGCTCATCTTGCAGCCTTGAGCTTTGTATGCTGCTAGCATCCGTTGAACAATGGTTTTGTAGTCAGGATCCTTAGTATTTCCCAAAAACTTTTGCACTTCATCCTTGAACGATACCCAAGCTTCTTTTTCCTTCTCATTCTTACTTTCCACAAAGAGGGTGTCAGTTAAAAGCTTTCTTTTGTCGGGGCCAGTGAAAACTCCTTTTCAACTTTGCTTCTGACAGCTTCGGGAATTTTGTACATAGATATTTAAAACAGTCTCCATCCTTTTGCAGTGATTTCACAAATAGTTTCATCAACCCCAATTTAATATGGAGAGGTGGCAACAAAACTTTCTGGTGGCACCAAAGTAGTATTGATAACATTTTTCTCTCCAGGTTTTAAAGTTTCTCGGGGTGGCCAATCACTTTTAGTCCAGTGCTGTTCTCTGGCTCTACTATCCCATAAGCATAAGAAGCATGGGTATTTAGTATAGCCAGCCTGCTGACCCAAAAGCATCGTGAGTATTTTGAAGTCCCCACAAACCATCCATTGATGGTCCTGATATTTGATTTTATCCAGGATAATGGCCAAATCGTTATAGTTTTCTTCCATATGCACAGAATACCCATTGGAAGCGAAGCAAATTTATTTTCATTGTGCAATAATACTACTTTAAGACTAGTTTTGGATGAATCAATGAACAGGCGCCACTCAGACGAGTTATACTGTATATCAAAGCAACGCATGAGTTTTTCCACATTATTGCAAAAAACAAAATTTCCTTTTAAGAAAAACTGGGTAAATTCTTTTTCTTGTGTCTATACCATGAAAATGAGGTGCCAGATGATAAAAGGTTTTTATTTTTTTATCGGGAACCTAACAGTTCAGCTGCATCTTTTGAAAGACCTAAATCTCTTACTAGATCATTGAGCTCACTTTAAGAAAATAATGGAGGCCTTTCATCTTTGTCTAAAGAAAAATTTTCTGAACTTAATTCACCCTGAGAAAATAATGTAACTTTGTCCTCCAACTCACTCGGATATTCATCCAAACTGGAAGGTGGCTGTGGGATAGATATTTCAGAGTTATGGAGCACTGGACGTATAGCTGAGACAAGGTTAGGATAAGTTATGCTTCTTTTGTTTTTTGAATTGAATCCCTTTACGTCAACTGAACAGAAGTAGCAATCAGTGGTATGGTTCTTCTGCTCACGCCATATCATCGGAATTCCAAATCGAAATGCATTTTTCTTACCCTTAAAACACAAACAAAGATCTTCTTCACATCATCAAGTTTTAATTTAAAATAAGCAAAATAAACTTTCTTCACAAAATCACTTAATTTATGTTTCTCTGTTGACTTTTAATAGTGTATTCACTACAGATGTAACAAAAACTGTTTGGAGAAATAACACAACCTCTTGTAGCCATGACTAGACAGAAACAACGGCACGGCTCACTTAAATAGCAGTATGTCTACTGAGAGTTTCTCTTCATTTCTTGCGAGATACAAAGCATCGTTTGACTTGTCGTAACACAGTAAAACTGAACAATAAGATTGTTTGCATTTGCTTCTAGTGCCCAGGAGTTAGCGTTACAACATGCTCAGACCCACCAGCCAACTTCCCCATTTACCAATTAAAATCGCTTCAACGTGAATGAACACGATCGCTGAACTTCTTAACACAAAATCTACTGTACCGTTTGAGAGGTCAAAATCTATAAGAAAATGTTAAAAAATCCTATGCAGTTTTTTAGTTGCAGACATGTGTTATTTTTGTGTTTCTTTATTACTCAACCTATGTCATCTGTCTGTCTGCCACAGTATTGTAGGTATCATTCAGTTAGAAACTTACTAAGCTAATTTTGTTTAAGGGTAAATAAAGTTTATATCACATTGCAATGATTATTTTTATTGTACTTTATTTATTTCTTTACCGATAGTGCAAAGTGAGATAAAGTATCGTGTTTAGTTAGTACAAGCGGATATTCTAGTACCTATATTCAGTACCAATTACAGTTTCATGTATAATTATTTTACTTATATGGGGAAATGTGTATACACAGTATTAATTAAAATAGACATTGTAATTAAAACCATCAGTTTTGCCTCTTTCAATATATTTTACTACGATTCCTTACATTACCCAAATAAATAGGCAGAATATAAACAAAGTTTCGCATGTCGCGTCTGTGACGATGACGACATCGTATATCTATGACTCATTAGTACGGCTCATTTAACCGCCTCGCGTGCACCCTACACTGCTCTTTGCACACGTATGCACTGTTCGCGCCGTCTGTTCCACAGTAATATTATTTTTATGTTTCTATGCGCCGCACCCAGCCTCCTGTCGCGCGATAGTTTTTATTTCGTGGTTATTCCTAAGAAATTAATTTAAATTGTAAGGTGTAAAGAGAAATCATAATCTGCATGAAAAGATAAAGGTAAATAACGTATTTAATTTGATAAGAATCAATACTGTATTCGTATAAATTGCTTTCCAATAACCTCATCATATGATACCATTTTTTCAAACATAAAAATAGATATAGTAAGCTATCCATAAAAGATGAACATATGCCATCGCGTACTTTTTTGTAGTCCTGTACAAAAGGAACAATTCCTCCATACAATATTTTGTTATATCTCAAAGGGATTAAGCAGCGTTTTTGATGAAAGCTCCCAGCCATCTTAATTTTTTTCTGACTTCTTTAACTATAATTGTCATATTTCAACTAACTTGTACAAAACATTGATAATTATACATGTAAACCTTCCTCTTGAATCACTCTGTCAATTAGTGTCAACCATATGCCAATCCGTTCGATAGTTTTTTGAGTTTATCGCGTTTAGACAGACAGACAGACGCGGCGGGGGACTTTATTTTGTAATATGTATTGATGTGGCATGTTTGAACAATGGAACGCATCATTTACTTGCACTTTCTAGCCCACAATGAACACACCGACATATCAACCTTCCATATTACCGCAATGCTGTAAGTCATTATTTTTATTATTATTATTATTATCATTTGATACACTAGCAGCTCTACGAGCTGAAACGTGTATATCACTGCACTTGTATTCTTAATTATTTAAATGTTTATCAAGTCTATTTTTGAAACAGTTCACTGTTGGAGCACTTATTACAGTTTCCGGGAGAGAGTTCCACAAGTTCATCACTCGATATGGCAAGAAGTGTGTTCTGGGGTTGCTAGCACACGGAGGTTTGGTTAACTTCAAGGAATGGCCTCTAAGACGTGTGTTATGGTTCATCATGTATAAATCTTTTATGTTTCTGACGTTGCAGTGATCGCTGAATATTTTGTATGTTTCTATGAGGTCTCCTCTATTCCGCCTTTGCTCCAGTGTTGTCAAGTTGAGTTCGAGGAGGCGTTCTTCGTAGGACTTGTGTTTAAGGGATGCTTTCATTGATTCATTGATACTTGATAATTGATACCATTCATTGAGGGCACTTGAGAATATGCTTTTTACCAATGACCATCCAGATCCAATGTACCTTGTTCATGAAATTAAAATCTGGCTAACAAGTATTACTGTATATAAGTAATATAAATTAGAACTAATTTAGCAAGATGCCAACGTGAGAAAATCGATTATTCCACAAATATTATAGTAAAAAGTGTTTCCCGTCTACACTGTCGCCTAAGGAACCATGTATTAGAATAAGGAAGTTAAGTGGAATACAAGTGACAATATATTATTTGTTCATTTAAAGTTATTAATTATCTAGGGGTAAACGCGCTTAGGTTAGTGATGTCTAGTTATGTGTTTTCAGGTGTACAAGGCCCCCGATAAACCTGTGGCGTCGTCCCAGCAAAGCACGCTCTCGCGTCGCCGCGAAGACCACATTTCAGAAGGGCCTTGGAAACCGAAGAAATACACTAGCATTAACCAGGTTCCTATTAAATTGATGTAATTAATCTGATTGTAATGAGTGAGTGAGTGATGTAATGATGTTGGACTAGCCTTAGGTATGTGCGCGACTCATGAGTGCTGACGGCGGCCTGTTCGCGGAGCTGCCTCCCTCCTCGCCCCGCACATACCTATTGGTTTTGGTCAAACAATAACACAAAGTTGCTACAAGCGTTTTCAGTGTGGAACTTTTAACTTTAAAGATGCAGGTCGCTCTGATCATACTGTTATCTGTAAAGTCAATGTAACCTGTGGATAGTTGCGATATAGACATACATGTAGTTACGACGTTACTGAGGGGCCAGTGTTAAGTCATACAGTCATATATACATACATTTGTATACAAGAATAAGTCTGATCTTTTGCTGCCACATTGTTTTGTCACATAACAAAAATTAAGAACTTGACTGGAAAGTGTTGTTGCCGTCCTTTTGCCTTGACCTTGCTCCCTCAGATTTCCACCTGTTTCTGGTCACGTTAGAACTTATTAAGCAGCATGAGATTGACATCAAAAGAAGACTGTCAAAACGACTTGTAATTTTTGGGTTGAAAATCCCAGAAGTTCTACAGCAATGGGATCATTATACCATCTACAAGATGGCAATAAGTCATCAATCAAAATGGCACTTTTTGAATTGTAAGTTAATGTATTTAAACTTTAAAATTTTCGGCCTTAAATTTGTTTGCAAAATACAAAGAAACTTTCTCCCTAAACCAATGTATATCAGTTGGTACATTACTAAAATGAGGAGTGCTGGATAGTCGTCTTAAAAACGATGTTTGTTCAGTTTGTGCCGGCTAACGAATTCGAGGAGGTGATTCTGCTGGTGCTGATCGGCGAGGCGATGGCTGTGCGTGACGCCGTACTGTCTCAAAGTCCCGAGTTCGAGTCGGCGCGCCTGCACTCGCTCGAAAACGCCACCGCTGTCTATGATTTGCTTGCCCTCGCTACCGTGCGTTGGGGGCAAATTTGTCTCATTGTGGAGGTCAGTTAACAAAACAAGAAGTTTTTGAGATTGTTTTCAACAAGTCAAAGCTGTAGGTGATGATGATGTTAAAAGACACGTTTCACAATGTATGGGCACTTGGGCCATGACATTGTACAATACTTTAAAAATACGCAATCAAAGAAATTAACAAGTTTTACTACATATTCCAGCACTCTAGCGTGTTTTCACGCCGTACAAAAATATATTTGAGATCGACAATTGCAACACTCTGACATTAAAATGGTGGCTATATGATGTGCATCGAGCAATGAAATCACTGTTATCCACTGTCATGTAAAACAGCTGATCGGAACTAACCAAAGATATCCAACCTTTTAAAACACATGGCATAATCGGTAAAAAAGGTCATTTTAGTGTGAAAAGAATAGCTTTGTAATACTAAGAAACAATCGCGTGTGACTTTGTGACTGACTACTTCGCGAGTAGTAGTTTTGGAAAGCCAACCTGGTATAAAACTTGTGTACATAAATAAAACAATACCATAATACGCATATTTTTGTTTTAAATATCTTCATTATCAACATCATGTCTAACTAAAATTCTATCTAGAAAGTAATTGATGTACAAATATGTTCCTTCTTGATAACGAGCCCAACCTAAATCAAAACCACTCTATAACAACCCCACAATTGTCTCATCTCTGGTTGTTTCTTGATTTGCTAGTGCTTTACACGAGTCCCATGTATAATATATTCATTATGTAATAACAAAGTCGAAAATATACGCAATATTTTAAGTCCATAAAATGTAATCCTTGTAATCAAAAGCCACTTTGCAGTCCAAAAAAGCCGGGGCCGCATAAAATAACAACAGTATCGTCAGATCAGACATACACGGATTCATGATAAAGATAAACTAGGAACTTTGGTTTGGAATAAGTAAAATCACAGTATAAACTTGCAAGTAAAAAGCACACGTGAAAGCGGAAAATCTTGGGAAAATCACGGAAATGTTTCGTTTGAAATCTGACAGCTGATCGTCCATTCGGTCTTTTCAATGATATGGTCGCAATGATCGGTTTTTTTTTGGTGCTCGATCTCCGATCGTTGTAGTCGATTTTTAGTACACTAGATCGATTCAGAGGTCGCCGCAAAACATAGAGAGATCGAAGATCGATCTTTCTACCATTCTAACGATGTAAATGTAAACAAGTAAATATATTAATTTAAGTGAAATAGTCTACTGTCAAATGTGTACATATTATAACCGAATTAAATAATTGTGTTTTATTTTATGTTTTGTCTAATGGAAATAACAATTGGGTTTTAATGCACTTATGTATATTATCAGGGCTAGCAAAGCAAGCCTTACACTATTCCACAATTTATGCATTCTTGTGGTACACTTTATGAAAAAATTACAACACCACTAGACTTGACTTGCAATTCAGTATACTAATTAAATTCATGTCTAAATGTCTTATCTATTATTACAATATCACATTAATACAACGTTAAAGAAATGGAAGAAATTAGGTTCCATAGTTTTTTCTCTTTTACATATGAGACACTTGAACTATAACTTTTTCTTTTACTAACGTAGAAGGGGGGAAGATATAGCTCATATCGCTCATATGAAGTGGATTAATACTAATTGTTCGAGAAAATAATTCTCATTACAATTTGCTTTTGCTATCACATTTCGTATGTCACAAGATATAATATTAAATAAAACGGCTGTAGAGGGCAGAAAAAAGAAACGTCTATTGGTTTAACATATGTCACGTTTTCAACAGTTAAAACATTAGAAGGATTAACATTGAATAGGAAATTTCCGTATGATAGATTACAGCAATACCTATTAAAAAATCGTATATGTTGATGTGTTGAACAAAAACCGCATAAAGAATATAATAAAATAAAAAAATTATGGAAATTATTTGTCATATGATTTAATGCTAGAAACCCATATTAATAATCCACAAAATTGAAACATGTATTAGAAATACTGTTTTATAAATTAGGAAAGTGCCAGCCATCTGCTAAACGGATGAATAAAATATATTAATCATCTGATAACATATAGTTATTCTTCAGTGGTTTTTTTCGATTTTTAACATTTTTTTTACAACTATTAACTTTCAATTGAATACTAGTTACCTATATAAACCAAATTCTAAATTGATCAATTGATTTCCGAGTGACTCTTCGCTCCGCTCCTCACATTTACATAATCATATGACCTAACCAAATATTTTGAAAAAGTAGACCATTAACCTATATGAATCAAATTCTAAATTTACTAGCGACCGCCCGCAGCTTCGCTTGCGTAGACTACACATTCCTGTTTTAGGTAGTATTAACTTTCGAAATGGTTTATACATACTTTTTGCTGAAACTGATATTGGGTACACCCATTCAAACTTTCAATCTTCATTCTCTTCACTCCTTTAAGAAAACCGATACTCCCATACATTTCACCTCCCGTTTCCCACCCTTAAAATGTGGAAATCCAAAAACCCTGAAAGACATCATCATTTATTTATGTCAAAATTTTTATGTTTCTAACTTTAAAGAACAAAGACTCATACAAAGCCCTTCCGTCCCTCCCTCCTCAAATTTGAAATTTCCAAATATTCCTTTCATAAAAAATTGATGTTATAAAATAAACCACTGTTCCAAATTTCGGCTTCCTAGACTTAGTAGTTTCGGCTTTATCTACGTTGATAGATCAGTGAAGACAAACGACATACAGACACAAAAAGTGGCTGATGTCACTCTTGACAACCTTCTTTCACGTCTGCAAAGTTTCATTAAAATCTCTTGAGCCGTTTTGAAGATTAGCTTGAATAGACACATAGACGTACAGACAAACAGACGGACAAAAAGTAGCGTATGTCACTTTTGACCACCGCCTTTTCATACCCGTGAAATTTCATTAAAGTCGGTTTAACCGTTTTGAAGATTAGCTCGAATAGACAGATGGACGTACATACAGACATACAAATAGTAGTGTATGTCACTTTTGACCACTTCCTTTCCATATCTGTGAAGTTTCATCAAAATCAGTTTAGCCGTTTTGGAGATTTGCTCAAATAGACAGACAGACAGATAGTATTATTTTATACATATAGCCTATAGCCTTCCTCAATAAATAGACTATCCAATACAAAAAGAATTTTTCAATTCGAACCAGTAGCTCCTGAGATTTGCGCGTTCAAACAAACAAACTCTTCAGCTTTATAATATTAAGTATAGATGAGCGGCTCGTCGCTCCGCTCCGTTTCGCTTCTCGCATTAACATGATCTTACCTACTCTTATATTTTTTAGCGGATGATTAGATACTTCGTAAAAAGTTATCGATTCATCTGATAATCCGACCATTAATTTATTTTATTAATCCGTTTAGCGAACAAATCGACATTTCCTATCAATTATTAATAGGTAAAAAAACATCGCAAGCCCTCCGAAAGTCACGCTTTTTGCTAGGATTTTAAAATCGATCTCCTTCAAATTTTTCAAATGTTTAGCCTCAGCTATGAGAATATACTATACAATAGGTATACAAATTGTCGACACATATTATAGAGATTTAAAAAAAGAACTATTTTCGACAAGTCGATCTTCCGTTCCACGATTTTTTCATATCGGAGTCCACGATTGGAATCGATTCATAAGATCGATTTTCTGACTGAAGATCAGTATCCTTAACGTGATCTGACGTTTGACGTTTTGGCAGATTTCGTTTCCACAACGTAAGGATACCGTTAACCTCCACTTAAAGACATAGTTATCTCGTCAGCCGGTCGAACTGGCGTATAACTGCATGATAACTGTTAACTGACGGATAAATAAAAGCAATATGGCGTATGATCCATCGATTTTATGATCGAATCAGCTGGTTACCTACTTATTTTCAATTAATACGTTCGTTTATCTTTAATATATTATTTCTGTCGTCTTTTCTCGCGTGTATTTACCTGCGACAAAACGCCATCTAGTAAGAGTAATTTGCAGTTTCTCCTCATTGGCGAATCTAGGGTTGCAACTTATAAAAAACAATGTAGTATTCACTTATAGATTATAGTTTCAAGGACATTGACTTTAATCGCGAAGTCTATTAATAATATATATTGATATGTAAATAAAAATGTATACGTAAATGCACAAAATTACAACGATTGAAACATTCGATTGATATAATTTATGGTACAAGCAACTCTGACCTCTAGTTTACTAACTGTAGGTTTAATATGACAGTAAGTTATTGGTGGAAAAGCATCGGGAAAAGTGACGTTCATCCTTCTGTTAAAGATATCTACAGATTAGTTAACTAGATGATAACTGATACTCGGTGGAAGACACCCTTACTCGAAATATCTTTTTTTGTATACCTACATTATTTATTAATTGCGTATATAAACGTCATCCCGATTCTCGATCATTTCAGTGTGACCCTTGTGCAATGTGTTATACCGTATACCGTAAAGCTCTAAAGTAATTATAATTATCATTATAGTATGTGGGACATTCACTTTTTTTGATTCCATAGTTTAACAAGGATCCCTTACTGTTTTTTCGTATTTGTCTGTTTGTCCATCTGCCTGTATGTCCCAGTCGTTTTGCTTACAACATAATAATGCAATTAAGCTTCAATTGGGCATGTTTATTTTTCTAGGGTGCCTCCTCTAGGTAGGTGCAAAGTGAAAGTAAAAAACTTACATGCCCGTCAAGAAGGTCTTGTTGAATAGCTTTTTAAAAATAATTATGACTTTCTTTTAGGGTTTACCACAATTAAATTCCGGTTACGACATATTCCGCTTTTTTACGTAACTTGCATGTCCTCCCATAACTCTTGAACCGCTGTTCTAAAAAAATTGAAAAATATATATTACTAAATATTTATTGCAATTTAACTCTGATAATTATCATAACTGACAGTGGTCAATGGTTCACAAATTATAGCTCATGAAATTAATTTTTAGTTCATCTCTGATATGTCTCATAATTTTGCATTATAAGTTTTGTGGGCATGGCTATGAACTTATTTTTAGGTAATTTTATGAGGATTAGATGTATATTTTTCTCAAAAAATTAAAAAAAAAAAAATTAAACAAGCACCTTTCCCCCTGAGCAGGGGGAGCGGGTTTTAATGTACTCTTAAGGTTTATATATAACACTAATTTCAATATATGTATTTTAGCTTGTGGTGCATATGTTGAAATCTGAAAGAATGTACTTAGTAAATAATCAGGTACAACTAGAAAATAAGGGAAATTTTGAATTGACCAGAATGCTTGGTTGGCTGTAAGAATATGGTATATTATAGTATTTAATTTTATCTGTTTGACTATATCTTGGAGTAACGAAATTGACAGGAGCGCCAATTAACATAGAGACAGCGTTTCGATTGTTCTGTCCAACCTTCCGTACACCAGTGGTGTTCATGTGTGTCATGCAGGCGGAACAACTGACGGTAAACGTTCTGTAAAACCCGCGCGCCCCTTTTTACATCAGATCCACAATTCAAACTAAGAATGTACACTCTAATTAAACCTTATGCTGCTATTTAGTTATTTTATGAATTGTATTGAGTTCACAGTCCCTGGAACGCGCAATGAAGTTTTCGTTCGGGCAGCCACACGTGTGGCGACAGCGTGCCTTAGCCGCAGCCGCTGTCGTGCCCACCTCGGCGCCCACGCCTTCTGCACACACCACTATCAAACCAGGTCATACTACCTTCTTTTTAGAACACTCGCTTTTGGTCGCTGCCTCACCCTAACGTATTATATCGTCCCTATCACTATGTTGTTCCATTTCCGTTTCTGCAGCCGTACTACTTCTTTACACTACTTTTGAGTTCTACTCCCACTGCTTTTCTATTTCACTACTTGAAACTTTGCTTGTCATTCGTTTCAACCAGAATAAACAATAGCCTATATTACTCTGTATCCCTAACTACCTTCGTGCAAAAAATCATGCCATTTAATTGTTCTCTTACGACGTGAAGAAAGAACAAACAAATAAATAAACTTACCCATTTATAATAGTAGATTATAAGTATAATTGCGATAATAATAATTGTTATTGTGCGGCAGGTGGTGGTGCGAAGGGCTCGGGGATGCGCACACACGCTGTGCTGCATCAGGCAGCGGCGTTGAGGCCTGACGATGCGCCTTTGAGATTGCTGGGGGCTAATACTTGCTACCAAATGGGTTGGGTACGTACTTGTATGAGAAATATTCATATAATAATAATCACGAGATAATAATGTTTGCTTTAATATTCAAAGTCAACAGAAAGAAATTTACTAACGATGATGTAAACAATGCAATCTCCAACATTCGAATGGTTCACGGCTAATAATTTATTACTAAATGAAAACAAAACCCAATTGTATAAGATTCTCGCTACCGAACGTCAAACAGGCACCTACCAATATTGTCATTAAAAGCGTAGAATTGGACCTTGTGGATTCTACTGTATTCTTGGGAATCACATTGGATGTGAAATTGCAATGGGATCCTCATATCACTAACTTGGCGAGAAGGCTCGGTTCTGCAGCTTACACTGTAAAAAGGATTCGCTTCCTTTCGGACATAGAAACCGCAAGATTGATGTATTTCAGTGAGTTCTATAGTTTAATGACTTATGGCATTCTGCTGTGGGGACATGTTGCCAATGTGAATACAATTTTCGTGTTGCAGAAGCGAGCTGCTCGAGCAATTTATAAACTAAGACCTAGAATATTACTTAAGAGACAAATTTAAGGAAATTAATAAAATGACGTTGCCGTCTCAATATATATTTGATAACATAATGTACGTAAAAAAAATATTGTATTATTTAAAAAAAATTGTGATCAACATAATATTAATACAAGAAACAAAGATAAACTTGCTAACCATGTCAGCCGCCTCAATAAAATAACAAAATCTTTTAAAGGGCAATGTGTACGCTTGTACAATAAGATCCCAGTTTAAATTCAAGATCTACCCCTTAACAAGTTTAAAACTACAATAAAACGAAAGCTTTAAGCAAAAGCTTATTATAAAGTATTGGACTACTTAGATGATAAAAATCCATGGGTATAAATCACTCGCCTACCGGTTTGTTTCAATAATTTTAATTTTAAGCACCTATTGTTAAAGAAAAACTGTTTATAATGATGTTAAAAAGCAAAGCGTGCCGCAGTTTCTTGCTTATTCTTCTGAGAGGAACCAGCACTTTTTGAATGCGTCTTTGTGATGACGTTTTTCCACAAAGTAATAAAATTCACTCTTATGACGTATTTCAAGATTATGTTACACAACTACGAAATAAAGATATTCGATATTTCTTTAATTCAAATAAAATTAACTTATGTGCAAAGTTTGAGTTTTAGGCTCAGCTCATTACCAAAAAATTATTCAACATCACAAACATGACCTAATTACGACATGTCAATACCTATTACATAGGTACTTATTATTTATTGCTGCAAAATTATTGTCTTATTTACATATAAATATTTATTTTTATTTCTGTTTTTACAAATACTTGTTTTGTTACTAACACTTTTAATGTGAAATGATGTACTATGGAGTAACTATTCAATTGACCTATATCTACGCTCTGAACTACATATAAACAGACTGATGCAAAATATAGCTATTTAGCGCACAACAAACTAAAATGCCTATTTCCAAATCGAAAATAGCTTTTTTGCAGTATATTGTGCACTGTTAACATTCATATTTTAATATAACAATGAAGAAAATTAAATACATAGCCAAAAATGTACTGCTGTGTGTCAGGTAGAGGAAGGTTTGGAATTAGCAGAGGCTGCGCTGGAGATCGAGGAGAAGCGGCCAGGATTTATGCTGGCGCGGTGTCATCTCTACGTCGGCATCGGCTACCAAATGAAGGCGCAGGTTTGTTCCTTATGAATATATTATGTGCATTTAACTTTCATAGTGTCTTGTAGTTTATGGAAATCTGACGTGCGAATTACAGAAAACCAATTCCCGCATTGAAAGGCAGGCGTGCAATGACAAGTGTTTCAAAGCACTGCTGCGCGCCGTGCAGCTGGACGGCAACGACCACCTGGCGTTTTACCAACTAGCGTTGCAGTATGCGCGAACCGGCATGCTAAACGAGGCCATGGATGCGACACGATCTTGCTTACGGGCGCGCGTCTCTTGCGCTGGAGGGCTGCGGTTGCTGGCGGTGCTGTGGTCGTGTGGCGGAGCGGCAGTGCGTGGCGCGCGAGCACTGAACGCCGCGCGTTTGGCTCGCGACCACTACCCTGGGGCCGAGTGGCCATTGTGGGCGCTCGCGGTGTTGCAGCTCGCAACCGGCGACGACCCTGAGGCAGCGCTGGCCACGGGCAAGGAGCTATTGCGGCTGGTGGCGGCAGCAGAGGCGGATGGGGAAGCCGATCCTGACGCTCTCTCCGACTCGCTCCACGACGACACACATAGCAATCGCGACGCAGGTAACACAGTGATTATCTATGACCATAAACCTTTATCACCTCTATCAAAATCGATAGAGGGATGTATGACTTTACTGATAACCAAGTTTAACCTTTCTGTGTTACATCGTCTTAGTAGAAATAGTGAAATTGGTTGCTGTAACGTAATTTTATAACGTTGGCGTGGTGGCAGCGTCCGTGCGCGCAGAATCAGCCGGCGCGTATCGGGCAGAACGTGCGCTCTCCGACAACGAATCCTCGGTGTCGTCGCGGCGAACGCGAGCGCCTCTCGCCGCGCACCGTGCACACGCCTGGCTGCTGCTTGCCGATCTTTGCCTAAGGTGAGCGCCTACTTCTGTCCATAAACTAATAATAATAATACCTGGGACATCCCACACAGCACCATATAGTCGCAAAAGAAGCAAGTATTATCCTTGTATTTTGGGTACTACATAACGGAATATACATACTGAAATATTCTTTATCATATATATTTTACACCCAGATATGGAACAAATAGACATGTTTCATGCACACAATTATTCATCCCAGGTGGAAATTGAACCCGCAACCTTTATTTCTGCAGTTAGAGTCTCTAACCACTCTGCCAATCGATCAGTCTAAATGTCAAATAAATTTAAAAACAAGGCAAAATTACAAAGGAATATTCTATTTGTAACCTGTTATGGATGCAATAACGCTGGTAAAAACGCCAAACCATTTCATGCTTAAATAGGTCCTTTTCATCCATTGTGTAACAACCATAGGAACCTCTACATCCTTTTTAAAGACCTATTTATAGGCAAGGCACATGTTAATGTGCGCTGGAATTCTTTTTTTCGTCACTCAGTCATTTGCAACATACTCCAAAGAATTCTTTTATTTATTTCACTACGCCATTGTATAGTGGTTTATAGATTACACCTACCTTCCAAATTCTATCTATATAGTGCTATGGTCTTCAAATAAAATGACTGTCGCAGACAGATAGACAGGGCGAAATTATAAAGGTTCTCATAAAGGAAATTATAAAGGGAAAAGTTGCGCTGTCGCACACGTTCCCATACAGACTTCCAGACCTTCAAACAGGCGGCGATAGTTTCAACGCCTAAAATTTGACGTTGTTGGAAAAGGTGCCGAGCGACTGTTGCCTCTTCTGACTTCCCAATGACCCCGCGTGCGCTGGGCCTTAATTGTATTACATATAATCAGTGTATCGCGTTGTCATCAATGAATCGTGTGTACCAGGTCAGGACGAGCGGACGCGGCGGCTGGCTGCGTAGCTGAGGCGGCGGCCCTGCAACCACACAGCCACCTCGTCTTCTACACAGTGAGTGGCCGTCTATCCATACCGCATATGAACTCTATACACCTTATAAAGATCCGCCATAGGGTTATGGTCGAGTATATTTATATAACTTGAATAGTGTAAGGCATTGCAGGCGCGGACAAACAAAAATTACAAAATATGTTGGTTGTAAAAATCTTTATTTTCACATAAATGCCACCACCAAACATATTTTGGTTATTGGTTTGTTTGTCCCCACCTGCAATACCTTATGCCATTCAAGTAATATTCATATGATAGTATGTTTTAATATCTGCTTAAATAGGTATCGGACAAGAAAAACATTGCATGGTGCATTCTACTTTGTTCAAACCACATTCTATAGATTAAAGCTTGTTTTTCTTTTTTCTATTAACAACTTTTTTTTCTTTTGAGTTATGTGGTCTTATAGTCGGGTTTTTTGTTGTTTATTATATGTATGAGAAATAAATAAAGTTGTTTATAAAAATAATTGATATCGACAACAGTGCCATCTACCGGGTCCAACTATTGCTAAGAACTATCCAAGTGACCCTATCAGTATTCAGCAAAAATAATTTCATCAAAATCGGTCAGTCGGTTTTAAGAATAACGAACACACGCACTCCGAATTTATAATATACTAGCGACCCGCCCCGGCTTCGCACGAGTAGCAGAGTATATAAGCCGTAATGTGTTTTTCCGTCATCGTGTCAGCTTGATGCATCGAACATGTGGATTGGATTTAATTACCTTTAAATGTGACGTAAGTTCATCGTACTTGAAGTATTTTTAAAGTATTTTATTTCCAATTCTATCAATATTTGAAAAAATAAACAATAAATACATATAACCTAACCTAACCTAACTACGCGTGTCACATCGTCCCGTATGGCCATATGGCCTGGCTGGTCGCGCGATATTTATATTTCGCAATAGCTTTTAAGATAATAATTTATATTGTATAGTGTAAAGGGCAATCATAATGTGCACAAAATGCTGAAGGCAAATAACGTATTTAATTTGATAAGGATTAACACCGTATCCATATAAATTGCTTTCCAATAACCTTATCATATGACACCATTTTCTGAAACATAATATGCCATCGCGGACTTTTCTTTAGTCTTGTATAAGATACACAATTCCTCCGTACATTATTTTGTTATATCTCAAAAGCATTAGGCAGCATTTTCAGTGAAAGATCCCAGCCGGCTTGATTTTTTTCTGACTTCTTCAACAATAATCGTCATATTTCAACAAATTTGCACAAAACATTAATAAATTACATATGTAAACCTTCCTCTTGAATCACTCTGTCCATTGGTGTCAACATTATGCCAATCCGTTCAGTAGTTTTTGAGTTCATCGTGTTCATTTAGACAGACAGACAAACGCGGTGGGGGACTTTATTTTATAATATGTAGTGATAAAGATAATATGTTTTAAATTAGAATTGAAAAACTATTCAATGTCGATTGCTAAATAGTAATGTCAAATGTCTCTTGCGATGGTTCCCACAAAATGCCCGTACCAACATGTATCTGTGTTTTAGCGCGGGCTAGTGCACGGCGCTAGCGCGGAGTGGGAGGAGGCGCGACAATGCTTCCAGAACGCCATCGCCGTCCACCCCACCCACCTCGACAGCATCATACAGTTAGGTGAGTGCAAGAGGCAAATCATACAGATTCTGAACCGTTCTATTCGACTATTATTTACATTATTCAAGTTGCGAAAAATTTCTGTAAAATAAAATCACGAATTATTAATTCAACTAGACAAATAAACAAAACCGTGTAGGTAGTATTGCTACACTACCGTAATTTTTTACATGTCAACGTTTTCCGTGGTCCTAGGTATAATTTAAGAGATACTTGATAGGTTTTTTTTTCTGATCCACCAACTTTTTAGAGTACCTCAATATCTACGCGACGACGCGTTAATATCTTGTCTAACCCTTTCCATGGCGGGGTTATGATTAATTCTTTGGTACATTTAGTGTATTTCAAGGTCCTTCTTCCACCCCCTTCCCCACTCGTTAGCGTAAGTATGCGACAGCGTAAGTGCACTAACAGGTATAGGACACTGTCTATTCTCAAAATATGTACATCACTGAACGGTACCAACTTTGATTCACTAGATATATCAACGTTTAGGGCGACAACAAAAGTTTTTTATCACTGATTTTGGCAGGCTTTTGGTATGGATGCCTTTTTTTCACGTTAAAAACGTCACAAATTTTTATTCGAACTGGGTCATATTACATTTTACCTAAAATGTAACTGCTCGTAACTGTCCGGTCGTGGGACACTAAATTTTACTAAAAGGTTTTGATAATTCTAAAGTTGTTCGTTTTTGGTGAGTGGATAGATAAAGTGCATGGTGAGCTACTGTCAAAAAGTTAGAAGTTTTAGGGTTGTGCTAAGAGAATGGCTTAGGTTTTCCTTAATATTTCGTGTAACACAGTGTATATAGAATTAAAATTTGAAATTTTAATCCTACTAATATTAACTAACAATGCACTTTATCTATCCACTCATTAAAAAACGAACAGCTTTAGAATTATCAAAACTTTTTTATGAAATTTAATGTCCCACGACCAACTTATTTTTTTAAATTTTCGTAGTATCCCTTATATTATCTTTCTAAAAATTTTACAATATGAGGTTAAGATGGTTCTAATTAAAAACCAATCAAAATTTCAAATTTTAATTCTATATACAGTGTGTTACACGAAATATTAAGAAATACATAGTTACACCCTAAGCACAGCCCTAAAACTTCTAACTTTTTGACAATAGCTCACAATCCACGTTGTCTATCCACTTATCAAAAAAGGAACAGCTTTAGAATTATAAAAACTTTTTTATGAAATTTAATGTCCCACGACCAGACTGTTATTTTTATTTAATTTTCGTAATATCCCTTATGTTATCTTCCTAAAAATTTTACAACGCGAGGTTAAGTTAGTTCTCATTATGACCCAATCAAAATTTCAAATTTTAAATCTATATACAGCGTGCTACACGAAATATTAAGAAATACCTAGCCACGCCCTTAGCACAGCCCTAAAACTTCTAACTTTTTGACAATAGCTCAGAATGCACTTTATCTATCCACTCACCAAAAACGAAGATCCTTGGAATTATCGTAAGTAATTTTTCTCTGGCTACGCGACTATTATTAGTAGATGGAGTTGCAATTCCTATTGCGTAATGCAATTTGTATTACGAAGCTACTTTCGTGATTAGGTAGTTATTCTCGTATAGAACTGACGCATTACTCTGATGCGTCTATTTACAAAATTATTTTGGGTGAACTACGTGTCGTGTATTTACGAATTTGCGTGTGGGAGGTGTCGAAATGACTGCGCCTATGTAGCGGTCGCCGTGAGTCACACCATGTGCGATGTGCAGGCATAAGGATAGATAATAATGTCACGCTGGAAAAAATTACATTCAACATTCTCTGTACACAATCGCGTTCTGGTAAAATCAATAAAACCTTCAGCGTATCTCTCTGGAAATCCAACTACGCCAAAAACACATTTGTAATAAATTACAATAAGGTTCTACGTCACATTAACATTTTATCATCCCCAATTTTTTAATATGAACAACATTCAAACACAGTTTTGTGCCAAAACTATCCCATATACATTTTGTGAAGATGACTACGTCTACTTCATATTGGGTCGAGGAAAAAGTTTCTTCGCATTTTATATGAAAATTCAAGACATTATTTTTCAAAGTTTATTTACATTTAATTACAATATATATGTCATTTTGTTCGATGACTGTATGCCATTTTGTAGGTAATGACATGATCCCGTTGCTGTAAAAATTTTGGGACTTCTAATCAAAAAAACGCAAGAAGGAGTTTCGGCAGTCCTCTCTTGATCTTATCCTTATACCGTCTAAAGAATTCTGAAGAGACCGAAACAGGTAGAAATCTGAAGGTGCAAGGTCAGGGCTATATGGCTGATGCATTAACACCTCATAGCCAAACTCTCTTAATATTTTCAGAGTGACTAAAGATGTGTGAGGTATAGCGTTATCGTGATGAAAGATCACACCATTTCTATTGATTGATTCCGGCCGCTTTCTCTCAATTGCTTCAATTTAGTCTCATCAATTGTTCGCAGTAGAGATCCGAATCGATGGTTCTGCCCGACGGTAAAAGCTCATAATGCACAATACCCTTCCAATCCCACCATTCACACAGTATCACCTTATTAGGAGTTAGCCCGGGTTTTGCCACAGTCTGTGAAGCCTGACCGACCTTTGACCACGACCTTATTCGCAAATGGCGTCCATTTTACCCGTGACAGGGCGACCACAGCGAAGTGCATCTTTGACATCAAAATCCCCGGATTGAAAACGTTTAAACCAACTTTGTGCTACTATTACTGACACCGCATTAGGGCCAAACGTCACAAAAAAATTTCGCAGCTTGCGTTGAATTTTTTCCTTTTTTAAAATAAAATTTTAAAATGTATCGAATTTCTTCATTATATTCACTCATTTGCACAGAAAGAAAAACAAATGAAAACCGACGGGAAACAATATTTTACTAAATTGTTCTTTTTTTTTTAATGTAACCTTTTTAATGGTATCAAAATCAGCCAGATACCACTAGTAAAGACAAAGAAATTTTCTTAAAAGTATGTACAAACTATATGCAAAAAGACTTTATCCCCGACTTAATAATAAACTACAGGCATACCTATATGTCAAAATAAAATAAATAAATAAAATAAACTGGGTTGATATTGTACGATAATTTTACATCTTACTCTTTTATATCGATTAATAGAACTCTAGGTCTATTTGTAGCTAGTATTAAGAAAAATATTTTTATAAGCCTATTTATTTTCTTAAATAAATAAATAACAACCGTGTAGCAACGTCAGTGTCGTGTCTACATAGTTATTATATACGTGGCTATTACGTAGGTGTGGCGTACTACGAGTTGGGGTGGTTGCGACTGGCGGAGCGTGCATTACGGGAAGCTGCGCAGCTGGAGCCGGCGCGCGCTGACACGTGGCGGCGGCTGGCGCTGGTGCTGGGCGCGTTGGGCGAACACGACGCGGCCGCAGACGCCGCCGCCGCTGCCATCGAACTGCACCCCACCAACCCCATCCTGCCTCTGCTCTAGGCCCAACATTATGAACAGTAAGACGGGCCCACATGTTGCCTAAAGGTTTAATATTTGACACATTGAAACGACTGCTTATTCTTGGACATTGTTTCCGTTGATATAAAATTTTATGCCCAGTTTTTGAGGTCCATTATCCAAAGTATAGGCGGTAATTTGGCTTGATCATCCGGCTAAAGTAAAGCCCTGTACCAATTAGTGGGCCTGTCTTTATGAATAACAACTTTAGTTTTATACTGAAGCTATCCTAGTTAATGAAAATTATTCAAAACGTTATAATTAGTAATGATAGTAATATGTATGAATATAAACTTGTACATATGAAGAACGAATGGATAACGCAAGTGGAGTGGAGTTTGGTCAGTATTATATATATATATATATACATATATGTATATACAGTATATTTTTACGAAGATAACACAAAGCGCGTGTGACTCAGATATTGTTTCGATGTAATCACAGATAACGGAAGACTTAGATACGTCATGCGACAAAAAATGCTCGGCGACCCTGAATAGATTAACGCTTATAAACAAAGGATTGTTAAATAAGGGACACGCTCGATATGAAAACGATTCATATAACTAAGAAAGTCTTATATACAAATTCAAGGTGTTTTTTTATGGTATAATTACATTTTATTGATGTATGTCTATATGCGCTGTTTTGTTCAATAACTTGTTACCATCTTGTACGTAGTGATTTGATTCTGTTGCTGTAGAAATTGTGGGTTTTGTTAAAAAAATGTGACAAGTAGTTTTGACAATTTTCTCTTTATATTAACCTTGCATTACTTAAAGAATTGTGAAGATATCGAAAAAAGTAGAAATCTGAGGGTGCAAGGTCAGAACTATGTGGTGAATGCATTAATACTTCCCAGCTAAACTCTCAATTTTTTTGTGTGGCTAAAATGTGTTTGGTCTGGCGTCATCATGTTTTGGTCTTATCAGGTGTTGGCAATACTATGTGCATCGATGGTTGTGCTCAGCGGTAAAAGCTCATAATGAACGATGCCTTTCCAATCCCACCATACTCTCCACATCACTTTAAATGCACGTTAATCCGGATTGTGCCTCAGACTGTGGAGTTTGGCCGCACTTTGACCATGATCTTTTTGCATACGTTCTTAACGTCAGTGATCTACTTCTTATCACCAGCGATCAATATTTAAAAAAATTGAACGCTTTCATTATGTTTTAATAGATTCACAAATGAGTACGGGTCATTAGGTTTCCTTTGGTAAGCTGATCATTTTTTTGTATACCCAGAAAAACTATTTTATGATCAATATCCAGTTCTTCAGAAATGTCGTAACTACTAATATGCCGATCTTGCTCCACTTTTCCATAAATGGCATCAACTTTTTCTGTAGAAAGGTGACCAGAACGGCTTGCATCTTTATTCTTTGTGCTACCCTTACTTCCACAACATTAGATCCATAAACGGCACAAATTTTTTGCTTTTAGCTACAGAACCCTACAATCAATGCATCTTCACCAATTCTAAAGAAAATCATTAAGCTTTTTATTTCATAATAATTTAAAATTAAAAATGTTGTTCACATACTGTTTTAATCAGTCGTCAATGAATAAAATATTTTTAAATAGTTATGTATACTTATAGCAGAACTCGTTATGTTTAGAAATCACATAGCGTGCACATTTTATAAAAAATGAATATTTATTATACAATAATAGTTATTCTAAATTTTTTCATTATTATTCTTAATATATTTCTTTCGTAAAAAAAAATTATAATTTGCGCATTTAATTGACATCATTTACTACACATTTATTGACTTTGTTTCATGTGCATTCAAATAATGTTGTTGGAAGAAATATATATTTTGTAAATTAAGCTCTGAACATATTTTAAAATGTTTAGAGCTGAAGTTATCTACGATAACTTTTAATTTTAGTATGATTAGTTACGTCCTTTGCACTCTAGATAATTTTCAGTGCAAGCAAAATAATTTTTAAAAAAACTTTAGTAGTTTTCTTTTAATATTAATATATTTATAAACCTATTATGAAAGCCATGCCCTGCGTCCGATTACGTCATGTGACCGCCAAGCAGTTTATTTCAATTAAAATTTAACTTTATATGTTCGTAATACGGTTAATAATTAAAAGACAGCTTTTGTTATTACGTCTTTTTAATATGTGATTGAACCAAAAATAGTCGATGTTAGACGATTGTAGCCGTTGGCAGTAATTTTTTTGGGCCAATGGGTTTACACTATGTAAGTGTAGCTTATAAAGCGCGCAGGTACGGTTTTCTATCTCTGTATTTGCCCGAAGTTTGTGTTCATTTATAAATTGTAATTTATTAGTAATAATCGGCATCTTACGATGCGTGGTAATTTCCAGTACGTACAATCGATCTGTGCGATGCGCAGGCCCGTCTAACTTGCCGTCGCAATGCTTCTGTCAAAATATGTTTTCATCAGTAACTTCAGAGCCGTACAGATCGGTTGCCCCTACTGTATATTCCCTCAAGAGTACGTATGAATCATGTCTGTGTACTTTCTAAACAATTATTTTTCTGTTACCTCAATATGTGTGCGGTTTAGTCTTGTATATCGCATAATAATTTTTTTAACAGTGTTTATGAAAGTATTTTACTTGGTTACGGAGATTGAAGAAAAGTTTTAATGTAATTTGTTTGTTCACTAATTAAGAACATAAAATTAATCAAATATTTCCCTAAAAATACTGATACTCCATGGTCACCCTCCTTGACGTGCATTAAAATTAATTAAGTTTGTACAGCTCGCGGCACGTGAGTCTAGCGGTGAACAAAATAAGGAGGGGATACTTGCGCATGGGTACAGTCGCGCACGCAATTGTTATCTCTAAAAAGTTTTCAGTACCAATTTATTTGTGATTGTAACCATGAGTCTAATTAATGTAATTAATTATTTATCATTCTAATGATTATATCAAATGCTAATACGATGTGGTCATGTATATAATTAATCATTCGATAGATTAATTAAACTCTTCTTGGTACCTTATTTATTAACTGTGTGAATCTGATAATGGAAGCATGCTTTCCATTAAATCATCATATGTTGCGATGGAGCTGCCCCACCATGAGTCTGTACAAGGTCTTTTGCTTGTTGAGAGCTCGGGTTCAGGGCTGCTACTCTCGTAGTTATCATCAGCACTGTCATCATCGGCATCATCACTATCATCTTCAGAACTCTCTTCATCGCCGCGGATAATAAATTCTTCGGTTACTAAGTCTACAATGTGGTCACTCTTTGCATATTATTCTTCGATATCCTTCACTTTTTTGCATAAAATTTTCCACTCCTGCTCACCCATCAGTGAAACTTTCTCTTTGATAAGCTTTATACATTTATTAAGGTTACAATTTACATTTTTTCTTGCTACGTATTGCTTTATAGTAGACCATGCCATTTCAATGGGATTAAGATTTGGATGGTATGGAGGGGTAGTCTTAATATTTCATGATTCTGTTCTGTTAGAATTTCGTTAGTAGAATTTTTTAAAATCTTTCTTTATTGGCTCTTATTAAACTATACAACTGGGGTTTTAATAAATTTGCGTCATACTGTATGCATTTCTGTGAGCCAAGCCTGCATGTCCGCTTTTTTCGAGTTTGAGTTTGGTCCGATATGATATTGTTTATTGTGGTATGATGCATTATCAACTACCACAACTGAACTGGATGGCAGATTAGCTGTGTTCTGAGTCATTTTTCGTAGTTATTATAATTCATGTTATCATGATAATCGCCTGATTTCGTGCCGGCTTTAAAAGTAAGCAGCGCATTTGGTATAAAACCAGCTTCAGAGCCTGCGTGGACAATAACCACTGGTTTTCCTTTTGAAATGGGTTTTTGAGACCCTCAGAGGTGCCATCAGTCCATGCTTTTGGTGTAGAGTGCGACGAATCTACGTTGAGATTCATCGGTGTATACAGTAGGCCTTCCCTCTTGTCGGTATTTTTTTATTTTATTTAAATATTCGATGCGTTGTATCCGTATGTTTAAAGACTATTAGTATCTTACGTTTATTTTTGGTTTGTTTCCACCTAAAGTCCAAATTTCTTATGATTCTTGCGATTCTTGAGCCTTGGAAGTTAATATCTCCCTCCAGTTTTTTTTTCAACTTTCTAATGGTAGGCAGTTCTTTGTTTACTTTATGAAAATTGTGAATACATCTTTTTATTACGCCTTGGTCGAAATTATCAATTTTGGTGACCGGTTCAGTTCTAGAACCTTTCTTGCCGGGTGTTCTGAATACTGTAATCAAATCGGAATTTTTGGCTTCAGTAGAGATTTTCCTTGCTGTAGCAATTGAAGTGTTTGTGGCGTCTGCTGTTCTTTTTTGGATTCTACCCAAATCACTGATTACACTATTTAATTTCATGTTTTCTACCTTAATAATTTGTGCTGTTTGTTTTATCTGGTTTACACCTTCAATAGTGCTGTCATGTCCGAGTGGCTGAGTAACGTATCCGTAGCTTCATCAACCCGACTTTTTATTTGTTTCAAAGCGTCAGCTAATCTATTAGTCTCTCTTTGAAAAAAAAAAACAATGCACATCATGTATCATTTTTCGTGCTTGTCTTCGAAAAACAGTATTTTTTCTAGGCACATTCACACTCGATTTAAAGTATCTTAAAAAATCAAGAACAAATAACTTAAGAACCGAATACAGTTTTAACGAAACTTAACAACTGAATATAATTTTAACGTAATCCAAAATTTTGAAGAACGCGACTGTACACCAGACGTTTGCAGAACGTCTTAACTGTGCGTGAGACGAGTACGACTGGGGAACCAATCAGCGATTACGCACGATACGTCCGTACGCCCCGCGATCCGCTTACGTCCCTACGATACCTTATTTTTTACTTCTGCGCAATAACGGTTACCCACCGGTCACCGCTAGACTTACATGCCGCGAGCTGTAACAAGTCAAAAAGTTATGAGGGTAATTTATTGTTTAAATTATTTTGTCTGTTTTGGTGATGACTGTGATGTAGAAAGACAATTTATGCTTTAGGTGATTGTGTTAATTTATCTTTTCATTGTGATAATTATTTGGTAAGGTGCATATTATATAAATGTAAGAAATATTTGTGATGATTAAAGAGATAATGTTTTATTTTATTTTTTGTATTTATTGCACCTACATTGGCTTATATCGTAGTGCCTATGCACAAAACAAAATTGGAAAAACTGAGTAATTGGGGCCGTAAAGTTATTTAATATAGTGGTGTAGTATCTGTTTTGGTGTCACATCTACTTTTATTTCGAAATCTACTTTTTAATCTACATAAATATTAATAAGTCTTGTATAAACTGTTAGTTACGTATCTTATTTAATTTAGGAGTTATAAACATGACAGACAAACAGACACTGTATGATTCCATTCTAACTCTTCGGGTAGAAAAGGGAAGGGAAAGGAAAGGGGAACTTCGGTAATGAAACAAAGTCGGCCTTTTGTTTATTTTTATGTTTTCTTTCATACTTCAGAGACTGGATGAATTTATCTGAATTTTACCTCATTGTTTTTAGAACATATAGATAATTGCAAATCCCGAATTCGAAAACATGTTTCGGGAACACAACGATAATTCGAATCAGTTACGGGTCCATTTCACGCTATGAACGATAATATGACGTCATAATACACAAATGTATAGGTAGGTATGTAGGAACGGCGCCTGGACCGAGCTGTAAGAGAAATGATAGCGAATGCATAAGCATGGCCATGGCGAGGGGTTTTTGTGTTGGTACTTTTTTTCAGTACAGTCAGCATCAGAAGTAGATAAGCGACTCAGGTCTTCACAAAGTTCTACACATTCAAACTGACCATAATCATCTATATATAACAAAAGTTTTTAGATTATTGAGAGCACCCAGTGTTACAAATATAACTGAGCACACAAGTAGTCAAACATTTCGTAACAAACTGAAATACGTAGGTATATAACATAATATTTTATGCCATACATTGTAGAGTACGCTATTCGCTTATTGTGATTTTGATTATAAAAATATCACCGCTAGTGGAAAGACTCACCGATTCTTGACTTATTTACACTGTACATAATAGGTATACCTACTATATACCGTACTGTAGATTTTTTTGCAGAAGATGCGACTAATATGATATTAAGTATAAAATGTTAATATTACAAGAAAACTAAAAAAAAAATTCGTTGCCATTAACACTTAGGTACTTACAATGAATTTCTGATATTACGTCAAACAATTCTTCATTCTTCATAATATGAGTGTAAACAAACAAAGAGTGAATTAGAAATGTGTGTATAGTACATAAATATGTTCTTTATTTACTCTTTCCCATGTTGTAACTCTTATGAAATGTACCTCAACTCTTTGATATGCGATACCTATGTAATCGAAAGAAAAGAATTTCTAGAATGACATTGACCCTTTTTTTTTAATTATGAAAACAATAAATTACATTTCAATATTATTTAATGTGAAAAAAGTTAAAAGTTAATGATTTTATGTCAAGTGATAACATGCATCGAAAAGATGTCAGTCACGGGCCTATCTGTGACTGACATTTCTAACGAGTTAGGAATAACCGTAGGTAAACCACTTACTACGTTCAAGTTAACGAGATACCTACATTTATATTGTTCTTTGCTATTTTATTAGTCATTTCCCAATAAATAGAGACAGCAGCGTTTAGTTTTAATCTGAGGTTTTAATAGAGTAAGAAACGCGTAGCAGAAATGTCACTCCACAGTATCGAAAATGTCAAACACAATTGCGCGGGGGTGAAGACCAGCGCGTGGAGACTTTGCGGACTAAACTTGGACTGAAACTCGCTATATCACAACGGCTACCTACACACCAGCTAATGTACACACTAGAGTATAAGTGGTTAAACGGTAAGCGCAGAAGAAGGCTTATAGTCAATTTGTATTTTTATCGGTTATTTGTTTCAGAGAAATACAGTCTATTTATGAATCAAGACAGAAACAAATGGCAGGGAAAATGATTCAGAAATGGGATGGAACTCAAACTAGAACGCGAGATAATTTGAAGAGCCACGTATATAATGTATGGGAGTCCTTTAGGGGCCGACCATTTAAGTGACCTCTATGTAGAGGCGTTTATAGGATGTGCTGAAGAATGGTGTATGAGATACTGAATCCTATAATGCAGTGGTGACCAAGCTTTTTTACAGTGGGGCCACTTGAATCAAGTTTTTAATACAATAGTTGTCTAAAACAATGTGAAATATGAACGACAATTTGTTTTGTGCGCGCGATTGACATGCGTTGTTTTGCAAAACTAGAGATTTGCCGTCAACATTGCCACCAAAAAATAAAAAAAAAAACAATCTCACAGTGTCGTGTACTTTCCCTACGCTTCGCTATGATCACATAATCTTCTTGTGCGACGCAACGCCCGCCGCGGACGTGCGCTACGACGGGTGTGCGACGGGTCACAAGAAATTTGTTGGCGGGCCGCGTAATCACCATTGCTGCTATAATGAAATTCCACAAATTGTCCAATTTTTTTGTTACAAGAAATGTAATATTATTTTAAGTAAAATCAAACAACCTACTGTTTATGAACTATACTCAGCTATGTTACGCCCAAAGGTAAAAGTAACGAAAAAGTAATGTTGAGAAATTAAATATTAATAAATATCGAGGTACGCTTCCTACAGCTCTTTCACGCATGAAGTAACATATTTTTGAACACTTTGAGTGCTTTGTTACATTTGATTACCTCAGTTGATAAGATAATTGTGAAGATTTGTTTGTGTAGATATATTTGATAAAAGAGTGTTTAGATGATACCTATTGACGCGTAGGATGCTAACAATAAATTTGAATACTATTGTTTTGCGGATGTTATTAGTTTTTTGCGTGTGTAGAATTATTTTAATAGAGGGCGTGCTCCTATATATCTGATGCTCACAACAAAGAGATCAAAGATTGATATAATAGAGTGGTCATTGGGAAAAGATTAGTTCGTATTAATAAAGTCATCTAGCGTTAGATTGGCCATCAACGTATATATTTTTTGCTTCATGCGCTCTATTCTGAGGTCCCATCTATTATTGTGCCCCATGTCTTTGTTAGGTATAGACTATCACCCTAATTTTGATGATTTTAACATTTACATATACCTAGTTTTAGTATAAAAATTTACAAATTATTTTATAAAGTTTTCTGTTAAAGAAATCTGGATTATTAGTCCATCGTGTCATTTACGCAATTATTTATTAACGACGCAATAATATTCCGAGGTACAATCACTTATTAGACTAGATGAAACCACTTCAATAAAGTTGACGCAACATCAATGCGCAAATACGGCAAACTTTAAAAGAAAAAAAGTGCAACCACGTCGTTTAAAAGGTATTTTAGTCGTTGCATGTTACCTGCTAAATATGAAGAATACATTAAGCTTGAAACCGAAAAAAAAACCAGCCCTCGAGTTAAACTCCACTTGGCGAGTTAAATTATGTATCTATTATTTTATTAGGCTTAACCGTTAACCCCTTAGTGTCGTGATACCCCAAAGCGCAACGAACCTGTCTCAAATTTATAAGGCCACAGGCCCATGGTTCGAATCCGGGCGTGTACCAATGAGTTTTTCTGACTTAAGTACATAACTATCACTGACTCTGTGCCTCGGAGAACACGTTAAGCTGTCGGTCCCGGGCGCTGTCAATAGATGACGGTCGTTACAATCCCCAAGCCGCAGTGGAGCAGCGTAGTGGATTTAAGCTCCAAGCCTTCCTTCACCCTGGGGGAGGCCTAAGCCCTTACAGTGGGGTAAAAATGGGCGCATGAAATAGTGAAGTTAACTCCTTAATAGTTAAGTAACATAATTATCTCTCTTCTACTCCGCTTCCGACTCCGGCTTCGACTTCGGCTCCGATAAATCAAATTTAAAAACTTCAATGCCGACTCCGGTTCCACTCCTCACTCACCTCCGCAACATCCCTACTTAAAACCTTACCAATCTGACCAGCAACCCGCGTTTGTTAAGGGAAAGTCTAAAGTACCCAAATATCGAACACTTTTTTTAAAATAGCGGTGTTTAAATTATTAATAGATATTTCTAGCAGATTTTCAATTAAAATTATGTCATAGAAAATGTTAATAAAATAACGAAAGTATTATTTTGAAAAGTCTTTATTCAAAAAAGAAATTAGAGTTTATCCATCTATATAGGCACATCTCATAAACAAATTTTTTGGTCTTCGTTCCCTCTACTTCAACGTAAGCCTTTTTACTTTTACCGTAATTTTGTAAAGTTATTTTAGTGACTTAAAATATGATAGATGCTTTAAATACTCCATTTTCTTCTTGTTCACAGCGTCTACTGCAGCTGCCATTTTTGTAGGACTCCAATTTTCCTCGTCTTTGGAGATGTGAACGTCTCTTTAATTGACATCTGTAAAGAATGTAAATAATAGTCTAGTACCCTTATATCGAACACCTATCGCCTATTATCAAACAGTATTCGATATTAGGATTTTAAAGAATCATAAATGTTGTTTTTTTTTTACTATGATAAAATCTAGTAAACAAACGACTCGAAAAAGAGTGTAAACATTAAAACAAATATATTTTTAGTATTCAGACATTAAATAGTAGTGAAAAAATTTCCACTTACCGTTTAAAAAACGGATGTCAATGTTAGGTCGATAAAATTTTGGTGCAGTGAAATTTACCTACTCTACATTATCTCACACGCGGTATGACTGACGGCGCAATACTCGTTCGAGATAGGTCCAGCGGGCACAGTACTCGGCTACGCAAATTATTTACCTCTGGAACTTCATTGCTGATGAAATACTTGAGGGTTCGATATTAGGATAATGTTCGATATTTGGTGCACTTACTCTACCATATCCAACGTCTAAGAATATTCTAGCTTTATATGCGAAAATTCCAATAACCGGTTGCCTTGACTCGAGTTGACTCAGTTTACACTGATTTTGAAAAAGCTTTCGATATAGTCAACCGTAGATTGCTCACGCATAAACTGTCTTCTGGGCGTACACAGTAGCTTAATGAGATGGGTATCTTCATATTGTTGAAGTATAGCGAACTTCTTGCTGTCAACGGATTTCCATCTTATCCCTCCCGTAGGTATTTTTTTTTGGCGTACCACCATCTGCCTATGTCATCAGAATTGATAAGAAGATGGCCTTGACATATTGATAGACAGACATGACGAAATAAAAATGGTTTTGTTTTTGCTATAGAAGCAGATTTGACATACCTATATGATTTTTAGATTATCGGTGCGCTCGAATGTGATAGTTGCACGCATCGGTCGGTAGCAGCGGTAACGGTGCATACGTCTCAAGCCCCATCCTGCGCCGGCGACGGGCGCCGCCGCCGCCGCCGTCGAGGGCGTCGATAGGCCAGCGTCTGATATAGCGCACGCGTATAGTTGTTTGCGCGCATTCTTTGACGATGATCGTTCGAGACAACGAGAAGTGTGCTCCGCCCCTCGATGTGGATGAGGTGCTGGCCGAGCTGGGTGACTGCGGGCGCTACCAGCTTTTTATCTTCGGTCTCATCCTATTGCCCGTCGCGTTCAGCGCCTCCTACAACGCCCAGTACATATTCGCTGCCGGCGAAGTTGATTACAGGTCATTAACTTTACGTAAAGTCTTTCGCCCTACGCTTTTAATTTTAGTGATATTATAAACGCTTCGTATTATTGACTTTCGGATGCGCATTCAATTGCGCAAAAACGAAACTGTTTTGTAGGTAATACGTCTGTCCGTTCGTATGTCACAAGCTCTCTCAATATCTCCGCCACGTTTTCATTACACAGGCAGATATGTTATATGAACTGCTATAAAATTATGTATAGAAAAATTATGAAATTGTTGGGTTGGCTCTCATACATTGACCAAGAGATAAAAAAAGTGTCGTAATTTATTCTGTGAGGTGTCGTTGTATCGATCTTTAAAAATGCAAAAAAATCTTCCTAAGTGACTTATTTATTCAGGTACCTATTTGAATATTGCGCAAGACAAGCTCCTAAAATTATTAACATTTCCCTCCTTAACCTTTTTTTTGCCGTGTGAAGAAATTAAAAAAATATATCTAATATAAGATAGTTACGCATATTTCTAGAAATTCATAATGAATTTATTAGGTATATACCGGTTCGAAAAACTAGAAGGAGAAGAACTGGCAAGAAACAGCTCTATTATATATATATATTAATTATTAATATTAATTATGGTTTTCTATTTATATTCTTTCTTTTAAATATAAAATACTTAAAACAATCAAGTACAATGATCTCTATGCGCTTCATCATTTAAATATTCGATAATTTAATATAAAGGTTTCTGTATGAGTTAGATTTTCACAACTTATAGAGTATTTAAGTTGTGGCCGTCACCCGCCTTAGAGAAATCGTTTAAGTTTCTATGTACATAAATTATATCTCTATACATTGATACGCGAAGAAAAAATTTTAGACCACTTTTTAAGCATAGGTATACTACGTGCATGGAGGAGTGTAATAGTTGGCGCAGTTTAAGTTTATATGGAGTAGGAGTACAGAAAACTGAAGTCTATATACGGGATGAGTTTTTGTGATGGGACTGTATAGGCGAATCCTAAACTATGAGAAATAGCGAAAGGAGTTCTGAGCTCGATTTTGAGAAAACAAATACTGCATAAATGCGAATAGATTTATTGAAAATCTGTTACTTTAATAGGTAATCAGTCTACTTGATTTGATGATCATGTATTAATACGTGAAGGAAAAAACTTCAGACCCCTTTTAAACGACGGAGCCTGACAGAGGAGTGTGAGATTAGGCGCAGTTAAAATTTATATGGAAAAAAATTGCAAAATGCTTAAATTGATATATAATATCTGTTACAAATACTGTCAACCATACGAGTATAACAGTTTGTCGTTTGATAGAATTTGAATCGACTTACTCTCGCCTAATTATAATTGGACGGTAGAATTTCGACCACTGGGCGACCTTTAAATAATTTTCATAAATTCATTACAAGGGAAGGGAACGGTCATGTCTACTCGTTTCAGCGCCGCAAACAACTAGACGCGACTACATAAATTATAAAAAATTTATTTGAGTGTTACCACTTAGATATTTTTTTCTAACATGTAAATTATTGCATGTTAAATTGTTTGTGTGCACCTAATACCATTTAGGTACGTATATAAATATAAATCGTTTTATTTTCTGTAAGATACAAAAAAAATGGCCCTTTTGCCGCCCTAGGCTCCAGAGGCTCCAGCCTGCTCAGCCTGTTGGTAAACCCACCACCGCGAATAGCTCTTTTGTAGAATAGAGATTATTTGAATGTGAACGGCCATTCCCCAGAGCCGAATCATATTATGCTATGAAAGTAAATCGGTAATTCATTTTGTTTGCCTGATATGAAAACAGTACCTTCTCAGCTCAGTTTACCTGCCACTTTTCGGATATACATATAATAAAATCGATAAGAATGCCTATGATATTCACAGACTGAAGTATTTTATTAAGCACAGATACGATAACATTATCGGAGGCTGCCGTGATATCAAGGAATGCTGCCAGTCTGCCATAATTGATTCATTGCAAGGAAAGCCAATTTTATATCCACTTACAAAAATACTAACATCTATGTTTGACCATCCATTTGGTTAAATTATATTATTTATTCCACGCACAAAATTAGTTCAGCGCAATGAAATTTCATGAAAAAAATCAGCGGATCTCCTGCTTTCGCACGAACTTCTTACGACATTGGAAATGAACCAAACAGAATAAAGTAAACACACATATTTTGGATAATATTTTTCGAAATAAATTTTTTTCGCAAAAAAAAAAAAATAACACAACTGTATCTGAATAAGCTTAAAACTTCGAAATATAACATTCTATACGACATTTCGATCGAACAAACCGAATTAGTACGAAATGTAACGCCGCCGCATATCCGACTTCCAACTAAGGGCACCCTTAACCACTACTTTCGTTGTCCGATTCTAACAATTTTAGTGTCAATCGATCCCCCGTCTAATTACCCCGAGCCGCTTTTTTATTTTTTTCTTATTCGGACCTAGTTCTCGAGATATCGGGCTCCCAAAATGAAAATCGGGGAAAAAAAATTGCGATTTTTTTCGTTTTTTTGCCGATATTTTTTTTTGTTTTTGAATTTTTTCCAAATTGTTTTTTGTCGTCTTGTAGATCTTGCCGAGCTGCGTCTTTTGCCACCAAGTTCATCCCGATATCTTAAAAACTCTTCGTGCAATCTGCCTGTCTCACAAAACTCCCAAATGACCCCCTATACTCCAAAGAAATGAAAGTCATTTCCAATGACAACAAAAACCCTGACGGTTGTAGTTCAAAATATACCCTCCCCAGTTGTTCTTTAACATTTTTATTTGTCGCTTCTATCACCCGATTGAGTCTTCATACATTGTAAGCTAATTTCGCCGTTTTTCGGCTTCTTACTTCTTCGAGCCCCATTTTTTACTTTTAAAATTTCATCAGCAGTCTCTATAACAGCTATAGCTTAAGCATGCGAAATGACAAAATTTTGAATACCTGTAAGATAGCAGGGCGAGAAATCACTTTTAGTTTCAATCGAGACTTGATGAAGCTCCAATCAGCTTTATCAAATCAATATATGTAGCGAGGCGTGCGTTTGGGAATAGTATTGTTTTGAAAAGGAAAAGAAAAGAAAATGTGAAAAATGATCGTTGTCTAAAGAAAAAGACAAAACCTCCTAAGAAATAGAAGAGGCCGAACTTATCGAGCAGATTAATCTGACGCACTTATACCGCTATTGGAAGACGTGAGATAAGTTGTGGCACCAGAATTCAGAATGCATAAATGGAAATATTCTATCATTTGAAGTATTGTAACACCATAACTATTGTTGACTGACCGATTGAGCGAGTGGTTAGAGATCCTAACTGCTTTCGATTCCCGTGCCTGGCACAAATATTTGTTTTCATGAACACGTCTATAAACTATATAAGAACGAATATTTGTCGGGAAGTCATTTCGTATTTTGTAGGTCTGAAGTTTTTATCTTTCCTTGGATTTATTTTTGTGCCTCTTTCCTTTAATACGATTCAAAGTTAACATTCGTAACTAAAATTAAAATAATGAAAAAACGAATTCCTATCATTTTCACATAATTTTTCAGTCTGCAGAAATGAGTGCAAGTGCCTATGAAACTCACTATATCATGAAGTCGTATAGGACAAAAATGCGACACCAGCTAACAAAATTATTGTCATTTATAGATCTAATGCGGTATCAGTTAGAGTGGCATAAAGTTGTTTTATGGTTTTCAATCAGGAAGTTTTAATACTAAAAAAGCAGTTCGCTTTGGTTGCCCTGGATTGCTGAAAAACGTACCAATTGACCATACAATAATATTCATTTGAAAAAGTTTAGGTATACAAGAAGCTCGATGTGTGGGTACCCCACAAACTCACATTTAACTTAAATACTGACGGAAGTCCTATACAAATGTTTGTCCCCTATTTTGCTACTATAAAAGTTAAATTTCCAAAAATCATGAAACACGACATATTAGGTCTTAATCTAAGAAGTTGCTGTTTTGTACGAAATAAGTTAAGGTATATATTTTTTTACATTTTTATTTCAGTTATTCTATGTAATCACCCGTGCAATCGTTGCAACTTTGCCAACGCAGTGGCAGTTTATTGATGCCTTTCTTGTAAAAATCAACTAGACGGGAGGCAACAAACTCTTCAAAGGCATTTTGTACTGTCTCTCCGGAATTGAATTTTTTTCCCGTTAAAAAGTTGTCAAAATTTTGGAAAAAGTAATAGTCGATAGGTGCAAGGTCTGGTGAGTATGGCGGACAAGGGAGAACTTCCAACCCCAACTGTATCAGCTTGGAGACTGTTTGTTGTGCAGTATGGGGTCGCGCGTTGTCGTGAAGGAGCAGCGGGGACGACCGATTGACCAAAGCTAATCGCAGACACGCATGTCTGCGATTAGCTTTGGTCAATCGGTCGTCCATCATTGTCTTCAGTTCTTCACAGTACACATCTGTAGTACCTAAAGCTTATGCCATTTTGTAAAAAGCTGTGCTCAATCACACCGGCACTAGACCACCAAACGGTGACCATAACCTTTTAGGGGTTATTTTTCGTTTAACACATTGCTTTGGAGCTGAACCACCAACTCGCTGAGCGCTTTTGATTGTCGAACAGAATCCATTTTGCATCACAGGTGACAATCCGGTGAAAATTCCTTCATTTCTGTGCTTGTTGAGCAACGCGAGGCACGTCTCGACGCGTAGGTACGTTGCGCTGGCGATCGATAAGTTCGTGGGGTACCCATCTATCAAGCTTTTTTACTTTGCCAGTTTGTCGCAAATGGTCCAATATTGTTCTGATGCTAACAGCAAAAGGTGCTGCTAGTTCAGCTGTAGTTTGAGTATCATCAGCTTCCACGATCGCCTTCAATTTATTATTGTTGACCAAAGTGTCCGGACGACCACGAGGTTCATTATTCAACTCATAATTTCCAGAACGGAAACGGGCAAACCAATAACGGGTTCGTTTGTTAAGTTCTCTCCATAAACGTTGTTGATGTTACGTGTCGTTTGTGCCGCATTAGTGCCGCGACGGAAATCATATACCATAATTACACGATTTTTCAAAAAGTATCCATTATGACGAAAAATGTTCAAATATAATGAAAACACAACGCTAATCAATAAACAAAAAACTGACTTTGTAAAAAATGTCATGTTTTTAAAACAAAATTTGAATTTAGAATTCATAGCCAATCAAACTTTTTTGTTTGTTTGAAATGGTCAGTACTGAAGAACGGCAACTTCATGGGTTAAGACCTAATATTTATTCAAAAAGTTTTTATTCAATATAAGATATTTATACCCACTTATTGAAAGCCAAAATCAACTGATTAGGTATTTTCGTCCATGAAGTCTAAATACCAAACTTTATGCATGTGAGTTAAAAAAATAATGTATTTTCATTCAAACTTACCCCCCCTATTTTACCCATTAGGTGGGATTTTGAAAAATCCTTTCTTAATCGATGCTCCCGTCACAAAATAAACCTGATCCAAGAAGTAGTCAATGTCAATTTATGCGTTGGGAATGTATAAATTATGAAGAACCAAATGAAATTATTGTGATTCCATTTTAATATTAGTTACATATATTTATTTAAATTTTGTGAATTTACTTAAAATAATTTAGTCAACATATTTCGTTAATAAATTAGTGGTAATAAATAGCTTACGCTCTAGTCTTGCCGGAAACCTAGCTTCTACCAGCGACTTTGTCCCGTGGAATAGCAATCGGTGTATGTACCTAGATCTCTCATTGCTTGTGAATTCGAGCTTCTCATGTCCTACGGGAAATGTGTCATGAACAATATGTAAAGTACTCTATATACTTCATCAATCTTCAAGTTATCATTGTGCTTAATTTCGTCAAAATCGGTTTAGTAGGTTTAAAGATTACCCACGAGAAACAGACAAACTTATACAAATATTACATTTTTTTGCGACTCGCCGCTGACGCCTACCGTTTACGACCCCTATCGTTTCCCTTTTTAAGCGACTTCAAAAAAGAAGGAGGTTACTCAATTCGACCGTATATATGTTTTTTTTTTTATGTGTGTTCAGGGATAACTTCGTTGTTTATGAACCGAATTGGATGATTTTTTTTTTGTGAAAGGTAAATATCTCCGAAATGGTACCATGATAAGGAAACCAGGATCTGATGATGGCATCTCAGAGAAATCGAGGGCAACCTTCGAAAATCGTATTTTAAAGTATCGTATTTTAAGTATTTTGATAAAGTACTACTACTAGTACTATTTAATGAAGGTCGGGAGTCGATCTGATGATGGAGCTGAAAGACAGTCGAGGGAACTCCTCAACGACTTACAGCAATTACCTGGTGTTTGGACTTGATTCATTTCTATTGATGAGATCTTTGCACCCATATGGATTATAAGTGCCATTACAGGTCTGATGATGGATACCATGCACAATCGAGGGAACTCCTCAACGATTTACAGCAATTACCTGGTGTTTGGACTTAATTCATTTCTATTAATGAGAACTTTGCACCCATATGGGTTATAAGTACCATTACAGGTCTGATGATGGAGACCATACACAGTCGAAGGAACTCCTTAACGATTTACAGCGATTACCTGGTGTTTGGACTTAATTCATTTCTATTGATGAGAACTTTGCACTCATATGGGTTATAAGTGCCATTACAGGTCTAATGATGAAGACCATAAACAGTCGAGGGAATTCCTCAACGATTTACAGCAGTTACCTTTTGTTGGGCTTCCTTCATACGGTTGAATATGCCAAAATGTTCAGTTCGCACAAAAATAATAATTAAGATTGAAGTTTTACATAGGAATACCACTGCCTATTAGGCATGCTGATGCGTCAATTTGACACTGAATTTACGTTGCGTAATCGCGGTGCTGTCTCATTTGAGTAGCGCGTTTAGAAGCCCCATTTATACTAAATACAAATAAGTTACAGATGCGTTCAACTAAAAATTGAAAAATAAAATACTTTAAAAAAAAAATAAAAACCGACTTCAAAACCATAAACTAAAAAGTTAAAAATAAAATTTTCATTTTAAAGAAAGGAGCATTAACAGGCGGCATATAGTTAATGAAGTCGGTGCCTACTCACTCAGACACTTTAAATTGTGTTCTATATTTATTATAGTTATAAATATATCATTGTTGTAATTGTTATTACCTGGTAAGTACCCATTTAAAGTGTCTGAGTTGGCACCGACTTCATTAACTATATGCCGCCTGTTAATGCTCCTTTCTTTAAAATGAAAATTTTATTTTTAACTTTTTAGTTTATGGTTTTGAAGTCGGTTTTTATTTTTTTTTTGAAATTTATTTTATTAACAGAGTTTTAGCTCGGGGTCGCGATTCTGTGCTCCTGCGGCTATACCTCTTATATCAGGATGCTGAATAGACTTTATGGTGATCAAAACTTAAGTTCGTAACAAGCTTAATCCGTTTAGTGCATAAAAGAATAATATTGTAAAATCACAGCTCATTACTTTTGATTATTTATTGAAAAATCAATAGATTCCTAATTTGACCGATATAACTGTAACGGCGGGCTCACATATTGGACAAAAATCTTGTATTGAACACAATTTCCTTGGTGTGGGAGGCTGTTGGAGCTTTGTTGGATATATTTAGACGGTTGGTCAAGCTTGGACAGTGGTACCATCGGGGTCAAATTTTTATCAGACGATGAGTCCAAGGGATAGGCAACTTTCATATCACGTGGTTTTGAAGGATATCTCATGGCTAATACATGAGCCTGCCTTGAGATTTCACGTTTGTCTGTTTGCAGATGTTTGGTGAGCGAGTGCGAGGCCTCGCCTCCGGAGTGGTTGCCGGGTGAGTGGGGCGACTGGGCGCTGCCAGCGGGCAACGCGGCCAGTTGTTGGCGTCATCCACCGGTCGACAGCAACGCAACCTGCAGTCTTGACCAGTTCCAACTAAACCTCACAGAGCGTTGCCATCACTGGCTCTATCAGAACCGAAACACTATCGTCGCCGAGGTAACTGCACTCGGAGTAGCGCATTCTCTAAACCTTATTAGATTCCTCCCCTTGTTGTAACAGTTTAGATTGCTAAGTAAACAAAGTAATAAATATAAAAATGAGTTCAACACATTTTTAGACATATTTCGTGTTGCTCTATCTGTTTTTCATATAGATACAACATTTATAGGTATTTAAATTGTTTTAACTATTGCAAAATAAAGTAAGACACATTTCACAATGCAAAACGAAGTATAACTCCAAAGTAATATTTCATGTTGTTAGAATTTTTGAATTATTCGAAACTTAAAATTAAGAAATTATTCAGTACATACACATAATATACAGAGAACTCTTTATTGTTTAAATACATCAAGAAAAGTTTACGATCACTTTGAAAACTTTATGTATTTTTTGATTCCATAAAATATTATTGTTTCATGGTGAAGACTAAGAACAAACACACGTTTAAAAAAATATTTTTTTGGTATATTTTTCAACGCTGCGGATTCCGTAAATAATTTTTGATATTTCAACGCATCAAAAATATCTTATATAAGATAAATATCTTTTCAAATTAAGTTATCACAGAGTAAATTAATTTGACAGCAGCATTTGGTTTTAATAAAGTCATAAATATCACTTCACAGTATCAAAGTGACATTACACAATTTTGCGGAGCTGACAACCGGTACATGGGAATTTCGCGGGGTACTTTTCGTACTTTTACGACAGTATCACTTAAAACAATAAATAACCTAACTTTCGATCTGGCTGCGTACTCTCCGATTAAGGGAAGACTTTGCATTATTATTCATTTAATTTAAGTATTTCGCAATTAAAGTAAATTATAATAAGGAATAAGAGTATTTCTATAGAGTAATAAGATTATTGCGGTCATTATTAGGTAATAATTCATTTCAAATACTTTTTCAAATTACATTATAATAGTCTCTTAAAATTGACAAAGACATACAAATTGTAGGTAACAAATATTTTTTAGTATTTCACTAGTGATTTCGACTAACGCAATTTGTCGCCTTTGTACTCGTATACATATAGTATAATAAAAGTTCTGACGAAACCTTAATTAAGTACATATTGAAATTTTGACAGAGATATTCTCCAGTTTATTACTGCAAATATGATACGATTTGGTCACGTGACGTATTTTACAATCTAAAATACTACGAATAAAATTATTTTTATTACTTTGTTTTTTTGCAAGAGGAAATCGTTTATTTGATGAGCACTATGTACGCCGTATTTTTAACGATATGCGACTAAACCGTAGCGTATCCATTATATTAAATTTCAGGGAACAGCCCTCGTAAAAATTTTCAAATATGAATTACACAAACTATATTTGTAGGTCCTCTCACGAGGAAGTACTTACTAAGTGTAGCGCTAATTTTACAAATGGGACGAATAAGCGACTAAGGGACGAAGTTGATTACGTCTAAGAAATACGCGACCAGTTATACTCCAATGCCACAACGGAAAGTGTCCTATTGTATGGTGTGGTCTTCCGCAGTTTGATTTGGCGTGTGAGCCGTGGAAGCGTACAATAGTGGGCACCATCCACAGCGTGGGGCTGTTGGCTGCGCTGCCTCTCACTGGATACATTTCAGACGCGTAACTATATCGCCTATCTTAAAACACACCACCTGCTCGAAAAACATCTTTGCCTGAACATTATATACAGGAGCTTATAAAATGATAATGTGACTGCGCGACGAGAAGTTTAATGCAAGAAGCGGGAAAAGTTCTGTACGAGAAGTTGCAATTATTTCTGTAAGCAGTAGTGAACAGTTACCTAAGCTGATAAGATAACATTGCACCAGTCCATCCATCGTGTACTGGGAAGTGGCAAATAATTCCTCATTTCAGTGACCATAGTAATAGATATTATTTCGACATTATTGCTCGGGAATAATTTAGTGTGTGTATGTACGTTTGTCTGTTGTTCGGATTTGACTAAAAACAATTTAACGGATTTTAGTGATTTTTTTATAAATGGTCCTTATAATAACCTAGTAATGCTTTAGAGTTATAAAGTATGATTTTATTAATCAGCTGTGCGCTTGTAACGTTTGTGCGGCTAAACCGCTAAATCGATTTTAATTATTGGCATTTATATAATAATGACTGACCGATTGGTCTAGTGGTCGGACACGCCAACTGCAGACCTAAAGGTCGTGGGTTGGGACCTCGCCCGGAACAAATATGAAAATAAACATGACTATTTGTCCCGCCTCTGGGCGTAAAATATCTGTATATGTATGTATGTATTATAAAATTTAACCACCCGTAGTACAGGCACTACAGGTTCTGTCTATTTTCGGGCTAGATTACCATGTGTCATGTCTCAGATATTATTATTATTATCATTATTACTATTATTAATGCAATTCGGTATACAGATAGCTTGCACGCAGAGGAAATACATGGGTTTTAAACTTCCTACCCTGTGTTCCTACCGCAGAAAATGCGTCTTTATGTTTGTTATCTTGTCGCTACCAATAGTCATCGAGATTGGCTAAACGGTCTGCTAGCTTGCATTTTAAAATCGAACGAGGCTATTTATTATCACGAATGAAGAAAAGGAAATTTCGATGAATTCTCAGTTTTCCCCAAGACCATTCACCGCCTTCCACTCACGGTTGTGGAGGTAAATAGTCTTTGTGCGATCTATCGATTCTAATAGAGGGTTCAATGTGCAGTGGTTATGCGTGGGTAGTAGTGGGTAGCGAAAGTATGTGACACTGCGAAATATTCACTGAGAATGTTCCAATGTTTCATAGAAAGTTTCAGAATTTTCTAGGAAGTTCTGTAATATCCTGGAACGTCTTTTAACGGTCCCAGTACACGTCGTCCTCTTGATCGATGCTAAGGGCAGAAAGCTAGTAATCACGTATTTATTGTTATGTTAATAGATATCGCCGTAATGGTTGGTAGCCAACAGTGACGTTAGTGTGATGCGCGCAGGTTCGGGAGGCGTTTGACTCTCGTTCTAAAAGCGGTGTGCGCGGGCGTCACTGGGTTGCTACGTTCGCTATCGCCCAACTACGTCATGTATTTGGTGTTCGAGTTCTTGGACTCCATGCTCGGCTCCGCCATTTACAGCACCGGCTTCATCCTTGGTTAGCGTCGACGCCGTACCAGCTTGTACATACGTAGTGATCGACGGACCACAGTCACGAAGTCGCATGCTTTTCACAGTGATCGAGATGATGGGGCCAAAGTGGCGTGTTGCCGCTGGCAACGCGATTTCAAGCATGTTTGCGATTGGCCAAGTGATGCTAGCGGTGATCGCGAGCGTACTGCCATACTGGCGCGACCTGACCCGTGCTCTTTATGCGCCTTCGCTCCTGTTCGTCGCCTACTACTTCCTGGTGGACGAGAGCGTGCGCTGGCTGCTGAGCAAGGGACGGTGGCAGGAAGCCGCGCGGGTGTTGCGCCGCGCCGCCGCCTTCAACGGCCGCGCGCTCTCCAAGAACACGCTGCGCCGTCTCGAAGGCGTCGTAAATGGACTACGACCCGCCGTTTCCTGCACGCCTATCGACCCTGTCGTGATCGATGGTCAGAAGCGCGAGCGCTCCCTGATGGCGCAGGTGGTGCGGTCGCGCGTGCTTATGACGCGGTTATGCATCTGCTCATTCTGGTGGATCACGACGACGTTCGTGTACTACGGACTGTCAATCAACTCAGTGTCGTTGGCAGGTGATCGCTACTGGAACTACGCGCTCACGTCGCTTGTTGAGATACCTGGATACGCACTCAGCATGCTGTCGCTTAATCGCTTCGGTCGCAAGCGGTCCATTATGACTGCGCTGTGGGTGTGCGCCATCGCCCTCATCGTGTTACCTTTCGTCACCGGTGGTGAGTGCTCGCTTGTAAAGCATCTCGTCGTTTACAGAAGCATGGAGAGCTTCAGGGTGGTATTCGCATTGTTATCGGTGTAGCTGCGGACTGGGTGGCCACTGCGCTCACGATGCTGGGCAAATTATGCATCAGTATGACTTTCGGCAGCATCTACATCTACACGTCAGAGTTGTTTCCGACAAACGCACGCCACAGTTTGCTCAGCGCGTGCTCCATGGTGGGACGCATTGGGTCCATCCTCGCACCGCAGACGCCGTTACTAGTTAGTACCATTGCGATCATTAATCGCGGCTTATTATGCATTCGACGTTCTGAAGCCAGGGTGCGCTACATGTATGATTCCAGATGGTGTACATGCCGTCGCTACCGTACCTGATATTCGGTATTATGGCGGCGTGTTCGGGTGCGCTAATGCTGCTCACGCCGGAGACGCTGCGCACCTCGCTGCCGGACACCGAGGACGAGGCCGAAGCGATCTCGGCGGCCGTCGCACCAACCCCGGCGCCGCCGCCGCCAACCTAAACCCATCTCCAGCAGACTTAGTAGTTTATTTGCGGTTTTAGATTTAGATTGTCCTTAACAATATGAATATATCTAAGGTTATGGTAATGGGATTGCGTGACATCAAATGTTTTACGTTGTAAATGTTTAACAAAATTGCGTTCTTAAAGCATTGTCGGAAATGATATCTTATTAAGTTTTTAAGTAGTTTCAAATACACTCGTCTTTGAATATTAGGTATATTTAACGACGACTTTTACTTGACCTCACGTGATGGATATATATAGAAAAGATCTTGCCAACTAAGGCTTTTAAACAAATTATTCTGAAATTATTAATTTTTGTTGTATACTCAATGTTTTTCCAAATTATCCAAAACACTATAATGACGAATTTCGAAAAATTGAAAGCAGTGAGACGTTTGGCCTACATCAAGCTATGGTGACAACTGATCTATCCTTAGTCATGTATTTATATATATATATACTAGCGGCCCGTCCCGGCTTCGCACGGGTAGTATTCGTTTCTCATAAAAATCCCTTTTTTTATCTCAGTCTTGTCTCATTCCCGTTCTTCCTTTCATTTTTTCGTTCCCATCGCAAAAATACTTTATTGTTTCTGTTCTTGGCCCTGGTGTAGCATAGTTTTCTTTTCCATTCTCATCAAGAATAACTTTTTTATCTCAGTCTTAACTCATTGCCGTTCTTCCCTTTCCCGTTTTCAATTTCTGTCAGTCGTAACTCATTCCCGTTAATTAAAATTAATTAAATAAAGTACTTTTTCGCGACGTACATATTTATACAATAATTTAATTGAGAGTAAGTTATCCCCGCCACTATTAAAAAATAGGGGTTGGTGATAGAAAAGTGAAAATTTAGGGTTATATGTATTTTTGTATGTTGTATCATAAAAAAATAGAAATTAAAAATTTTGTCTAAAAAATTAAAAAAAAAATTTAGGGGTGGACTACCCCTAACATTTAGAAGGATGAAAAATAGATGTTGGCCGATTCTCATAGATACCGGATAAGCACAAAAAATTTCATCGAAATCGGTCAAGCCGTTTCGGAGGAGTATGGCAACGAAAACTGTGATTACTAAAATGGCTATTAAAAAATAAGGGTTGATCGTAGAAGGGTGAAAATTGAGGATTGTATGTATTTTTGTATGTTGTATCATAAAAAAAAATAGAAATTAAAAATTTTGTCTAAAAAAAAAAATAATTTAGGGGTGGACTACCCCTAACATTTAGGGGGATGAAAAATAGATGTTGGCCGATTCTCATAGATACCGGATAAGCACAAAAAATTTCATCGAAACCGGTCAAGCCGTTTCGGAGGAGTATGGCAACGAAAACTGTGACACGAGAATTTTATATATTAGATATTCTTTTTATGATGATTTTTAATCACCTTAAAGAAATTACATTATGATCTTTGACAAAAATAATAAAATAGGTTTTTTTTTTCTTTTCGTATCACTCTCAATAAGCACTAAGTATTTAGATGTGGAGATTTTGGAGTTACTCTGAGTGTGTATTAAAATTTTGAATTGTACGCGACCGACATAGTCGTAAGCCGCCCGCAAATTCCCATGCTAACACTAATACCCGCTCAGCGTAACAAAAGACCCTTTGAAACAGTCAATATAAGTTGAAAAAATATTAAAAACAAAACTAGTAACATATGACAGTGATACATTATACAAAACTATTTACAATTTTATTTTATAATATGAACTAGGAAAGTATATTTAGGGTGGGCGTAAAGAAGTAGAAAAGAAAGGCAAGAATGCTCAGTAGGAAAAGGAACACCAATGTCTAGGAGATTGTTTAGAAAATAGCGGCGCTCATAGAAGGGGCAACCACTGCCGCCGCTCGCACCTGTGTTGGAACAGATAGTGCCGCCCTCTCAGCCCACTGCTATCCAACAGCTGCCGCGTCTGGAGGCGCGTGTGGAGGAGCTGGCAGCCGTAATCACTGGCTTACAGGGCGTCCTTTTACAAATCCTTCAGGCAGTGACGGCCGGTGCAGACCCGACACCGGCCATACTCCGCGGTCTTGCTCTGACGTCCGGACTTCCCCACACAACCTGTGCATGAAGCTGGATGCAGCATACATCGTTGAAGTCACTAATGCCGGTGGGCGCGCTGTTCACCGGTCTGCTGCAGTTGCCGAAAACGCCGCTGATGTGCACCAATACATACCTGTGCGGAGCGTATTTGATGCCACTGTCAAGCCTCTGCCGCCTGTTGCGGTCGCCGCTGTTGATTATGTTTCACGGTTTCCGGTCACCAATGTCAGTGCCACTGGTGTGCGCGAGCGTGCACCAGTACGGCAACTCCAAGGCGTTGCAGTTGCGCCACCTCATTCTGCTGTGGCTGCTGCTGTCGCTGGCGTGCCGTCCTCCGCTGCTGCTGCTCGTAATACCAGTACTGCGCGCAATCATGTGCTACCTGCTGCCACTGCTGCCCTTGGGGGCCACCCTAGTGGCGGCAGCGAAGCTAGCGTTGGGCTGCGGGGTTCCCCTGCTAATTTGCGAGTTATCTACTGGAACCCCGGAGGCATCCACGGGAAGACTCAAGTGCTGCGGATACTCGCCCAGACGCAGGGTGTCCATATCATTCTCCTGGGTGAGACCAAACTCCGACCGCAGCAGGAGCTTCGCATCCCCAATTATTTCACCTATCGGCGCGATGAGACGTCGGCTTTGGGTATCGCATACCGAGGCACCGCCGTACTGGTGAGGCGTGACATCGCCCACACTTTGATGGGGTTGCCGCCGTTCAACTCGATTCGCTCAATAGGCGTGAGAGTAGGGACGGCTGGCACAGAGCTCCGACTTTATGCTGCCTACCGCCCTCCTGGACCTATCTTCAACCGGAATGACGTTCACTGTATCTTTGATGGCTCCACGCCGGCGATCTTGGCGGGGGATTTGAACGCCAAACATACTGCTTGGGGTTCACGAGTCGTCACCTCAGTCGGTCGACGGCTATACGAGGACGCCGAGGCGCATGGTTACGAGGTGGTGGGACCACCCACGTACCCAGCCAGCATCGATTTCGTGCTGACGTGTTGGACGTCGTCCTCTGTCACCAGTTGACTTGCCCTATCCACGTGGAGGTGCTGTATGGCTCGGACACGCTGCATTTTCCCATTTTGGTCACGCTGGGCCTAGCGGCTCACACTAAACCCGCGAGGGCGCCCAGAGTCAGGACGGATTGGAGCACCTTCGCCCGGTCACTCGAGGCACTGTCGCTCGGCTCATCTTTCTCTACGCCGGAGGAGGTGGAGTCGTCTGCATGCCACTTCAATGAAGCTATTTCGGCAGCACTGCGTGCGGCCAGCCACACCGTTGCGACACCGACGAGTCGACGCGACGAACTACCGGGCCGCCTAAAAGAGGCGCTCATCCGCAAACGCAATCTGCATAAACTCTGGGTACGCACGCGTTGTCCGCAGGTTAGGCGTGACCTTAATCACCTTGCCGAAAAGGTGTCGACGGCAATTAGGGCCCACCGAGCCGCTGTCTGGGAGACCACGATCGATCGAGCAGGCGATAGCCTGGCGGAGTTGCACCGCCTCAATCGATGCCTAACTCGAGCCCCAGCTCCCGTGTGTCCACTCTTTGACAGAGCGGGCGCACGTTGTTATGTCGCTGAGGACAGGGCTGAGCTGCTGGCCGAGCATCTGCAGGGGCAATTCACCTCCCACCCAGCAGCTCCCACACTACCACCACTGATCGCCGAGCATCACGAGCACGTTGTACATCGCGTGAGGGAATTCCTGTCGGCGCCGTTCGCGCCGCTTGCCGGGGGTGACTTTATCTCTCCGGCTGAGCTGCGCAAGGCGACGCTCCGCCTGCCAAAGCGGAAGGCACCGGGAACCGACGGAATGACCACCACAGCACTGATGCAGCTGCCGCGAAGGGCGTGGGTAGCTATGAGCCGGCTCTTCAATGGAGTACTACGGACAGGTCACTTTCCTACCGCCTGGAAAGTCGGTAAGGTGATCGTGTTGCCTAAGCCGGGGAAAGATCCCCGGCACGTATCGAGCTATCGGCCCATCACGCTACTACCTCACATAGCAAAGCTGTTTGAGCGGCTGCTGCTGCGGAGGCTGCGTCCTTGCTTGCCCTTGCGAGACGAGCAGTTCGGCTTCCGCGCACACCATTCTACCACGCTCCAGCTCACTAGAGTGCTCCACCTACTTGCATCCGAGCAAAACGGTGGCCGGCGTACCGTGGGTGTCTTCCTCGATATCGAGAAGGCATTCGATCGTGTCTGGCATCCCGGTCTGTTGTTTAAACTGCTCGGAACGAGCACTCCACCAGCACTCGTGCAGGTAGTAGCATCTTTCCTGAGCAGCCGGAGTTTCTACGTGGCAGTCGATGGTGCGGTATCCACGTCTCGCCCTATCGACGCCGGAGTACCCCAAGGCAGTTGTATTTCGCCGCTTCTGTACGCGATGTACACGGACGACATCCCCACTCTGAGCGGGCGGCTTAGGGATGGCGAAGATGACGTCACGCTCGCGTTATTTGCAGACGATAGTGCTTTCTTTGCTTCGTCTCGTCGGGCTAACCAGGCTGCTGCAAAAATGCAGCGGGTCCTCGACGCGTTGCCGGAATGGCTGGATAAGTGGAGGATGGCCGTCAATGTCGGGAAGACGACCGCCCTGCTGACCGGCCGACAGCGCATCATGCCACCGAAATTGTCGTTGAGCGGACAGGACATCGAGTGGGCGCATAGCGTGCGCTATCTTGGGTGCGAGATCGACCGCGCGCTGTGCATGGGCGGGCAGGTGGAGCACGTCATTCGCCAAGCCCGTGCTGCGCGCGCTCTCTTGCGGCCCGTAATGGCTTCGCGCCTCTCGCTGTGCGCTAAACTCAGCGTCTACAAGACGCACATCCGCTCGCGACTAACCTACGCAGCACCGGCATGGTATGCGCTGTGCTCGGCAACGTCCCGTCAAAGATTGCAGCAGCAACAGAACGTCGCCCTGCGTGTGATCGTGGGAGCTGGGCGGTACGTCAGAAATGACGTAATCGCTCGTGACCTGCGGATCCCATCGGTGGAGGAGTTCGTGCACAGATTGGCGCGTCGTATGTTTGACCGCGCCGACAACAGCTCCTTCACCCACCTCCACAACATAGCTCCGTATCGCGAGCGGTTGCCGAACGGGCGCCCGCTCCCACGCGAACTACTGACGTCACCCAGCACATCGCAGGGTGACGCGTTGCCTGCCCGACGAGACTAGGCAGCATCATCTGTCTATTGACCGTCGAGGCCGTGTCCTCGACGAGAAGAATTCCGGGAACAGGGGAAACCCTATACCCGAACCTGCTCCCTCCTGAGGGAAGTAGATGACCCGAACTAACTAGAAGGGGCAAGACAGAAAGACGTGGCTTAATTTTCATCCAAACCGCATTCACAACCTACAAGACAATAATCCCTAATTCAAAACCTCGCCCTATGCGCTGGCCTGCAGCAGTGACCCAGTTGTATACTAAATAGGTGAAGGATTTGCTAAGTCATGGTTTGAAGAATTAAGCCTTAACATAAATATTAGGCTAAATTTGGGAATAGTGATAAACTTTATATTTCGTAGATGTCGATATAAACAAAGGAAAATGAACTATAAGCTAAAAAAAGAAGGTAAAATAATTAATTCCGATGGTGAAATTACTACTGCGTTTGAAAAAAAAAAAATACCATTACAGCAGTTACTACGACCAAGTCGCTCAATCCACCACCCTCCTCTGCCACTGCTTTGTTTAAGAATAATGTGCCCACATGTAGTATAGGTAGCGTCGTGATAGCCCGAACGCAACGAACCTGTTTAAAATCTATAAGTTCATGTGGCCGTGGTTCGAATCCGGGTGAGTTCCAATGAGTTTTATCTGATTTAAGTACATTAGTTATCACTGACTCCGTGCGTCGGAGAGCACGTTAAGCAGTCGGACGCGGTTGCTATCAATAGATGGCGGGTGTTAGAATCCGCCGACCCACATTGGAACAGCGTAGTGGATTTAAGTTGCAAGCCCCTGCATCTTGAGGGGAGGCCTAAGCCCCTGCAATGAGGTATAAAAAAGAGCTGATGGAATGGAATTTGGTAAAGATCTTAAATTTGAGAAGCATGTTACTGCTACAGATATAATTCAAGTGTTTAAATTAATTAGTACTGAAAAACTAATGAAATTGCGGGGGTTTCTGTTAAATCTCTAATTGAAATCATTGCACTTGATTTAGCAGTAATATTTAATAAATAGATGTATTGCTGTGAGATGTATTGATCTTTCTAACCTAATGGAACACAGCAAAATAACTCCATTGTTTAAGTCATGTACTACTTTTGACCCCACTAACTTTAGAGCAACATGCGTACTACCCTCATTCAATAAAAATTATATTTGGGTTGATATTGGGGCCTTTGCTGTTCCCATTTCATCTACATAAATGATTTCCCTCACCTTATAAAGGACAACCATCATATAGTATTGTTTACAGACGGCACCTCACTTTTGTTTATAATCAAACGGCGCCATGGTTTCTGACGATATAAATAGTGCTATACCACAGGTAGTGAAGTGGTTCTATCTAAATAACTTATTACTAAATACTAGAGAAAGATTAAATTTCTTAAATTCATCACACCTAATGTCAAGCACACCAAAACAGGAATAGCAATTGGGGATGAGGAATTGGATATAGTTATATCTACTATAGTATTTCTAGGTATAACATCAATGGTTTAACGTCAGTTGCCAAGCTTCAGTGAGGTCCTTAGATAGTCTTTCACATAAATTAATTTCTATTTAGTTTATTTCAATGACTTTCACAGCATTATGTTATATGGTATTTCGTTGTGGAGTAGTGCTGTCGATACCAATAATATTTTTGTTCTACAGAAGAGAGCTATTCGTGCGGTATATTAAATGGGCCCTAGAGATCCACTTGAAGATGAATTCAAACAAATTCATATAATGACAGTGCATGCATAGTCAGTAGGTGTGTATATACTTATATGTGCATGCACACCTACATGTATACTACGTGTGTACATGCATAGTTAATACATTGTGTGTTCATTAAAACATTACTTATAAAAATAATTGAATGCCAGCATTTAGTGAACAGGCTTGCCGTACTACTGAGTGCCTGATTTAATCATATGGCGTAGACATTTTAAATATTTTATAATACATACAATACACGCCACCGATGTGCCGATAAAAGGCCGCCGGCTGTATTACACTTCTCTTTTACCCGCATAGCGCTGTCTTTGGCAATTTTGAATTTGACCAATACCCCAGCCCCGAACAAATACTTATACATGTCACGGTCGCAAATATTAGCACCGAGCGGAAATCGAACCCACGACCTTTGCTTTTGTATTCGGTGTCCTCAACAACTCAACCAACCTGTCATGCAGTCAACCGAACCACCACCGGCTTGAACAAGCATGAAGGTAAACGGCGACAAACGGGCAGCCAAATATATTTCGTATAGTAGGTACAATATAATTTCTTGTTGTAATTTTTAGAATAGGTTAGTTATTTAGTGTTCATTGAATTAATCTAAGTACTTGAAGTGCGCTAGGCCAAGTTCTCTAAAAGTACGTTCGAACGTTGTGCAATATTTACGGAAACCTTTTCGAGCCCTTTACAATCCCCTTTATCTTCGAGACTAGTCACGTACCGGGACTGATTTCTTCCTTTATGTTACAAACCGCAATATTCCCAGTTTCATACGTCTGAGTAGAGCAGTTTCTAAGATATGTAGATCTAAAAATTACAATGTTGGTCACTCACTGATTGACTGACTGATAGGCAGATCATCATGAATCCAGGGCACTTGTTATCGAGTTAGAACTTTGTTTAGAATATAGAATGTATTGTTTAGAACATTAATATAGGTGGTATAGAATTACGATTTTGGGCTTACAGACATCTTTATATTCAGTCATATCTCTAATCAAGATAATGATTTATTTATTTGGCTCTACAACAATAGGTACACCAGGTACACCATTGCAGTACAAAAATACAATTGAGATTTTACATGTGTCAGTGCCCCATTACTTACAGAAATGCACTGCAGGCGCTCAAAGATGTGCAGATATATTAAAAAAATACTCGTAGTAAGTTCAACACACAAAGAAGATCAAGAACTTACTCTTGAAACAAACTGATCGTGATTACTAAAAAAAAAAACAACACCCAACAAGCACTTCACCAAATTACAAAAATTATATTGACATAATAATAATACCTATATTAGTTTTTACTGCATTATATGCTTAAAAGGTTACAAATATAAATAAAAACAATAAATCTACCACACTATTCGATTAACAACATAAATTAACTATAAATTATGTGGCCAACATAAAATTTCTTAAAACAGGTATTGATGCTACTTTCAGATCTATGCCTGCTTCATGCTTTTCATACCTATACCTAGTGCATACATCTTAGACAGAGAACTATGCCTTCTCAAGTTGGTGCCTACGGGCCTTCGAAGAATAAAAGAGTTTCTATTCGAATACCTAGGTAGACTTCTAGGTACCTTAAATGAAATTTTGCTTAATAAGGCCGGACAATTCGACAATGATTTGATAAATATAGATAGTGTTTAAGCGAATTTAAGTACAGTTTGATAACTTTAGTATTTGTCCAAAGTTTGTTCATTTATAAATTGTAATTTATTAGCAGGTAAAATCGGCACCTTGCTACGTGCAACTGATCTGTGCGATGTGCATGCCCAATTTCGCAGGCCCGTCTCACTTGCCATCGCAACGCTTCTGTCAAATTACGTTTTCATAAGTAACTTCAGAGCCGCACAGATCGGCTGCACGTACTGTATATTCTCTCAAGAGTAGCACGTCACGTGCTTTCTGAACAATTATTCAGTCTTGTATATCGCGTAATTTTTTTTTAATAGCGCTTAGAAAAATCCTTTTATTGGTTATGGAAATTAAATTAGTTTTTTTGTACGCTAATTAAGAAAACAAAATAGATCAATAATTTCCCTAATAATACTAGTACTCGATGATGAATAACCTTACTTTACGCGTATTGACATTGATACTAATTTTTTGGACCCTCAAACTGCACAAAATTGCATGTGAGTAAAAATAAACAATATTTTCCTAAATATCTACCGAATAAGTTGAATACTAAAAAATAATAATTCGTTTTATATTATATTAGCGACTCGTCCTGGTTTTGCACGGGTAGCAGAGCATATAAGCCGTAGTGTTTTTTTCTGTCGTAGTGTCCTATCAGCTTGTCATATCGAACATGTGGATTAGATTTAAATGTAACGTAAGTTCATCCTACTTGGACTATTTTCAATCTATTTTATTTCACATAAAAATAGTTATAGTAAGATACCCATAAAAGATAGATATATGCCATCTCGGATTTTTCTTTAGTCCTATAAAAGAAAGAGTAACAATTCCTCCATACATAATTGGGCAGCGTTTTCGATTAAAGCTCCCAGTTGACATGATTTTTTTCGACATCTTCAACATTAATCGTCATATTTCAACTAATTTGCACAAAACATTAATGAATCATACACATACAATTGCCTCTTGAATAACTCCGTCCATTGGCGTCAACCATATGCAAATCTGTTCGGTAATTTTTGTTTGAGTTTATCGCGTTCAAACAGACAGACAGACGCGGCGGAGGACTTTATTTTATAATATGTAGTGAAGTTCTTTTACCGTTCTTGAATTATACAAAAAATGGGCACTGTTGAATAATTACTATGTATAATATAGTACGAACCTGTATAGAGCTAAACACGACAAAGATCTAAAGATCCGTATTAAGGCTCGTAATACCTATGGGTAACTAACAAAATATTATGAGGGCAATTTATTCACACATATATCCTATAGCGTCCCACCCCGATTTCGCACGGCCCTCGCCTTAACTCATTCTTCCCAACCTTTTCATCCCTTCATTTTCACCACCCCTTCCCCTTTCTCTCAGGAGGCCGAGTTATTATGCCAGACGACCGCTTAAAAGTTGTTTTTCCATGCCTCGGAAATAGCACTTTTTTCTGGATGAAAAGTAAGGTCCTTTTCTGTACCCCTGACAACGTGTGTGCAAAATTTCATGATGATCGGTTGAGTGATTGGGGCGGGAAAGCGTAACAACCATACCCACTTTCACATTTATAATGTTAGCACAGATTAACATTAGTTAGAATGTGGTCATGATGTAAAAAGACAATTTACACGTGTCACGCTTTAGGTGATTGTGTTAATTTATCTTTTCATTGTGATAATAATTTAGTAAGTACATATTATATAAATGTAAGGATTATTTGTGATGATTAAATAGATAAGGTTTTATTTTATTTTTTGATTGACTAACGTCGTAGTACTTATGCACAAAAATATACTTATGGAAAAACTGAGTAATTGGGACCTTGGAGTTGTAGTATCTACTTATATTTCGAAATAGTTTTTGCCTGCATCGTTTTTCGCATATAATAGGGGAGCCCAAGAGTGGATTTTGGGATTTACTCGAGCGACAGATTAACAGAAAGGAGAATTTGCACTCTGTTGAGTAGCTCCACTTCTCGCGTCGAGGTCAGCCGATCATTTCTTTATGATCCTCACCTCATCCTACCCTTGTCACTTCCTACTCTTGTATTGTAGTAAGAGAAAAAAAAAAACTATTGTGATGGAAGTTTACCATCGGTACGACTTACTTGACTAGTTTAATAAATTGTGCCAATCAAATGGTATTTAAATTGTACCATAACTAAAGTTATACCACAATTATGTATTTAAAAATATCAAATAAAATACACTAATTTCAAACTATAATTTATTCATTTTTTTAATATGTCTTACTTACATTAATGCTAATAAAAAATACCCTTAATTATAAATATAATTTAAAAAAAAACAACCATAATAAACATTTCGCAAATTAATAAGCAGTTTAGCTTTTTTTTCATGAGATCATATGTTTTAAGAAATTACGCTTACAAAATACTAGCTCTACCCTGCGGTTTCACCCCTGTTAAATTTGGATTATATATGGCTATTTTATACCCACGCCACTGTGCCGCCGCGCCGCAGCCGTGCTGTCGTTCTTGGTTTATAACGTTTCTCAAGCATTGGGCAATCAATTGCAAAAACGATTTCTGAATACAATTGGTAGGTCTAGAGATTACGACAAAATCGAACAATAATGAACACAAATCGAAAACCTAATGTAAAAACCACATAAAAACACATGGAATTTGAATTAATAATTATTGTTTATTATCTGTATTGAAAACAAGTTTATTAATAGAATCTATCCTATTATTAAACTATCAGAAGAATTGTAGTTTCCTCAGTAAGAATCACCATGTTGTAGGTAACTCTCTATAACCTCTTTCGTTAAATGAACAAGTACAAATTATTTAAATTACGCAGAAGTTATCACTCTCAACAAATAATTACTAAATTTTTTTAACAAATTAAAAAAAAAAACATAATGAGCGGCATATATCTAGTTCACGAAATCGATGCAAAATCTTTTGCTATATATTGCGCTTTATGTTTGTTATAGTTGTAAATATAACATTGTTGTAATTATTATTACCTGGTAAATACCCATTTACTCGTAAAGTGTCTGAGTTGGCACCGAAGCCATAAACTATATGCCACCCTTCATACTCTTTTCTTTAAATTAATAAAAATACAAAATGAGACAACGCCTTTCGGAGGTGAATGTCGATAAATCGCAGTATTATCCCCTAACTCCTAAATGTTAAGAAGAGCTGTAGCTTAGTAGCATGAGATAATAGTTTCCAAACGTAAATTCCTAAATAGCTAAAAATAGAGCTCAGACACAAGCTTCTCTATAAGATTTGAAACTATCCCTCGATTTCCATAGAATTCCATTATCAGATCCTAACTTGGTGATAATAAGACTATCTCGGGAGTATACCCTTAAAAAAAAAAGAAATTTCTAAGTCGTTTTACAAATATTGAAGGAGATATAGGTGAATATACATTTAAAAAAACATACATACAGATGAATATGTCCCTCCTCATTCTTTTTCTAGTCGGTTAAAAAGTTTGTTACACGCATTAATATAATGGATTCATATAACACATGATACCTTTCTTCTTCAACGCGTTCCTCAAAAAAAAAAGGGTCTTGACGAACAGACAGACAGACGGACATTGAAGTGATCTCATAGCAAAGGGTAACTTTTTCATTTTGAGGTAGGTACTATAAAGGTACAAATGTTTCCAATATATCGAAAAGATATATGTAATAATATCGATATCTATTATTGCTCGATATATTGCTATTTATCGCCCTCTTTAAACATGGGACATACATAAATTACTTACAAGTATACATTACGTGAGATAAAAGAAGTCCCACCCGGAGGCTTTTGTTTTCACCCCATCTATTATTTTGTTTATTTAGTCATCATCTGTGTTGCTATCACGAAACCACTGTAACCGATAATTTTGCCGAACGTCGCGCGTCGGCTATATGAATAGTTTAACCAAGATTTTTTTGTGCTCAGTTATCCCCGAGTATGGAAAAATAATTATATTAGGTCTTAACCTATGAAGTTGCCGTTTTTTAGAACTGGCCATTTTAAACAAAAAAAATTTTGATTGCCTGTGAATTCTAAATTCAAATTAATTTTGTTTTAAAAACATGACACTCTTTTTACAGAGTCAGTCTTTTATTTATTGATTAGCGTTGTGTTTTCATTACATATGAACATTTCTCGTCATAATGAATACTTTAAAAATTCGTGTAGTTATGGAATATGACTTCCGTCGTGGCACTAATGCGGCACAAACGACCCCTAACATCAACAACGTTTACGGAGAGAACTTAACAAACGAACGCACGACCCGTTATTGGTTTGCCCGCTTCTGTTCTGGAAATTATGAGTTGAATAATGAACCTCGTGGTCGTCCGGACACTTTGGTCAACAATGATGAATTGAAGACGATTGTGGAAGCTGATGATACTCAAACTACAACTGAACTAGCAGCACCTTTTGCTGTTAGCATCAGAACAATATTGGACCATTTGCGACAAACTGGCAAAGTAAAAAAGCTTGATAGATGGGTACCCCACGAACTTATCGATCGCCAGCGCAACGTACCTACGCGTCGAGACGTGCCTCGCGTTGCTCAACAGGCAAAAATCCAGAAATGAAGGAATTTTGAACCGGATTGTTACCTGTGATGAAAAATGGATTTTGTTCGAAAGCGCTCAGCAAGTTGGTTAGCTCCAGGTTCAGAACCATAGCAATGTGTTAAACGAAAAATAAAAACCCCTAAAAGGTGATGGTCACTGTTTGGTGGTCTAGTGCCGGTGTGATTCAGCACAGCTTTTTACAAAATGGCATGAGCTTTACTACAGATGTGTACTGTGAAGAACTGAAGACAATGATGGAGAAGCTCGCATGTCTGCGACTAGCTTTGGTCAATCGGTCGTCCTCGCTGCTCCTTTACGTCAACGCGCGACCCCATACTGCAGAACAAACAGTCTCCAAGCTGCTAGAGTTGGGGTTGGAAGTTCTCCCTCATCCGCCATACTCACCAGACCTTGCACCTATCGACCATTACTTTTTTCAAAATTTGAATAACTTTTTAACGGGAAAAAAATTCAATTCCGGAGAGACAGTACAAAATGCCTTTGAAGAGTTTGTTGCCTCACGTCCAGTTGATTTTTACAAGAAGGGCATCAATAAACTGCCACTGCGTTGGCAAAGATACATGGATTACATGGATGATTACTTTGAATAACAGAAATAAAGGTGTTTGAAGAAAAAAATGCTTTAACTTATTTCATACAAAACGGCAACTTCATAGGTTAAGACCTAATATATTTTGTATTTGGTCCAATTCAACTTGCTAGGAAATTCCAAAAGATCAAAACAAACACCATCGACTGCAAATATCTTTTATTACCATTCCAAGTTTTGTATTTATTACCTACCTGCCTAATAATTTTTCATCTTAGATCGTATAATGACCAGGATGGAGCGTCTCATTTTCGAAACAATAGAAAATGAGCGAAATGTCAAACTCATGTTTTAAATTATACACGAAATCCACGAAATTAATTTCATATTCTTTATTTTCTTTTCCAGTACTTTTGTTACACATAACATTATACTTCACAGGGAATATTTCAATACGTCAACTGGTGTATATTTGGTCTACGGCGTATATTTATTTGCTCACTTTTTTGTTGTCACTATGCGGTTTCTCTATGAATATTCATTTCTTTCATGACAGTTTTCGGAAATAGTTTTACGCTTTCCAATTAAAACGTCCTTGAAGCATGAATAAATATTTTTGAGTTTCATAGCAACATGTGAAATAATATGACATCTTTTTATAATGCAAAGTAGTTGAACAGTCATCCATGACTTAAGTATACTTAGTAGGTGTTTGTAAACTGTAACATTGTATTCAATGCTTATCTAAATAAGAAGATTTGTTACTTTGTTCACACTGGTTTTATTTATAATAATACTAGCAACCGTCTGCGGCTCTGCATGCGTGGGCTAGGTACATGGTTATATTTAGATAAATCATATTAGCATGAAGAATTGCAATCCCAGAGGATCTTTGTATTTGCAGAATAATTTTTTTTCAATGTGTTATTCCAAACAAAACACCTACGTACCTACCTACTGATTTCATCAATATTCGTTCAACCGTTTTGTGAAGAATATAGTTATTCAACAGAAACTGTGCCTTTTTGCTGGAAAAAAGTAACCTACATGTTTTCCTGATGTATAAACTATATCACTGTAAAGTTTCAACCAAATTTTTTTCAGCCATTTTTGCGTGATTAAGTAACAAACATACAAACGTTCACTTTTTTAATATTGGTATAGCATTCCAGTCATGAGAAAACCTTTAACTCAAACGTGAAAACAATCAACGATTGCGTAATAATCCGTAATAGTTGCCTTATTCTATGATTGAAGATAGGTAGACAAGTAGTAGGACAAAAAGAAAATGATGCGGTCAAAAACCAAATTCAGCAGTAAAAGAAAGTTAGTTGTCTGTTCTAGTCTGCTCTCGAGTATTTTGTGCTTATTTTATTATTATCGTTATGTTATAAGCCATTTTGATTTATGAAATATTGCCAACGTTTGTTCTACCGAAAAAAGAACATACCTACTAGTTAAAATACGAAAGGACCAAAAATTCTGGGATGCGCGCGGCATTATTATTCTGGGACCACCTGACAGACAAACACTAGAGTGATTCCTAGGAGATCACTTTTTGCGCTACTTTGCGACGGGATACTAAAAAAAAACACGAAAATCTATTTTTCCCGTACTGTACATCTGCAAGTAATTATACATGTTTTTACTTTTGTTACTATATTCACCAGTTTACCATCTATGATGCTTCTATCCACCTCCTACGATGTTCACAGAACCGATTTTGTATCTCCATTAGGCTGTTCAGATGGCCTCCAGGCTGTACACAATCGGTACTTGAAATGGATCGAAGCCTAATCATGCGAGGCCCGAATCGCTGCTTGAATACCGAACACAATTTAAATACTTCCGAGATATACCTAGATAAGTTTTTTAGTTGCACCTGTTATAGAGAATGTTGAGATGGATGAGTGGAATGACGTAATTATATAAGGAAGGATGAATACCTGAAAAGTTCTTAATAAAATATGCACTGGATAATAATACCGTTGTAACATTACATTGTGCCAAAGGTAGGTAGTATGTATGTACCCTGTTAACACAACTACATTCTTTCAAAGTGCAAACATTAATGTTATGCATTAAAACTATGAGATTAAGGCCAGGAAGTTCGAGTTCTGTTTATTTTTAGACCAAATTTAAATAATCAAATGTTTATATTTTTATGAACCGATTAAATTAAGTCGTAAGTAGTTAAATATGGAAACTAAGGCTTTTTAGCTATTTAAAACACAATACGTTTTATTTCGCTAGATTTAAAAAAAATTACTATTTCAACGTGAAATTCGATTTTTTTTTAATATTCTATTTGATACTAAGCTATCGTTGATTTTAATGAATGCCAAACAAAATGTGTTATATTTTAATTCGGAGCGATTAATACGGTTTCTTTTTGAAATTCAGATTTGGAAAGCCTTAAACCGACAAATGTTCGATTCCTAGGCCGTTCAATATGTGAGCTATATGTTAACCGAAACCGCTGTACCTCGCCTTAGGTATATGCGCGGCGAGGAGGGAAGGCAGCTCCTAAGCGTTGACGACGGACTGACAGAGCAGCGCCTATGGCGCGGTACAACGGTTTCGGTCAAACTACATCTTAGCATTAACGGAAATTCAACATTTCAAGAAATTTTAGTGATAATACTTAGTATTTGATTTGTCTATTTGTCTGTCAAGACTTTTTTGGTTAAGAACGCGTGGTTGAAATTGATATCAAATAGGTACTTCGTTTCTGCAGCTGTAAAAAAAAATCAAGCTTCAAAGTCATAAAGTACATAAATTTCATAGAAACGTTTGGTTTTAATAGAGTCAGAAATGTCACTAATCAGTATGGAAAATGTCAAACGCAATTCCGCGGGGGTGAAGACCGGCGCACGAGGAACTCGCGGACCGAAAATCGCCATCTTGCATCAGGTAGCTAGAGTATGAGTGGTTAGACGGTAAACGCAGAAGAAGGCTTCTATTCAGTTTGTACTTTTATGTTCAAAGTTAACGCAATCAAAAAATACGGTCATTTACGCCGCATATTTTGACACTCGCAAGTATATCTGTCGTAGGATGATTTGATAATTCGAATTTTCGCGAGAATTCTAGGGATTTTGCGAAAACACGGATAATTAGACAAAGATGATTAGGTATATTTTGCAATCTTACTGAAAAAAGATAGTGTTTTCGCGAAAACGCGAGTCGCCTTAGTAAGATTGCCAAGAAAATCGTTAGTCATTATGAAAAAAGAAAACTGATTGGCCGGTTTGAGCGCCATGCAAAAACATCTCTGATTGGTTGACGATTTAAATGTCAATTAATTACGTTGTTTTATATGTGTTTGTGTTTTTGTAAGTGGGCCAGCAGTTTTTTGATATTGTATATTTTGATATTGTATTGTATATTGATATATGTATTTAACTTTGTAGTTGGACTTGAAAAATAATGCGAAAAGTTATGTAGACGTGTGTCTGTAAGTACAAAATGACATACAAGTTAAATTATTGCTGGCTGTTCAACAGAATCAGAAAGCAATAATTTTGAATTTAAGATCTAACGTACATCACAACAACACCAAAGTAGGTACATACATGTAAGTTTAATAATAAGTTAAGCACCAATTTCTAAAAGAAAACTGATAATTATGTGATTTGTAATAAGAGGTAACGTACTCGTACTTGCATTTATATTATTACTATGATAGTTTACCTAGTAAATTTTCTATGATTGACATTTATTAAATAAAAAGCAAAGTTACCTTATACAACTCTATGATATACTACCTTAAAGCTACATAGGAAAAGATAGGAACCAATCAGAGTAAGAGTTGGCCAGCTAGCAAAAATCAAGCCAATCAGCGTTAAGAATGTTCAATGTTGCTGAGGTGACTGGCGTTTTCGCAAAAAACCTAACTTTTGTCAGTAAGATAGAAAAATATAATCACCATTGTCTAATTACCCGTAATTTCGCAAAATCCTTAGAATTTTGGCAAAACTACGAATTATCAAATCATCCTACGACATATCCAAACCTTTTATAGGGTACTTTTTCTTTGTAACGCGTTTATTTTTTGTTATATCACTTAAATTTTTTTTTTTTTAATTACCAACATACTTAAATTTTTTTGGTAAATACATTACACAAACATGTACATACATACGAAACCCTCGGTGCGCGAGACCTATTCGCACTTGCCCGGTTTTTTATTTAATAACGTACTTTGTAAAATTGCACAATAATTAATAGTTTCAGAGATATTGTCTCATGTCCGAGCATCTATATTTTGTTGTGATGTGACGTAATATCATTCTTTCATGTAAAACATGAAATTTGATTCCATATCAAAAAATACCTCTGCCAATATATATATTTTGTTGTTACAAAGCGGTATTCAGTAATATATAAATCGGTGTCCCAGAAATTAACTCAAGCCGGAAACAGATGATGAGGCAAGTGGTGAAAGCTATAAGAAAAATATTTAAAAAAACTGACACTCTGTGATGATTTTTCAAGTACTGTGACTGCAAATCTTTACTTTTCTTGGTTTTTTTTTTGCGATGTAACCCTGAAAAACCCTTCTGTAAATTACAGTCTCCGTCTCAAATAATCACAGAAAGTGTCACCTTAGTCGATTTTTTTTGGTGCCTATAATTTTAAAAGTGCATGATTAAGATTTTTTTTTCTGACAATTGTTACTACTTTCTTCATCACCCGTTTCTGGCTTGACGTTGATTTCTGGGACATATATCTATACATATACTAGTAGACCCGGCGAACTTCGTACCGCCTCAGAATTCAGAACCGATTTTGAAGATATATGTATTGCAGCGCCCCTTGGTGGCCCATAACTGCACAACTTAATTATTATTCGCAGATGATACTTATGTCAAGGACGGATCCAGCTTACATGTCAGAGGGGTCACATATTCGAGTTCTAGCAAGAAAAGGCTCCAATTCGATTACAATAATAAATCGAAATAAAAAGATGAATCGTGAAATGTGTCGTGATAGCCCGAGCGCAGCGAACGTGTTTCAAATTTATAAGGCCGTGTGGCCATGGTTCGAATCTGGGCGTGTACCAATGAGAATCACTGACTCCGTGTCTTGGAGAGCACGTAAAGCAGTCGGTCCCAGTTGCTGTCAATAGATGGCGGTTATTACAATCCACCGACCCGCACTGTAGCAGCATGGTGGATTTAAGCTCCAAGCCACTCACCCTTGGGGTAGACCTAAGCCCCTGTAGTGGGGTATAATGAGCTGATGGAATGGAATAAAATTATTAGAAATGATAAAGCAAATTCTAGGTCTAATCTGTCTAAATCGAGTTTCATAGACTTTCAAATACTTTTCTCAAATGTGTCGCTTTTTGCTTTGGTTAGAAATTGCTAGTAATTGTTTTACAAGAATGAATGCAAGTCGAAAAATAGCATTCCAGATTATTTGAGCATTTATTTTTATTTTTGCCAAAACACATTTGTGCAATGTCCCGTGATATTGAAAACGGTTAATTTATTGTAAAATAATATAATTGCTAATACAGTTTTGCTTAGCAGCATATTTAATGATAAAACTCATATAAAAAAAAACTCATATGTAAATGGTTACTTACCAGGTAATAACAATTACAACAATGATATATTTATAACTATAACAAAAATAGAATACAATTTAAAGTGTCTGAGTGAGTAGGCACTGACTTCATTAACTATATGCCGCCTGTTAATGCTCCTTTCTTTAAAGTGAAAATTTTATTTTTAACTTTTTAGTTTACGTTTTTGAAGCCGGTTTTAATTTTTTTTTTTGTTATTGTTCTTCCAAGGTGAGTTGATAATATATTTATTATTTTCTGGCATACCATAATAGCTAATAATGTATACTACAATTTAGTGTATAATAATAGACTGAACATTAACCATTAATTTAACCATTACTAATGTTTGGAAAAAAAAGAACGCGCATTTCGTTACTTCTTTTTTAGTTCGGTACTTTGGCGTGGTAACGTATAAAAGGAAATCTGAGTAACAAAAACGGCATTTATAAAGCTATGTTTACATTCAACTTTTCTATGCTTTCAACAGATGAAGGAAGAAAAAATTAAATGGTACAGGGAGAAGTTGAAAGAAAATCCAGAAAAACTAGAAGAAATAAGATAAAAGAATTTAGAAAGGATTAAATCCAAATATAAATATATAAAAATATCGGAAATGACAGAAACGGTCATTTCATAAACACAAAATAAGCTGTGTTAGATGTTGTCTGTGTTACATATTAGTATAATTATTGGGTAATAGATTTAAGTGTTGACATCATAATAATATTCATATTTGTAAGCTGTGATTCCTGTGGTGTTTATTGAGTAATATGAATGTGCCTTATGATTTAAAAATTTGTAACTTATGTCTTAACTGACTAATTTTTGATGTTGGTAAATGTGCTTAACTCCATAATATACGGGTTATATGATCTCCCCCAAGTTGTGTGTGAAAATGATTAAAAATAAGAATAGATACTAAGTTTAAGTTTTATTGATTAAGCAGCAATCCATCTTTTTTTCTTGTAATGTTCGATTATATAATAATTTTTTTTTGTTAAAAATTTTATGACATTTTTAATATCAATAATGAGCATTCTAGACCTAGCATTATATTTTCTATTTTGTTACTGTCCCAAAAAATCTTATGTTCTCATTTTCTGTTTTAAGGATTAATTTAAATATTGTAACAACATACCTTGTAATTGGCATAAATATATGCTCAATATTTCAATAAAAAGTGTAACATTTTTATATTTGGTTTATTTTTCATAGATAATCAAACCTTAAATTAATTTTATGGAAAGGTAACAAAGAAAGTTTAAAGAGCCCAGTTTCAAAATAATATTTACTTTCCTTAGACTTTCTTTGGGATGATGTTATCAAATTAATTATGTAGTTCAAGAAATATACCACTCTGGACATAGAAATTGCGACTTGGATTATTTTTTTTTTCAATCAAATATGGAGTAACAAAATAAGAACGCTTAGTCTACCTTTATTTACTTTTTAATTCAATTTTCCCAAAATCCTAAAAAAAATATTTTCGTATTTAAAAACGTAATATTAATAAAATAAACTATTCGAATCAAAGAAGAAATAAAAGAGTTTTACGTATAATTTTATTTTTGAGGATTTTTCGAAATTGTAGCAAATATAAAAAGAAGTGCTCATTTAAGAAATAACCGGCCACAGTGTATAATTTATACCCATAAAAATTACCTACACTTTCGTTTTCGCTCCCAAATCGACGGCCCTTATGATTCAACAATAAATTTCCTCAATTCAATTTCGAGTCAATTTTGTTTAGTTTGTGAAATATTAATTTTCAAAGTAAACGAATTACAGATTCAGAGAGTTTTATACAATTGTTAGATAAGAGATACAACAACGTTGTTGAAATCAACAAGAAGTTTTTGTGAGTGAGAGAATGTAATAATTGATATTAATTTTTTATTTGTATTATTTTTTTCTATATAATTTTGCCGTGTTAGCGTCTGATTTTTATATTAATTGAAAACCAACACTGCACACTACTCGTACTCGTAATCATACACTAATCTCATGGGACACCGAAGTAATGCAATATTTTTGACTAACAACGATCACAAAATTATTTTATCGAAATGCTTTTTTAAATTTGATCTTCAACCTGTAAAGTTTACTTAAATCTGTATAGAATTATATCTGATGTTAAAACTTTAACATATCTACATTGTTTTCAACCTAGAAAGAGACAACCATGAACAGAAACTTAATTTTCAGATATTTTCCCGTATCCAATGAGATAAGGGTTTTATTTGGGGGAGTTGTGGGGTTTCAATTAGTATGAAAATTAGACGCTTATTAGGCAGAGTCCCGATGAAAATAAATTTAAAAACATTCAAAAAATATCAATTACATTTTCTTACGTAGATACCTTAGAGACGCACAAAAACTTTCTATGCTGCGCTGTTGTACCTATCTCTTATCTAATGATTGTATAAAATCTTTTGAATCTGTAGTTTTTTTTAAAGTAAAAATACTCTTACTTTTATAATAAATATTTCATAAACCAAATAAAATTGATACTCGGGAGTTTTGCTCTTGCATTTATAACCAAAAGAACCATCGATTTGAGGCAGAAAACGAGGATATAATTTTTTGGGTATAATTGAACACTGTGCGATATTTCGGGATTTCTTTGCTTAAAATTTTTATGCATTGAAATTTAAAATTACATATCGCCCGATTGCACGTTATTTCCTTTTAGAATTATTGGATTTTTCGACTTATTTCAGGAATCTGACACATATGTGTTTTATTTTTAAATCACCAACAAAAAAAATTATTTTCTGACATAGTTTCTTGCTAGAATAATCAGTGACGTATTCAATTTATATATATTTATATGCAATAATAACACTGACAAGAACTAAAAGCACCTAGTAATTGCAATTCAATTAAGGAAATCAGTAGATGTTAACGTTTGAAATAGACCTACTTAAACATATATTATTTGAAAAGTAACTAAGTAAACTAAGTGAAAAAAAGACACTAATTTTTTCCTGAAATCTTGAAGGCGCTTAATCTTCAGGAACCTGAATTTGTACTTCACGATATCGCATATTTAGGTTGTGAATCAGAAAATCATTGAGATTATTTATTTTTTTGTTTTCAAGTTTGACTTTTTAGCGTGTAAAATTGTTCTACTTATTCCTATTATTTTCATTTTTAATGAACGTGATTTCTTCGTTGTTAATTTGAGTTAGGTTATAAAACTTCCTCGTATCGTGTCGGTTAGTTTTATTTAATTTTTAAATATTTGTACCTATGAGTACCTAGGTTTACTTCAAACGGTAATATCGTATCTACTGATCTCCTTAACCGAGATGAATAGTTCGGTGCTTTTAGTTCTTCTCAGTCTTAATATAATTATACACTATAAGTACCTATACGTTATTTTACATCCTAGCAAGAAACCATGCCAGAAAATAATTTTATTTGGTGATTTAAAAAAAAGCGCCTGTGTCAGTTTCGTGAAGTAGGTACGTCGAAAAATCCATAATAATTTCTAGAAGCGCCACCTAAAACGAAATTAATAATACCTCCAATCGAATTTTTAGCAAAAAATTCCTAGGCGCCAACTATGTCTTAGGTAATTTTGGATGCTATTTTTAGGCTTACATTGCTAGTCAAAAAAGCGACACATTTGAAAAAAAGTATTTGAATGTAAATAAAACTCGATTTTCAGCCCATTGAGTAGCGCAAGGTGCGGAACACACGACCATGCTGCGCGGCAATATAAAACTTGAATCGTGCGGACAATATTTATCACATTAGACATTAGACGATCTACACATCATATAAATTATAATAACAGCACATAATAGTATTAAGCGTATCGTTCCCTTAAGTGCTTGCCATCGACCAAAACATTTATTCCACTAAAATCAAAGAGATTTAAAAAATGGTCAGTGGTCGAGTTACACCGAGCCAGGAGGGGGATCATGATTCCCATGACCCTCCCCCTGGATCCACCCTTGACTTATTTAATGCAAAAAACCGTATCAAAATCAGTCCAGTCGTTTCGATGATAAACATTTATTGCAGCGTCCTCTGGTGCTTAATAACTATAAAACTTATTTAGAAACCTGCTTTGGAATATCTATCTAAATACAAAATGTCATATGAATCATTAGAGCCGTTTCTGAGATAGCCGATGAAAGAGTAAAGAAATTGATTTTTGCGCGCACCCAGTTTGACCAGGTACGAACAGTTTGTATAGGAAAATGAAATAGCTGTTTTTTTACTATAATGTTATTTTTCCTTGCAATTTTTTCATTTTTTCTCACCTTTTAAACCTTCCTTGGACTTCCAGAAAATTTCAAAACCAAAATTAGCCAAAATGGTGCAGCCATTCTCGAGTTTTAGGAGACTACCAAGCTTCATTTCATTTTTATACAGGATGTTTGGTACAGCGACGCCCGATTTTTTTTTGTGGACAGTACAACTTATTTACAATCAGATTAAATGAACTTACTTCTATGAAAAGTTTTATGGTTTTTTTTTTAAATCTTATTTTTGTGTATTTTCATCAATACCTTGACTTATCGCACATTACTTGAATTATCTCATAAATTAAACATACTGTACTTCTCCAGTTATTTTTATTCATTTTTCTAATTACTAATCTAATATTTAAATACGGAGTTGGTTCCGTATTTATCTCCGTGACAACACTGACAACGGTCTAAGTTATGTAATAAATCTAAGTTATGTCGAATCAATAAAATAAAACAAAACCTTTAAAACATTTAATTAAAATAAATAAGGTTCTTTTATTTGTTCAATCTATGTCAAAAACTTCTTTGGTTATTCTACTTTTCGGAAATGTATCACATGTGCATGTTTGAGATCTGTCTTTAATAGCAAAACATAAACATGCCAATTTGAGGTATAAAAATGAAAACAACACATTAATTTCTGTCCGAGTAACTTAACTTAGAATAACTTAGACCGTTGTCAGTGTTATCACGGAGATAGATACAGAACCAACTGTGTATTTAAATATTAAATTAGTAATTAGGAAATGAATAAAAATAACTGGAGAAGTACAGTATGTTCAATTATAGAGATAATTCTAGTAATATGCGATAAGTCAGGGTATTGATGAAAATACACAAAAATAAGATTTTTAAAAAAACCGTAAGACTTTTCATAAAAGTAAGTTGATTTAATCTGACTGTAAATAAGTTGTAGGTATTGTCCCCGAAAAAAAATCGGGGGTCACTGTACCAAACAGCCTGTATATATAGATAACTGTTTTCTAACTTGAAAATGGCACCTATTATATTTTATCACATATCACAGAGTAAATAAATATTATGGCACTAAAGTCATCGAACAATAGATCACGGAACGAATGAACACGTTGTACAAATGTGAAATTATTGAGAGAGACATAGTTTGGTGATTAGACTATGTCGACGAAGACGAAGGAAAAGTTTATAATTATATAGTTGAAATCGTTATAGGTAGTAGATATCGTTATCCAGGTGATGTTCAGTCAAAGAAAAAGATATTACTTAATCGAAAATTCGACGTAGCCGGGTGGAAATAGCCTAAATACCTAGTGCAATCACCGATAATTTGATAAGATTGAGTGCTTTAGTTTATCAATGTTTGATTGTAGTTAGCGTCATTGTCGAAACGTCTAGGGTGCGTATTGCGAGGCCTTCCTTCGACTCAGTCAAGGTAATTAGGTAAGTTGGAGGAGCATTTAAAAGAAGAATTTATTCATGATTTCTCGCTTAAATCCTACTTCATCTCACACTATTATTCAGGTGAGGTGTGCTATGAAATTTGCGCTGAATAGTTTTGGGAATTCGTACTTCATGCCATCTTAATGCACTTAGTAACATGTATAGGTACACGGTTCACACATCGAGGTGTATCTTTGTTGTTCGGATTCGTTTATTACATTCATATAAGAAACGAAGGTTGCGCCCTTTTCCTGCGCCAGCGCAGAATTTATTTTTCTGTGATCACGTTGGTTTTTATTGCAAGTACTCTGTATTGGCGGCGCTCGTAAGTCATAGGGTGTTACTATACACTCAATCATGCTAATCGATCATAAATCAACGTTAGTCGATGTTAGATTGACGACGTTTGAACGATGGTTGATCGATGTTGGTCACTCATTGGTCAATTGAACATCCACTGATGCACGTCAATTGATGGTCGATCTTAGAGCGTCTTTCGTTGTCAATAGATAATCAATCGATGTCGGCTGATGTAGGTTGATTGGTCGACCATTGATCGACTTTAAGCAATCGAACATTGTTTGGCGTTGGTCAACTGGTTTAGGCGTTTGGTTCATCGGCGTTTTTTAATCAAACGATATATATCAACCGTTGATCAAATGAGGTCGATGATCGTTTGATGTGTGATGGTGATTGATCTATATCGATCAACGTCGGTTAGCATCGTTCAGAGACGACTGCATCGACGTACTAGTACTTATACTAGTAGAACAGACGGCACGAACAAAATCACCTTGTTTCTACCACATTGATTTTTCTACCATGTACGATACAATGTATTATGCACGTCTCATACATGTTATGCTTGGTTCGATTCCATTAGAATACACAGAATTGCAAGTATTATACATGTCTTGACATTACTTGTAATAAAAACAAGTATTTAAAAACAAACAGTAAAAACAAGTAGAAAATAATATAGGTACAAAAATCAGTTTTGGATGATTTTAGTTTTGTTTTGTTCATTTATCGACTATAAGTTATGCCACTATCTTTTTTCTTCGCAGGTGATTGATTTTTACACGTTTTTAACACCCACCGCGGCAATTTTTAATTGTTGTTTAATCACGTTTTTTGCACGATGTCGCGGTGATCATAGGCGAGTGACTGATCGGTAACAACGCTTGGCACAAACATTTGTTTCGGGCGTCGCGTCGGTTCTACTAGTATATAGTTCAGTTAAACGATATCACATTTTTGTAAGTAGGTACTTACCATGTTCCATAAAGTATAGCAATTACAACGGCCTTGTTTAATAATTTTTGAGTAGGTACTAACAGCACTTTTTTGACTATTGGATAAAAATTAGTTAGGATATTCTCATACAACTTGTAATATGCTATAAAAAACATTGTAGGGCTATCATCAAGGAGTCTAAACCAACCGCAACAGTCTATACTAGTATACTAGTCTATCAAAAGTCCCTCCTTTATCTCAGATCCTAATTAAATTAAAAACACATTTTCATCACCTATCCTTCATGCAACCCTTAAGCATAGGCTGAGATGAAAGAGGGTCGCACAATACGCTTCTCGCGTGCAATATTGGTAAATAGTTTTATCGATTATCGACGAATAAATCCAGGTTGTTGAAATATAGTAACAACGCAGTAGCTTCGATATGCCAAGGCTCATTGTGTAATGTGGTTCCATGGACTTTAACGAGGAAAAAATGCCCCCTATTAATAGTTTTTCTTGGGAAGGAAAATCGTAGTCGACTTACATTGACCCACACTGTACGTGACGTGTCACGGTGAATACCTGTACCTACAATGTTTCATCTGTATTTTTTATATGATAAATAAGTAAACTATTAAAATCAGAAATTAATGTAATATTTATGACATCAATGCCACACGTGACCTTCAAATACGTCTAGTACATATGTCTATATAATTAATTTGTTTCATAGCAAAACATTAAGATATCGAGCAATAGCTACATGCAAAACATAACGATAATTATTTGCGAACGTATACAAATCTATCCAAAGAAATAATACGCTACATTCGTTACAGACTGTGCCAACATCTATGAAGCTACGAAAAAAAAAGTTATAAATATACACAACATAACAAAAGGGAATCATTAGTGCCTGTACACTTGAATAAATAGACGTTGAAGAATAATAATATATTTGGGACTGCTAACACACGGCCACCTGGCCCCAAACTAGGCAAACTCGGCAGCACTGATACACATTTTCACATATATTTTGGTTATAACGCATTAATAATAGACATTTTACACTCAGACACGGAACAAATAGACATGTTCATGCACATAAATAATTGTCTCGGGCGGGAATCTAACTCGCTACCTTTGGTTCTGCAGTTAGGGTCTTCAACCACTCGATCAATCGGCCAGTCAGATTGTAGAAAGCTCTTTAACAGAAGGGACAAAACAGAATCTTATATTTAACTAGCGACCCGCCCCAGTTTTGCACGGGTAGCAGAGCATATTTAAGCCGTAGTGTTTTTTCTGTCGTCTTGTCGTATCAACTTGATGCATCTAACATGTGGATTGGATTTAATTACATTTAAATGTAACGTAAATTCATGATACTTTGAATATTTTTAACCCCCGACGCAAAAAGAGGGGTGTTATAAGTTTGACGTGTGTGTGTATCTGTGTATCTGTCCATGACATCGTAACTCCCAAACGGATGAACCGTTTTAGGTGCGAATTTTTTTATATTAAAGGTGAATTAGTCGGCAGTGTTCTTAGCTATGTTTGATGAAAATCAGTTCAAGATGGCCGCCGCCACAAAATGGTGGACATCATATTTTTTCGCTACTCTATCAATATGGGTATCAACTGAAAGGGCTTAACTAGTAGAATACTAAACACTATGACAAATTTCAAATCCAAGATGGCCGCCACTACAAAATGGCAAATTACATATTTTTTTGCTACACCATCGATATGGGTATCAGATAAAAGGACTTGATTAGTAGAATACTATACACTATAACTGACTTCAAATCCAATATGGTCGGCTGCACAAAATGGCGAATTACTTTTTTTTTACTACTCTGTCAATATGGGTATCAAATGAAAGGACTTGACTAGTAAAATACTATACACTATGACAAATTTCTAATCCAAGATGGCCGCCACCACAAAATGACGAAATATATTTTTTTTGACTACTCCATCAATGTGGGTATCAACTGAAAGGGCTTAACCAATCGTAACTAGTAGAATACTAAACACTATGACAAATTTCAAATCCAAGATGGCCGCCACTACAAAATGGCAAATTACATATTTTTTTGCTACACCATCGATATGGGTATCAGATAAAAGGACTTGACTAGTAGAATTCACTATGACAAATATAAAAATCCAAAACGGCCGCCACTACAAAATGGCGAATTACATTTTTTTTCATAAATCCCTCAATATGGGTAGCAAATGAAATTGTTTGACTAAGAATAAAACACATACACTTTATTGAAAGGGAATGAAGAATATTTAACTAACAAAATGAAAACTAAAAACTTGAAAATTATTTTTTTGTCTGATCATGTATGAATTAGTTTAACTAAATAACTAAGTTTCAAAATTATTGAAATAATAACTAAATTTAAAATTTAAAAAACCCCCGCCACAAAAAAAAACTAACCTTTAAAAAATGTGAAATAATACAAGTTTGTTCATTGTCTGGGACCGCTAAGTAAACTTAAAATACCTAATAATTAGCGGTCACAGACGCCTTTAAGGATCAAAAGCAATCAGACAATGACCAAACTTGTATTATTTCACATTTTTTAAAGGTTATTTTTTTGTGTCGGGGGTTTTTTAAATTTTTAATTTTTAATGTATTTTATTTTCAATTCCATAAATATTGGAAAAAGTAAAGAATATATACATAAAAACTAACTAAAATATTTTTTTATATACAACATTGATATCTTCTGCTTAACCACACGTGTCGCATTGGTATGGGGACTACACCCGGCGCGGCGCCCGGTCGCTTAAATTGTCGCGCGATAGTTTAATTTCGCGATTATTCCTAAGATATTAATTTAAAGTGTATAGTATAAAGGGCCATCATAGTGTGCAAGAAATGCTGAAGGTAAATAATGTATTTAATTTGATAAGGATTAATACTGTATTCGTATAAATTGCTTTCTAATTACCTCGTCATATGACACCATTTTTTTAAACATAAAAATAGGTATAGTAAGCTATTGATAAAAGATAGACATATAATAATAATAATAATAATACATGGGACTTCCCACACAGCGCCATCTAGTCCCAAAGTAAGCAAGTATTATGCTTGTGTTATGGGTTACTAGACAACTGATATACATACTTAAATATTCTTTATAATATATATATATATAATTTTTTTTTAATTTTTTTTATATATATAACAACATATGGCATCGCGGCTTTTCCTTTTGTCCTATAGAAGACAAGCAATTCCTCCATTCATTATTTTGTTATATCTCACAGCGATTACGTAGCGTTTTTGATGAAAGCTCTTAGTCATCTTGATTTTTTCTCGATTTCTTCAATAATAATCGTCATAAATTTCAACAAATTTGCACTAAACATTAATAAATTATACACGCGAACCTTCCTCTTGAATCACTCTGTCTATTAGTGTCACCCATATGGCAATCCGTTCGGTAGTTTTTGAGTGTGTCGCGTTCAGACAGACAGACAGACGCGGTGGCGGGCTTTATTTTATAATATGTAGCGATAGTTGACCATACCAATGACAGCTCTAGATCTGCACAATTTTACTGTATTTTTCCGAAGTCAAAGAACTCTTGCGTGAATAATAGAGTTCGTACTTTAATTTTAGATAGTTTTGGAGATTCACTTCTTTGTATGAAGTTAGTCCGATAAGCAGTTATCTAAGATACGGCAAGGTTAATGCACACTATACGTTGGGCGATCCATCAATTTGTCTAATGCCAGGTTAAGCGTTCGAGTCTATTATGACAAAATTGATTGCATAAGAACCAGGTTCAGCTCATTTAACTGCTGTATATTATTAAATGCTTAGATTCAGTGTTTTCCCAACACCAATAGTTTTTTAAGAAAACACACCGTAGTTTTCTACTTATGCGTCTACCAAGTCTACACAAGGTGCAGGTCGTGGTATATTATGTTTGAATGCCATATTGTAACAAATATGTACTTCGCCAGTTATTAACGCATGTTATTTCATCGCATTACAATTTATGCAGTACGAAAATAGATGAGAAAAAAATTCTAAAACTCTATTTTAAATGCATAAAATAAACGACATATATTTCACAATGTCATTCGTCTCTCTTTTTCCTTTGCTGCGTAGCGTCTCTCTCTCTCTCTCTCTCTCTCTCTCTAATTTTAGCGAGAAGCGGGCCTTAAAACAAACTACTTGTTTGATTGAACTTTATTGGAATCAAACTAGTAATAGGGAATTGTTAATAATCGTAACACCCGTGACAATATTCTCAAATAATGAAGTAAATTTTTGACACCCTAGTGGGTTTAATAATTTGCGTTTTTTGGATTCCAGACCCAAAGGGTCCTAGGGTACCAAGAAGAACCTTATCTTACTAAGGCTCCGCTGTCCGTCCGTCCGTCTGTCACAGGGCTATAATATCGTCTGAACCGTAATAGGTAGACGCTTGAAATTTTCACAGATAATGTATTACTATAGCCGCTATAACCACAAATATTAAAAATAAAATTAAGTTAAAAATTTAAAGAGATCCCCATACAAAATACGTGTTTCTTTTAAATTGTACGGTGGTACTAACCCTTCGTGTCCACCTCGCAATTGGCCGATTTTTGTTATCTTTATCAACATTGGTGGGTTAAGTTAAAGAATAATAAATGGTTTAAAACTCCGAAAGTATAGACACACGCAAGTATATGCTGAAAGAGTTCCGTTCGTAGGTACATAACATTTAAATTACATCCTATTTACGGGCCAGAGTTATTTAGTAACTATGTTATTAGTTGTTTGGTTAGGACGAAGACGCGATGTGGCCTCGAGACGAACAATGCGTCTTTTTGAAATTATTATTTAGAAAACGTTTCGTTCCATATCTTCAATAATATGACTTTTTGTATTGAAATTGTACAGAAATTCCTGGATTGAATATTACTTTGAATCCATTTAGCTATCAGGAATAAAACCTTTGACCGATCAATGAACATTGATCCGGTGCCTTGGCTGTACTGATAACTCATGCCCTCTCAAAACATATACCAGTTTGCCTTTGTCAAATACAAGGTGCGGTTTTTCGCTTCTGCCAAATTAATACATATAACAGTTCAATAGGAGAATACAAGTTTTGTGACATTTCCCTTTCATTCGGATGAAAACCTTCTTTTTTTATCGATTTTATTAAATGTCCTAATTTTCCATTTCATCACGGAAAGCAGTGAAAATTGGTTACTTGTACAAACCCATTATATTTAAGTTATATTTGGGCTGAGAGCTGTTACTCAGCATCAAGCTGGCAGGAGGTTTAAAACACACCCAATATATAGGTACCTAAATGTTCCAATGTATTCAAAATATGTAAATCGGGAGTAAATGTGGTTAAAACAAACTGAAATCATTACCTTTTCAAAGATGGTTTTTCTGCAAAACAAATGTCTATTGCTCTTTCGAACTTTAGAATGATAAAAGTGTCAGACAGGCAAATTTTTACACCATTACACATATTTTTGGAATTAAACTTATACAAAAAACAGGATGAAAGAATTTCACCAGATCCAGGAACACTTAAAATCTGAAATCACAAGTTTTTATAATTCTAAAAAGATCAGTTTTCGACCGTGGCCCTGTCCACGTGGACTTACGTGACTAAGTTACATATGTTCTCCTGTTACTGAATTCATCAAAAAATTACAAATGGCAGTAAGGTCCTGTAAGAACAAATTATGTATTGAATATTTCAATCAATTACTTCGTGAGAACATGAAGAGGCAAAAATTATGACTTTCGCATTCATTATATTCATAGAGTAAATTTATTTGACAGCAGGATAATATTTAAGTATGAATAATAAATTACATATAAGTAGCTAATAACACAAGTTATAGAATTAAAAATAAAATGCTGACAAACAGACAAATAGACATAAAAACTTAAAGCGCTTCTATTGTTTTGAATTTTCGATATATCCTTTGATATAATACACGTATTTATAAGTGTAAAAGAAATTGATATTTTCCAAAATAGATGGAGACGGGAATATATATTTCCACGCACGACACACATCAACTACCTACGCAGGTACTACAAACAATTAGTCAGTACTTAATAATAATAATAACTGAGACATCGTACACACCGCCATTGCAAAGCTTGTATTACGGGTACTAGAAAACTGATATACATACTCAGACATATTTTTCATAATTCATGAACTATTCACTTAATAAAAAGACTTTAAAGAATTGCATATTTAAATCATTGAAAATCTACTTAATGATGCCCTATATGGGAAAAAAAAATATCCTTCAATTCAATGCATACGTGGAAAGCCATCGCAAATAAATTAGTTTGCATAATTTCTCTATATACAGAAATGTATGGCTGTTACTAAATTTTAGCAGGATTAATGAAAAGTCGGAGATGCCCGTGACATACCGACAGGTGCAATGGACAGGAAAAAATTATAAGGGTTACCTTTTTGCCATTCGAGCTGATTTTACATATCTATTTGATCTTATCGGTACGCTCTAATGTGATATTGCACATATCGTTCAGTAGGTAGTGGAGGTTAGGATACGGTGCGAGCGGACGTCGAAGCCCCGCCCCTGCGCCGGCGCCGGTAGGCCAGCGTCTGTGAGCGCACGCATAGGAGTTGTTCGCGTGCGTCCCATGACGATGGCCGTCCGCGAAGACGAGAAGCGTGCTCCGCCCCTCGACGTAGACGAGGTGCTTGCCGAGCTGGGTGACTGCGGGCGCTACCAGCTTTTCACCTTCGGTCTCATCCTGATGCCCATCGCGTTCAGCGCCTTCTACAACTCCCAGTACATATTCGCTGCTGGCGATGTCGATTACAGGTCATTAAACTTAGTGCTTTGAATGTTGTAAACGCTTCGTATTATTTTTTTTCGGATGTGCATTTAATCTTGTTCATATTAGTAGGTACTACATGTACTACAACCTTAATCAGCAAAACAGGAAAAAAAGTAGTGTTTGTACTATTTTCAATAAAAATATTGTCGTCGCTGTAAAAATATGGTTCCGCTCGACAGATGAAAAACTGTTTTTGCATTCACGTGATAATTTTTTGCAATATTTTCTAAATCCGATTGAAAATTCTTTCTTGTCATATGTGTCATAAACCACGAAACTTCTATTGATGAGTGACTTTATCAGATTTTTCGACGTATTTTTGAATAACAGTTTACTAAATACGCTGATTTTGCGTTTTCGGTTACACACAAATTTATTCTTTCGTAACATAGAGTAAGTTAATTTGACAGCAGCGTTTGGTTGTAATAGAGTCGTAAATGTTACTTCATAGTACTTATCTAAAATGTCGAAAGCGATTTCGCGGGGGTGAAGGCCGGTGCGCGGGGACCTCGCCCACTGAAACCCGAACTGAAACTCGCCATCTTACGCGAGCTAGTTAGAGCATGCGTGGTTAGATGGTTAACGCAGAAGAAGGTTTCTAGTCAATTCGTACTTTTATGATTGCGGAGGGAAAAACTATATACGTTTATTTGTACTCGTAACTACTAGCCGTGTCATATAAATTGGTTACGATTAAGGTAATCAAACAAATGATTACAAGATTAAACTGATCCGTAGAAACAGCGTCCTTGAGAGTCGCCATGACTGCCTTCTGAAGGTCATTCAGCTACGCCGGCGGACCTCGAAGTCACTTAACGTCCCTAACGTGGCTACTGTTTCATGCGATACGTAAAGCCTGTGTAGGTCCCCGAAATTCTGCGGGCTTTCCTTCCGCATCGCAAGACGCAAGCGGAAATATGACACTGGATGAACGTCCGCCGCATGCGCTCACGGCCGCCAAGATAACGAGTGTCTCGCGAGCGACTCGAATCGTGGCGTCTGCTGCGGTCGCCACATTTACATGCAATTATTTTATTAGGCGACACTTCACGCCAATTGGAAGGAAACGTTCTCGTCCGCTTTCACGCTTCCATAGACAGAATGGCGTTCTATGACAACAATAATGACAACAATTACTCCGAAACACTTCACACGGCTTCCACGTTGCTTCGCTCGCTCTCTTTTAAGATGGATCCTTATCTAGACCAAAAGTCTACCCAGGATTGGATTCAATAACTGAATATTGTTGGATCTTTGTTGGATACTTACATTTGACGGAATCAGATTTTTGCCGAACCGAGTTCAATGCTATTTTTAGTGTAACTTAACTTTATCATCTACTTTATCTTACTAGAACCAAACATGAGAGTCGAAATGAGCCCACATCACCTCGACCAAGGGCATCAACATTCAATTCGTCCAAAATGATTTGTCTGTCCCAATAAACTTAGAATCGGTATAAAATGTTATTACAGATTTGTAAGAAACGATTGGCGCCGGTTCACCTTGAATACATTAAAAATCATGTTTACAACTTAACTAATTGCAGGGATACAATTGTCGAACCTTAGTCTGACGACCGTTATGCGCTCATCGAGATTTCACCTACTTACGAATTCCCGTGTATTCTCTTGAGTAGGTTATTAAACTTAAACTTTGATTTATTAAATGTATTCAAAATTATATAATATTAAATTCTTTGAGAAAATAAAAAACGTTACTTATACTTCGCAGATTTTCTTTCAACGCCCAACTAGGTATTGAATGAATTCATTTGATTCACTTTCACACGCCAAGAGCAAGTGAGTGAACAGTGCAGGCCTACGCATGAAGCACAAACACGGTAGATGGACAGTGCACAAAATAAGATGACAATATTTTTGTTAGGAAAATAATAAAAAATATATTTATTTATTTTTTTATATCCATACGCTAACAGAGCACATGTTCACAAGTATATATATAAGAATTGTAATAATATCATGTACATTGCCAACGCGTTCTTACTATTTATGTTACGATGATACCCAACCCATAGTGTGTTGCAAATCTGCGTTCTAAAAAGAATGCTAAATTTATGTTTATTGTGAATTAAAAATTCAAAAATTTCAGTTGTATAACTAATTAAACATTATTAGACTTCAAAACTTCCCTATTTCAGATAACTTATTGACCGGATATTATCATAGAATGCATTGATATACCAATTTAACTAGATACGCCGTCCGCGTTTTTAAGTGTCTGCGCAGGAAGCCTGCCAAAAAACCGGCTTTTAGTCAGTGTAATGACCTAGCGACGAACAAACGTGCGCGATCGCGACTTGTGCCGCAAAAATTTGCAGCTTTTGCAAAAGAAGTGGATTCTAAAAAGTCTCATATTAGAATTTCGTAATGCGAATTTATGTCATAAGTGTTATGAATGGAGCTCAGTTTCCATGCTTCATCTAAATAAAAGTATTTATAAGGTAATATGCTACGTTACGACACCTGGCGGACGGTTCTGCGTCGCCTTCAATTAGCGATTACGAATCCTTATAAAATTGGTACTAATAGAATAATATAAATATACTTACTTGACATATTGATTTCCAAGAAGTATCTTTGTGTAAAATGTCGATACGTATAACTACTTCCAACTCATAGTAGTCGTGCGTATATAGTTGATAACAAAAACGTATAGTGAAGCTTCCGCGAAGATAATACGCACATCTGATCGCACTACAATGCAGGCGTGATATAATACCCACTTTGAATAACCGATTGGCCGAGTGATTAGAGATCTTAACTCCAGAACCAAAGATCATGGAGTTGAATTCCCGCCCAGGACAAATATTTGTGTGCATAAATATGTCCATTTGTTCCGTGTCTGGGTGATAAAATATCTATATATGTATACATAATGAAGAATATTTAAGTATATAAATATATCAGTAGTGTTGTACCTACTTGTAACACAAGCATAATACTTGCTCACTTTGGGACTAGATGACGTTGTGTAGGATGTCCCAAGTATTATAATTACTGTTTTAATAGATATACATTACTTAATTATTTATTTGTTTCCTCCACAATAGGTACACCGTTGCAGTACAAAAATACAATTCAGGTTTTACATATATAAGTGCCCCATTACTTACAGAAAAGCACTGTATGCGCCGAAAGATGAGCAGATATATTTAAAAAATAATCGTAGTAACTTCGACACGCAAAGAAGATTAAGAACTTATTTTACGAAAAACTAATCGTTCGTGATTACTAAAAAACAATATCCTATAAGCACTTCACCTAACCACAAAAATAATATTAATATAATAATAATATAAAATATTATTATTTTTACTGCATTATATGCTTAACAGGTTATAAATATAAAAACAAAAAATCTACCTCACTATTCAATTAACAACATAAATCAACTATACATTATATGGCCAGTACAATTTTTTTTAAAGCAGATATTCATGCTTTTCATAGGTGTACTTCGTATGTATTGGTTGCCACTATAGTTAGGTATGGGCCAAATTACATTCAAATGAAAGCAAAGTAAGACTATCCTAAAGACTATTAGGACTAGGACCATGTACCTTGTGACGAATCATCACAAGAATTAGCGGCCCATGTGTAACTATGGAGATGCCGCATTTATGTTATAATATATTCCACCGGGGCCGATACACTGTTAAAGATCACTACGCTTGCCGTTAGCTACAAATGTCGTTTCTCGTTATTTTATGTCCATGAATAGGCAGAAGCATAGCAGAAGGCAGGTGTGGTCGCTTTCATCTGGCAATTTTTCGTGATAATCTTCCAAACACGTATATCGTATCAGTTCACGACAGACATTATTTACCTACGCCGTAAACATAGATAAACATTAAAAAAGTAAAGTTGATAGCGGCCGCGATAGGTATGCGTGCACTAAGTAAAAACTATAAAATATTTCAGCACATTTTTATATGCAGATTGAGTTTTAAGGCACATACGTGGAGCATACTAAAAGTTTCTGGAACTGGCCACTTACAATAAAAAAAAAGCCATTTATGAAATTGGAAAATGGAACTCTCTGGGAACACGCTACTTTTTAAATTGCGAGTCATTTGTTTCTTGATTGTTGCGTCGGTTTGAAAATTGTGTGTCGGAATTACAATGAACTTAACAAGAGAAAATGTTCGTGCTATGATTTTTGATGATTTCCGCTGCGGCTTAAGTCAGTTAGAGAGTTTCCAGGAACTTCAATCGGCATTCGGTAATAAAGCTCCATATCGTAGCTCTGTGTATACGTAGTTCAGTGATTTTAGACGTGGACGTAATTATCTCCATGACGATGCACGTACGTCACCGTACCGTATAATACCGTACGTCAATTAGTTGAGATTGATAAAAAAAATACATGTCAGTAAATTCGTACTGTATTAGGCATTAGAATGAGTCAAGTCCAAAAGATTTTACGTGTGCATTTGAAGGTACGGAAGCTTTACATTTGACGGATACCGCATGATTTGACGGGAGACCAAAAACGACTACGTGTAGAGTGGTGTCGCAAAATGATAGCAAAGTGTAATGGAGGGCAATCATTGGCTGTCTATAATATCGTTACAGGTGACGAAACCTGGGTGTACTGCTTTGAACCGGAAAGAAAAAGTCAATCGGCAGAATGGGTTTTTTCTTTTGAAGATTTGCCAACGAAAGTTAAGAAAAGTCAAACCGATGGTTGCTACTTTTTTCGGCAAATCAGGACATTACACAACAAGGTCATTTGAAGACCAAAGAACAGTAATAGCAGATTGTTATGTCAACATTTGCTTGCCCAGAGTCTTAGAAAAAGTTCGAAAAAAGGGTCCTCGAAGCAACGTCGTTCTTCACCACGATGATGCGTCCTCACATACCGCTAAGGTAACAGAAGTGTATTTGAAGGGTTCAAATGTAAAACTGATGACGCATTCGCCATACAGTCCAGACGTCGCACCATACGACTTTTTTTTGTTCCCGAAAATAAAGATAAACTTAGAAGGCATACTTTTACGAGCCCTGAATCGGCGGCGAGTGCATTCCATGCAGCTCTTGAAAAGGTCCCCAAAGAAGATTGGTCCAACTGATTTTTACAATGGTTCCACTGAATGCAAAAATGTGTCAATTATAGCGGCATATACTTTGAAAAACAATAAATGTATCATAAGTAAAATATCAGGTCTTATAGGAATCCAGAAAGTTTCAGTATGATCTACGTATAACTTTAATTATTGTCATAGTTTTAAACACTTACTCCTGAAATAGACGACAGACGACACCGTTCACCGACAGCGGCCCGCTCGGCCTTCACACCAGAAACTTGACTCCACTTTCGGTACATCAAATGGAGATGGACACCAACGGAAACATACTTTCACCAAATTTCTTTAGATGAAGTCAATGGAAAATATCACGTCAACTTTGAAATTACCAATATATTAAGTACCTACATAATAACTTAAAAACCAATTCCGACCAAGAGGGAGAGAGCCCAAATTAAAAAAAGAACACGTTAAGTAAATGCTCCATCGGACACATACCTACTGTTAATTATTATTATTAGTCGACTACCCACTAACACAGAATAATTAATAAACGCGAAATAAGCATAGGTAGATATTCTGTGGCAGAAGTGCACGTTTGGTGTGAAGTAACTTATCGCTTATACTCGCGTATATTAGTAAATTCTACGGAAAATGTTTCGTGAAACAACTAATCGGTCAGTTGGTGATTGGTTTTTTTTTCTGCAAACGCTCACTTTTAATTCTAATTATCTACAGCTGAATCTGTTAATGGCATGAGCATGAAGGCATTTGGTAGCCGTATAGAGTTCTGTGACCAAATGACAAAAATTAAACCCTTATTTTTTCGTTATGTCCGTTACGTCACCGACCCCTTGACCGAGTGGTTAGAGACCCTAATTGCTGACTGTAGAACTAAAAATCGCGGGTCCGATTCCCGCCCGGGGCCAATATTTGTGTAAAAATTAATCATTCGTGTAGGCATTTTGAGATGTTAAAGTTAAATATTTTCGATAAAGTACTCACGTCTTACATTTTTATTCCGTTTAATTATATTTCAAGCTGTATGAATTGAACAAAGGTATGGCCAACTAACAGATGTCGTGATAGCCGAGTAGTAGCGAGCCCGCTTCTTCTTTAGAAGGCCGTGATTCGAATCCCAGGGCATGTACTAATGACTTTTTTCTAATTTATTTACATAATTATCACCGACTCTGTGCCTCGCAGAACACGTTAAGAGGTCGGTCCCGGTTGCCATCAATAAATGGCAGTCGTTAAAAATCGTGGATACCATGTGGATATACCCACGTAGTATAATGACTACTAAAAATTGTCCAGCTTTTATTATATGCTTGTATGTGTGAGTACACTCCTGCTAAGCAGTATCAATCACGTTAACCGTCTCTGTGCGTTTGAATTGTAACCGAACAGTTAGATGATTTTTTATCTACGTTTTTGATGCTGAAACTCTATCTTTTGCTTGCTTGGACACTACTACTGGTTCCCTCAGGGTGAGATTTTTATCAGTGCAGTAGATGAGTCCATTGGTTAGGCAGCTAACTGATTTAATGTGGTCAACTTATGGTAAATATTTGAGCCCGCCTTGAAATTTCATCTTCGTCTATTTGCAGATGTTTGGTGAGCGAGTGCGAGGTCTCGCCTCCGGAGTGGTTGCCGGGCGAGTGGAGCGACTGGGCGCTGCCAGCGGGCAACGCGGCCAGTTGTTGGCGTCATCCGCCGGTCGACAGCAACGCAACCTGTAGCCCCGACCAGTTCCAACTAAACCTCACCGAGCGTTGCCATCACTGGCTCTACCAGGACCGCAACACTATCGTCGCCGAGGTAACTGCACTTGGGACCGAGTAGCGCATTTCCTTTAACCTTATTAGATTCCTCCCTTTGTCGTAACAGTTTAGATTAGCTTTGTATTTATAAAAATAGCGCAATAACTTAACCAACCAAATACATCTTCATGAAGGGCCCTACAAACAAGTACCTGTAGTTTTTGTAAATCTTATTGACATATAGTGAAAGATACGTTAAGTTTATACTTCGAACGATTCTACCCGTGATTAAATTCATCTTTTGAAATCTGTTTTTTTTTTTGACATCATATATCGAACTGTTTATGAGTTGATCTTTATCGCTTTAAATTTTTCAGATTGTGTATTAGGTACCTACTATAACCGCTTATTATTATATTATATTATTATATATATTATATTATATTATTAATTAAAGGGGATCTCCATACAAGAAAAGTGTTTTTTTATATATATTGTAAGGTGGTACGGATCCCTTTGTGCGCGAATCCGACTTACACTTGGCCGGTTTTTTTTATTTTTTCCATACAAATATTAAGAATATGATAAACATTCTTTAGTGCTTGCCTACCTTGTGTAAGAAACCACTATGTAAAATTATAAGTTTTTACCCGACTGCGGAGATTATTGCTTTTTGAGTGCATATAATGTACAATATTTAAATGTGGCATAAACGAATAAAAAAAGAGAGAGGAATAAAAAAAAAATTTTGTCAAGTTTAGCGGGTATCAATCAAACAATAAGAAAATTATTGCCTACTACAAATGCGGCTATAAAGAAGGCTCATGAAGCCACATGAAGCTTCTTGTAAAAACGAGTAAGTCACTACATATTGTAAAATAAAGTCCCCCGCCCAGTCTTTCTGTCTGTCTGAACACGATAAATTTAAAAAGTCCCAAACGGATTTGCATATGATTATAACACCAATGCACGAAGTGATTTAAGAGGAAGGTTTATGTTTATAATTCATTAATGTTTTGTACAAATTAGTTGAAATATGACGATTATTGTTGAAGACTTCGGAAAAAATCAAGTCGACTGGGAGCTTTTCGAACTAAAGACTATAGGACTAAAGAAAAGTCCGCGATGGCATACAATTGTATGTCTATCTTTTATGGATAGCTTACTGAGTATACCTATTTTTATGTTTTAAAAAACCATGTGTCATATGATAAGGTAATTGGAAAGCAATTTATACAGATACAGTATTAATCCTTACCAAATTAAATACGTTATTTACCTTCAACATTTCATTATAATTGCCCTTTACACCATTCAATTTATATTAATATCTTATGAGTTATCAGGAAATAAAAACCATAAATCTAATTAAATCCAATCCACATGTTTGGTGCAACAAACTGATAGGACACTACGAGAGACAAAACATTATATGCTTTGCTACGCGTGCGAAGCCGGGGCGGGTCGCTAGTATTATATATTTTATCCATATATAAGATATATGACTAAACCGTAGCGCCTATACCGCATAAACCGCATTATATTAAATTCCAGGGAACTGCCGTCGTAATTTTTTTTTTTTTAATATTAATTATACTAACTATAATATATAAGTCCTCTCACGAGGAAGTACTTACTAAGTGTAGCGCTAATTTTACAAAATACAAATGGGACGAATAAGCGACTAAGGGACGAAGTTGATTACGTCTAAGAAATACGCGACCAGTTATACTCCAATGCCACAACGAAAAGTGTTCTATTGTATGGTGTGGTCTTCCGCAGTTTGATTTGGCGTGTGAGCCGTGGAAGCGTACACTAGTGGGCACCATCCACAGCGTGGGGCTGTTGGCTGCGCTGCCTCTCACTGGATACATTTCAGACGCGTAACTATATCGCCTTTCTTAAAACACACCACCTGCTCGAAAAACATCTTTGCCTGAACATTATACACAGGAGCTTATAAAATGATAATGTGACTGCGCGACGAGAAGTTTATTGTGAGAAGTGAGACAATGTCTGTACAAGAAGTTGGGATTATTTTGTCGTGCAATAGATCCATTCAATCGTGTACTGGCGGTTGGCAAATAATCCTCATAGAAGGCCTTTTCATTTTCCTGCAATAATGCTGACCGAGGGATCGTTGTGGTTATAACTCACACATAAACAGCTAATCTGAGGAAATTATTAATTAATAACTTTTTTAACATAATTACAAGATTATTGCTCATAATTAATAATAATAATAATACCTGGGACATCTCACACAGCGTCATTCTAGTCTCGAACTAAGCAACACTTGTATTATGGGTATCAGACATCTGATATGAAAATAGTGTACGTATGTCTGTTGTTCAGTTATTATTTTAAAATTTGGTATTTAATGGGCATTAATATTTAAAAATAATGTTCCTTCTGGTATTCTAGTAGTGCTTTAAAGTTAATATAAAGTATGCTTTTATTACTTAGTTGTACACCTGTAACGTTATCAACCGATTGGTATAGTTGTCGGAGACACCGACTGCAGACCTAAAGGTCGTGAGTTCGAACCTCGCCGAAAAAATACTAGTGTCCGTGAACTTGTCTATTTGTTCCGTGCATGGGTGTAAAATATCTATATATAAAGCTTCGGCCGCCATCTTAAACAGAATTTAATGACCAGTTGCCAAAGTTACGAAAGAAGATCTTTTTTTTATTTTATATTTTTATTTTCATTTATTAGAGACAAACAGTCTTTTACGTAACTTACATAAACTTTTTTTTTATAATAAACGACGGTTTCCATACCAGAAATACATTATTTTAAAAAAGTTATGATAGAACATTCTGTTCTTTACTCATGTGTGTCATGTCTTAGATATGATTATTCTCATTAATAATGAAATTCGATACAGAGTATAGATACTCAGTTCTCATGGCCAACGCTACAGGCGGAAAGCTATTAGTAATTTCGCGTAATTGTTGTTAGTAGACACTGAGTTCAGTATAATGGGCGCAGGTTCGGGAGGCGTTTGGCTCTCGCCTTAACAGCGGTGTGCGCCGGTGTCTCTGGATTGTTACGTTCGCTGTCGCCCAACTACGTCATGTATCTGGTGTTCGAGTTCTTGGATCCCATGCTTGGGTCCGGCGTCTACAGCACCGGCTTCATACTTGGTCAGCATCGATGCCGCACTAGCTCATAATCCCCGTAGCAACGAACCACAGTCACCAAGTAGCATGCTTTTCACAGTGATCGAGACGATGGGACCAAAGTGGCGCGTTGTCGCCGGCAACGTGATTTCGAGCATGTTCGCGATTGGCCAGGTGACCCTAGCAGTGATCGCGAGTGTATTGCCGTACTGGCGCGATCTGACCCGTGCCCTCTATGCGCCTTCGCTCCTGTTTGTTGCCTACTACTTCCTGGTGGACGAGAGCGTGCGCTGGCTGCTGAGCAAGGGGCGATGGCAGGAAGCCGCACGGGTGTTGCGTCGCGCCGCCGCCTTCAATGGCCGCACGCTCTCCAAGGACACGCTGCGGCGTCTCGAAGGCGACGTAAATGGACTATGCCCCGCCGTTTCCTGCACGCCTACCGACCCTGTCGCCATCGATGGTCAGAAGCGCGAGCGCTCCCTGATGGCGCAGGTGGTGCGGTCGCGCGTGCTCATGACGCGGTTATGCGTCTGTTCATTCTGGTGGATCACGACGACGTTCGTGTACTACGGACTGTCAATCAACTCAGTGTCGTTGGCAGGTGATCGCTACTGGAACTACGCGCTCACGTCGCTTGTTGAGATACCTGGATACGCACTCAGCATGTTGTCGCTCAATCGCTTCGGTCGCAAGCGGTCCATTATGACTGCGCTGTGGGTGTGCGCCATCGCCCTCATCGTGTTACCTTTCGTCACCGGTGGTGAGTGCTCGCTTGTAAAGCATCTCGTCGTTTACAGAAGCATGAAGAGCTTCAGGGTGGTATTCGCATTGTTATCGGTGTAGCTGCGGACTGGGTGACCACTGCGCTCACGATGCTGGGCAAGTTATGTATCAGCATGACTTTCAGCAGCATCTATATCTACACGTCAGAGTTGTTCCCAACAAATGCGCGGCACAGTTTGCTCGGCGCGTGCTCCACGGTAGGACGCGTAGGAGCCATCCTCGCACCGCAGACGCCGTTACTAGTTAGTACCATTGCGATCATTAATCGCGGCTTATTATGCATTCGACATTCTGAAGCTAGGGGGCGCTACATGTATGATTTCAGATGGTGTACATGCCGTCGCTACCGTACCTGATATTCGGTATTATGGCGGCGTGTTCGGGTGCGCTAATGCTGCTCACGCCGGAGACGCTGCGCACCTCGCTACCGGACACCGTAGACCAGGCCGAAGCGATCTCGGCGCCTGTCGCACCACCTCCAGTGCCGCCTGACCAGTCCCACCGCCAGCAGATTGAATAGTACACATTAATATATTTATTTACGTTTTTAGATTTAAGTTATCTTCAAACATTTTGATATAAGGTAATATGAATGGAATTACGTTCTATAAGTATTTACAAATATAAATGAGTAATTAGCAACGACTTTCATTTAATTTCTCTGACAATAAACATCCTCCAAGAATTTTAAACATATTCTGAAATTCAGTGTTTTTTCAATTCATCAAAAATACGATTTTGACAGCGGAAAATTTAAATCAATATACCAATAGCACATAATAAATCGGACAAGTGCGAGTCGGACTAATACACGAAGGGTTCCGTGCCACCGTAGAATATTAAAAACACGTTCCTTGTAGGGGGACTAAATATGAGCGCGTGATATACCACGACAGGCAACTCTAAAAAATCTGCTGATATATTTTTATTTATATTAAATTAAATAAGTCGTTTAAAATAAAAAGTTGTTAAAATTGTACATTTAGGCTTGAATAATTACCTATAGTAGTTATTTGTGCCTACCTTGTCCTCGTCGCTAAGGTAGAAATGTGTGGACTTCGAAGACGGGACTGCTAACGGCAAAAATTTGAATTTTCTTGTCAGATAAACCGGTAACTACAGTCAAATAAAAATTACTACGCAAAACGCAATAAGACGCAAAAATTTCGTACCAATCTTAATGAACCGATCCCAAATTATAAAAGAAAATTAAAAAGTAAAAAAAGATATGGGATAGTGATAAAAGAATATGAACAAAACAACATTACAAACAAAGGAATTATGCATGAAATGAAGGAAATAATTAAAAAAAAAAAAAACCGACTTCAAAAACATAAACTAAAAAGTTAAAAATAAAATTTTCACTTTAAAGAAAGGAGCATTAACAGGTGGCACATAGTTAATGAAGTCGGTGCCTACTCACTCAGACACTTTAAATTGTGTTCTATTTCTATTATTGTTATAAATATATCATTGTTGTAATTGTTATTACCTGGTAAGTACCCATTTAAAGTGTCTGAGTTGGCACCGACTTCATTAACTATATGCCGCCTGTTAATGTTCCTTTCTTTAAAGTGAAAATTTTATTTTTAACTTTTTAGTTTATGTTTTTGAAGTCGGTTTTTATTTTTTTTTTAATTATTTTATTTTTCAATTTTTAGTTGAACGCATCTGTAACTTATTTGTATTTAGTATAAATGGGGCTACTAAACGCGCTACTCTAATAAGACAGAACCACGATTACGCAACGTAAATTCAGTGCCAAATTGACGCATCAGCATGCCTAGTAGGCAGTGGTATTCCTATGTAAAACTTCAATCTTAATTATTATTTTTGTGCGAACTGAACATTTTGGCATATTGAAACGTATGAAGTAAGCCCAACAAAAGGTAACTGCGTTGAGGAATTCCCTCGACTGCTTATGGTCTTCTTCAGACCTGTAATGGCACTTATAACCCATATGAATACAAAGTTCTCATCAATAGAAATGATTTAAGTCCAAACACCAGGTAATTGCTGTAAATCGTTGAGGAGTTCCCTCGATTGTGTATGGTCTCCATCATCAGACCTGTAATAGCACTTATAATCCATACGGGTGCAAAGATCTCATCAATAGAAATGAATCATGTCCAAACACCAGGTAATTGCTGTAAATCGTTGAGGAGTTCCCTCGATTGTGTATGGTCTCCATCATCAGACCTGTAATAGCACTTATAATCCATACGGGTGCAAAGATCTCATCAATAGAAATGAATCATGTCCAAACACCAGGTAATTGCTGTAAATCGTTGAGGAGTTCCCTCGATTGTGTATGGTCTCCATCATCAGACCTGTAATAGCACTTATAATCCATACGGGTGCAAAGATCTCATCAATAGAAATGAATCATGTCCAAACACCAGGTAATTGCTGTAAATCGTTGAAGAGTTCCCGCCACTGTCTTTCAGCTCCATCATCAGATCGACTCCTGACCTTCATTAAATAGTACTAGTAGTAGTACTTTATCAAAATACTTAAAATACGATACTTTAAAATACGATTTTCGAAGGATGCCCTCGATTTCTCTGAAATGCCATCATCAGATCCTGGTTTCCTTATCATTGTACCACTCCGGAGATATCTCCTTTCCACAAAAAAAAATCATCCAATTTGGTTCATAAACAACGAGGTTATCCCTGAACACACATAAAAAAAAAAAAAAAATATACGGTGGAATTGAGTAACCTCCTTCTTTTTTGAAGTCGCTTGAAAATATAAACCAGACCAAAATCAAGTTCTTGATATCCTGTATAAGTAGTAAATGTAACTAAATCAACGTGAAAGCTAGTAGTCGCGTAGCCAGAGAAAAATTACTTACGATAATTCCAAGGATCTTCGTTTTTGGTGAGTGGATAGATAAAGTGCATTCTGAGCTATTGTCAAAAAGTTAGAAGTTTTAGGGCTGTGCTAAGGACACCCTTTTAGGTATTTTTTAATATTTCGTGTAGCACGCTGTATATAGATTTAAAATTTGAAATTTTGATTGGGTCATAATGAGAACTAACTTAACCTCGCGTTGTAAAATTTTTAGAAAGATAACATAAGGGATATTACGAAAATTAAATAAAAATAACAATCTGGTCGTGAAACATTAAATTTCATAAAAAAGTTTTTATAATTCTAAAGCTGTTCCTTTTTTGATAAGTGGATAGATAAAGTGGATTGTGAGCTATTGTCAAAAAGTTAGAAGTTTTAGGGCTGTGCTAAGGGTGTAACTAGGTGTTTCTTAATATTTCGTGTAACACACTGTATATAGAATTAAAATTTGAAATTTTGATTGGTTTTTAATTAGAACTATCTTAACCTCATTTTGTAAAATTTTTAGAAAGATAATATAAGGGATACTACGAAAATTTAAAAAAAATAAGTTGGTCGTGGGACATTAAATTTCATAAAAAAGTTTTGATAATTCTAAAGCTGTTCGTTTTTTAATGAGTGGATAGATAAAGTGCATTGTGAGTTAATATTAGTAGGATTAAAATTTCAAATTTTAATTCTATATACACTGTGTTACACGAAATATTAAGGAAAACCTAAGCCATTCCCTTAGCACAGCCATAAAACTTCTAACTTTTTGATAGTAGCTCACCATGCACTTTATCTATCCACTCACCAAAAAGGAACAACTTTAGAATTATCAAAACCCTTTAGTAAAATTTAGTGTCCCACGACCGGACTATAGAATTTATTTCTAGAGTTAAGCTATAAGTCAATGATTTTTAACCCCCGACGCAAAAAGAGAGGTGTTATAAGTATGACGTGTGAGCGTATCTGTTCGTGGCATCGTAGCTCCCAAACGTATAAACTGATTTGGATGCGGATTTTTTTATAGCATAGGTAGGTGAATTAGTCGGTGAATTCGATCGTTCGGTAGTCGGTAAAAAAGTGGATTCTTAGCTATGTCTGATGAAAATTAGTCCAAAATGGCCGTTAGCACAAAATTGCGGATATATTTTTTCATTACTCCAGCAATATGGGTATCAAATGAATGAGCTTGACTATTAGAATACTATGACAAATTTCAAATCCAAGTAAGCCGCCACCATAAAATGGCGAATTACATATTTTTTTCCACTTCTCCTTCAATATGGGTATCAAATAAAAGGTCTTGACTAGTAGAATACTATACACTATGACAAATTTCAAATCAAAGATGGCCGCCGTCACAAAATGGTGGATATCATATTTTTTCACTACTCCCTCAATGTGGGTATCAAATAAAAAAACTTGACTAGTAGAGTACTATACACTATGACAAATTACAAATCCAAGATGGCCGCCATCACAAAATGGCGAATAACATATTTTTTTTTCAGAAATCCCTCAAATGGGTGGCAAATGAAAGGGCTTGATTAGTAGAATAATGTACACAATATTGAAAGGGAATGAGGAATATTAACTAACGAAATGAACACTAAAAAGTTGAAAATTATTATTTTTTGTCTGATCATGTATGAAATAGTTTAACTAAAGAACTATATTTTAAAATTTTGAAATAAAAATTAAATTAAAATTTTAAAAACCCTCGATTCATAAAAAACTACCCTTTAAAAAGTGTGATATAATACAAGTTTGTTCATTGTCAAATGATTTTTGATCCTTGAGGCGTCTGGGACCGCTAAGTAACCTTATAGTACTTATGATTAGCAGTCCCAGACGCCTTTAAGGATCAAAAATCATTTGACAATGAACAAATTTGTAATATTTCACACTTTTTAAAGGTTAGTTTTTTTGTGTCGGGAGTTTTTAAAATTTTTTATTTAATAGCTGATTAATTTAGATAACAAATCTTGGCGAAAAGTTGGTCTATTACTTCACATGCCTGTTTTAGATGGGATACAAAAATAATTTTCACATTAACTAAGCCAGACTGGTTGGCTCAAATTTTCAGTTTTTCAGAGCAAATTCCAACCGCTGAATGCTAACCATGAACGTCAAGCTTAAATCATTGTTGTCAAGGTTGGATATTTGATGACGCTCTTGCGCTGCGATCTCGGCTCGTGCCGATAAGAATAATGTATAACTGTACTATCTTAATGATTAAAATAATCAGAATGTGATATGCGACTTCGTCGATAAGTTATCGGTTTTAGGAATGAAAACACTGGCTTGTACTGTTCTTCCTGCTGTTGGAAGTCAACGGAGTCCGCTCTACTACACACCTCACGACATACGGCAACATCATGGCGACGACTGGCGGCACCATCGATCTGGACGACGTGCTTATCAACGAGCTCGGTCAATTCGGAAAGTTTCAGATTACGAACATCTTACTCGTCGCTCTGCCAGCGATCTTGTCGGCTTTCATGAGCGAGTATATCTTTTCGGCGGCATCCATCCCACACAGGTGTGTTACCTTATTCTCGTGGTTAAAGCCGCTTTAGTTAAGGCAGACATTAAACGATGATACGTTGGGCCTGTTGCAGGTGTCTGATCCCGTACTGCGATAGCAATGTGACTGAATTCCAACCGGAATGGCTACCCATTGCGGTGCCTTATGACGAAGATGTGCCCGACTCCTGCAGCCGCTTCGTGCCGCTGCAGCCGCCCGACTTGGCTCCCGACGCTAATGGTTTCTGTACGCCCGAGTATTTCGACACAAGAGCCGAGATCCCTTGCGAAGACTATGTTCACGATCGAACCAACTCTATTGTATATGACGTGAGTGCTGGTCGTTGATATTCACCGCGCAATCGTCATGGTCTTGAATAAAATTCTAATAATATCTATTGATTTGATGTTCGTAGTTCGGTTTGCAATGCCAAGAGTGGATGCGTGCACTAGCCGGCACGCTTAACAGCGTAGGCACATTGTTGGTGCTGCCCGTGGTGGGGTTCGTGTCGGATCGCTGGGGTCGTCGTGTGGCGCTGGTGGTCAGCGTGTTCAATTTGGGATTAGTGGGCTTCATTCGTGCTTTTTCTGTCAACTACCCCATGTACCTAGTGCTGCAAATCCTGCAAACCACTCTCGGCGCTGGTACTTTTAGCTCCGCCTACATTTTCGGTCAGTATCTAAGGTGTGATTATTTATGTGTGTTGTTAATTTACCATGGCGCTGATGGCGCAAATTTTATCAAGGATGAGAAACTACGTAGATAGATAAAATATTTTCAAAAATCAATGACTTTTTTCTATAATTTGTATAGTGTATATCTATACTTATAATATTGGCAGAACTTTTGATATTAATAATTCAAATAATATTTCAAAATATCGCGAAACCTCCGTACCATATAATTTAAATGTATATCGTTTTAAAAAGGCATTTATAAAAGCACCCTATTCAGGAAGGTCAAAATATAAATTACGAGTTTCATAAACATAATGTTGGTATCTATAAATGTATAAAAATTACATAAATACATAGAGTAAATAATTTGGACAACGGCGTTTTAAATGGAATTTCATTTATTTATTTGTGTGAAGGAAAACAACAGCTTTAACGACAAAATACAAAAATAAATCTTATTCGAGGAAATTTATAGCCAATAATTGTTTTCACAGTTAGAACTGATCAAAAAAGAAAAAGAGTATGAAAATGAAATAAACTATGAAATACACAAGACATAATATTAAAGTCATTACAGAAAGCGCAGTCATGTCGTGATGGCCCAAGCGCCATCACGATTTGTCATCATCACATCATCACGCCAGCGCCATTTTTATAAAAAAAGGGTTGATGGAATGAAATAGAGGCACAGTCATGATAATGTCTATGTAAATAAGCGTAGTATCGGGTAGCATCGGTACTATTTAAAAAAAGGCTATTTTTTATACCGTGTAAAGTTGTTACGTTATGACATTCTCCCAGTAGATAATTATTTATTCGATTATACAGCTACAGAGCTGGTGGGGCCGAAATTCCGGGTATTGACGAGCGCCACCATGTCCTCCATGTTTGCGGTGGGACAAATAATCTTGGGTTTGGTGGCATGGGGTGTGCAGCCTTGGCGGCATTTCGTTATGGTGCTGCACGCACCGTGCCTTCTCATTATCGGCTATTATTGGATCCTGTCGGAGAGCGTGCGCTGGCTGCTCAGCAAGGGTCGCTACGAGGACGCGCGCCTTGTGCTCGAAAAGGTCGCCCGCGTCAACCGCAAAACCATCAGTGAGAAGACAATGCAAGCGTTACTTACACCGCCCGCGTCCTCCGACGGGGTAAATATCCCAGCTCGAAAGGCTCCATCCAGCCGTCGCACCACTAATGTTCTCATCTTTCACCATTCGCTACTGACAGAAGCAGCCAATTGACGAAAGTACTAGCCTTGTGCGACGGATTTTGCGTTCGAGGACGATGCTGCGCCGAGTGTGCACCACGCCCATCTGGTGGGTGACCACAACGTTCGTGTACTACGGTCTGTCTATCAACTCGGTGGGGCTGTCTGACCAGATTTACGTGAATTTCATCGCGACGGCCGCCGTCGAGGTGCCCGGCTTCTACACGGCCGCGCTGGTGTTGAATCGTATCGGACGCAAGGCCACACTATCGTCCGGATTCTTACTTAGTTCCGCTTGTTGCATCACCTTCGCTTTTTTGCCTGGTGGTACGTTCATACAGTTTCTATCGAGAGCTTGCTTTCTGAGCACTAAGCTTGTGATTCCAAACTAGCGTTATCGTAATCTCTTGCAGGTCTGGACCCTTTACCACTGGTGCTATTTCTGCTGGGAAAGTTTGGCATCTCGATAGTATTCACGTCGCTGTACCTGTTCACGTCAGAGCTGTATCCTACCCAACATCGGCATAGTCTACTCGCCTTCTCGTCTATGATAGGCCGCGTAGGGTCTATCACAGCGCCACTCACCCCCGCACTGGTCTGTCTCTTTACTACTATTATCGAATCCTACTAAATAGAAATTTTAAATGTATGTATTAGGTTGGTTCAAGTTAATATGGACGTGCGGCGTCTGCATTTTGTATATAAGACAGATTCGTAAACAAAAGCTTATAACGCTGCCAACTATTTTCAATCTATAATATGAAATTCTTACATTCAGAAGACGCCTTGGTTAACGACAACACTATCTGTGGCTTAATCAAAGCTATTACATCCGCTATAATGATAAATTTTTTGAATTACATATTCGGTTCCAAGGACGTTTATATGAAACGTTGTTGTTTCGCTCACAAGTCTTAGAATGTCTTTTTGTCAAGTTTTGTTAGTGTTCACTTTCAATAAACAAAGAACTTAAATATTGATGATAGCAAAAACTAAAAGAAAGTCCTTTTTTTTAAATAAGAACAATTTCATTCAAAGAAATTTGGTAAATGACCTATTTGAGCTGGGAACTGAACAAGTGAAACAGCCTGAACTTTTATAGCACCAACCAGTAAGGTCAATCATAAGGGTCAATTTCTTGTAATCATAAAATAGAATCTTAAATGAAAGATATGCCATCAAAAATGAAACAATATCAGTATGAACATTTTGAACAAATCATAAGTTAAAAATAAGTGAACCTACTAGTTAGTTTCTAAATAGGTACAGATCGTGTCAAACTTTATGGCGGATCTGAATACAACGCTATAAGCGTGCTTGCGTAGGTACAGTCATATACCCCTCGCTTCACTGACTGCGTCCCGCTGCACCTAAAACTGGTTACTGTTCCTACAATAAAATTTTAGAAATATCGTTTTATTTTTCTTGACATTCTTTTTTGCAAAGAAAGTGATGTTTCCTTTCAGTTAAATTTGCTATCATCAATAATGAAGATATTTTCTTTCCAACTCCCATCTTTTATTTCCACCTGTAGGTATAGATAATAGTTTCATAGGTAACTGACCGTAAAAGTTAAAAAAAAAACGCCAACATTGATAGAACCCCTTCAGTGAAATGTTTTGTGATTTATTTTTAAAAAGCCAACACTGTCAAGCTTATAACATAATTTCAAACTTTTTGTCCCAGCATCAGATTTTTTTTCGCTGGTAGCCTAAAGTTTTAAAACTCTTAATAAACCATATTTTTTTGCAGGCTACATACTGGGCCGGCATCCCTTCGCTAATGTTCGGCGTTATGGGTTTGATTTCGGGGCTCCTGGTATTGACGCAGCCCGAGACGCTGGGCACCAAAATGCCCGACACACTGGAGGAGGCCGAGGCGCTCGGCCGGAAACCGCGGTAGCGCACCCACCCGCACTCTACTCACATTATTCATTCATTTCAAGCAGCGTAAATAAAGCAAATACAGTTTTTTGTATTCAACCTTTATTAGGTTAACTAGGTAAAAACTAGAAAAAATTGTTCTCTCGTGGCGTAATAAGAATACGCAGTTTATTCACATATTTAAAAGCTCATGAACATATTAGAAACTCTAGTATCTACTGGCTGTCATGATTGAGCCGGCGCAATACAGCGGCACAGCAGTTCAATTATGTTGCTTGACAAACGACATCGAAATGGAAACAATATGAATTACCCTTTGTTAAAACATTTTGCTACGGATGACAGCTGGGGTGAAGTCATCCGGCGCGGCGCAGAATACCAGTACGAACAGCGCCGTGGGGCCCAATTCCGCCTCACCAAACACAATACTGGACCGCACATACATGTCACACTCACGATTCATGTACTGTGCCTACGGTAGATGCACGAGTTGGTTATTACGTATTCGACGGTAAATAAATAATTCAAAGTGAGATGAGTGCGTTCTTGAGAAACGACTTATGGGAAACCATCGTGACGTTGTTGAAGTGGCCTGGCTCGTCAGAAAATTACGCACCGCAGTTGGGAACTTCTCCAAGGCTACCTCTAAAGCCACGGCGCGGCGCCGTGGCGGCGCAACGACACCAGCCACAAACCTACCAACGCACCAGTGTGTCTGTATTGTCGTAAATATCTCTAAACAGACTAAAATCAATGGTTATGCAATAAAATTATCACATAAGTTATGACCTTATTTCGCTATCATACATTTTCGGAAGTTATCGAAAATAAATTATCCATTTTATAAAAATCTAACTTCAAGGCCTTGAACATTTTATGAGTGTAGCGTAGTTCTATGTATTATATATGTCTATGTATTATACTATGGGAAAGTCCAAAATTTTAAGAGATTGAGTATTTTGTTTTAAAGCACCACGACGTCTCGCTTTTAAAAAATGTCAAAAAGTAAACGGATTAAAATCGAATCGAATCCGCTTTTTTTCTTGAAAAAGTTACATTGTTTTCTTGCGGTATTGAATAAATCTCGTTAAGAATCCCATATTTAAAATAAAAAGGAAGGGTGTCTTGGAGTACCGAAAGGGTTCATCAACAGAGGTCGAACTTTCGGCTCATGGACCACTCCGGTAGTGCGTTGCAGGATGATCGAGAAATGAACAAACAATTATGAAACGATTAAAAAACTAAAAATACTTACAAATTTAAAAAAATATTTTATTTTATACAATAGAATAGGTACAATTTACCAAACGTCCTACTCGACGTGACGCAGAGGGCATATGTCGCCCGTCCATCAGCGCACAGCAGCGGCTCGGTCATGCAAGCTTTGGGTCAAGCTGTCTTCGGAAGGTGTTGCTGTGCCATGCAGTGGGTGCTTGGTGTGGCGTAACACTGGTGCTTCCCACAGTCGTGGCGGAAGGCGTATATCGAAATGCTATTTCAATACTTCCCCACCGGCTAAGCTAAGACGAACTGAGTTAGTATTTCCAACCGATAAACCCGGTTTGCTACTCCATTACGTCTCAGACGGTGATTTACTGCAGTAGGATTTCTACATTAATACGTATTTATATGTACTAGGAAGCCACATCCTATTCGTCAAGCTTGCGTGACGTATTGGCGTAGGATTTCTAGTAATTGAATCAACAAAATATTTTTAGAAAAGCTAACGCGTTACGCCGTCTAAGCAAATACTGCTGTTACACGCACACAGTATATCACATAGTTTCTATGTCGCTCTGAGCGATGATGATGAGGTTCGTAATGAACAAAGTAAACAGTGCAAAACCATAACCTTAATTGTATTATGCAAATATTTTTTTTATTTCTCATTAAATTGTGGTAAAATGGACGAAGACTATATCAAAACCTTACGTAGTGCCATAGTAACGGACTAACAAATATTAAATTCCTTAAATTAAACTCTTATTTTTTTGTCGTACTTTATTTGCTTTATTTTTCATCCTACACCCTATTTATATCTTTTAACTAATAACCTATATATATATATATATATATATAGGTTATTAGTTAAAAGTTATATATATATATATAACTTATATATAGAACTTATATATATATGTCAAAGGGATATATATAATAACAATTGCACAGTCCATCAATTAGGGGGACTGAGAATTATGCCAGATCGCATGGTTCCATTTATAATGGTAAAAAGTCCGTTCCGATGATCTTCATGGAACGTGGCAATGGACCCGAGTTTGTTCCTTATTGCTGATGTTCGTTTGGGTGATGAGAGGATTAGCCGTGTTACCATATTACCATATATATATATATTGTACCATAATACAATATATATATATATATATATAAGTTCTATATATAAGTTCTTAGCCCTCTTTTACTATCAAATTTACGTTGACAAACAGAATTAGGATAACCCCTACTCTGCGGCGCGTTAAATGACTTATATGACTTGAAATTCTACTGCAGTAAATGACCGTCTACGACGTAATGGAGCAACATTTACGCGT